>OX123183.2:90060728-91260728 GCA_944739405.2 Euclidia mi | reverse complement strand
TGAAATATTTTATTTAAAATTGACCCTGAAGTTAAATTGTATTTCTAATCTATTATATAACTCACTTATTACTGCAGTCTGCTTTCGATTAGTGATTTAATATAATTATGTAACTGAGCATACTGGGCTCGTGCCTCCCTACAATTTGAGAAGGCCTAATTTAGTTTGGAAGATTTTAGACAAACACTTGACGATCGTGATAATTTTCTAAATAATAAGCATATAACTTCCAAAAGTCTGAAATACATAATGTGGTTTTGTATTCGAAAACCATAACGTGGTAATGATCTCATCATTGATCCTATCATTGCATATAGGTAGTGATTAATAGTGATATTATGAATATCAATTGCTTTATTCACCTTAAAAAGGTATCTAATATAAAAATATATTTTTTATCGTAACTTATTTACTAGTGTTTAAGTATAAGCTGGATTTATTCACATATTTTACTTCATCTGAGGATTTATCAACATTCAATTGATATTCATTCTGAGTAAGCCAAATCTAAGGATTTATTGCAAACATTATCGATATTTTATAGAAATTCATTTTGTGTAAACACATCGCTAGTCTAGTTAAAATTTACGACAATTTCGAAAATTTGAAATGACATTTGTATGTTTATCTTTCTCTTACATGAGAAAAAAATCAAAAGCCAAAGCGAAGAAAATATATTGGGTAAGGTTGCTATTTTAATGCGGTCTCTATTACTTCCTTACTTTATGGTTGGTACAATGATGTAAAAGTTTATGATGTCATTACAAGAGCACAATTATTTATGTCTTCTTGATAATGTGACGTCGAAACAACGCAGAAGGAGCACGGCATGCGTGTTCGTACGGCCAACTCAGATTGAGTGAGTATTCCAATATTACTATGTACTTACTTGAAGGACCATAATTGCTCATTCAATTTGTACGCCTGAATTTCGAACAAAAACTTGTACTAATAAAGTTATGAAGTGGTTATCGCTTTAATATTATATAATAATTTATTACTTATACTGATCGTCTAATGAAAACAATCATGCATGATGCGTTAGAGATGAAAGGAATGAAAGTAAATGCATGTAAAACGAAACTTATGGGTTTTGAAACGCGGAGTGCGTTACGGTTCGTAATATTATGATCAATGGAGAACGAGTGGAGCAAGTGAATGAGTTTGTATATTTAGGTAGACTGTTAACAAGAAATTGTAAGAATAAAGAAGATATTGAAAGAAGATTTAATGCAGGTAGTAGAGTGAATGGAACTTTGAAGGAGTTTATGAACAGCCAAAACGTGTCCAAAAAGGAACGTTTGGCTGTGCATTGAGGGGTGTTAGTACCTACACTTACAAATGGTAGTTAAAACTGAGTATGGCAGAAGAGATTTGAAAGTTTCTCTGACTGACAGAATAAAGTATTGTGTGATAAGAGAGTGTTGTGGGGTAAAAGAAGATATAGTGACAAGCATCGAGAAAGGTATGCTAAGATGGTTTGGGCACGTGGAGAGGATGGATGACGAAAGACTGACCAAGCAGATATATAAGGCAAGTGTGGAAGGGACAGGACGAAGGGGAAGACCTAGGCGGACGTTCTCTGACCAGATTGGAGACATCCTAAAAACAGGACAGGTGAGAAGTACCCTGAACAGAAGAGCATGCATGAGGAATCTGATGGGAGTGAATGAAGCAAGAGAGATATGTCAGGATCGTTGCAAATGGCGTTCCGTAATCTCTGCCTACCCCTCCGGGAAACAGGCGTGAGTCTATGTATGTATGTATGTTAAAGACAAGACAGATAAAGCTCCGCCCCCCCGTCTGTGGGATCGCCAATTTATGGTGGTGAGGAGGGGAGGCTCAGAAACCGTGGCTTGGACACAAGGTGAAAGCTAAGGGAGATCCCGGGTGGGGACGCTCCGCGTGGGCTTGGAGAGGCCTGCGCAGGATGCGTCTAAGGGTGAGGATGCGAGGGACAGTTCTATATGTCCCTCGCAGTCGGGCGTGGTCGCGGGAGGAGAGGCGCGTCGGTGTTGCGTTGCCGCGCGCCCTTTCTCCCGCGACCAAATGGGGGTGCACCATTGCAGGCTGCAGGTGGGGCCGCAAAGGAAGAGAAGATGAGATGTTGCCAGGTTGCCGTCCTTCCTATCCTCTGCGGCCGCTGGGTGTTTTGGCGGCGGAGCCCAACACCTTCATCCGCCGCCAAGGGGGTTTTGTTTGGGGCCCACCTGACCATCTGGCGGGCCAATATCCGTCGGAGGGTAGCGACGAATGCTTCGGCGATACCCGACCCTCCGACACTCGGGTACATGACGAATACGGATTGGTTTTAAGTCAGTAAGAGTCTGACAGTCCCCTTCCCCCAGGGCGGAGGGAGGATTTTCCAACCCGACAACAAAAAAAAAAGATAAAGCTC
The DNA here is from genome assembly GCA_944739405.2 of Euclidia mi. NCBI lineage: Eukaryota > Metazoa > Arthropoda > Insecta > Lepidoptera > Erebidae > Euclidia > Euclidia mi. The sequence continues at coordinate 91,258,330 of OX123183.2, read as the reverse complement.
CGTATTCACATACAGTTCTACTCGATTGAGCCAAACTCGAAGGCTCGCTTAGAGTAAAATTATAGTGTATTTAATGTCATCGAAGTGTGAGTTTTGCAGCCCACACTCGTTAATTTTACTCAAAAACGAGTAAAATCAAAGGATTTTTACTCGTTTTTGAGTAAAATTAACGAGTAAAACCGTGTGCCGGTACTGAATATTAGTCTACTATAAGCCCTCAATCGTCCAGCCTATCTTTGTTTAGGTAATACTTAAACACTTTATAACCTTTTTATATACATCGCTTTATTGATATCGAGTGGTGGATAAAAAATCTACCGAAACAATTTTAGGAAAATTCCCGGTAAGCTGTCTGTTTGCATTTTTATACTGCAGTATGTTTCATTTCTCATAGGCCGGCTTTATTAATGTGTCCAATGCAGTTGCAATATTTCACTGTTGTGATACGGAGTGTTATAGAAACTCGTAGTATCGCTATACCCCCAATGACTGCAATATGCGTCTGACTGTATGAACGGGGAACTGGGGAGCTTTCCATCGGCATTGGAAACTCAATGCCTACGCGAATATCAATTGCTTTTAAAAATGTACTGTTGAAAGTCCACTTGGATTCGCAGCAAACGCAACTTTTTTGCATTATTGACTTGAAACTTCCAACTTTGGTGGCTGTTGCAGAGGAAAACATTTTTCGTTACTTCTGAAATGCATTGGGAAATCTAACGTAAAATAATTTTAGTACGAATGTTTTCAAATCCATTTGCGATAGACGATTGTGATGCAAAGTTGAATCCTGTGGTATGTCAGTACGAGTTTAAGTTATTATTTGCAGACATTAAAATAGTTCTGAAAAGTATTTTCCTTTTACATACATACATACATACATAGACTCACGCCTGTTTCCCCGAAGGGCATATTAAACGCCCACTTTTCGCCAGTGTTTTGATCCCACGTAATAGGTGGCGAGCCTATTGCCGCTTATCGGGATATTTTGTTTGCCAGAGCCTCGTCCGTTGATCGGCAGGTGCACCACTTGCAGGTGAGGTCGGCTTGGGACCCTAAGTTCTTGGTGGGAACCCTATGCTATTTTCCTTTTAATAGCTATAAAATCATGTTTAAACGGTTAAATTGGTCAAACTGATACTATTAATGGATAAAACACAAATGAAACATTATTTTATTTAATGAACAAGTGATTGATTGGCAATTTTATTACATTTAACATACTTTTTTTTATTTTAGTTATAAAATGTGTTAAATTTGATATTCTTGTATTATTTATTTCATTATAATAAAAAAACTAGACTAAAATTGTACTAAATCCAATCCTATTTATTCAACTATGGCAATGTAAAAGACAAAAGTTAAGTAAATACCTGCAGTATTAACTTTGTTGACCCATTTCACTTTTCAATTACACCAAACAATAAGACCGCAGAAATCATAGGTAGTTTTACGTAATCGTCTGATCTTTATTCCACCCGAGCAAACCAAACATATTAGTAATCTGCACCACAAAATTCATGATTTGAGATTCAAGACGCATTGTAGGTTGTTGATATTCGAATTATTTGCTTTTTATCCGCATTTATAGTCTTTACCTGAAAGGCAACGTAAACCCTTTGGTTTAGATCTCGATTATGTTACTTTAAACTTTGCTATCTGATTCAACCAAGCACCTAACTGTGGAACCGGAAAAATAGTGCAAACGTTCTGTGAATTTTACGATAATTCGAACATTTTGTAAAATTAATCTTCTCTCGGTAATTAAAAGCGCTGACTTTATTTCAAAGCTTGCTTTTACTTGATAATAAGAATTTGCTGTGGCTTTGTACAGTCAGCAGAGAGTCCTGGTGAAATTTCTGCACCAACATTAACTCCACATGCGAGGCAGCCAGGGTTAAAACGATCCTATCCCAGGACAGCAACAAGACCCTAGGCTCCATCAGAAAGCCTGATGGCACCTACGCAATCACAGACATCGTCGACACAGACAAGTGCTAATCGAAACACACTTCCCAGGTTGCACTATGACCGACGACTGTGACTGGTAAGAATCAGAACAAAGACCACCGACCCAAACAGACTGGACGATAGCCAACAACATGGTTACCGTGGACCGGCTGAAATGGGCAATTGATAGCTTCCAGCCGTACAAATCTGCAGGCCTGGACGAAATAACACCAGCACTTCTACAATGGGGCTGTACAACGATTGTGCCACAGCTACTCAGCATATATAGAGCATCTATAGCGCACAATTACATACCACGAAGGTGGAGGGAAGTAAAAGTCATATTTCTCCCAAAACCGGGCAAAACGGATTACACTCAAGCAAAATCGTTCAGACCTATCAGTTTAACCTCCTTCTTGCTGAAAACGCTGGAGAGGCTCGCTGACAGATACCTACGGGAAGGCGCACTGCTACGCAGACCACTACACCCGCAACAACACGCCTACAGAAGTGGTAAATCAACGGAATCAGCGCTTCACTCCGTAGTGGGGACCATAGAGACAGCGCTATCTGACAAACAAATGACCTTAGGCGCCTTCATTGACATAGAAGGCGCCTTCGACAAAACTAAATTCACCAGCATTAGCCGAGCCCTTGACAAGTTTGGAGTTGAACAAACCGTCAGTGGCTGGATTGATCAACTCCTGAAACAAAGGGCTATTCAATTCACGGTTAACACCACTACTAGGGGGATAGTAGCAAAAGGCTGCCCACAGGGAGGTGTCCTATCACCCCTGCTTTGGAACATAGTGGTAGACGATCTGTTGAGAAGCCTGAATGACAAATGCTTCTACACGGTCGGCTACGCAGATGATATAACCATCCTAATCAAAGGAAACTCGGAAGACATGATCCATTATCGGATGCAAGCAGTCATCAGGATCATGGAACAATGGTGCAACCACCATGAACTGACGGTCAACCCAAATAAAACGGAGCTAGTACTTTTCACTAACAAAAGGAACACCCGTATGACCAGAAAACCAAAACTTTTTGGCACGGAGCTTAACCTATCGAGTGAAGTCAAGTACCTGGGCGTAACACTCGACCACAAGCTCAACTGGAATAAACACATCACCACTAAAACCACAAAAGCATGTACAATCTTCTGGCAGTGCAGGAGAATAATAGGCAAGAAATGGGGTCTCAAACCATTCATCACCCTATGGATCTACACTGCCATAATACGCCCCATGCTCACATATGGTGCAGTAGTGTGGTGGCCACGTACTGAACTAAGCACAGTCAAGAGCAAGCTGCAGAGCATACAACGCCTCGCCTGTCTGGCCACAACAGGCTGCATGAAAACAACTCCAACGGCGGCATTGGAGGTGCTTCTCGACTTGCGACCATTGCACCACATCATCCAGCAGGAAGCAGGTGCCGCCGCGATCCACCTCGATAAGTTCGGGCTTTGGAGAAGAGACGACCGAATAACCCATGTACGCCTGAAACGGACGTTAACTAACGAGATCCCGATGCTAGATGCAAAGTGCGAACTCATACCTAAAACCTTTGTCTTTGACAAAAAATACCGCATACAACTGCATGAAGAGCACAAGGATAGCTCTGGTATACACGAAGTTAGAGTATACACAGACGGCTCAAAAACAAAGTATGGGGCAGGTGCCGGAGTATTCTCCCATGATTTGAACATCAATCTCTCAACATCGCTTGGTAAACTCAACACCATCTTCCAAGCTGAATGCGTTGGGATTATAAGGGCGGCGATGGCGATCGCGGCCAGAAACGTGAGTAACCTGTCAATACGCATCATCACAGCCAGTGCCTCAGTACTACAAGCTCTCGATGGCACCTGCTTTAACAGCGGCCTAATTATGGAGTGCCACCAAGAGCTGCAGAAAACTGCAGCGAGGAATCGGGTCACGCTCCAGTGGATACGAGGACACAGTGACTCCACGGGCAATGACGCAGCAGACCAACTGGCAAGGAAAGGATCGGACACAAACAACTCTTGGACCCGAACCAACTGTTCCGATACCTTTCAACCAACTAAAAACGTGGTTACGCGAGAGAACCCTACAACAACATGAAAAAGAGTGGGCAGAGTTAAAAGAGTGTAGGCAATCTAAAGATGCCTTTCCCCAATTAGATAAACGAATCTCGCAAAAACTGTTGCACTCCAACAGGAAAACACTCAAGCAACTGACTGGCATAATAACCGGCCACTGTCCACTAAACAAGCATCTCTACAATATCGGCGTCACGGACAGCCCACTATGTAGGGGCTGCATGGAGACCGAAGAAACACCCGCTCATGTGATCCTACATTGTACCAGCGTGAGCGACCAACGGACGAGGTTCCTGAACAACCCCAGAACCATGAGCGAAGCCATACGCAACACTGGTCAACTCATGGCCTTCTGGAAGGAGCTTGCATGGTAAGAGTAGCAGGCGACAACCGTGTCCCTGCTAACGCACAATGGCCCAATTAAGTGGCTAAGTGCGGAAAACACCTGTCCAACTAACTAACTAACTAACTAACTAACATACAGTCAGCTTCATTTATAAAATGGAGTTACGTATTTATCTAGATATGAATGAATATGTGATTATGCGCAGTTTTGTTTTGAGTTTGATTGGTATTCTTAGTGCCTGTATCTTCCAGTTTTCGTGGCTTTCACCTCGTATTGGAGTATGTGCGTGTCGGTGTAACGCCTTTTAATTAACGCAAAGATCAAAAGCGAAATTTGCCAGTTGAACTTTCTAATTATACTGATCTCATTAGAGGAGTTGCATCATAATTCCAAAGTTCCAACGTAAGCACTAAAGTTGAAGATAAGTTGTTACCAAATATTGAACGGAAATTTCTTTATGCTCCTCACAGGGTCTGGAGCGAAATTTCACAATCGCTTCATACATACGTATCATAACCCGGTCGTGGTCAATCGCCCGCCATTGTCGGGGCTCCCACATTATTCGATAACGTCGAGTGCCAGACACTTTACAGGTATTGTACCGTAAGCTCCAATAATACTGCGGCCATGAGTCCGCGCTCTATAGAAAATAAGCCATCACAGAGTAACGGATGTCCTTAAGCGCGATCTCGGTGTTTTTACGAAGCGAACCCTAATAATTTAACATATTCCTTTTAGACTTCGACTAAAATACTTGTACGTAAGAGAATTTTCAATGAATAACGCGATTTGGCTTCGTGCCACAGAAACAAGATACCATATCTTGTTAATACGTATCCAGAAGCGTTTCATTGGCGATTTTCATTAACTTCATATATCTTCTTAGATATTGGTTGCAAAGAACATCTGTTTAGTTAGATACGTGAGCGTTATACGAAAGTAGACGTCGAAAATAAAAATCTCCGTCCATCTCTTGTTTGTAAATCAAGTTCAAATTACAATTTTATTTTGTCCTGTGGTAATCATAAATCGTGCCTCTTTCATAACAAAAAAAACTTTTATTCATTTAACTTTAAGGTCATAAAGTCATATTATAGTAGTGTGCTGTAGTGTAACTTTCACTTAATCATGGCAAATACGCTGAAAGTAGGTGAATAATTGCCTAATACAATTACTTATCTGGTAAAGTCGTTGAACTAAGAGGAATCTCATTAATGGGAAAGTCATTATTCTCATAGAAAATGGAAAGAACGGTGAAACGAACCCAATTCTTGTGACGTCACAATGATATTTTTTAAAATCTATTTTATGACTTTGAAGGCTCTAAAAGGAGTTCAACTTTAATTAGTATTCGCTTTAATTCGTCTCTCTTAATTAAATTTTAGAACAGTGACTGCAATTAAATCAAACTTTCAATGTCTGACGTTTATTCGTGGTCATTTCATTTGGCATTAACCCTAGAATACTAATCATCGCCTGAGAGGCCGCGTTCGGTTGATTTTTTAAGAATATTTTTAAATTACGTCTATGTATTGCGGGGTGCGTTCGCGCCAATACAGTGCACCCCGTGACGCAGTGGAGAGTGGTCACGGGTTCAGCAGGGAATATGCAGGTATCGAGTTATTGACCTCACGGTCGCCTGGGAGGCGATCATTAGTATTAAAGGTAAGTTTTTTACCAATCCCGTTTTTAGTTTTAATGCAATTATCTCTTTATTTATTTGTTTGATAAAGCTGAGAATTGGTTATTTTGTTTCATAAATGAATCTCGATGAGAACCAGATAAAAAAATATTTGGAAAACGAAGAATCGGACAGTGAAACTGAAGATTGCGTTGAGGATTACGATTCAGACGACAGTGTGGCTGATCCTTCGTGCCAGCTTGAAGATGATCTTCCATATATTGCTCCAAACAATCTGGATTTACCTCCTCGAACATCTCAAATACAAGCAAGCACAAGCGCCGAGTTAGAAGTCGCTCTATAAACTCAATTTCGATCCAAACTGCTGTAATTTTGATAGAAAAATATAGTCTGATTTTAATTTACTGTCAAGCCAAATATCTTATAATTACAATGGGAATTTTACTTTTATGTGATAAAACCTTTTAAAAATACCTAATTTAGATACTAAATTAGAGGCTATATGTGACTTTCTATTTTTTATTATTATTATTCTAAAGACTGGTCAAACAAGGGTTACGTTAGACTTAAGGTTGATTTAAAGACTGAAATTATAATTTTAAAGAAAATGTGCCATTGCATTTGAAGAAACAAGGTCTTTCTTCATTATTTTGTTAAATTTAAAACAATTTTTAATAAAAAGGTTACTAAAATCTTGTATCATATATGAAGTAGCCTCCAAAGCGATCATTAGTATTAAGTGGTAAAAAAATAAGATTAGTAGGTACTCTAGGGTTAATAATATCGCTTTTATAGTATATAGGTAATATCGCTCTCATATTTTTTTTATCCGTATGCAATCTTAATTGACTGCTTTATTATGTACGTTCGCAGGTGCATTTAAATGCATATGTGTTACTTACCTGTATTTTTTTCCGCTTTAAGATTTATCAAGAAGCACTTTAAATATCGTGGGTATAATGGAAGAACTAAATAACTCAGATTTTTGCCAAATTGACTTTTTACCATTTTCGTGAACCCCAAAATGTGCCGCATCTTTTGGTCTAACAAACATTCTTATATCTTAACCCAGTCCAAAAATAAAGCCATTTTTGTGTTTCAATTGTATAAATAGATATGTCAAAATGAACATTAAATGTTAGTAGTAAAAATGACTAACTCTCTAAATAAATGAACAACTATGACCTCTGGTCACTTGAGTATGAAATGAATTAGCTAAATTGAGTTATTTAGTTCTTCCGCGCACGAAAATATTTTAATGAAACTAGTCAAGTTGAAGGAAAACTAAACAACTAGAGTTATTTAATTTGGGCATTAATGAGGGTTCTTTCGTTTTTAAATAAGTATTTTTATTTATTTCTTCTTCGAGAAAATATAAATTTATGAGAGATTCTAATCAAATAAATGTACATAGATGAAGTTATTTAATATTTCTATTTATAGAATACGCACGTAAGCAAAGTTATCGTGCAATTCAGTAGTACAAATTAGCGCGAAATAATTTAAACCTATAGATCAACCATTCTCAATGTGTGCTCCGCGGAGCGCCAGGGCTCCACGAAGCATCTCTAGAGGCTCCACGACAATTTTGCTCCAATTAAAATAAAATTACCTAAATATAACTAAACCACAAGGTAGCAGAATAAATGATCGATTTAGATTCTAAACTCACTGTAACTTAAAGTAGTAGTACGTGCTATATGCTATGTTTTATTACAATCGGATAATAATAGTATAAACAGATATACTATTATTAGACATTAATATGTCTAATAACAGTATATCTGTTTATACTATTACTATCCGAAGTAACATAATTGTTAGTCAGGTAGGCAGCGATAGCCTAATGGAGATATCAACAAACTGTCATTCATAGGGCTCGGGTTAGAATTCTAGGCAGTAAGTTTTCGAAGTATTGTGTTTAAATTGATAATTATGGCTTGCCTCGTGCCTCAGAGGGCAGCTCTTTAAGACTGGGTGGTGAAGACACCCCTCCCTACTTTTTTCTGACATCAAGATTTGATGTCTTCCAGTCACCGGTGCAGGCTAGGTTTCTTAAAGGCTTTATTACCGTGGCCCAAATCCATACAGAGCATACTTTTTCATAGGTTATTTAGAAATTCAAGAGTAAAACCGGCCGCTGTGGCTGGCTATTTTGGATTACGAAAATGCCTTCAACTCCATTGAAACTGGGCTATCCTGCAATGCACTGCCTACACTACATGTCTCTTAGAGAGCTATGAAAAGGACAATGCTAGGGATTTCGCTGATGGATAATTTTCGGCACGAGATTATCCGGCAGAAGACCAAAGTAACTGACATAGTTCAGAGTTATAGCAAATTGAATGGGGAACTGTCGATTAAAAAGTAGGTTCTTAAATTAAGGCCACGCCTCAGCAAGCATATTGTTGGCCGCCACAGTGGAACTTGTGGCATACCCTGGGGAGATGTCAAATCTTGGTGTCCATACCACATGGACGGGGAGATGTCAAATCTTGGTGTCCATACCACATGGACACCAAGATTTGATGTCTTCCAGCCACCGGTGCAGGCTAGGTTTCTTAAAGGCTTTAGTACCGTGGGCCAAATCCATACAGAGCATACTTTTTCATAGGCAGCTGTGGATGGCTTTTGTGGATTACGAAAATGCCTTCAACTCCATTGAAACTGGGCTGTCCTGCAATGCACTGCCTACACAACATGTTTCTCAGAGAGCGATGAAAAGGACAATGCTAGGGATTTCGCTGATGGATAATTTCCGGCGCGAGATTATCCGGCAGAAGACCAAAGTAACTGACATAGTTCAGAGTATAGCATATTGAATGAGGGAACTTATGGTCTGTCGATTAAAAATCAGGTTCTTAAATTAAGGCCACGCCTCAGCAAGTAAAGTGTTGGCCGCCAGAATGGGTCTTGTGGCATACCCTGGGGAGTCTTACCTCTAGGAGTGATAGTCTGATGAAATGAGTTAAATGAGAAGAAGTAGTTAATATAATTGTTTGACTATTATACGCCCCCTTCATATTATGAAAGCCTAAAGGTGAGAAATCACCTCGCATCTCGCAAGCAAGGCGTGACGTGGCAAACCGATACTCTGAATAGGTAGACAGAAGTTGTAATTATTACACCCACATTTGGCCCTGTCATGCATTTTTAGGTCTTACGTAAAAAGGGGGCCTATTGACGTTGCCGGGCACATTGCTAGACTTCGTTCTACTACTGAGAATTCGGAAAAATCAGTAACCTACACTCTTGCCTAGCCCGGGAATCGAACCCAAGACCTCTCGATCAACAGACGCATAGGTTATTTACTGGGCCACGGAGGCAATCAGCGACAAAATAAATATAAAATATACGAAGATTTATGTCAGTAATATAGTCTTTTCTGCAAATGTGGACCTTTTTGCACAACTTCTTCCTTCAATTATTTGTCTAGTAATAAAGCATAGTATGCTGCAGTAACAGTTATCCCTTTCGATCTCTCTCCATGAAAATCCCAAAAAACAGTCAGCATCACTTTCTCAGCCGAAAAAACGGCATTTGTCCTTTGGAGTCGGTTCCTCGTTAGCAATTTACTGTTTGGAATGTATTATTGATTTGCATAATGGTGTATCCAGGTTTCGTCTTAAGTCATTAATTGGACCAAAACTTGGATTTATTAGGCCTAAACTACGCAAACACAGCATTAAAAAATGTTCATCTGAACGCGGTGGTCTTAACGTGAGCAAACGCGGCAGCCATCGCACTGGGAGCTTGCTTATGCTTAAATCTTGATTTAATATGTAACTAATACGTTTATTGGTCATTTTCATAGCCTCTGCTATCTCTCTTACTCAATTCAGCGGTCGTCTAGCACCATTTGGTGAAATTTAGCGAGGTTATCGTCAGTGGTTGCAGTTTTTGGACGTCCCGGCATTTCAGCTCTTCCCTACCTCTTACGACCAGGTTTAAATTCAGCTGCCCAAAATTTAATTGTGGTAAATGATGAGGCAGCGATAGCCTAGTGGAGTTACCAATGGCAGTTCATGCAGAGGGTATCGAGTTCGAATCCACGGCACGCACCAATGACTTTTCAAAGTTAAGTGAGTATTAAATTGTTAATTATCGCTTGCCTCGTGCCTCGGAGCAGGTTAAACCCGTCGGTCCTGGCTGTCATGAAGATCTTTGACAGTCATTACGGGGAGTCAGTATCCTCAAATAAGCTAATACTTGTCTTGGAATATCGCTATGGTTGACTAAGTATATCCCTTTGGGTTGCGGAGGTCAAACGGCGGTCGCTCTGTGGAAAAGGTGATATTCTGGCATATCTGGTTAGATCAGTAAGCGGACCTCGGGCTCTAAGACGTGTAAGTCTTAGATGCAACCGGGATACCGCTAGGGCGATGATGATGAAGCAGAGAGTCCCCATAAACAGAGTTTTAATCAAATTTAAATGGCGTCGGCGTATTGCCTTTTAAAAACAAGAATTTAATGACAGCTCGATACAAAAATTCCCATTTTCACAAAAACACTCACATCGACTCAATCGTATGTCTGTCAAACAGCAACTACTGATACAAAATAGCTGAAATGTTGGTGGGTAACTGTCACAAGAAGTACAATTACATCCACAACACTTTTGACGAGTGCTGCTTCCTTCAGGTTGAGGTCGGCAACTTTTCAGACCACCCTAGTATGTTTTAATGCAAAGAAAAGTTATATTTGTTTTAGTTGATTTTAGAAGATTTATAATAAGTAATTTATTTGATTTTATTACATAATTATAATATTTTGTTGCCGTACCTAATTCTGTTAATTTTGATATTGTAATTTTACGTTTATTTTTTTTAATATAATGTACTACTTCCAATCCAGGTTTTTTATTTCATGTGAGATCAATAATCAGTGATAAAATTACACAAATAAACTTTCACTAATAATGCCTAACTTTCGTGTTTATATATTTCTTTAGATTCAAAACTCAATAAGTGTACTTAGTTGACCCAAATTCATGTATTCACATTCATTTAATGTGTGAAAAACTGAATAACTACAATATACGAGTAGAATTAACTAACTACGGTATGTTTGCAATATCTTGGTGTGGCAAAATTGTATAACTTGGTTTTTTATTTTTATAATTTTTTTGGATCATGATAAAAGTTAGTTTTATCAAGCATAGAATAGACAGCAAACATGCTTAAAGCATATAAAATCGCCGACGGTAAAATTGTTCTCCATTTCTTAGTGATGTAAAAAAAAGTGTCAAAAAACAGTAAATCGCGATTATCTCGAAACTTGAAATTTTGAGTTATTCAGTTCTTCCATTATACCCACGATATAAGGTGGCCAAAAATTTTTTTTTTCTATTCTATAAAGACGAGCTACGAATTTAAAAATAAACAGTGCAAGAAGTTCAAGCTAAGTGCAATTATAGATATTTTCTTAACCCACTATATAGCGAGGCGTGCTGACAAAATGTCTTGCTAGCACGATGCGTATAATGAAACACAATCAACATTATCAAAAAATCCATATTTATATAAAGGCCTAAACACACTTTCACTCAAATTACTTTATTTCCCATCAAACACCATCGCAATAAATTGTTCGATAATTGTTTGGCTACTATCGGACAATCATACAACGGTTATGTCTCGACTACGACAAGTTTAAGGCCTCTATCGTTCTAGATTCACAATTGAATTCCAATATTGGCAATGCTACAGCACGGCAGAGGGGCTTAAACCGACTTATACGTACTTATTGATTCTCATTCGCGCAAGTTGATATCATGAAATGAAGTTCTGTTACAAATATAGTATTGTAGTAGTTGTGCGTTTTCTTGTGGAATAAGTAAAGCTATGGTTAGATTCTGGCAGTAATTGCTTTCACCACAAAACCACATTTGGCACTAAATGTAGGAATAGATGCCACAAACGTTATGTAGAAGGAATGTGGCGTTATATATGAGACAGAGTCTTAATGGGTGGGAAGAAAATAAAATGTAATTGTTTACTATACTTTATTCGAATGTTGTGCTCAACCGTAATCCGATTTCAAATTGACTTGTAACCTTCGTAATCTTACATACATACATACATCATCAGCCTTTAACAGTCCACTGCTGGACTAGGCCTCTCCTTTGAAAGGAGGAATTGGCCTACTATACCGCGCTAGCCAAACGGGTTGGTATAGGGTTTGTATCAAGTTTTCCTTCTCTTTCAGTGCTATTCTATGCATAATAATGCTCCCTCTGTCGGCTCTTACGACACCCATGGGATGATATGGGGTGGTGACATTCCGTATTCTTAATCCGTCACCACACGGACGTCATAATCTTAACGTTAATGAAATTTTTTATGCTGAATGAATAAATAATTAAGAAAAATAATTAATATCATGACGTTAACCGTGACTATCAATGTTATCGGCAGTTGTTAGCACAATGAATATTCAATAATTCTCTGTCTGTAAGTATACCTACAGTATCTATAAAATTATTTTCAATTAGTCGTACTATTTATATCCTTAGTCGTAATTCCCATTTAATTTGCTGGTCTAACTTTATCTTAGGGTTTATCCTAAGTGGCTATTAAGTGGACTTACTATAAGCCTTTCCAAGGCACTTTTATGTTATGTCGAATATGGCCTAGTTATTTCCAGTAACCATCTTGCATTAAGTTTATATAATTATAGAGCTAGTTCAGACATGCGGGAACCGCGCGTTCACGGATCGCGCGGTTTGAAACCGCAAAATTGTGATACTATTCAGACACCGGCGGTTATTATGCGATTTTCGTGCGAGGATAACGTCAGTTTGAAAATTGATGTCGACGAAGAAGTGTGTTTACTGTGGTTGCTCCTTAAAAAAAAAAAGAAAAAGGCGGTATTGGGTTCATCCAATATTAAGTGACCGACTAGTACATGGTCAGTTCGTAACGTTATATCCCAATTTAATAATGTATGCTAAAAAACATTATTTGAGTAATCCCCACATTGAATATCCCATATTACAGGTCTCTTCTCCATTTCATCAATAAATAGTTCAGTGTCGAAACGATCCATGGCGAACTCACGAGCTGTGACGTGCTCACCGCGCGGTATCCGCAACGCAACTGAACGGGAAGTAAAGACTCCATAGTAATAGAAACACGCGTGAGCAGCGCGATTCTACTTTCTGGCGGTTGGATTGCCGTAACAGCGCGGCTTGATTAACCGCGCGGTTATGTCTGAACGATTTAACTTAATAACTCAAACAAATAAAACCCGCGCGATTTCCATGCGATTCTGAAATCGCGCGGTTTCCGTCGTGTCTGAACTAGCCCTAAGTAGCTTGCGCCCACCGCTCTGCCTTTCCTCCCACGTGGGTGTCAGTTAAAGTGAAAAAAGAAAGCCGCTATACTATTTCATAGTTTCTATGTATAATATGTATGTATTTACAAAAAAAAAGTATATAAGTATGTTTATCCATTATCTAGTACCCATAGTACAAGCTCTGCTTAGTTTGGGACTAGATGGTGTTGTGTGAATGTAGTAGAATATTATATTAAAAATATTATATTTCATAGTGTCTTGGCTTGCCTTTAGTAATATAAGTTAAGTAACGACTAACTGGGTGATTGATGTAGTGGTTTAGGCGGGTGCCTCGCAGCTTGCCGCTGTACCGAGTGTTGTGGGTTCCATCACCACAAAAAATTGTGTGATTCATAAAAATTGCTGTTTCGAGTCTGGGTTTATTGTGTCCGCTAGATGTAATTTTGTAAAGGCGCCTGCGACATATGATTAAGAATTAGTCCGGGATTAGTTTAAAAAAAAATAAAGCTTGCACTGGTCACCACTTGGACGGGTGACCGCGTGTTGCATTTACATCAGAGCGCTACTGTGCCTCCGAGGTCACGTAAAGCTGTCGGTCCCAGTTCTTGCCTCAGGACAAGAATCGTTGAGTCATGTCAGCTGGACCTTCGGGTGTCGGCCGGCCTCAAAACTACGCCACCAGAGTTGGCCACACTGTCTAGAGTTTGGCTAGAAAGGACTGGGATTATTTTCAGCAGATTGGTGGAAGCGTGATTATATTCATCAGTCCTTGTCAGCCACAACAAATCTCAGACATAACTGTACTGTGTTGCATAGTGATGAATTGAAATCCAAATTAAAACTATCAATATTATATTTCAACTTACCTGATATCTTCACTGATGTCGGGCTTGAGCTAAATTAGACACATTCATACAAGTATATTGGCGAAAATAAATGAATGAAGTATCTTATACTTAGCTATTAGGCTGCAAACGCGACGTTTTCAAGACACGTTGGCACGTGGACGTCGATACCGGATTCACAATTTTCGCAAATGTCAATCAATGTCTTTTATCACAAATGAACCGATGCCGGCTGATCAAAGAAGTGGCACTCAATCGGGTTCCAATTTTATTACAATATTACAAAACGGCGCGAGCCCAAAGCCAAAAACGTCTGTTCAAGCAATTTTCAGAAACGGAAGTTGACAGTTCAGTGTGACCATAGTCAAAATTTACAATAGACTAAACTAAACGTTACTAAATCGATATAATCGATTCGACTTATCATAACAACTATTTCTCTTTCAAACATCCACCCGCCCCGGACCGGCCTACCGGTCCGCTAATCAATTGGTAGACGTGACAACGTTGCAACCGCTCTCCTCAGAATCGAACCGTCCACCAAGACCTCAGCAAATCGGGGAACTCCATCAGCCCCAGTTACCAAACGAAAAATGCGCCCCCTGCGCCATCTGAGTGGCGGAAGGTTAGCCTCCTTGATCAACACGAGGTCACCAATCTTGGGTGGATCGGTCTTGTCGGTCCACTTAACGCGTTGCTGGAGTATGTGCAAATATTCCAAATTCCAGCGTTTCTAAAAGCTCTGACCGGATTGGATTTGCTGTGAGATTTGTAATGATTATAATTGGACATTCATAGTATTTCGCATAGTTTGTAATTTTATTATATTTTTGCATGTCATCAATGACTAAATGTTTGAGACACAAATTACTGTTAAAACTATTGTAACAACATTTAAAGCAAATAAAGAATCTGAATCTGAATCTGAGTAATCTGGCGTACCAATTCAAAACGCGAGAGACGACCAGGTCTCGTATCAATATAGAGGTACTCAGGCAAGGCGACAAGTGGGCGATCAATTAAAAAATGGCCCGGCGTAAGGGCCTCCAAATCATTCGGATCTGAGGAGATCGGGCACAACGGCCGAGAGTTCAAAACGGCCTCAATCTTACAAAACACAGTTGCGAGTTCCTCAAAGGTAAGGACAGATTCACCGATTGTCCTGCGCAAGTGTGTTTTGGCCGATTTTACAGTGGCCTCAAAAATACCACCCCAGTGTGGACAATTTGGACAACAACCAATTTATCCTACGTCGGGCAAGCCTATTGCCTATATCAGCCTTGTTGGTTTCAACAAAATTAACAACATCATTCAAATAATTATACGTGCCCTTGAAGTTAGTGCCGCAGTCAGAACGGATCAAGGAAGGCAGCCCTCTGCGGGATACAAATCTGTCAAATGTGGCTACAAACGCCTCGGTCGTAAGCGAGGAGATCAGTTCCAAATGTACGGCCTTTGTGGAAAGACAAACAAAAACACACAAGTAGGCCTTAACAGTCTTGCTGTTTCGAAGTATCGACGTTTTCACCAAAAAGGGACCAGCGAAGTCCGTGCCAACACCGTCAAACGTCCTGCTCTCAGTTACGCGATCTGCCGGTAAGTCTCCCATCAAGGGCTGCACGGTAGAAGCTTTGAGCTTATAGCAAGGGATGCAGCGAAAGACTACACTCCGGATAATTCTATGGGCAGACAAAATCCAAAACTCGCGTTGCAAAATGGCCAACAGCGCATTACAACCAGCATGCGAATTTTTAAGGTGACGGTCAGTTACCAACAAGCGTACCAAATGACCGTCCTTGAGTAACAAAAGGGGATGACGTGCCCCGTAAGGGAGGTTGGCGTTCTTGAGACGCCCTCCAACGCGCAAAAGACCCGTACCGTCCAAAAAGGGGTTCAATTTAGATACAGCTCCCGATAATTTCGATTACCCTGACTTAAGGATAGCAATCTCCTTTTCAAAATGCGCCAATTGCACAGAACGAATCCAAAAGGTGAGGGACTCCTGTCGTTCCTGTGGTGAAAGAAACGGTGTCAATCGTTTCTGTTGTGGGTGCCTAAAGTTAAAAACAAAACGCTTTATCCAAGCAGTAACACCTATAATCGTCTGCCTGAACATCATTTTTATGTCGGCCACAAAGCACACCTGATGTCGTCGGAAGCTGGTGATGACGTCACAGAGGTCCTTGACCAACTTGGGACCAGAATGCAAGCACTGGAGGATACGCCTGTTGAAGTCTGCGCAGGACCATCAAACACTGTGCGCAGCTTGCCAGTTGATGGCTTCAATACCGCATGATGCGGGAGAAAGTAGTGCTCCACCGAACGCCAATCCAAATTTGACACCAACATGTGTCCCAATTGTTCATATTCTCTCATGAACTCAATATATTTCTGTCTGAGCTCCGGATCACGACCCATGCGGCGCTCCATAGCCAACAATCTCTTTTCGGCTAAAGGTCGTGACTCACCAAGCGGAGGCCGAACAGACAGAAAAGGTAGCTTCGTAATAAGCCGACCAGAATGGAGTCAACCAGTGTTGTTCTGGAAGAACAGCTCGCACTCCTCATGTTCTGGATTCAAAAGGGCAGCTTGAAGGGCTCCTCTACTTCCCAAAACCTCTGAACCGCATCAGAGAGAGCGAAGCCTACCGCCAACAAATAGTTCAAGTTCGGGTGGAGGGGGGTCCCTAGGTACAGGTCCCATCAAAGCAAATCCAAATATGGTCGGGATGGCAGTCAAACCATTTGGCACCAAGACCCGTTTCCCACCAATCAAAATTCCACCGAGGACATCAGAGCCAATCAACAAGTCGATTTGTCCCGGTGTGTCAAATTGGGGGTCCGCCAGTTCCAATCCCGATGTCAAATTCACCACAGCAGCAGGTAGCTGCTTCTGTGGATGCATACCCAAAATATTCTTCAGCACAATAGGTTTTAATCCTCGGGTGTGAAGATTCAACAGGGGCAAACAAAACCTTAACTTGCCCTTCAACATTAGAGGCTACGTCACCTATGCCCCGTATACAATTCGGAAAAGAGCCCATATTTAATTTAACCTGCCCTACAAAATAAGTGGAAACAATGCAACCTTGTGAACCTGTGTCCAATATAGCACGGACAACAACAGAGGTCCCCGTGGGTCCCCAGAACCTAACATCAATCGTTGGTAGGATAACGGTCTCAATGGGGGAGGTTGGCGTTATAGGGCAGGGGTCAATGACCTATTGTTGCCTGGGCGGCGACCGTTGGCCAGGAGCAGGCAAGTCAAAATGGTGTCAAGGGTGCGGCTTGAAGTCCTCAAAAGCGCGATGACTCGATCAACGCGCCATCTGTGGGGGGTCATAATGACGCACCCGCCCAAAACGAGGTGGGCGCGAGTCAAGGCGGGGACGCTCCGCCAAAGGAGGGGAATACCTGGGGCAGCAGTCATGGTGCTGGTGACGATGCGCGGTCGCACATTCAGGTGCGCGAGAGAGAGGAGGCGTGCGCACGCTACGGTTCTCCAAGCGGGGTGAGCGGCGATCAATTAAGCGAGGCGCCTCTCGGCTGCGTGCCGGTGAGCCTCGGCTGCCACCTTCAAAACACCCGCCCGTGCACGGCGTCGGCTGGTTGGACAAGCGGCCTACCTCTCTGGCATTCATGCAGAGAATGTCCAAATGCTGTCCTCTACAGTGAAGACAGGGTGAGAGTTTGGGCAGTCTCGTTGGTAGTGGGACCCCAAGCAAGAGAAGCAAAGGCGGCGGGCATTCGCGATGCGCCTACGAGAGGCGACATGAAGGTCCAAGAATGCCCTACAACTGGCCGTTCTGTGCCCCGTGATCTTGCAGTAAGAGCACTCCACTGGGCTCCGCGTGACTGCAAAGCGAAGAGGGCGCCGGTCAACATTGGCTCGGGTGTGAACGCGAGCCTGCTCCTTGACCTTGGGCGGCTGCGTCTTAGCCGGCGTGTCACCACCGGAGTTGTCCAAGACCCGGCACTCATCCTCCAGGAACCTCTCCAGGTCAGCAAAGGGGGGCAGATGGGTCGCGCTGTTCCCACCAAAGCGCTGCTCAAAACGCGACCTCAGGTCGGCAGGCAGCTTCTTCAGCACAATGTGCACCAATAGATAGGACCATTGGTCCACGGGCAGGTCAAGGCACTTAAGTGCGTTAATTGCCACCAAAAGCGGGTTCAAAAGTTGGGTGCGCAACCCAAAGACCCGGGTGAGCGTCGGCAGACCCAAAATCTTCTCGATGTGCGTGTCTGCGAGGCCACGCTTATTGTGGTACCTACGGGTAATCAAGTCCCGAGCCATCTGGTACGCCTCGTCAGACACGGGCAGATGCTGGATGAGGCCTTTGGCCTCTCCATCCAGAACCGACATCAAATATGCCAATTTTTGTGCCGGCCGAAGGTCAGCCCTGTCATTGATCAGGCTGTCAAACAAATTAACGAAGCCCAGGTAGCTTCTTAGGCAGCCATCAAAATGTTCAAATTTTATTACAATATTACAAAACGGCGCGAGCCCAAAGCTAAAAACGTCTGTTCAAGCAATTTTCAGAAACGGAAGTTGACAGTTCAGTGTGACCATAGTCAAAATTTACAATAGACTAAACTAAACGTTACTAAATCGATATAATCGATTCGACTTATCATAAAAACTATTTCTATTTCAAACACACACAGTTACACAAAAACGAAAAAGAAAAGCTAAGCTCTCATCAAAATCTGTTTGTTAGTTTTTGCATGAAAGTTTAACAAACATCCATCCACCCTCACAAACTCTCGCATCAATAACAATAGTAGTTAGATAATAAAAAAACATACATAAAAAAATTTCTACTGCAGCAAAATATACAATGTTTACACAGTACACTTTTATAACCATTGTTAACACAGAACCTTTTATCAAAGCAGCGCATCACGATACAAGCAGGCCAATAGTCTAATATAAAACTCGTTTCCGATACGTTTGTGATAAGGGCGCGTGTAAGCGAGTGTTCAATCGCTATGGGGCTATCACTTATCCGAGCGATGATACCGCCGTCGGCATCAAAACTTGCCAATGTGGTGAATACGCAGATGAATCTTTTATCCTGCTCGCACATTCGTGTTCAAATCGCTTCGTTTGAATAATAAACAGTGTGGTTAGGAATTGAAATTGATTTAATATATAAATAAATTCATAATATACCATTTCGAAGTTCTTATATGGATTTATTTTTATAGATATTTAACACAAGGTACATATTTGGTATGTTACTACCATAAACAAGCTTCATTTTCAAGCTGGTGCCTGCATCGCGGCGATGCATATTCTAATAATGCTCTATGGCGTACCAGCTTTATCTTACATAATCTACCTGACAATATCGGAATGAACAATATACCATATTCCAGAGAATGGAGCTTCCCTTATTGTAGCAAATTTCACGTGAAACCACATTTTAGATGAGACTTTGGATTATGATGTCGCTTATGAGAACACAATAATTTATACATTAATAATATAGTATTTAAATGTATGTGTGTATCATGTGGCAATATGGGTGGCCTAGTGGCAATAGTAACATAATGATGGGACCTTAAAATTCATGGCGAAATGTGGGTATACTTAATATTACACCTCTGCCTACCCCTTCGGGGATACAGGCGTGAGTCTATATAAAAAAAAGTTTGATAATAATATAAAATTGGTTTGTTCATTGTTCGGATCTTTGAGTTTCTGACCACATAAAAAAATCCTGGTTCGGCCTAAACAATATGCTTCGTTCGTCCCAAAATTATTTATTTATAAATTTGTTTTCACTGCACCATATTTCATATTTCTTGTAAGGCCGAACGAGTAACAAACCATCCAATTTGTTGCTGAACATAATAAACTATCAAAATTTGCCGTAACTATATAATTATCTCTGCTAACGTCTTATAAGACAACATTATCATCAAAGTTTAAACGCAACTACCTTGTGTAAATATTAATATCTATGTTAGTACATATATTTTGCTAGGGCACAAAGCGACCTCCCATTACCGGAGCCCCAAATTGAAATGCATTGTGCGCTCAAAGGAGAATATTGAAGATTGTTACAAACAAGACAATTTGTTGAATAATCTCGAACAATTTGCGATCGGACGTCATCATAAACTGGACGAACAAGGGGGAACACCATGTACAGGCAAGAACAGTGATTTGAGAAACAAATAAGGGTTCTGTGATAAGACTCTCAGGTTACATTCAAGTATTTTCATTGTTTCGGAACAAAGGCCCCGGCGTTGTTTGGAACCTGTTTTGTATAAAATGGCTAACACTCAACGAGAACTAAGAGAGCTTATCCAAGAACAAAGTGACTACGGCCGAGGTACACTCGCCTGTCAAACCATTTGCTAAGTGATTGTAATAACTCGAACGTTGAACCTTACTCCCTTTTACGACTACTGCGATCCGTAATTCTTGTATTTCATCAGACTTAACGGTCGCGCCAAATTTTACAAATTTTCTCATTACTTAGTTCATTCTAGGATAAAATGTACATTTGGCAACGTTGCGCTTGAAATGGCCGCAGCTGTATAGTTGGAGAGCCCACCAAATGCGATATAAATATTTTCTTATATCCCAATTTTCTATTTATAATTCAAACGGTCCGCCGAGTAAAACCAGTTTAGTGAAGTAAAACAGCTTTGTATATTGTAGAAGGAACATCTTATACGGCTTACCAGCTTACTGAAATAACTTTTTAATATAGTTTTGTATAGAACTCAGCTTTCTAGGATATCACAACATTCCGCGTCCCACTAGACGCAGCGCAAAGGGCGTCTCGTAGCGTAATATTGCGTCCCACGGCAAACTCATAAGCTTTACGATATCCACTTACTTAGATTTTATTACAAATCTTAAGCGGCACCAGATGCAATAACGTGAAAACGTATTATACTTTATATTACATACGCGTGATCTAAAAATAGGCAGTGGTGAGGAGTAATAAAGTACTTCATATTATGTGGAATAAATTATGAACCATAATCTCTCTTTAATATCCTATAAAGCTTTGATGATAAGGCAAAGAAATCATTGTTCAAGTATATTTATAAAATTCGTTTTGGAAATCTATTACCGTTGTTAATGTTAGAATATAAAATGTCTTATGATGTATATGTTTTGTAACGAGGTCTTTACGTGATTGTAATAAATACAGCAAGGAGGGCTGTGTTATAACTTATAAGATAAAGCATTCCAAGAATAATTATTCAATGCACTAATGCCAGCAGAACTAATTATTGTTGGGTTCGTTGAGACGCGAAATGATTCCATGTTGCTAATTACGTAGATAAACAATGATATTTTGTAATTTCGTGATTTAAGTTAGTGGGTATAGTATTATTACTTGCTAGGACATAACTGTATATTTTATAAATATACTTATTTTTTAACAGGATTTATTTTACACATTAATTTGATTCGGAATTGTTTTGAATCGTAACATAAATTGAAGGACAGAGACGGAGATGAAGAATCAAACCTATAAAACTCAGACGAACATTTATTATTCGTAGGGTCGGATCCAGGGTGGGAGAACTAAGGAGCTGAAGTTCCCGCCATCCCTCTCCCTCTACCAAAGGCATCATACCTCCCATTAAAAATTGCTGCCTAGTGTTTCCCTCAAAACAACCTATCATCATGGTCAAGACCCCAAACCTAAATGAGGTCTTCCCTAAACCAAAATGACCCTTTCTTCATCCTCTTATTTTATCTAGTAAACGTCTTAAGTAAGTAGATGTCATAGTTTGATGATGTGCATGTAGAGACTCATTTCAAATGAGAGCGCTAGTCCAGCAGTGGACTGTTAAAGGCTGATGATGATGAATAGAGACTGCCAGTAAGAGTATTTAATTAGGTAGTTTTTAGCATTATGTAGACTTAAACCTGACATAATTCGAAACTGCTGAGCCGATGTTAATAACTAGCTCTTTCTGACTGTATTTATGAATAAAATAGGATTCAATTTCATTTATACCAAACTCATAATCTGATAGTACGAGATATTTAAGTTTGTTTGTAAACCTTTTATTCTTAGAATTACAGTAAATCCTTCCAGAAAATTTGTTAATATTTGCTGTGTAATTTCAAACTCTATTAACCCTTAACAACCCAGTATGCTTTAGTAACGTAAATGACCAGTAGTGTCTAATGGACACATTAAAAAATAGATGGTTTTTAACCGAAAATAAAGGTATTGTGAATAGAATTTTATCAAAATCTTTTCAATTCTTTATTAGACTTGAACAATAACCTTCTAAGTACAACCATTAATTACAAAAGGATAGCAAAATCTGGTAATTTTTTTTTTATTTATTTAAATAAAATCCAACAAAATCTTATATAGCTGCTATGTGATAACTTGTTAAGCTTTTTTTGCTTCGCCTCCGTATGTGAGGACTATTAGTTATATTTTCGTATTAGTATTATATTTTCGTTGAAAAATAGGTTGAAACTTTCTATTGGATCGGATTTAACTTTACCCTGAGGAAGAATCACCTTATAAACACCACCACGAATTATATTGTGATAAGGAGTTCGACTTTGTCTATCAGGTTATGATGTCCAAGTTGTTCTTTCCTTGCCTTAATAAACGTTAATCGATGCATAATTTTGTTCTGGCAAATCATCACCTTATTGTGATAAGGAGTTCGACTTTGTCTATCAGGTTATGATGTCCAAGTTGTTCTATCCTTGCCTTGATAAACGTTCATCGATGCATAATTTTGTACTGGCAAATCATCACCTTCACTCCATACTTGTTCCTCATTGGATTCCGAGGCTGGTTCTGTCGCGTTACTTTCATTGTCCGAACAGCTATCATCACAAATGTTTTCATTATCACTGTCATTATCACGTAACAAAACATTTTCATTACCACTTTCATCAAGAGCCTGTTGAATTTCGTCCGCTGTTAGTCTTTCTTTAGACATACATACATACATATCGTCACGCCTTTTATCCCCGAAGGGGTAGGCAGAGGTGTATTTCTACACCCACTTTTCGCCAGATATACTTTAGTCCCACGTAATAAGGGGTGAGCCTATTGCGGTACCGGGCACATTTCCAGACTCCGTGCTGCTACTGAGAATTTCGTGACAGAAAAACCCAATAACACTGCCCGACCCAGGAATCGAACCCGGGACCTCCCGATCCCATGCGCACATTTATGCCGCGAGACCAACGCGGCAGTCGTATGGGATTTGATGTCGAGTTTTCCGTCTCTACGCAAAGATGGTATTTGCATCGTATTATCCCTTAGTCGCCTCTTACGACACCCAAGGGAAGATAGGGGGTGGTGACACTTGTATTCTATGCCGTCAACCACACACATTTCTACGATCAAAAATAAATCCGAGTAGGATCACTTTATCACAGTTAATGAGTATTGTACGAACTAAAACCAAACAAGTAATAAAACATGTGAGCACCATGATAGTTTTGTAATACGAATAATAAATAACACTACGAATGTCGGGGATGCTAAGCCAAGATACCAAATGATTATAAATAATGTATTGATTACAATCCGACCTATCTACCCACATATTCCTATTACAAATTGTTATTGTGTCTTGTGGCCACTTATGGGTTGCTGCGTTACTAACGTGGTTTATTGATTATAAATAAAAAAACTAATAATATTATAAACCAATTCATTACACTTTTGTAATCAGTAAACCATAGGGATAGACAAATACTTTAGTTTTTATACATCTTTAAAACTAAAAATGAGTCCGCAAGACACTTGTGGGTTGTTAAGGGTTAAAGTTCAAACAATAATACTTAGTTCAGGAATAGTCTATTGTAATTTTAACCACAAAAGTAATATTTAAGAAAACCAACCGTAGCTCTTCTATTTCTTGATTCATCATATACAATTATTTAGGTATGTAAATATCTCTGTAAAAGTGTTTTAATTTTTAAATAATATTTAAATGGCGGTAGTTGTATTTTCAAGGTCTTGGCTTTGCTACCAAGAGGCTTCGAGTTCTATCGTTTATGTTGATATCCAATAATTTTATTTTTGTCAAGCGCTGGGAACTCTTTTAAGCCCTCTTCCTGGAATTTGGTGCTTGATGGAAAAGCACTGCGAGTCTCCATTAGATTTATCGCGCGCTTGCATTGTTTATATATCTATAATTATAGATATATAACGAATGCATCATGCTCTCATTTCATTTTTCATATTGCAATCTTAATGTTGACATCTATATTAGAGATTGGAGTCACGGCATAACACCAACTTTAAGTCGTACGTGGTGCGGGTGCCGACTCAACATCTCGAGACTTTCCTCAAGGAAGAGTTTTGGCCGAAAGGTGTCGTGTATCGGCGTTTTCATGGGAGGTTACGCAATACCACTCAGCGTAACATGAAGCCGTAAACAGCACCTGTTTGTTTTGCTATAATATGTTATAATGATATTTTATGTATGTTAGTCTATAAGGTATATATCTATGGGTTCTTGTTACCTGAAAATAAATGATTATTATTATTATGTGTCTCTTTTTCACGGCTATTCTTCTAACATGGTGTTAGAAGAATAACCGGTCCTTTGGGAGGCTTACACGGGGATATGGATCCAACGTGCAGAGGCCCATAGAGAACTTTAATCTAAAATGGGATGGGACACATGCCGTGGAGCCTCCACAACTGCACTACTGAGTACAGCTATGGACTAGCCGCAGCAAATGTAGGACTATTGCAATGATGTGGAGTCTAATTTACTGGTTTATGGGGATGGGTGTTAAATGGACTGGTAATAATGATACTATGGATAAAAAACGGCACCTGCCATTGATACTCCTATAGCATCCGTCCGCGTGGCAGGTGGTGACTCGCCAACTCACTAGATGGACCCTCTCTAAATAGCCGCCCAAAGCAAACAAACTCTGCCATAAAGGCAGCCAGAGGGCAACACCGGTGCGAGTGGCTAGGGGTGTCGAGCGGTGCGGCACCGGTTTCGCCATCGCGGGCCTCGTGACAACGGAGGCCCGGAGCGGGTTTCCCCGTAGTTACGCCCTTGAGAATGACACTTCCACCCCCGAGCTAATAGCTCTTGCGGCTTCCCTCTGGCCGGCCGACCAAGGCAAGCCAGAGTTGAGAGTCCTGTGGGCACTCTTGGAAATCCACTCCGGCCAGCCAATAAAGGCAAGCCGGAGACGAGGCCCTGACCGACCCTCTGAAGCATTCGGGACCGCAGTGTCGCCACACACATTCAGCTCGCCACAAAGCTGCCCTGCGGTTGTAAGCTTTCTTTTCATCTTGTAATACATTTTTTGTTTATATTACACGATGAAGGTGATGTTTGAAAGCTGTTACTCTGCCCTCTGAGATTGCGTTAGTCTCATGCTGAGATAACGGCTGCCCCAGAGGGGTTATTATTATTATTATTATATTGAGAGGCCTACGGGGAACACATAATTATGCTGGCCCAATGGATCTGTCGTCCACATACTCCACGGTGGCTAGAGATCGTCACGCGCTCGCTGAGACCTGGACCTACTAGCCCTCCCACTTCGTCGCCTCATTGCTTAGCATCAATTCCTCGAAGAAGGAGACGGTGGTATTCCAGGCTCTCCCGATCTGAACTTGTCCAAAGCGCGAGGGCGTCAGAACCAACTGCTATGACCAAGTCATGGAGCTGATATTTTCATACAAGGTATCTACTCTACCAAAATGTGGCTTTGACAACGTCGAGGAAATCGCCGCAGTATGGATTCCTAGTTCTAATCGAATAATGCGACATATATAATGTTATGCAATTAGGTATTCAAATTGTCCTATTATGCCTCCTGTAATTCAGTCTATATTAAATTAATTCTAAATAAGATATTTGTATTGAAACGAAAAAAATACCTCCATAACGAAATATTTTCTGCAAGTATTAAAATGAAAGCGAAGTTGGATATATATAGAAAGCTTGAAATTTGTAAAATACTTTGCGGGACTTCGTGTTAAGGTCATCATAGGACGCACCCTTTTTAAGGTCAAGCTCTCATGCCTAGTGCTGTAACCGCGTCCCAATAATTGTATAAATACAAACATAATAGATTTATCTACAAAAACAAACCTAATTATTCAGTTTTTGCTGCTGACAGCCTTAAAAACGAGTTACAATGTTTTTCACCTCATTACGATTATGATAATGTTTATTAGAATTTTACCAAGATTTGACAAGGACTTTGACGATAGTCACTGTCTATAACTAGGCTGGCTTGATATTGGCAAATAATTAATACAAATATAATAAAAAATACATAAAATAATTTACTGATCACTATTACTAGCAAAAAATTTTGCAGTAATTTTGTCACGCATGAGTGAAAGAAAATTTCGCAGATGCATGTAGTGCCCATTTTTGCACTAGTCATATTTTAAGTAATATGTAATGAACGAGTCTCTTACGATCTTTATTATTATATAAAAAAATAAATGAAAGCTGGAGACACTGCAGCGCTTCTGTATAAACGTATCGAAACCTCAAGTAAAATGTCTGAACTTAAGCCCTGATTGATCAATTCTTCATCAGTTTTCCTGGTAACCCAGGCATGACATACCAACTTCAAAACCAGTTTTTTTTTCAAACGTGTGGCAATGGTATTAACATTTCTTCGTACAGAAAACTTAAGCGACTAGCTTCCCAGCTTAAGTGGTAGTTACAACAATAATAATATAATATTTAGCCTGCGGCTAATACATATGTTGTGTGAACTGGCGTGGAAAACATTACAACTAAAATTTAACAGAATTACAACCACATTTTCTAATGCTATAAATAGCCCTCAGCGATACTGGTTAAATGGTATGATATTACATAACCCTTTACTCATTAAATGACGTCAAACAATGCCAAAGCCCCTTTAATTCTATCTAACATTTCAAAAAAATCAAATCTCCGATGCTGTTTCCATACATCCTCAGGAACCTCAAAAAGGATTTACACGGGATCCCTCTAAGCAGAAACGTTTATTCCAAATTTGATCCACTTACGAAAGTACAGACCCATAGTTTATTCCTTGTTAATATGTAAATACTTTTACCTTAACTTAAAAACCGAACACATGGCAATAGTTCACGACTTATTTCCTTTTACTTTGTTTTTTAAAGCACAAAGATATCAAAAGGTTCCACCGAAATTACTTTAAAAATGGTTGCCTAAAAAGCTCTTAATTTATGTAAAGTCTAATATTTGACTATCAAATAACTTATATCGCAGTGTTACGCCTGAATTTTGTCTAGTAAATAATCATGTAAATGATATTAAAAAAGTGCCCGTTCTGTTGTCGGATCTAGTAGGTGGTATATTCCGCGCCGCCCGGTGCAGCATAACTAATTTGCAAGAGCATTTAGAGTACTTTACTGAAAATACTTAAAGTATATGTATGTTGCACTCTGAATTTATGCACTAATAACCACGCCATGTTGTGGTGGCGGAAATTTGTAAGACTTTTAATTTAAGTTTTAAACATGTCAACTTGGCGCATTACTTCATGACAATGTTTATGAAATGAGATTCTTTACATAATGTAAATTTTACAGTAATATTTGTATTAAAATCCGTACTTCTTAATATTGCTTTGCTACTTATTAGGATATTTCATAACCGCCCATACTGTTTGTGAAAACTTTTAGTCGATCTTTTTTTTTACTTAATTCTGCTTATCATAGCTTTCTTTAAAATGTAAAAAAGTTAGTTAATGAATTGAATATTTCTTATAAAATTCTTGCAACTTCAATATTTGGGTGTATTATCCGCTTGACCGCGCACAAGTGACTATTCTCCCTTTTTCGAAATGCCGTAGACCGCGCACAAGTGACTATTTTCCCTTTTTGGTTACAGCGCTATACTCGGTCTGAATTGACTGTTTCTTTCTATTACGTAATGTTTTAAATTATTTTTCTCTGTTCTATTCAAATCATTGAACATTTCTTGATGCTAAAAATATGAAGCGAGTCTTAAAATCATTAACCCGGAACGAAAAAATAATATCAAATACCACTCTTTGTTTCGCGCGCTCCGTGATTACGTGCTTATCGTATGCGTGTAATTAAATATTTTTATACTATGATACATGTTTTTTTTTTATTTAATTCGGTGTAGATAGAACCCCTCTACAGTTAAAACTCATAAAATATGTATGTCATCGATTTACTTTTTAAAATAATGCTGTTTAAAATACACAAAGTGCTTTTTCTCAACGATAGTCAATGTTCGCTGCTAAGTAATTACGTGCTTATCGTATGCGTGTAATTAAATATTTTTAGACTATGATACATGTTTTTTTTATTTCATTCGGTGTAGATAGAATCCCTCTACAGTTAAAACTCATAAAATATGTATGTCATCGATTTACTTTTTTAAATAATCCTGTTTAAAATACACAAAGTGTTTTTTCAACGATAGTCAATGTTCGCTGCTAAGTAATTACGTGCTTATCGTATGCGTGTAATTAAAATTATTTTTATACTATGATACATGTTTTTTTTTATTTAATTCGGTGTAGATAGAATCCCTCTACAGTTAAAACTCATAAAATATGTATGTAATCGATTTACTTTTTAAAATAATCCTGTTTAAAATACACAAAATGTTCTTTTCAAGGATAGTCAATGTTCGCTGCTAAGTATAATAAATTAGAAAATAAATATCAACAAAGAATTCATACGACTTGAAAGAGTCATTTATAAGGTTGAAGAAAAACATCCTTTCAACTTACTCATATTACCGACTTATCAACAATAAATGTTTATGTTAGCGCGCCCATCTGGCGAGCAGCGGCGCGACATTTTGTTTAGAACGTGAGCGGTCAAGTGAATTCGGTGAATTGGCGCTAGCGGTCAAGCGGTTATCTTACACATGGTCTTACGTATTACAATAATAATTCTAACTAATAGGCGATCTGAACCTCATTTTCTCCGAGACTCGAGGCAGTATCGCGGTAACACAGGAGTATGAACCCGGCGAGAAGAAACCGCTTTATGTAAAGTATAATACACCTTAATTTAAAACGGATATACGTTTAAATGAACTACTACTATTCCAAAAGTAGTAGCAACATTCCGTATTAAATGCTCACTTTGAAATTGAAATCTGGCCACATGGTATGCTAGCGAGTTACTGACTGTAAGCGGTAGTATTATTGTTTAAGCTCTATAGTCGAGTCATGAATAGGTATTTTCAAATGTGGGTGTGAAGCTGATTTACATACTTAAATAAAAAATTGTATTATTTAACATAAGAAGAAGCACAACTTCACAGTTTGTAAACAACAGTAACCTTTATTTTCTGTACCTCTTTTTAGGGTTTCGTACCTCGAAATGAAAAAACGGAACCCTTATAGGATCACTTTGTTGTCCGTCCGTCTGTCAAGACCCATTTTCTCAGAAACGCGGGAAGCTATCAAACTGAAATTTATATCAAATATTCAAGTTTTTTGTCGCATGAAGCTGTGAAAAAATCAAACTGCTAAACCAACGCAATCAAAAGATACAGCCGTTTCTGCTGCAAATTTCCGCAATTTTCGAAACTCGCAAGGGAATCAAAACCTATAGGATACTTCCCGAGAACTCAGAATCTTGAAATTTGGTACAAAGCAATATCTTATAGCACAGATGAAGGAAAAATTGCGAAAACCGTAAATTTTTTACTACATCATGTCATAAACATGTTTTTAGTAATTTTATTTTAAAGTTATTACCATTTACTCATGAACGCGTAGAGGTATTAAATTGAAAATCATATCAAATACTCAGGTGTATACCTTTAAGCTGTAACGAAATAAATCTGCTATGTCAACGCAATAAAAGAAACATCAATTTAAGCCGCATATTTTCTCGCAACTACTCGCAAGGGAATCAAAACCCGCAGGGTACTTCCTGTAAACTCAGAATCTTGAAATTTGGTAGGAAGCAATGTCTTATAGCGCAGATAAAGGAAAAATTGCGAAAACCGTCAATAATTAGTTACATCATATAAAAAAAATATTTGTATTAATTTTAAAGTTACTACCCCTTTCCTCATGAAAGCGTAAAGTTATTAAATTGAAATTCATATCAAATACTCGGGTCTATAATACCCTTAAGCAGTAACAAAATCAAACTTGTATCTCAACGCAATCAAAAGATATAGCTGTTTATGCCGCTAATTCTCGCAAATTTTCGAAACTCACAAGGGAATCCCACAGGGTACTTCCTGTGAACTTAGAATCTTAAAATTTCGTACGAGGTAACTTCTTATAGCACAGAAAAATTAAGGAAAAATTTCCAAAAATGTAAATTTTTAGTTACATCATACCTATAATAAAAATATATTTAAATTTTTTAAAGTTACTACTTGTTTCCTCATGAACGTGTAGAGTTATTAAATTGAAATTTACATCAAATACTAAGGTCTATAACACTGTGAAGCTGTAATAAAGTCAAACTTGTATGTCAACACAATCAACAGAAACAGCAATTTAAGCATATTTTCAAACTCCCAACAACTCGCAAGGGAATCAAAACCTACAGGGTCCCTTGAGCTCAGAATCTTGAAATTTTACTTAGAGCACAGATAGAAGTAAAATTGCAAAAAAAAAAACGTAAATTTTTTGTTACATCATATTAATAAAATATTTTTAATAATTTTAAAGGATATAAAATTGAAATTCATATCAAATGCTCAAGTCAAAACTAAAGGGTACTTCCAGTCGATCTAAAATCTTGAAATTTGGCATAAACCAACGTTTTATAGAACATAGGAAAAAATCTAGTTACATCACATATCTTTTTAAATAATTATATATATTAATAAATATTATATATATTAATAAATTTGAAATCTAAGCTATAAAAATCGTAACAAAAATATTAAATTATTGGTACGAGACTTCGTAGTTATGAAAGAAATCACGCGCGCCGATGTATGTTCGATCGTGCCACACACATACCTACACAGATAGATATTAAACACACGACACACACAGATAAACATTGCACTGTAGGTACAGACCCCGCCTCCGGCGTACGCGCATAGCAACGCGGGGCGACAGGGGTAGGGGCGGGGGTCGGTTGCAATTTGCCGCTCGTCACTTCGACAGTCTCGCGAAATTAGGTGAACGGGACGCCCGTAAGTCACGTTCAACTTCGTCACTGTACCCGTGTTACGTCGCGCGCGCTTCGTAATGGATCGGCATTATGAATATTCCAATATTGAGTTCGCGTCTATGGTGCGAGTGTATTACATGTCTGGTGAAAATATGGAAGAGGCGAGGCGCATGTATTCGTTACTAGACCACCTGGAATCGTTGCGCACGGGGTATTCACTCACCCTAAGTGCCATCACCAAACACAATCCTGGCTGTAGTGCAACGCCTCATAAACATCGGTCAGTTTAGCAGTGTATTCAGTGGAGTTTGAACAAGAAATTCGGCATAGTAATTAATTAGTGCTTTTCTAATTAGCTATCATTAACAAAAGACAATGTGTGAAAGGTGTAAATTGATTGTGATGTACGAGTACCTAGGCAGCAAACAGCAAAGGTATTTGGTTTATTAATTATTGAATACCTACTGTGATTACATTCTTATAAATACCATAGAAATACGCAAGTACTAAACTTTTCAATTGTTAAAATCTTTGTCTAGTTATTCAAAAGATAATGTAGGTACCTATGTCTAATAACGTAACGAGTAATTCTTAGTTTATCGTTTTTCTTCTACTAGTTCATCATGATTTCGTAAACCCACAGCTTGTTTCGACGAAATTCTAAGTCCGAGTAATGTTCCAAGAAATTATTGAATAGGTATAGCTATTTAGTTACATAGGTTTATTCTTTTAATTATTTATTACTGCACTTCATGGTTGGCGTAGTGGTTTAAGCGATGTTTGACACAACACTTTGTGTGATTCATAAATTGTTGTTTCGACTGCTGTGTCCGTTATTGTTAGGTTTGTAATGTCCCTCGTGAGACAGGATTTAGCACTAGGGTGCGGGAGTGGTTCTTAAAAAGAGAACAAAATAAGAAAACAAATGTGTTTAAAATTGTTGGCATCGTAATTACCTAAATCGTGTTTTCTAAGTAAATTACGTATCATTATCAGTCGGCACTAACTACCTACAACCTACAACCGCTGTAGGTAAACAACAGCTGACGGCTGCGCCCGGCTCGCGCGGCGAGGTCATGACCGCGCGGCGCTCGAACACTACCTACTCATAAACAACCGTGTTTTACTGCGTATATCCAGCAGTTACTGACTTTTATAACTTTTTTGTTTTAGGTGCTAGGTGAATTTTGATTTTGAATATGAATAGAGGATTTTATTTCGGACATGAGGTTTCTTTTTCCTAAACCAATAAAAAATCAGCGTGTATATATCATCATTGTCTTGCCCTGGTCCCGATTTATTTGGGGTCGGCGCAGTATGTCCTTCTCTTCCATACTTCTCTGTCACCAGTCATCCGATCATTTACCCTTTTCTCTTTCATATCCATCCTCATACAGTCCATCCATCTTTTCCTTGGCCGTCCTCTCCCTTTTCGTCCTTCTACATGCATATTCATCACTTTTTTACCTACATACATCTCATCTCTCCGCATAACATGTCCATACCAGGCCAATCGACTTCCTTTTATCTTTTCATCAATGGGCGCCACTTTCATACTACCTCTAACGTAATCATTCCTCATTCTGTCCATTCTTGTCACTCCACACATCCATCGTAACATTTTCATCTCTGCCACATGCAATCGTTTCTCATCCGTCTTCTTTGTAGCCCAACGCTCAGCTCCATACAGTACGACAGGCCTTATAACCGACTTATACATACGGCCCTTTAATTTCAAAGGCATTTTGTGGTCGCATATTGTGCCTGAGACCTGTCGCCATTTCATCCATCCTGCGTTGATTCTTTGCCTAACATTCCGATCAATTTCGCCGTCATCTTGCAGGAGTGAACCTAGGTAGCGGAAATCGGAGCTTACTGGTAGAAGTGTACCGCCGAGTGTAACCGGTATAGGACTGGAGAGACCGCCAAAGTCACAGAACATATATTCTGTTTTGGTTCTGCTTATTCTCAGGCCTACATTCTCCAATCTCTGCCGCCACTCCTCCAGCTTGCTCTGCACCTTCTGTCCACTCTCTGCTACCAGAATGATGTCGTTGGTAAACAGCATGCACCAGGGTGCCTCTTCCTGTATGTCCGATGATATTGCATCCATAATTAACAGGAAGAGGTAGGGGCTAAGGGCCGACCCTTGGTGCAAGCCTACGGCCACATCGAATCTGGCTGTGATACCAGCTGCGGATCGGACTTGCGTTCGGCATTCAGCGTACATGGCTTGAATCAACGTCAGGTATTTCCCAGGCACTCCTTTCTTCTTCAGGGCCCACCACATGACTTCACGAGGCACTCGGTCATATGCCTTTTCAAGGTCGACGAACACCATGTGCAAGTTTTTATGCGCCTCCCTGTATTTTTCGCACATTTGGCAAAGTGCAAAAATGGCATCTACCGTACCTCGACCAGGCATAAAACCGAATTGGTTTCGTGAGATCTCACTCTCGTCACGCAGGCGTCGCTCAATTACTCTCTCCCATACTTTCATACTATGAGGCATTAACTTTATTCCCCGATATTTGATGCACTCTTGGATATCACCCTTACTTTTAAAAATGGGCACCAGGTAACTGTTGCACCATTCCTCGGGTATGGTCTCCTCGTGCAACAGCTTGTTGAAGAATAAAGTCAGCTACGCCCATCCATCATCTCCAAACGCTTTCCATGCTTCTACTGGTATTCAATCTGGTCCTAACGCTTTTCCATTCTTCATTCCACTAACAGCCATTTTTACCTCGTCCTTATATATTTCCTTCACTAAACCAATATTCATCACTTCATTCTCAAGGTTTCCGTTCCAATCGTTCTCCTCATTCATTCACCTTTCAAAGTATGTCCTCCATCTTCCTTTTATTCTGTCTTCGTCGATAAGAATCGCTCCTGTTTTGTCTTTCATGCACTTAATATGGGAAACATCCTTCGCCTTTCTCTCTCTAGCTTTAGCCATGCTGTATAAATATTTATGACCGTGGGGTTTTTCAAGTAACCCGTACAAATGGTCTAGGGCTTTGGATCTAGCAATGGCTACGGCCTTTTTGGCTCTCTTTTTACATTCATTATATTCCTTCTTCTTACTTTCTTCTAAAGATTCATTTCCTCCTTTCATCAGCTGCCATTCTTTAAACCTTGCTTTCTTTTCCTTAAGTGCATTCTGTACCTCTTTTGTCCACCACCACGTGTCCTTATCTTTCATACGCTTCCCTTTCGACTCTCCTAACACATCCTATGCTACACACTTAATACATTTACTCATCTCTTCCCAAAACTCATTGACATTAATATCATTCATATCGCCCATTTCTAACATCTTATCTACCACTCTATCTCTGAATTTTCTACACATTCATTCTTCTCTAACATATGCAATCTTATTCTTGGAGTCAGTGGCTGCTTGGTTCTTTGAGAGCGTATTCGAATCTTAAGTTCAACAATCAGGAGCCTGTGCTGCGAGACTAAATCTTCTCCTGGTACCACTTTACAGTCTTTGACCCAGTTGAATCGATTACGTCTTAGCAAGAAATAATCGATCTGGGTCATGTGGTGGCCGCTTTTGTATGTGATCAGATGTTGCTCTTTTTTCTGGAACCAAGTATTTGCAACTGCTAGGTCAAAAGCGGCAGCAGCTTGGAGAATTGCTTCTCCTTCACAATTTCGGCTGCCGAGTCCCCAACCTCCATGTACTCTTCCATAATCTTCACTTGTTCGTCCCACATGTCCATCAAAAGCTCCTCTCACAATAATCTCTTCTTTCTCCGGTATATTCGTCATCATGCTATCGAAATCCATCCAAAACTTCTCTTTCTCATAATCATCACAGCCTACCTGAGGGGCATACACACTTATCACATTCAGAATAATACCTTGCCACATCACTTTCACAGCAATCCATCTGTCATTAACTCTATTTACACTTGTGACGCTATCTTTCAGATTTTCGTCTAACACAATTCCCACACCATTTTTTTTGCCATCACTTTCACAATAATAAAACTTGTATCCTTCACCGATCTCCCTAGCTTTCGTACCTTTCCATGTTGTTTCCTGCAAACATGCCACATTTATTCGTCTTCTTTTCAAAACACTAGCTAACTCTCTAGCTCTTCCAGTCATCGTACCTACGTTCCAACTTGCATACCTCACCTTTACGTCACAGGCTCGCTTCTTACGTTGCACTCGCCCGGAGTAGTGCAACAACCCTTGCATACTTCTCGCAGGTGCCGGGTGCTGCCCCTGCGCGTCGCCTGCGGGGAACGCCCTAATTCCATAGCACTCATGTATACACTTGGCCATACTGCAGAAGGTTTTGGCATGTGTTTTACCAGCCGGCCGCCTGCCTGACGCCAAACCTCCTTGGGTATGTGATCGTTATAGAGGACGGTGATAGGAGATACGGGGTAAATGGATAGGATGGAATGGCGAGGAAGAAGGGGGTTGTAGGCGGGGGTACTGTAATTTTTTTTCTGTGAGAGGGTAGTACTTCTCCGGTTGAGCCGGCCCATACATGCTGAAATAAGCAAGGCTCTACTACCTGAAGCAA
Source organism: Euclidia mi (assembly GCA_944739405.2). Taxonomy (NCBI): domain Eukaryota; kingdom Metazoa; phylum Arthropoda; class Insecta; order Lepidoptera; family Erebidae; genus Euclidia; species Euclidia mi. The sequence continues at coordinate 91,222,506 of OX123183.2, read as the reverse complement.
GGCTCTACTACCTATAGATTTGTACGGAACCCTCGGTGTGCGAGTTCGATTCGCACTTGACCGGTTTTTTTCGTGTATACTGTGTTCTCTCTACACAGAGAAATGGAAAATAGGCAGATCGTTACTTCCTGTGACAATAAGTCTCGCCTATATATCGTGTAGTAAATAAGCATTGCCATTCAACGTGGCAATGCTGCCAGTCTCCAGACAGCGTTGCGGAAGAATTTTTCAACGCATGCTCGATGCATATCCGATTTTTCTCTTTTCCGTTTGCCGTAGCTTTATATAATGCAGTTTAAAAGTAAGTCATGTAATCTATTTTCAGTTGCTGTTTATTTTGTTAGTTAAGATATAATTTGCATTTTAAAATATGTCATATGGTAAAATATACTTTTAATTCTTACCGTAAAATATATTACTGTCTAATGTAAAGGTGCTTGTCCCGACACCCACAATCTCAAAGGAGTGACAAGACAAGAGTAACAAGTGCGTTGAAGGCCTTTAATTTATACTACAACCCGGCAATAGAGGCTTTATTCCTAGTACATATCTCATAAAAAAGAAGAAATATATATCTCATGCCTCACTAAGTCACTATACATGTTTACTGAGTGTATGTTCCTGAAGTAATCATTGTTATGATTTATGTCAAATGCAGGTAATCTAAAGCCATAAAGTCTCCTAGAATGACGTCATTTCGTTCAATAGCGTGTTATAAACCCGATCTTGAAACCGTCTATGTACTTAAAGAGCTAGCGCATAGCTTGTTAAAGCTATACAAGCAAGTTTACCTTTGACGTGCCTTCAGCAAAGCACACAATCAAATACGTATTACGATACCGCATTCTCCATTCACTGTGTACGAGAATATCTTGGTTAAATGTTGTAGGGATGTAGTGTTCATTGCATTGTAAATTATAAATCGACTAGCGAACCGCCCGGTTTCGCACGGGTGCAATACTTACATATAAACCTTCCTCTTCAATAACTCTATCTATAAAAAAAACCGCTTCAAATTCGGTTGCATAGTTTTAAAGCTTTAAGCATACATAGGGACAGACAGACAGAAGACAGACTTTGTTTTATACTATGTAATGAAGAGACATGATATACATATAAATACATAGCTTTAAACTAAAACCTGATAATTAGATTTCGGAAAACTTAAAATAATGATCATCGTCATCATCATCATCAAGAAGAGACATAATAATGTCTGTAAAGTTGTAACAGCAGAAAGTAGCACTAGCGCGAACACTAAACAAGTAATTGGCAGAATACAATAACATTCGAAACAGATATAGTAGAGGAGACGTAGAACATCGACCTTCACTGATCTGATAACCAGATGAGACGAATTTTTTATGTAATATAATTTATAAACAAATATGCCTATAATAACTTGCCTATCAAAAAAGTGCTCATAGCTATTTTAAATTTAAGTTAATTGTAATCAACCGCAAATATAACTTTGTCGTTTATACAAACACTATGGAAAACAAAGTTATTTTTGGTGATGAAAAAGCGATCGTGATATTTGGTTAAGTGAAGATAAAGGGTATGTTATGTGGATACCTGAACTACGGGACCCTTACGGGACTCGCACTTAATCTAATTGTTTGATCTTTATTGCTATACTGCTTCCGTGTTCGTTTATTAATTACTAGCATCAGCCTTAACACTTAACATACCCTTTATCTTCACCTCTCCAAATATCACTATCACTTTTTCATTTACCGAAAATAGCTTTGTTTTCCATAGTGTTTGTATAAACGACACAGTTATATTTGCGGTTGATTACTATTAACTTAAATTTAAAATAGCTATGAGCACTTTTTTGATAGGCAAGTTATTATAGGCATATTTGTTTATAAATTATATTACATAAAAAATTCGTCTCATCTGGTTATCAGATCGGTGAAGGTCGATGTTCTACGTCTCCTCTACTAATAGATAAATAATTATTTGATCTATAATTTTTGTCAGGCGTGTATCATGATAAAACTTACCATTTTGCGGAAAAATGCGAACAACCCATTTTGTGACCTCTGACCCCGAGTAAATTTTTCCAGTTGTTGGAACGTTGAGGATTTTTTAGATCTCATTTATGATGGTGTTTTGAACACTTCTACAAATTCTGAGATGGTTACTATTTTTTTTAACCTTGGATGTCTAAATTGTCCGGACTATTGTTGATCTATTGATTAATGTCTAAATACATCTCTGACCAGATTGGAGACATCCTAAGAAGAGGATAGGTTAGAAGTACTCTTAACCGAAGGGCATGCATGAGAAATTTGATGGGAGTGAATGAAGCAAGAGAGATATGTCAGGATCGTTGCAAATGGCGTTCCGTAGTCTCTGCCTAGCCCTCCGGGAAACAGGTGTGAGTATATGTATGTAGGTATGTAATTATTTTTTTACACGGAATTCGATTAAGGGCTCTATCAGACAGAGAGCGGTCACGCGCTCAAGCGTTCAAGCGGTCAGTTTTGCATTGTTTGTGTTATATTACGTTACATAGGGTCCTATCAGACAGAGAGCGATCACGCGGTCCATGTAACGTAATATACCACAAAGAACGCAAAACTGACCACTTGAACGCTTGACCGCGTGACCGCTCTTTGTCTGATAGAGCCCTAAGAGGACTTGTAGGTATTTCAAATTATAAAAGCTGCAAGATCATAGTTTCAATAATACGTGTCTTTGTGTTTAGTAAGTGATTCTTGGAATAAATGTTGAAACAATTCGATCTTGCGATAGATTCTGAGAATGAAACCGTGCCAAGAATTGATCTTTTATGTCTGTGAGCTATGTTTAAGAGATAAATCATGTACCTACTATTTATTTATTTAGAGATAACACTTCTAAGTCGTATAGGTAACAGTCTTCACTCACTAATAAGAAAATGGTAAGCTGTTTAAACTACCAAACCCTTCTCACGCAGTAGCATAATATTGGATTAGCAAAAAAAGATCATCATCCTCTTAGCGTTATCCCAGTTTCAATCTGGGGTCCAGTTTCTAGTCTAACCGGATTTGGCTGAATATTAGCTTATCCACGGAGCGACTGCCTGTCTAGAAGGAAGGGAATAAGGGAAGGGTTAGCGATATTCCATGGTTTAGACTAGTGTCCGTTTATTTTAGAAGGTACTGACGCCCTGTATCGACTGTCAAAGATCTTCATGACAACCGGGACCGACGACTTAACGTGCTTTCCGAGGCACGGGACAAGCGATAATTAACAATTCAATACGCGCATAACTCCGAAAAGTCATTGATGCGCGCCGTGGATTCAAACCTAATACCCTCTGCATGTTCATGTGCATCATGTTGGTATGTCCAATAGGCTATCGCTATCGCGCCTTAGATTTTTTTAGCAAAATTAGATAACCACCTATAAATTATTAAATTGAAAAGGAATAATAATGTATTTGTTCGCGACAGCCATTAAAACAGTGCTAGTGAATAGTGTATTCGAAACCGCGAGTGAAAATCGTGTAAAAATAGTGCTATCCAATCGTGCGGTATACCGTGTGCGGTATGCTGTGTCTGTATACGTGTGCTAACAATAGGGACTTAGTTATGGACCATGAATAGTGTTATCAGTTGCCATAGATAAGAACTGATAGTTGATAAACAGTTGTTTTGTTTACATAGAAGTTTTATAGTTTTATATGTTTTTTCGCTTGGAATAGGGCTGAAATCATATTAAAATGCTTTCTTATTGCTAGTTATTAGTTTATTTAGTCGGAATAATAGTAATAATTTAACATTTGCATATTTATCATAAACTTTGTTTATTTACGATAGTGTTTATCTGAGATAGTTCGTAATTTTACTTATACGTCGTCGGTTTTACTGTAATATCTTAGAATTGGATAAATATTTTCATGATTCTTGTTTTATTAGATGCTTTATATAATTGCACACACGGGCCCCCCAAGTAACATATTTATTTTTAGCAATTAATAGTTTTTTTATAGAAAATATAGTGGGCGGACCCTTGTGTGACAACATTTTTGATAGTTTTTTGTTAATAACTTAATGATGCAAACAGATAGGTTTATGTATTATATACCATTAGATAAAACTTTTTAAGCCCTATCTAGCTATGTATAGAACATATATGCATGTACCATAGTATATTGTGTAATGTAAGATATTTACATGTATGTACTGTTTTGAACATAAAGATTTGTTGTGCAAATGTTCGGTGCGGTGGTCGTCGTTATGGTAAAGTTCCGAGGTACCTAAGCGACACAATTTTCGGCCAGTTGGTTGTCGTCCCAACCACCATCTTTGTAACTGAGTAACCGTCAGTAACCGTATGTAACCATCCAGCACCGAACACCTGAACAGCAGCGCGCCCCACGTATGAAGATGTTTCATTTCTGAAGCCCCGATAGTTCGGAGCCATACAGTCCACGCACACATAGAACACAGTCGACGTAGGAACACTTTACAGTCATACACCACCAGCGCACTGTGGCAGACCAGCTAAGGTTCAATACCTGGCATCCAAAACAGTATTCAACAAAAAATTAGGTTTCCTTTTCAGTTAACAGTATGAAGTCGGTTTTTTGTTTATTGATGTCATGAAAAACCTTCTATACGACATGAACAGATAGGTACAGTTTTCTTTAGAATTTAAAAATAATAACTATTCTTATTATCAACATCTCAACGTCTTAGGAATGATTAAGCCGATATTATCTAAAACTGACGTTTGACCTCCAATAGTTAAAAAAAATTATATTGAATTATTACTAATTTAGTGTACCTATAAACTTTTAATTATATAAAGAAGCTCTCTCCAAATATGGATGACCGGTCAGCCAATGACGAACTAAAGTAACTTTGATGTTAAATAGTTTATCAAGTTTACGAGACAGAAACTTGTACTGTCTCTCGAAAGTACGATTAGAAATTTCAGACTTATCTATGATAAAGGCAAAACATCTCAAATTTGCAGTGAAATGAGAGATACTTTTGTTCATACAAATATGAAGAATCTAGAATATTGTAATCGTAGCAGACTATGGCTTGCAATTAATTATAGTAAAAAATCCCGTACCCACCATTGGTATGGTTTTAACCCTAGAGTACTAATCTTATTTTTTTAACGCTTAATACTAATGATCGCTCGGGAGGCTACTTCTTATATGTTACAAGATTTAAGAAATACTTTTTTATAACAAAATGTATTAAATTTTTAAGAAAATAACGAAGAAAGTCCTCGTTTCTTTAAATTTAATGGCCCCTTTTCCTTAAAATTATAATTTCTGTCTTAAAATCAACCTTAATACTAACATTACCCTTGCTTGAACAGTCTTTAGAATAATAAATATAAAAAAGTGACATATTGCTTCTAGTTTGTTATCTAAATTAAGTATTTTTAAAGTGTTATATCACATAAAAGTAAAAATATTGTAATTATAAGATATTTGGCTTGAGAGCAAATTAAAATCAGACTGTATTTTCCATCACAATTACAGCAGTTTGGAGATCGAGATTGGGTTTGTAGAGCGGCTTCTAACGCGGTGCTTGTGCTTGTTTCTAATTAAAATGTTCGATTAGGTAAAGCAAAATTGTTCAGCGCAATATTTTGAAGATCTTCTTCAAGATGGCACGAGGGTAAAAAAGTAGGATCAACAACACTGTGGTCGGAATCGTAATCCTAATAAATCTTCAGTTTTTCTGTCCGAATCTTCGTTTTTTCAAATAGTTAGTTATTAGGTTCTCGTCGAGATTCATTTATGAAAAAAAATTATCAAATGTTAGTTTATAAAACAAATAAATATAGAGATAATTGCAAAAAACTAAAGAATTGGAATTGTAAAAAACTTAACTTTAACACTAATGATCACCTCTCAGGCGAACATGAGGTCAGTAACTCGATACCTGAGTATTTCCCGCTGAACCCGTGACCACTCTCCACTGCATCACGGGGTGCACTGTATTGGCGCGAACGCACCTCGCGATACATAGACTTAATTTAAAGATATTCTTAAAAAATCAACCGAACGCGGCCTCTCAGGCGAAGTATTCTAGGGTTAAAAAGGCTAATATTATTATTATTAAGTATCTATTTTAGTCGATTACCCTTCTTGGATAATCTCATGAATGTTGTGTCCCTTACCTATTACTTTTTTATCCGCACATAGCCGAAATATGTATGACAGTTCCTACGAGTGTTTCCAGTACCAATCCACGTCAGATAAAAATATAATTACTTACTTTGCTTTGGATAAAATAAGCTATCGATTCCAAATATTGACTCCATCAATCGTCTAAAGCGGATGATGCTACTAAGAACTACGTACTTATTGTTTACATCCATCACTGATTCCCTCGCATAAAGTTTGAGTGTAATACCTAAGGAAGTTATTTGCCTCGGCACGTTTGACACTGAAATATGACGGCAATTTTCAAGCTGCCGAATATACCTACTCGGCGGCGGGTGAAACTCAGTCAATCCTACTGTTTGTCGATCAACACGCATCGCATCCGGTGAAATTGAAAATGTTATTTGATTCCGAGATTAGAATTTATTGTAGCCGACTTTTGATTCACATTTGTGCCTGGTTGGGATGATAATTCAATACTTTTGCCTATTCCATATGTCAGTGTCACTTTTGATTGATATTTTGATTATTGGTTATTTTTAAACGGTTTTTATTAAACGGTTTTTTAAACGGTTTTATTTAGCTTGACCTGTTTATTTGTTTGGGTCAAATTTAGTAATTGGAATTTCACCCCCTTCCTGATAACAAATTGATCTGATATTTGGTACTCACTCTTGATCTTGATGACAATACAACATAATATATTTCTTATGATTGTAAATCCAAGATGGCCGCCGATACAAAATGGCGGATCACATATTACTTCACAACAACCTAGATATGGGTATCAAATGAAAGGGCTTGATTGGTAGAATAGAGCTCACTATGAAAAAAACAAGATGGCCGCCGCCACAAAATGGCGGATTACATTTTTCACAAATACTTCAATATGGGTATCAAATGAAAGGGCTTGATTGGTAGAATAGAACTCACTATGAAAAATCCAAGAAAGCTTCCGCCACAAAATGGCGGATTACGTATTTTTCACAAATACCTCAATATAGGTATCGAATGAAAGGGCTTGATTGGTAGAATAGGGCTCACTATGAACTATCAACAAAACTAAAAACTTGAAAATAAAATAAATTAAAAAACATTTTTATGTTAAACGGTTTTATTACAATAAAAAATATGTAGGTTATGTACTAAAAGCTAACAATAATTCGACAAGTCCTAGCTACCAAATTGCACCAATATTCTCATCAATCTGGGGTATTGATCAGACAAATATAAAATCGTTGGGCGTAGCGTATCCAGAGTAAACATTTTGATTAAAATTTCACGCGCCCAACGATTTTATATTTATCTGATCAATACCCCAGATTGATGAAAAGATTGGTGCGATCTGATAGCTAGGACTTGCCGAATTATTTTTTAACTTTTAGTACATAACCTACATATTTTTTATCGTAATAAAACCGTTTAACATAAAAATGTTATTTATTTTATTTTTTATGAAGGTCTCGGCATTTAAAATGTTGGTAGAGTAAATAATCAGAATCAGTCGAAAGAATATTATTCGTTTTTAATACTGTGGTGAGTATATACCCAACAAACGCTCCAAACAGTATGACGCAAATTAATTATGCAGACCAATTCACGATATACAACGTGAATTGGCCATTGTACCAATTACATAAAATAATACAGAAGTCAAACGAATAGCCACTCATAAGCAGGCTGTATTGTACATGTATTTTACTGTGTTCCAGAATCAATTCTGCAAAATGATAATTTTATTCATAGAGTTCCAGACAGAATCGTATCGCTTACTTCGTCCGTGATTTGGTTGAGAAATATTTTATGAAACAAACGTTCACACGCATATCGCTAATGTGTTAGTTTCCCACTGGATGTTCTAGAAAGGGTAATGAAGGCAATTATCAAGTTTTTGTCCGCGCGCCCGTTATATTTAATGGCTGCCTCAGTGGCTTGTCTTGACGGCACTGTGACGTAATAACACATATCCTACGTACTCAAACTAAAATTTTAATTGATTTAATTGCTTATATAAATGTGCAAGCAAAAGAACAGCCCAAGCAAATATAACAGCAAAGTTTTAATGTTTAATAGGGACACATTGAAATGAACAGAATCAATTGTTCCCAAGTACTTTTGTTAATTAACTACCAGACTTAATTCAAAGCTTCTACTTTTATTTTTCCATTGTTGCCTTTATTGAATCAAGTAGAAAGATATTTAATAATTGGATATTGTGACTGAAAATATCAATACATTCACTGATGAAATATTTTCAGACGTTAAATATTAGTTTTTGTAGCTTAATTAAGTAATTTGCCTCGTTGGTCTCGCGGCATAAATGTGCGCGTGCGATTGGGAGGTCTCGGGTTCGATTCCCGGGTCGTGCAAAGTGTTATTGGGTTTTTCCGTGAGGAAATTCTCAGTAGCAGCACGGAGTCTGGTAATGTGCCCGGTACGGCAATAGGCTCGCCCCCTATTACGTACATACATACATACATATCGTCACGCCCTTTATCCCCGAAGGGGTAGGCAGAGGTGTATTTCTACACCCACTTTTCGCCAGATATACTTTAGTCCCACGTAATAAGGGGCGAGCCTATTGCCGTACCGGGCCGTACCTATTACGTGGGACCTAAAAATTCATGGCGAAATGTGGGTGTAATATTACACCTCTGTCTACCCCTTCGGGGATACGGGCGTGAGTCTATAAATAAAAAAAATAGTAATTTGGCAGCATCACAAAGAAATATGGATTGCATATTGCTAGAAGTTGTAAACAAGAAGAGGCATCAGTCAGAGTGACCTCATAGCGAATATAAACTATGAACGTACTAGGTACGTACGTATAAGGCATAAAGTAGGCTACAGAAGTAAAGAATGTGCTCGAGCCACACCCATGAGTAATGACAGACATCGCTCTTCCACTTCCTTATGAACTGCAGTAAATTCATGTCGAACAAAATTTCACTTGTACTTCTCCGCTAATAGAAATTTAGGGAAACGTTCAAATATTAACCGCCTGGAAACCTGCAATTTGTCTAGATTCAACAATATCGTCTATTCATCGTAATTGAATGCAATTGAAAGTTTTCGTACGGAAATTAGCAAGGGAATATAAATTACGGTTGCTTATTTTCTTAATAGAAATTCGAAATAGGTAAACTTTAAAAAAAAAAAACTTTAAATATACCAGATAACTTGTATAACCTCATTTTCTTTCGTAAAAGTAAATGAAAGCCATTTATTAGAGACAAACTTGTTAGGGTACTTTTGATAGTATCCTAGATCAAGCTGAGTAAGTTACGGACCACTAAAACTGACGTATGTGATGTTGCTCAGAGCCACACCAAGTAACAATAGATATTGCTTCCCGCAACACTCCGAGAGAATATGCATTTCATATCGCGTCTCTCATGAATATTATCAAAGTTTTGTAGAACAAAATATTCTGTTTGTGCATGTTTCCCAAATACCTATAGCACTTATTGAGTTAATGGTCTTGAGCGAAACAATGAACCCATATATGAGTGCTTTGTAACGTTCGATAGTTAGACCAACTTATATCTGTGCTAGTGCCGAAATCCCCATAGGCAACAGATTCACAGCGAAATAATTTAAACAAGCGAATTGCAAAATAGGTACTGTATAATGCTAATATCAGTAAACCGATAATTTTATATGAAATATCATTAAACATCAAACAGATGCGGACTCGGCAAAATTGTTGTTTAATCAGTCTCAAAGGGATTTCCATGCAGCAGCCACTTAATTTGTTGTGCCATTGGGTAATTATAGATAACTGGGGCGTGATTAAGTGCCTGCCTACTAATTTGGACTAGGCTTGCAGTTTGATGCTGATGATGATTTATAGATATGTTTTTATCAATGGAGTGACCGAACGGTGCCCGATGCTCGAGGCAATGACAAGACACAACAACTACTGTAGGATACTGGAGGTGTATTTGGGGGACCTATTCAATATGTTCTAATCTTTATTGGTTTCTCTACATACATATTCTTGCATAGGTATCTGAAGGATTAAACGAAGGACAAAAGAATAGGTGTATTTTATCGATATTATTTTAGCGAACTATGTGTTTCAGTGTCAAGTTTAGTAATAGATGGCATTCAATCAATGAATGAATATTGAGGAGACTATTCAACAACAATAAAGTGATATCAAGTTTGCTACTATAAAACTAAAACTTATAACGTTGGGTTTTATTGTTAAGTTTGTATCTCATTTGTAACGATTAAACAATAGGACACTTACAAAACAGTGCTTAATAAAACCCCTAAATAAATTGAAAGAAGAAGAAATACTATATAAAATTACAAAATAAAATACTTACTTACTTCGTAAATCTAGAATACACCGTTTTTAATCTGTGTAAGTTTTAATCTTGGTTATGTGGTCTACATAATAATATCTGGAAGTAAGAGACGAAATTTAATAGTTACGTTCATTCGGAGAGAAAGGAAAACCGGTGGCCGCAGCCTCCCTAGAGGCCGAACATTTTGACCGTAATCAGGCTAATGGACAAACCCTGTGTCCGATCCGCACAAGAGGTTCTATTCTACTGACACTTTAACAACCTTATTTTGTTTATATACACTTACTTCGTACTTTAGTACGGTTAAATGATACTCGACGTCATTAATATACCAGGTTATTGAACTATGAGTGCTTTTTATTGTTCTAGAAGTATTTCATTAAGGCTTCTTTATATTTTGGATGACGATTTTTATTATGGCCAATGTAAAACATGTAATAAGATTGTCTGTTCTTTATGTCTATATGTAGCGTTACCTAGACCTATTATTAACCTATTTTTATTTCAGTGTTTTATTGAAACAAAACTAGCACAATTTTAGAAGATAAACATCAGTATATTTTCAACAAAGGAATGTATTTAATGTTGACCTTTCATTGTTGTTAGTTAAATACTTTATGATTAATATTCAACATTTTTGTTACAGGAAACAATTTTGAAAGGCTTTGATTTCGATCCATTTTAACAAAATATTGGGCTTAAACTACATTTACAATAATACATTTGTGCTGAAATTTTATGGTAATACCAAATAGTCGGTTCGATAAGAGCTTAGCATGTTTCATAACCTCATTCCTGGTTATATTCCCACGTTACCGCTACACGTATAAATCACAGTCCCAACTCTTTAAAACGAGAGGTACTCATATTTGAATAAATTTTCTGTTGCCTTTGTGGATATATCGCACCCCCAGGGAAACAAAGGCGTAAAACGAAAATACTAACTTTACAGGAGAGCAAAAAAACTGTTAAACCAGACATACCTACTATAGTTTTCATGCTATGTTCTTTTGTTAGATACCAAAAAATAGGAAAAAAATTAAGCTTTTTTTTGTTTATATTTCAAATATCTCAATGATCTAGTTAATAAATAAATTTATGTTTAAACTTTTACGGACGTTTTTCTTATTTATTTACGACTAATTCACAAACGTAAAGATTCTTACTCCACCCATCGTTTTCTAAATAACTATTATACAGTAACTATTCATGGTTACACCTTTTACGAAGAAATACAGATGGTAAGTACTACTTACGGCCTTTTTTGCTTCATTACGGTTTAAATTATCAAAGTGTAAGAAGTATTTACAACTTTGTTTGTTAAAAAATAAAAATAAAATATTATGTTAAGTCCGAATATAGACTTTTTTAATAGTTTTTTTCTGCTAATCCATAACTGTAAGCAATGTTAAGCCTCTTCATAAAATACATTTCAGTAGTGTAATAAAACAAGTATTTAGAAAATTGCACTTTACTTATTATATTAGACTGAGAGGAGCCTGTTATAATAGAAAATTAACAAAATTGAATTATAATCATTCTGATAAATGCAACTTAAAAAGATAACATCTTAAGGCGAGGTTGCAGTACAGTGCGTAGCTCGACCTCACCCCCCGCAAAAACAAAAACACGGCGGTGGCGTCAACGAGTGAGCGGGGGGAGGGGAGAGGGTGTTTCGTGTGTGCGTGTGCCACAGCGCAGCGTAAAAAAGACCGTAGATGAGTTATGCGAACTTCAAAAGTGGCACATTAAAAACAGGCTAAATGTCTCATTTGGCTTTAGTCGCGTACGCGCTGCGGTCGGAACCGCTCGCTCTTTTACTCGCGTGTGTGTACGTTACATTTGAAAATGCCGTCGTGTGTAATGAGATTTTTCCGACAGCGCTAGGATGATGATGATGATGATGACGGGTCTTCAACAGTACCACAGATTATACCTATAATATACAAAGCATTATAACCATTAGCAGTTATACCTAAACGTTTTATTCTCTAATTTATCTCCTTGTTGCACTATATCATCGTACTAGCACTTGTCTTAGCTTGTCTAAAAATACAAAAACGTAAGTAGTAAGTCATTATCATACGAGAGATAACACTGTTCAGTTTAATGTCCACGTAGCACGTTGGTACAACATACGAGCATTTCAGCCAGGAGTACGGTTAAGATTTAAAAGACCCACCATACCCCCAGGGGTATTGCCAGGGCTACGGTGGGTCCGCAGCGCACAGTTTTTATATTAACGTACTGTTTTAGGTTTCCATTGAATGAAATGAGAAGAATAAAATGTACTTTTTTAATAAATGTTATAAATAAATCACATCGACTTTTTATTTCCCTACCTTAAATGAATTATTCAAATTTACTTTGAGGCGAATTCAATTTACTCAAGACAGACAAAGTGATCATGTCGCATGTTAGTCAAATTGTTGTTTGTGAAACGGTCACCATGATGTCACAATGTGCGTCGGTACAGAGAGTATATGTTTATCTCTTTTTCGCGCTTGCGATTAGATGTGCTATCTCACTTACACTTCTTATCTAATTCTTAGTGTGTCGTTTTGACATATTTATATTAGTGTGCGTACGCTTTTTGCGATGCGTGCCACTCGTAGGCGCCGGTTACCTTGTCAGTAACCTGTCTACGGTTTGTTACTAGTATGTCTATGGTTTGAACGATTGAGTTTGGAATACGAATTAATTGGTACTTTTGCGAAAACATAAATGCGGGGGTGGAGGGAGATTTTGCGGAGCAACGACGTACGTCCGCCCTCAATCCCGCCTAGACAGGCACTGATGAACGGACGGCGAGCGATATAATGCCAACATTTTGACAATTTTTTTTTCTTTGAGAAAAATGATAAAGAAATTACGAAATCTGTTTTACCATTTATTTTTAAATAAAGAGCTGTTTCTATTGACAATACTTTCATATAAATTCATTATGGAATCTCTAAGCAGTAGACGTTTAAAATTGTGATTTAGTGCCATATTTGACTTTTTTTTTATCAAGCCAATCATTCCAAATCGTGTTTCTATCTTTACGATTTACTAGAAGACATGTTCAACTTTTATACTTTAATTTTTATTCATTAAAAATATCATAGTTCATGGGACTTTCAGACGTTCAAAAATCTTAAAAAGTATTGCAACCTCGCCTTAAATTTCTCGAAAATACCTCACAAATCCAGCAATAACAAAACTAAAATTATTTATTATCTCAATTAATAATCATACATACATACATAACGTCACGCCTTTTATCCCCGAAGGGGTAGGCAGAGGTGTATTTCTAAACCCACTTTTCGCCAGATATACTTTAGTCCCACGTAATAAGGGGCGAGCCTATTGCCGTACCGGGCACATTTTCAGATTTCGTGCTGCTACTGAGAATTTCGTGACAGATAATCCCAATAACACTGCCCGACCCAGGAATCGAACCACCTCCCACGCGCACTTTTTTGCTGCGAGATCATCGAGGCAGTCGTACAGGGTTTGATGTCGAGTTTTCCGTCTCTACGCATAGATGGTATTTGCGTCGTGTTATCCCATAGTCGCCTTTTGCGACACCCACGGGACGATAGGGGGTGGTGACACTTGTATTCTATGCCGTCAACCACACGGCTAATTAATAATCATACAATAAATACTTAATTTTATGTTTCAATACAAATCAATAATTTGTTTTGAAACGTAAATTAGGATTCTCACTTATATTAATCATAATTAAATGTATATTACATTAGGTGCTAAAAACAAAAATAGTCATTTTAATAACTTTAGCACCTACATTAGGTGCTAAAGTTATTAAAATGACAATTTTTGTTTTTGAATTTCAAATTCAGTTCCAAAATAAAAGATTCATGACTATGAACATTATACAAAGAAAAAAAAAGTATCAGCAGTTTATTTCTTAAAGGCCAGTGTAACAAGGGTGAGCCTCAAGAAGAGCTGGCAAGAAATACAGGCCTCTCTTAACAATTGAAACACAAAATCGAAAAAATAGAACCAAAACACAATACTCGGTTAAACTAAGTAAATAAAATTTTAAGTAATAAAGAAGTAAGTGTTTCATTATATAAAACAATAATTTGTTATTGTCGGCAATACACAGAATCATCAAAATTACAAATGAAGACTAAAACATGTATCTGTTTAAAGATTATAACATGTTTTAGTCTTCATCTGAATTATCACTTGGCAATAGATTACGGGTATTGTTTTCAGACGTCAGACTTCTATAAAATCCTTGATAATGTACCGCATATAGCATTTGAGTCACATAGACTTTTTAAATTATTGTATAACGCAGTTGACATTGGTAATAATTCATTAAAAGCAGTTTTGACCTCAGGATCCAATTGAGTTGCTTGGGTTTTACGTGTTCTAGACGAACAATATTTTTTTGTATCTAACTCAAAATAATCACTTTGCTCGAAATCATATTTGTAAAATAATCTACCAGGAGCGTCAGGAGTAACTTTGACCTTTTTTAACTTAGAAAAATAAACTTTCGCACCTCTAGTATGTCTAAACCAATTTTTATTCGAAGATACTAGTGATTTAAAATCATTAAATTAATTCTGGGACATTTCAGTCATAAACAAATCTCTTATTGACCTTAGCGTTAATGATAATTTCGTATAATTGGTCAGGTGTATAAACTACTTTATTTTTTAGATTATTTTCTACGCAAGCATGCATACAGTCCCCTTCGTTTTGGGTATGACCTGTTTGTAAAAATCTATGTACTATATCAAAATTTAGTGTACAAGAAGCGTGCATGTACATCGCAAATATAAAGCGATTTCTATTCTGGCCCAAACAATTATCAGAATATAATGACACTGATTCGATACCATTCTGAGCTTCTTTTTTGAAAAAGTCAACGAGACAGCTTGAGATTTCATAAGCACCTCTTTTGGCTATCTATGCATGCCATAAAAAACAGTAACCTTGTAAAGATAGTAAATTGTATACTGTAAAGTTACATACTGGATATTTCCTTTTATAATGAAAAATACCCACGTTAGATTGTGGCAAATTTAGCACCTTTTCCAAGTCAAACACAGCAACAGTTTTAGGCTCAGGATTTGATGAAGATTTTTCGTCATCTTTAATTTTGCGTACAAGAGATTTATTTTTTAAATGACTTTCGTAATTGTCCTTTAGTTTAATCTTACGGTCAGGGTCAGCATTTTCATAAATACATATATATTTGACACATATCTTTCTTTGGCTTAAATATTACTATATTGGTATCAACTTGCCACTTTTGCTGTGTTCAAACTTTCGGACATCCAAAGTGCATATAATTGATGCATTTTGGCAAGATTTAAATCAGAAGCGAGATATTGACGGCTTGTTTGTTTCCTTAAATAGTGTGATTCGATACATGGGAATGATTTTATGTGCTGTATTACACTTTGTTCAGTTTCATCACTTGTTTTAATGGGGACGGTTGGCATTGGTTATTTGCAGGTTATTTGTGTATTTATTCATAGCTGAGTAAACAGTTTTTCTTTAATACCGAAAGTATTTAAAAACATTACTTTACATACTCTAACTCTTGTAAAATTAGCATCTTTATTAAATGGTTGATAATAAATTAGTGTATGACACCTATCCCGCTTTCTTTGAACTTTAATAACTTTAGGCTCTTCAACTTCTATATTGTTCAGAATATACAGCCATTGTTATTCATGATCTCCTATAGCCCAATAATATCGAAATAGCTCAGAACGAATTGCTTGAGTAAATGTATCATAACATTTCATCTTGCATCCGCAAGGGCTACCTAGTTCCTTACATTGCCGTATTTTTTTGTATTATTGCTATGATATTCAATCCCATAATTTTTTTTTTGTTTATATTTAGACCACTGCTATGTATTTTTAGTCCTCTTTCTGCATTTAATATTACTTTCAGATGTTAGCAAAGCACGAGAAGAACCAGAAATATCCGTTACATCCCTTTGATCTTCATTTGTATGGCAGTCCGTTGTTATAATAACACTAGAGAACGCAAGCGGCTACGCCCGCGCTTTTTTTAATTTTCCCGTTTTGCCCGATCCCGAGGGAATTTCGGCAAATCCCTTCTTAGTGCACCCCTGCGGTCCCTAAGAGAATTACATGCCAAATTTCTGATTCTTACGCCTTATAGTTTTGGCTGTAGCTTGTCTGTCAGTCAGTCAGTAACGTAAGGATTTTATATATACAGATTAGTATTAGGATTATCATTATGAGAACAGGTATTTTCGGAAGCATAACTAGTACTAGGTGGCAACATATTCTATGAGATAATATTATTATATTCTACGTTGTCAATTCGGTTAGCTGGAGTTAGATTTAAATATACCCTATGCTCATCATTATGACAAATATTATTAAATTCTACTAGATCATTGTTAAGTGGAACTAGTTCTATTGATGTTATTGTTTGATCTGACATAGAAACGGCTTTATGGCGTATACAAATTGGATTTAATGGTACTTTGTGCATTAGGTAATAATTGTAAATTTAAGTTATCAGAAGAAAGATCTGTTAGGCTAGTACAATTATTTTTTATAGACTCACGCCTGTATCCCCGAAGGGGTAGGCAGAGGTGTAATATTACACCCACATTTCGCCATGAATTGTTTTAAGTCCCACGTAATAGGGGGCGAGCTTATTGCCGTACCGGGCACATTACCAGACTCCGTGCTGCTACTGAGAATTTCCTAACGGAAAAACCCAATAACACTTTGCCCGACCCGGGAATCGAACCCGAGACCTCCTAATCCCACGCGCACATTTATGCCGCGAGACCAACGAGGCAGTCAATATCGAGTACAATTATCTCCCGTTAATATTGGGTAAACACCATCAAAGTATCCGCAGAGTTCTAATGTATTATTGTTGGCTGAAATATCATTATTAGATTTATAAATAACAGTAGGTGAAGCAATAAAATCAATATTATGGTGACATTTAGACGGTGTGCTAAATTGAAAAAGATTTTCTGATCTTGCTGGGGGCGTAGCAAAACCATCTATTAGCGCCGACGTTACATATTGCACCAATGAAGAAGATATTGTCATATTTAAACTTCGAACTGGACTAGAAGACCTACAAGGGTTCAAACTAGGTGCATACTCGGATACTGCTGGGGAGAAGGGTTCTTCATTTTCACTAATTACACTCACACTTAATTTTAAGTAATCAGGGCTTCTTTATTTGTATACATTTAGTTTATAATGCGGAAATACAAACAATTACGTGCTGTTGTCACTGAGCGGCGCGTGAGTTATGAAAAGTGAATAAACAATCCGCACGCGCGCATGCGCTGTAAGGATGAGTACCCTCACGTTACGACTGGTTTGTGCAACGTGTTCGTGGTTACGCCCGCGAACTAAACAATTTTATGAACGGAAAAAAGGCGTTAGTATGATTATTTAAAAAAATATGTTACAGGTGTATACGTAAACAAGGAATACGGCATTTTATGTTTGATTATTTTAAAATATGATGGGATGTAATCAGTATTATTTTAGGAAATTTGTTTTTTTATTAAGCAAGAAATAGCATATTTGGCAATACATCTATTAAATTATTAAATGAGACAAAAGTTTAAGTACGATTAAGTATATTTTGATACAATTGTACGTGCGTATGCTGGTTTAATGACTTCTTTAATTGAAAAAATATTACAAATTTAGAACGTCAAAAATTGTCTTTTTGGTATAAAATTCTAATTTAACGTCAAAATTGAACGGAAAAAATTTATCATATATATTTTGACTTGTACTATTTAAAACTGCAATAAAAAAATTGACGTATCTAGACTTACACCTTTGTTGAACTGGGTGTGCGATATGATTTTGTTTAAAGTTCCTCTTTTCTAAGTAGATTCCTGTACCTTATTTCGTTTCAAAGTATTTTATACAAAACTCCCAACGATTTTCTTAAGCATATAAGATTTAATACTTGTTCACAAAATGAGCTTTTGATAAAATAACTAATTAACCAAACGTCTTATCCTATTGACTTTGATATTCTTTTAGCTCCGAAACAAAACTTAATAGTAATAAAGATAACTTTGCGAACAAATTTAGCAATTATTCCTCTAGTAATTATTTTGTAACGTCACATTTAGAAATTCAAATCTCGGAGGTGAGGCACTAAAATGTGTTACGGAAAATGTTGGCTCTGATATCTTTTAGTGGTGAACGGTTACGAAAATGAGAGTATGTAGTACTAAGGTTCATTTTGTAGGTGTAAGGTAAATGTGACCTAAAAAGTGTGATGCGGGTGCGGCGGTACAGTCCATCGGGCATTTTTATCGCGCGGTATGTTCGTTGTTCGGTTTACTTTGTCGGTCGCTTGTCAGCTAGGCTTCGCGTTTTCATGAGTGAGGATTTCTGGTTTGAATGTACGTCGAGTTTACACTCAGAACACTCTCGTGTTTGTACACAGCATGTAAGTAGGAATTTGGACTCGTAAGTAGTTTGTTTCAACTTGCTCGTTTTGTCTGAACTGGTTATTTCAGAACGTGAAGCGAAACAAAGTATATTGTTGCTTTTTGAATACTTCGTTGGTGCCAGCGTTAGAGTAAGCACAACTGTAGATTGTAAGGTAAATGAGACCAAATGATATTGGACTTTCTTTTAGGTGACTCTAAAAACAACGCTCCTGTTTTTATTTCTCAAGGTCTGAGTCACGCCGAAACGCTGAATATGTTTGGAACTACAAAAATGTTACAGAGGTTGTAACATTTTTGTTATGAAAAGTTAATAAACAATCCGCACGCGCGCATGCGCTGTAAGGATGAGTACCTGCACGTTACGACTGGTTTGTGCAACGTGTTCGTGGTTACGCCCGCGAACTAAACAATTTTATGAACGGAAAAAAGGCGTTAGTATGATTATTTAAAAAAATATGTTACAGGTGTACACGTAAACAAGGAATACGGCATTTTATGTTTGATTATTTTAAAATATGATGGGATGTAATCAGTATTATTTTAGAAAATTTGTTTTTTTATTAAGCAAGAAATAGCATATTTGGCAATACATCTATTAAATTATTAAATGAGACAAAAGTTTAAGTACGATTAAGTATATTTTGATACAATTGTACGTGCGTATGCTGGTTTAATGACTTCTTTAATTGAAAAAATATTACAAATTTAGAACGTCAAAAATTGTCTTTTTGGTATAAAATTCTAATTTAACGTCAAAATTGAACGGAAAAAAATTATCATATATATTTTGACTTGTACTATTCAAAACTGCAATAAAAAAATTGACGTATCTAGACTTACACCTTTGTTGAACTGGGTGTGCGATATGATTTTGTTTAAAGTTCCTCTTTTCTAAGTAGATTCCTGTACCTTATTTCGTTTCAAAGTATTTTATACAAAACTCCCAACGATTTTCTTAAGCATATAAGATTTAATACTTGTTCACAAAATGAGCTTTTGATAAAATAACTAATTAACCAAACGTCTTATCCTATTGACTTTGATATTCTTTTAGCTCCGAAACAAAACTTAATAGTAATAAAGATAACTTTGCGAACAAAAGCAATTATTCCTCTAGTAATTATTTTGTAACGTCACATTTAGAAATTCAAATCTCGGAGGTGAGGCACTAAAATGTGTTACGGAAAATGTTGGCTCTGATATCTTTTAGTGGTGAACGGTTACGAAAATGAGAGTATGTAGTACTAAGGTTCATTTTGTAGGTGTAAGGTAAATGTGACCTAAAAAGTGTGATGCGGGTGCGGCGGTACAGTCCATCGGGCAGTTTTATCGCGCGGTATGTTCGTTGTTCGGTTTACTTTGTCGGTCGCTTGTCAGCTAGGCTTCGCGTTTTCATGAGTGAGGATTTCTGGTTTGAATGTACGCCGAGTTTACACTCAGAACACTCTCGTGTTTGTACACAGCATGTAAGTAGGAATTTGGACTCGTAAGTAGTTTGTTTCAACTTGCTCGTTTTGTCTGAACTGGTTATTTCAGAACGTGAAGCGAAACAAAGTATATTGTTGCTTTTTGAATACTTCGTTGGTGCCAGCGTTAGAGTAAGCACAACTGTAGATTGTAAGGTAAATGAGACCAAATGATATTGGACTTTCTTTTAGGTGACTCTAAAAACAACGCTCCTGTTTTTATTTCTCAAGGTCTGAGTCACGCCGAAACGCTGAATATGTTTGGAACTACAAAAATGTTACAACCTCTATTACGTGCCCATATTCGCAAAACAAACGAATTTGAACATGTATTTTTTTTACTTTTTGTCCCATCTTTACTACCAAAATACCAAACTAGACCTAATTATTGTCTTATCAGAATTTGACCGGACTACCTCCACAAGTTTAACTACTCCTCATGCCAATCAAACACAAATAATAGATAAAAAAAGAGCAAATGCTTTTAAATTTACATAAATTAAATAATCAAATAAGAAGGCCTTTCTGATGGCACGCCATGTCTAAGGTAGGAGAATGCATAATTATAATCTTAACTTATTGCATCACCACTATATTATTGCCGGAAAAAAAATTGTTTTAGGTTTATGTAAACATAATAGACTATACAAAATGGACTATAAAAGGGTATACATTAATGAATCAGTCGGCTGAGTAATATCATCATCACATCAGCTGAAAGACGTCCACTGCTAGACATAGTCCTCCCCAAGGCTAGACATGGACCGATCCTGAGCCACCCGCATCCATTCGCTACCCACGATCCCAACAAGATCGTCAGTCCACCTGAACAATATACACATCAAAATTTGCATCAATGATCAAAGTAATTTAACACATTTAATGTTTTCTTCCATCGATGGGTATCATCGAGAAGCACTGCCGAAATAATCTTCCATGATTATTTCGGCAGTGCTACTTTTGTAATAATAGGTATTGTAATACTGACCGAATACTATGTAAAATGTGTTTGACTAGCAAGCGGACTCGGGGCTCATATACGAATGCCCTGGATGTAACCAGGGTAACGCTAGGGTGGTAACGATTGCAGATTCCGGGCGCCAAAGCAAAGGTCATGGATCGCAACCAGGACTATGATGATGTTGATGACTAACTGAGATCTTAGTTTCAAAACTAGATTTATTCTTACGTTTGTTTTAGTGCCAATTAGTGCTTTTTACGTCGATTATCTTTGTTCCTCCGAAGACAATAACAAAAACCAAATAATGACTATGGTGTGCCGTGTATATACAGTCATAGCAAATCTTGGTGCAATGCTGAGACAGTCATGTCTAGTCATTAAAGCAGGTACTTACAGAAAATCAGAAATCCATTTTGTTCAATTTTAGGGTTCCGTACCCAAAAAAAAAATGACAAAACCCTATAAAGGTCAGAATCTTATATTGTCCGACTGTCCGTCTATCTGTCTACGGCCCTTGAAAATGTGAAAAATAAAATCCTACATATATCTACGTATAAAA
The DNA here is from genome assembly GCA_944739405.2 of Euclidia mi. NCBI lineage: Eukaryota > Metazoa > Arthropoda > Insecta > Lepidoptera > Erebidae > Euclidia > Euclidia mi. The sequence goes on along the minus strand of OX123183.2, from coordinate 91,200,616 downwards.
ATATTACTACATAGACATTCAAAGACTGTTTATGTCGAAAAAACGCTTATTTTGATACTCTGAATGGAATCCAAACTCATTGGGACACACCTACAATTATGGAATTTGGCATACTAGTAACATTGTTGCATAATACACGTTCAAGAAAAAATTTAAACTGCACATTTGTAGATCAATTGTAAAAAAAAATGTCTTAAGAATAGGTCGAAATTTAATATTTTAGCGTCTGGTTAAAAGTAGGTGTCATGTGAAAGGGCTTGATGTGTTTATTTTAAAACACATTTTATTTATGTTTCACTTACATAAAAATAAAGAAAATGGTCTCTCATAATCTCTCAATTTGTTTGGAACCCTGAGTCCGAGTCCCACTTGCCCGAATTTTTTCATAAGTGCAATAATCATTTGATTATGGCAGTTATGAAACCTACCTAGGAATGTGTATATATAATATACAAGTAAAGGTAGGTAAATAACTATCTAACTTACCTATTGCCACACTAGCGAATCGTTAACCTCCTATAATGAACTCTTCTAATGAAGTTACACAATTCCATATTGCCAAAATATTGGCTTCCTTCTTGTACCTTTTTATAAAATTTTCTCAGTGATTTTTCCCAAATAATGGAAAATATTCATGTTCGGTCCATGAAAACAACCTACCAAAACACCTGCACACATATGGTTTACCTATAAAACGCGTCTTCATAAAATCCATAAAACGCGTGTTTACGATATGTCTTTTCCCACGTGCAACCATTTATGGAATCGTGATTTTAAAATATTCAAGGTCTGTTTATTTCCAGGAACAGTTCATACATTTTTATTAATATTCCAGTTAACTTTGTCGTCTAAGTCAGGTGGGAGAGGTTCGGGAAGTGAACCCATCCGAATCGAAATAGTTCAACGAAATCGAATATGAATACGTGATCTTCTCATACTGATCCTGAAAGTTATCAGTTGGAATTTTGTTATGTATACATATGATCGTGTAAATAATGATCAAAATGTCATGCATCAATCATGCAGTACCACTTTTTTATTTAACTTTCAGAAAAATATCTTACTTTACTTGCTTGAAGGGAAAAATGCGAAACAGCAATGATCAATACACATAAAAATGGTTTATAATCGTAGAAACTTGCTGAGCGATCGTATAAATGTTGTTCACTTATATAGAAACTGGGCTAGATTAGATAATATAGGAATTTAAACTTTCGTGGCCACTATAATTACTTTTTACTGTTCCTACGGAATATATACCACGTACCTTTGTTTTGAGTACCTAACCGATATTTCGGCACTGTTGCAAGCGCCATGTTCACGGATGTATTTACGGTTATTCAAAACAAAGATACGTGGTATATATCCCATAAGATAAGATGAGATAAGAAAACGTGTAGCTCTTTAGATATCAGTCTAATGATTTTTATTTGGTATTTTTCTTCATCGTATCAATAGTTCAGATTTTCTGTTCCAAAAACTTTGCCGCGGCATTGCCTAAGGCCACTTTAAGGTCTTGTTTGCTGCAGGTAGATGGGCAAAGAGGGCAACAAAGCAAATGCCCTATTGAGTGAGATGCAGCTTCATAGCCGCAGTCAACCTATGATTGGTCTAAGAATCGCGCCGATCTCTCCATTGATACCTTCGTAGACAACACAGACGATTAAGCGATATCCCAGGTGATCATTGCAAATTGTGACCAGGAGGCAGGCTTTCTTTCGCAGCAGCGAAGTTTAGAGAGATGGGTATTTTGTGCCCCACAGTTGCTTTCTTTGCGATTTGAGGGCGTTATTTGTGGCAGCAGTCGTTCTTATAAAAAAATATTGGTTTTTGTGGGCAACGCATTCAGGTTAACATCTACTTCCTTCGCATGGGTGAATCTGTGCCACTTTAGGCATACGCCCGCGGAATACGAAGTAAGATCACTGTGGTTCAGAGCATATGCTTGGCCGTTCTACAGGCTGTTGAGGCAAGACATCGCAACAGATTAAAGACGTTACAACAAGCAGCAAGCAGTGGGCCTTTATGTAAGCGCTCTGAAGTTGATATTGTTATATTTGATATGAGTGGTAGAAACTTGCTGATTTGAGCATGAATGGGGCCAGCTCGACCGGGGAAGTACTACCCTATCAAAATAAATCGACTTAAAGTAACAGTACTGTGACGTCGCTGTGACGTCACGCTCACACCTCCCACTCATGTCATCGCCGCCCCGGGCTTCGCGCCTCCTATAAATACGGAGGCGCTGGGACATTGAGCCCTTTTTGCTGCATTCGACGACATTGGCTCGAAAAGCTAAGTACATCAGCTGCTACTCCTGAGCGACCATCGGGAACGGACCCTCAACAAATCCCTTACCATCGCCGAATCACGCGACCCTGTTTATATCTTTTCGAATAACATTTTTTTTAGTAATTTTTTAGTAAGTAAAACGCTTTGCTAAATGATGTTTGATTTACTTGAAGAATTAAATCAATTTTTATTGTAACATTTAACCACGTTTCTCATTTAAACACCCCCTAAGTAGGGACTACGTTACAGTACGTAAACTATTGCGTTTCATTCGGTAAGTGAGAGGGCCGGAGCCCTCATCCCCTGTTCCTTGTCCCTCATCCCACTGCTCCTCCTATGCCTTTTCCCAACCCCAAAGAGCGGCAACGCTTTTGTAACTCCAGCGGTGTTGCTTGTGTCCAAGAGCGGCGGAAATTACTTACCATCAGGCAAGCCATCTGCTCGTTTGCCACCTATTACGATAAAAAAACAAACCATAAACATACCTTCAAATGTTCACACGTAATACTGCAATACAGTAGTGCACATAACACATACCTATAGTCTTTCTATCTATCTATATCTATCTATATATCGTTCCGCCTATCTCCCATTGGGGTAGGCAGAGACTATGGAACGCCAAAGGCTCCGGTTCAAACACACCTCTTTCGCTTCTTCGACATTCATTAACCTCATCATACATGCTCGCCGGTTATGGGTACTTTTAATTTGGAACTTTTTAGTACGTCGCTCTTTTTGGTCGGCGTACGTCCGTCTTGGGCGTCCCCAACCGATATCTCCATTCATTCTTACATGATACACTTCTTTCGTATTTCTTGTTTCATCCATCCGTTCCAAATGTCCAAACCATCGCAACATTCCTTTTTCAATCTTTATCACTACATCTTTTTTCAGACCACACTTTTCTCGTATCACACTGTTTTTCACTTTATCTATCAGCCTTACTCCGCACATACTCCTCAAAGCTCTCATCTCCACAGCATTGATTCTACTTTCATGCTTCTTCTGCCATACCCATGATTCGCTACCATACATCAGCGTTGGCACCAAAACTCCCTGCAGTACAGCAAGGCGAGCCTTACTTGGGATAATTTCGTTACTGATGATGGACTGTAATGCGCCATTCACACTATTTCCTGCTTTCGCTCTCCTTTCAACATCTCCCTCACATTTACCATCTCTCGTAAACATAGACCCTAAATACACAAACTCATTCACTTGTTCCACTTTTTCATCTCCTATCATTATGTTGCATTCAGTTATACTGTCTCCCCTCTCTATGACCATGACCTTGGTCTTCCTTACATTCACTTTCATGCTCTTCTTCTTATACGCCTCGTTCATTACGGTGACCATCTGCTATAAATCAGACGCTGACGACGCAAAAAGAACCTGATCGTCAGCGTAGAACAGGGTCTTAAACACAGATTCACCCATTCTTAATCGACATTCAGACTCTTTCAGATCGGTCAAAGAACTGTCCATGAATAGATTGAACAGCCAAGGAGGCGCTACACATCCCTGTCCAACACCACGATAAATGTTAAACCAGTCCGTGTAGGCCCCGTTTATTCTGACACAGGCAATTGAATCCCTGTATAAGGATTCAAGTGCCCGTATCAGACTGCTGCTCACTCCATACACAGAAAGTGTTGACCAAAGTTCATCCCTCACCACTCGATTGTAAGCCTTTCCCAGGTCAATAAAGGCGCAGAAAACCTTCTGGTGTTTACTTAAGATTTTCTCTGAAATGCACCTTAAGGAAAAGGCTTGATCCTTACATCCCATTCCCTTTCTAAATCCCACTTGCACATCCCAAATCTTACTGTCCGTTTTAGAGATCACTCTTTCAATCAGTATCTTTGAATACAATTTGCCAATAACACTCAGGAGGATTATACCGCGATAATTTTTGCATTCCTGCTGTGATCTTTTTCCCTTATACAGTGGCACAATTACGGCCTTGTTCCAGTCACCTGGTACATGACCGGACCGCCAACATTTATTGAAAAGTAGGTACAGCAGGCTTGCGGTGACGTCTTCGCCTACCTTGAGCATTTCAGCAGATATCCTGTCATATCCCGCAGCTTTACCCGTTTTCATCCTTTTCATTGCATACCGTATCTCTTCCATACTTATATTAATTATCACAATTATCGTCCTCATTCGCTACTATATTTCTAGTTTCACTTTTTCCTCGTTCAAACAAATTCTCAAAGTACACCTTCCACTGATCCAAAACTTCCCCATGCTCACTTATAATATTTCCATTTACATCCCTTATCACCCCAACTTTCGAGTCTCCTGCTTTGCCTCGGGCTGTTCTAACCAAGTGCCAGAATAATTTGATATTGGCCCAAAAATGCTGAGAAAACTTTCTATCAACTTTATCCTTACATTCTTCTTTCTTTCTTCTAACTGTCTCTTTTACTTTATATTTCAACCTGTCATACTTTTCTTTTACTATCCTCTCATTGACAGTCACACTACCTTGTATCCTTTTGTTGGCTCTTATGGCCAGCAAGTCCATCCATGCTTTGCGCTTTTCCGCGACCACACTACTTACTTCCTGATCCCACCATTCATTACATATCTCTTAACATGTGTTGAGACATGCACTCAACAGCAATTACGAAACGTCGCCGCGGGGTCTGCGGTGCGGGGCGAGTGGACGGCTCGCCGGCTCGTGCACCGCTGTCATCGACAATCAGCTGTTACACGTCAATTCGATCAGCCGCTCTCGCGCATCCTAAATACTTAAATCTTGTTTGTTCCGTAGACGCGACCATAATTGTATATGTAAACCTCAGTAGTTCCTCAACAAATATAACATCCTAGTATTACAGTCCACTGCAGTTTTATTCGAGACTACACTCTTTCTTCGGGAACCAGCATAACGACGCCGCACCACATGCTTCCTCTTGCTTACGCCACATACTTGTGTAGCTGTCTCTATTAAACTCCTTCCAAAATTCTTCTATCTCGCAATCATCTTCCTCAAACAATTCTATAAATCTTTTTTCCAATGCCTCTTTATACTGACTACGTACATCCTCTTCTTCAAATCTTTCAACTTTCACTCTTTCTATGGCAGGTGAGTGTATACGAGGACGATGGCGCCATTTTGTGGTTAGTCCCGCTATGCGGCTAACTACCAAAAAATGGCCAGTACCCACATTAACCCATTCCCAGTCCCATGAGCCACATATGGCTCATAAAAATTGAATTTCTATTGTGTCTGGCGTCGGACAGTGAAAGTGTTAAAGCCTCGGTACACTCTAGTATCTTTCACTTTTGCTTTCAATCGTTCGTCTATCACAACAAAATCTATCATTCCGGTCTGTCTGCCTTTGCCATGTATACAGATGAATCATCTTGTGACTAAACATAGTGTTTGGCACCACAATCTTTCTCTCCATAAATATATTTAGTAACCTTTCACCATTTTCATTCACTCTCTCGTCACCAAATCGCCCTACAACCCTTTCATAGCCATCACGACACACACCTAACCAACTATTAAAGTCGCCTAACATAATTATCCTTTCATTATTCTCACACCTTGCAAGCACATCTCTTACATTATCCCAGAATTCCTGTCTTACATTTGACGGTTTGGACATGTCTGGAGCATAAACAGACATAGCAAAGACTTTAGTTAAGCCGAGTTTTAGTCGCACCCAAATAAGCCTGGAGTTAACAAATTCATATTCTTTCACACACTCATTCATCCTATCTGATAGAATCATTCCAACTCCTTGGCTAGCTCTCTCAGAATCAACAACTCCAGACCAATATGCACTATATCGGCCATGAGTAGTTGATGAACAACCTTTTTTCTTAGTTTCACTCACTCCTAGTATATCAATTTCCCTTACAATTTACATCCATCATATCACCCAATTCATCCATCCACTCCTCCACAAACATTCACCGTTGCAAACAGGCACTCCCAAGCCCTCCTTTTGCCTCTGTTTGACGGGGAGATAAAACGTGACGGGTGGCAAAGCGCGTTGCCGTTGGAAATTTGCCCCCCCCCCCCCCTCCGATACGGTGGGGCAGTCTGAGCGACGATGCTCAGAGAGGGATTCTCCGGTAGGTCTGGTACCCCCCTGGGGTAAAGTAATATTTAATCCGATCCCCTAAGACTCATACTGCCATCTTTTCCACCTGTACTTCTGATTGGGAAGAGAAAGGAATTTTAGGATAGGGTAAGGAGAAGAGTGTTACAGGAGATTGGTGTTTGGAAAGGAAGTCAAAGGTAACAAAGGATACCGCAATCACGGAAGGGATATTGGTAATAATTGCGGCAGCTCGAGGAAGCCGGGGTCGCGTATCTGATTCTTCTCTACAATCGGACAGATGTGTAGAGCGAAAGCACACCTTGGCTGGAGCTGTTACACTGCTCGCGCTTTCCCATAGTCACCTCGTACGACACCCTCGAGTGGGGTGGTGACCTATCGTATTCTTACTCCGTCACCACACAATAGTGTTGCAAGTTAATTCAAAGCAGAAATATGGTCTTTTGAAAAGTTAAATTTTATAAAACTAGATCTTTCACAACTGTTTTTATTTCTATATTTTTGCGCAATATCAACGTTACAATGTCTTTTATCCAATTTGGTCTTGTCGAAAATGCACATTTCCACTTATCATTTCAATCCAGTTTATCAGTACTCCCACGAGTTCCTAAATACAAAATTTCAAAGATGAAATCAAACTTCTATGTCAACGCAATAAAAAGAAACAGCAATTTAAGCTGCATATTTTCTCGCAACTACTCGCAAGGGAATCAAAACCTCCCGTGAACTCAGAATCATGAAATTTGGTATGAAGCAATGTGTTATATCACAGATAAAGGAAAAATTGCGAATACCGTAATTTTGTTGTTACATCATATAAAAATAATATTTGTATTAATTTTAAAGTTACTACCCCTTTCCTCATGAACGCGTAAAGATATTAAATTGAAATTCCTATCAAATACTCAAGTCTAAAATACGTTTAAGCTGTCACAAAATCAAACTTCTATCTCAACGCAATCAAAAGAAACAGCAATTTTAGGATATTTTCAAACTCGCAACTACTGGCAAGGGAATCAAAACCTACAGGGTAATTCCCATAAACTCAGATTCTTGAAATTTGGTACGAATCAAAGTCTTATAGAACAGATAAAGGAAAAATTGCGAAAACCGCAAATGTTTAGTTACATCATATAATAAAATTAATAATAATAATTTTAATGTTACTCGCCCTTTCCCTATGAACGCGTAGAGGTATTAAATTTAAATTTATATCAAATAACAAAATCAAACTTCTAAACTAACGCAATCAAAAGATACAGCTGTTTATGCCGCAAATTCTCGCAAATTTTCGAAACTCACAAGGGAATCAAAACGTACAGGGTACTTCCCGTGAACTTAGAATCTTGAAATTTCGTACGAGGCAACTTCTTATAGCACAGATTAAGGAAACATTTCCAAAAATGTAAATTTTAAGTTACATCATACCTACAATAAAAACATTTTTTTCTTAAGTTACTACCTCTTTCCTCATGAACGCTTAGAATTATTAAATTTCATATCAAATACTAAGGTCTATAACACCAAAAAGCTGTAATAAAATCAAATTTCTATGTCAACGCAATCAATAGAAACAGCAATTTTTAAGCATATTTTCAAACTCGCAACTACTCGCAAGGGAATCAAAACTTACAGGGAGTACCCAAATTTCAAGATTCTGAGTTCAAGGGCAGTAGCCCTTGAACTCAGAATCTTGAAATTTGGCACGAAGCAACGTCTTATAGCATAGATAAAGGTAAACCTTAAAAAATCCGTGAATTTTTAGTTACATCATATAGGTAATTATTATTTTTAATAATTTTAAATATACTACCCCGTTCCTCACGAACCCGTAGAGATATAATATTGAAATTCATAGCAAATGCTCAAGTCAAAACTAAAAGGTACTTTCAGTTGATCTAGAATCTTAAAATTTGGCATAAAGCAACGTTTTATAGCACATAGGAAAAATTTCGAAAACCTTAAATTTAGTTACATCACTTTTATTTTTAAATAATTATATATACCTACAGATTTATACGGAACCCTCGGTGCGCGAGTTTGACTCGCACTTGACCAGTTTATTTTCGCTACATATCCTTTTATCATTGCCCATATATTTTCAATTGGGTTGAAGACTGGGTGATAGGGTGGTAGACGAAGGACGCTGTGACCATAATGTTTTCTAAGTGTCAATTTTATATTCAATAAATCTTTGTTTGTTTTGCAGTATCAATTGATAGAGTTGTGGTTTAAGCATCGATGTAGAGCGATCGATATTGCGATACTTGAGCCAGTTAATCATATCTTGTTTACGACTATTTGAGTTGGGGGCACACACACATCTACCACAACAACGCTATTGGGTTTTAAATTTGGAATTCATTGCGTTTATAACCATTTCGTATATTTTTCTGTGTTCATATTACTATCCTCTCATTATCAAAGAGAAGATTCCGTAGTTTCGTTTTAAATGCATAACGGTTGGTAGCAATTCTAACTTCAGGAGGGAGCCTGTTCCATAGCAGCGAGTATTGTGAACTTAAATATTATACGGATGTCAGATAGATAAAATATATTTAAATCGTGGGATATTCGATGTCCGTTTATAATTTGAGTCAAATTTGATTACTGACGTCCGTATATCCGTTTTATAAACGTAGTTTGGTGTAAGCCACTGTGTTCATTTTGAGTTTATTTGATATAATTTTGTATTTTCTCAAGTGACCTGGTTATCACTTAATAGTAACTATCATAACTACCTCATTAAAAGTGTTCCTAAATAATGATAATTTTAAAGTAGAAGTAAGTAGATAGGTAACTTTAATTTAAGTAACTATTTCTTGTGTCATGATTTATGTCCCTAATTTTACACCATAACAAAATGTCAAATGCGTCTAATTACAAAAAAACTACCTAAATGTTATTTTTCAATCGGCGCAGTGATTTAATTTGTGTTAGATTTTATTTTTTGTTTATTGTTTAGTAGGGTATTTATACAAATCACTTGTGCGAATCACAGTTATTTAGACATATATGTACTAATACGGACGTTATAATGTCGTAAAAGTTTCACATAATCTGTCATTTGACGTCCAAGATGTCAAATGATTAATAGTTTGAAACTTTTACGATATTGCCACGTCCGTATACTCGTATTTATCTTAATACCTGTAAAACTTGCAAATGTTTACATATATGAACGTTTGAGGCTAAGCGTATGCTTTTGCGTAGATATGCGTATACTACGAGTATACGGATGTTACAATATCGTGAATTTTCATGATTTTAATTTCGTATATCTATATATGTATATAAAAAATGTTGTAAGTTTATGATGCTTAATTAGGGTACTGCTAACTTAATGAGAGCCACCGTTTTTATGTTCACCACGTAAAATCGTGTAAATCTTATCTTGGTATATTTCATTGTGTAAGTTAATATTGTAAACTTTAATATTATACGGATGTCAGGTAATTGATATATATTTAAATCGTGGGATTTTCAACGTCCTTTTATATCAAATTGGATTACTGACGTCCGTATATCCGTTTTATAAACGTAGGTTGGTATAGCCTACTGTGTTCGACTTGAGTTTATTTAAGATAATTTTGTATTTTAAGTGACCTGATTATTACTTATCAGTAAATATCATATCTACCTCATTAAAAGTGTTCCTAAATAATAATGATTTTAAATCAGAGGTAAGTAGACAGGTACCTTTAATTTAAGTTACTATTTCTTGTGACTGTGATTTAAATCTAAATGTTATTTTTCAATCGGCGCGGCGATTTAATTTGTGTTAGATTTTATTTTTTATTTATTGTTTAGCAGGGTTTAAACAAATCACTTGTGCGATTCACAGTTATTTACACATATATGTACTTATACGGACGTTATAATATCGTAAAAGTTTCACAATATCTGTCATTTGACGTCCAAGATGTCAAATGATTAATAGTTTGAAACTTTTACGATATTGCCACGTCCGTATACTCGTATGTATCTAAATACCTGTAAAACTTGCAAATGATTACATATATGGACGTTTGAAGCTAAGCGTATGCTTAGATATGCGTATGATTCTCTCCAATACTACGTTAGTACTATTTTTTATATGTGCCAATACTTCTCATAATTTAGAAATAAGTAAATAGGTACTTTACATTTAAGTAAGTATTTCTTGTGATATTATCGTAATAAATTGCATTGATCTCAATATTTGTTTTATTTTCATAACTTTAAACTTCACGCTTACGCTAGCATACCTGCACTATAACATAGAAATAATATTTATCCACCTACTTATTAAATATTAAAGAAAGAAGAGCGGCAACGTTGCACTGTTCATAGGAGTTGCGATAGATAGGAAAACGTAAATTAAATTATGTATATCACGGGAAGCCATATAATTGATAGTGTTGGCTGGAGTCCTAATTGATTTCACTATGGTTGTTAATATACGTATATTTGTATATCAATATGTGTCAAAAATAATATGCACACAGTATTTGACATTGCCTTAGCGACTAATATTCGCTGTAATAGTTCATATTTTTAAGTGGAACTGGTGGACGTCATAATAATGCGATGTAAAAGGGCGGTAAATAGATAGCGTGATGTAAATATATATATATATATATATATATATATATATATATATATATATATATATAATAACAACTATTCTATTACACGCAAGTACACCCAGACTCGAAACCACAATTTGGTTGTTGCCAGCAGCACTGAGCGATCTACTGATGCTCAACTACAACGACTTAATTATTTGCAGTGAAAAATAAATAATTTCTTCTCTCATGCATACCAACACGGACATCAACGTGGTGAGACGTAACCTGTTGCCAGCCTTAATGTTTATCCCCGCCGTGGGATCTCCACCTTGTCGTGATGGGGGGCTCAGTAACCGTGGCTTGGACACCCGCGGTGAAGCTAAGAGAGATCTGGCGGGCCAATACCCGTCAGGGGGTAGCGACGAATGTTTCGGCGATACCCGACCTTCCGACACACGGATACATGAGGAACACGGGTTGGTTTTTAGTCAGTAAGAGTCTTACAGTCCCTTTCGCCCTTTCCTCAGGGCGGAGGGACTCCATGAGGATTTTCCATCCGACACCAAAAAAAAAAGCCTTGATGTTTATAAAAAAATCATTAACAAAGATCGAGAGACGATCACCATATAAACTTCTCAAACGTGACAAGAAATCTTTTTTCACTACCTAGCTTTGTACATTCGATATTTATACACTTACTTCGAAACGCTACTGAGAAAATCTTCAATGGATTCCACGGCAGTTTAACTTTCTCTGGAATTCCTGACGCAGGTGTTACATTCGCAGAAATGCACCTGGGAGTAGACTCGATAAAGAAAATGCACTTGCGCCCTCATGTACTCGGAGCGTGAAGACGGGCTCTTTGCACGACTAAAGCAACTAATACTTTTCAAATTCTTCAAGCATCTTATCGTGATCGATATTGGTTACAGTCATCTCAACATTATATTCGGTGTCTTTTTATAACTTCTTATCTTCTTCATCCCCTAAGGGATACGCAGAGGAGTATTACACACCCACGCTTCGCCAGTTATGTTTCGGTCCCAATGTAATAGGGGGCGAGCCTATTGTCATCTACCGGGCACATAATTAAGGGAGCGATAATTAATATTTTTAATGTACACATAACTTCGAAAAGTCAGAGGTGTGTGACCGGGGTACCTGGATATCGAACCCGAGACCATCGTCTCGGCAGTCCGTTACATATACCACTGGGCTATCGCCGCTTTTACCTTCAGTATAATAATTTTGAGAAATTTCTATTCGTATTCCTGAAAGTTTCCGTAGTTGAAATATGAAGAGTTAGTTTATATGACTTATACGTGTTCCCAGCGTGGAGTACTTAATTGATATCAAATTATGTAAGTTTATATCGTATAGGAATCGTTAATATTAATAGAAGAGACGTTTAAATCAACCTGTCTTAATGTAGAAAAAATATCGCGTTTTACATACACTTACTGTTAAGCCCATTAACATTTAGTGTACATGTTGTAAAAGTTAATCAGAATAATTTATATTAATATATACCCTCAGTTAAAGCTATTGAATACTTATTGATAATATATTCAGTGAATATATTATTTTGTTAAACAGTAATAATACCACTTGGATCTTTTCTTACTTAAGTTTAACTTAATTAAAAATATTTCACGATGTATAAAAAAATATAGTGACTATTCAATTATTTGCACTTTGTACAGTCTGCGAGGCCTAAGCTGCGCTTTGCATTTGTGTGAGTGTTCATAGATAGTGTAGATGTGACATCAGCCTAGAGCGCGACGCGTCCCTTTCATGACTTAAACCTCTTTAAACTGCTTTTTGGCAACCGGCTTAAAGCGCGGTGCGTCCCTCGCGTGGCAAATCTGACACTATTGTACTGATAGCAGCGTGACATATTTAATTAATTTTAAATTGTTTTCTAGTTTTTAATTTCAATTTACTAGTGAAATGGCTTCCAATACAAGTAAACTAAGAATACGAAAACCTGTAAATTGCCAAATGAAGGAAATTTTGTGCAATTCGAATAATAATTTCAAAGGCGTGAATGATAAAGACGTGTCAAGTGTCATTACATCAGCCCAATTAGTAGCGACATCGACGGGAATTCCACTGTCTACTGTCAAACGAGTTATATTAGAAGGTAAACGTCTTTCGGAAGATGGAAGTTAATTTGAATCGCCGAAAAAGACCAGATGTAGGAATAATGTTATAATTATTGATGATTTTGATAAAGCAGTAATTCAAAGAACTATTCACAACTTTCATATTACTGATAAAGAGATTAAAACTATGAAGTGAATACATGAAAAGTTGAAGACAGAAATAAACTATCCAGGTTCAATTTATTCATTGCGTAAAGAAGTGTCTCATTCAGGATTTAATTGGAAAAGGACAGAAGATAATAGACGAATTTTAATGGAGAAACATGAGATACGTTATCTTCGAATCAACTTTTTGATTAAAATTGCCGAATATGGCGCTCAGGACGAAACATACCTACATAGACACGACTCACACTTCTCAGAAATCTTAGTCAGATGGTAGCACTTCTGGTTTGAAGAAATCAATTTCCAAAGGAATTCGTTTAATTATATATTCCATGTTTCTGCACGTGGAGAGGATGGATGACGAAAGACTGACCAAGCAGATATATAAGGCAAGTGTGGAAGGGACAGGACGAAGGGGAAGACCTAGGTGGACGTTCTCTGACCAGATTGGAGACATCCTAAAAACAGGACAGGTTAGAAGTACCCTGAACAGAAGAGCATGCATGAGGAATCTGATAGGAGTGAATGAAGCAAGAGAGATATGTCAGGATCGTTGCAAATGGCGTTCCGTAGTCTTTGCCTACGCCTCCGGAAAACAGGCGTGAGTCTATATATGTATGAATGTACGTATCATATTATTATGATATAATCACCACTTTTTTTATTTGCTTTGAACATGAGCAGTGTATTTGGTACGAAACCGTCCTGTCCACCGGCATGGAATATATAATTAAACGAATTCCTTTGGAAATTGATTTCTTCAAACCAGAAGTGCTACCATCTGACTAAGATTTCTAAGAAGTGTGAGTCGTGTCTATGTAGGTATGTTTCGTCCTGAGCGCCATATTCGGCAATTTTAATCAAAAAGTTGATTCGAAGATAACGTATCTCATGTTTCTCCATTAAAATTCGTCTATTATCTTCTGTCCTTTTCCAATTAAATCCTGAATGAGACACTTCTTTACGCAATGAATAAATTGAACCTGGATAGTTTATTTCTGTCTTCAACTTTTCATGTATTCACTTCATAGTTTTAATCTCTTTATCAGTAATATGAAAGTTGTGAATAGTTCTTTGAATTACTGCTTTATCAAAATCATCAATAATTATAACATTATTCCTACATCTGGTCTTTTTCGGCGATTCAAATTAACTTCCATCTTCCGAAAGACGTTTACCTTCTAATATAACTCGTTTGACAGTAGACAGCGGAATTCCCGTAGATGTCGCTACTAATTGGGCTGATGTAATGACACTTGACACGTCTTTATCATTCACGCCTTTGAAATAATTATTCGAATTGCACAAAATTTCCTTCATTTGGCAATTTACAGGTTTTCGTATTCTTAGTTTACTTGTATTGGAAGCCATTTCACTAGTAAATTGAAATTAAAAACTAGAAAACAATTTAAAATTAATTAAATATGTCACGCTGCTATCAGTACAATAGTGTCAGATTTGCCACGCGAGGGACGCACCGCGCTTTAAGCCGGTTGCCAAAAAGCAGTTTAAAGAGGTTTAAGTCATGAAAGGGACGCGTCGCGCTCTAGGCTGATGTCACATCTACACTATCTATGAACACTCACACAAATGCAAAGCGCAGCTTAGGCCTCGCAGACTGTACAAAGTGCAAATAATTGAATAGTCACTATATCTTTTTATACATCGTGAAATATTTTTAATTAAGTTAAACTTAAGTAAGAAAAGATCCAAGTGGTATTATTACTGTTTAACAAAATAATATATTCACTGAATATATTATCAATAAGTATTCAATAGCTTTAACTGAGGGTATATATTAATATAAATTATTCTGATTAACTTTTACAACATGTACACTAAATGTTAATGGGCTTAACAGTAAGTGTATGTAAAACGCGATATTTTTTCTACATTAAGACAGGTTGATTTAAACGTCTCTTCTATTAATATTAACAATTCCTATACGATATAAACTTACATAATTTGATATCAATTAAGTACTCCACGCTGGGAACACGTATAAGTCATATAAACTAACTCTTCATATTTCAACTACGGAAACTTTCAGGAATACGAATAGAAATTTCTCAAAATTATTATACTGAAGGTAAAAGCGGCGATAGCCCAGTGGTATATGTAACGGACTGCCGAGACGATGGTCTCGGGTTCGATATCCAGGTACCCCGGTCACACACCTCTGACTTTTCGAAGTTATGTGTACATTAAAAATATTAATTATCGCTCCCTTAATTATGTGCCCGGTAGATGACAATAGGCTCGCCCCCTATTACATTGGGACCGAAACATAACTGGCGAAGCGTGGGTGTGTAATACTCCTCTGCGTATCCCTTAGGGGATGAAGAAGATAAGAAGTTATAAAAAGACACCGAATATAATGTTGAGATGACTGTAACCAATATCGATCACGATAAGATGCTTGAAGAATTTGAAAAGTATTAGTTGCTTTAGTCGTGCAAAGAGCCCGTCTTCACGCTCCGAGTACATGAGGGCGCAAGTGCATTTTCTTTATCGAGTCTACTCCCAGGTGCATTTCTGCGAATGTAACACCTGCGTCAGGAATTCCAGAGAAAGTTAAACTGCCGTGGAATCCATTGAAGATTTTCTCAGTAGCGTTTCGAAGTAAGTGTATAAATATCGAATGTACAAAGCTAGGTAGTGAAAAAAGATTTCTTGTCACGTTTGAGAAGTTTATATGGTGATCGTCTCTCGATCTTTGTTAATGATTTTTTTATAAACATCAAGGCTTTTTTTTTTGGTGTCGGATGGAAAATCCTCATGGAGTCCCTCCGCCCTGAGGAAAGGGCGAAAGGGACTGTAAGACTCTTACTGACTAAAAACCAACCCGTGTTCCTCATGTATCCGTGTGTCGGAAGGTCGGGTATCGCCGAAACATTCGTCGCTACCCCCTGACGGGTATTGGCCCGCCAGATCTCTCTTAGCTTCACCGCGGGTGTCCAAGCCACGGTTACTGAGCCCCCCATCACGACAAGGTGGAGATCCCACGGCGGGGATAAACATTAAGGCTGGCAACAGGTTACGTCTCACCACGTTGATGTCCGTGTTGGTATGCATGAGAGAAGAAATTATTTATTTTTCACTGCAAATAATTAAGTCGTTGTAGTTGAGCATCAGTAGATCGCTCAGTGCTGCTGGCAACAACCAAATTGTGGTTTCGAGTCTGGGTGTACTTGCGTGTAATAGAATAGTTGTTATTATATATATATATATATATATATATATATATATATATATATATATTTACATCACGCTATCTATTTACCGCCCTTTTACATCGCATTATTATGACGTCCACCAGTTCCACTTAAAAATATGAACTATTACAGCGAATATTAGTCGCTAAGGCAATGTCAAATACTGTGTGCATATTATTTTTGACACATATTGATATACAAATATACGTATATTAACAACCATAGTGAAATCAATTAGGACTCCAGCCAACACTATCAATTATATGGCTTCCCGTGATATACATAATTTAATTTACGTTTTCCTATCTATCGCAACTCCTATGAACAGTGCAACGTTGCCGCTCTTCTTTCTTTAATATTTAATAAGTAGGTGGATAAATATTATTTCTATGTTATAGTGCAGGTATGCTAGCGTAAGCGTGAAGTTTAAAGTTATGAAAATAAAACAAATATTGAGATCAATGCAATTTATTACGATAATATCACAAGAAATACTTACTTAAATGTAAAGTACCTATTTACTTATTTCTAAATTATGAGAAGTATTGGCACATATAAAAAATAGTACTAACGTAGTATTGGAGAGAATCATACGCATATCTAAGCATACGCTTAGCTTCAAACGTCCATATATGTAATCATTTGCAAGTTTTACAGGTATTTAGATACATACGAGTATACGGACGTGGCAATATTGTAAAAGTTTCAAATTATTAATCATTTGACATCTTGGACGTCAAATGACAGATATTGTGAAACTTTTACGATATTATAACGTCCGTTTAAGTACATATATGTGTAAATAACTGTGAATCGCACAAGTGATTTGTTTAAACCCTGCTAAACAATAAATAAAAAATAAAATCTAACACAAATTAAATCGCCGCGCCGATTGAAAAATAACATTTAGATTTAAATCACAGTCACAAGAAATAGTAACTTAAATTAAAGGTACCTGTCTACTTACCTCTGATTTAAAATCATTATTATTTAGGAACACTTTTAATGAGGTAGATATGATATTTACTGATAAGTAATAATCAGGTCACTTAAAATACAAAATTATCTTAAATAAACTCAAGTCGAACACAGTAGGCTATACCAACCTACGTTTATAAAACGGATATACGGACGTCAGTAATCCAATTTGATATAAAAGGACGTTGAAAATCCCACGATTTAAATATATATCAATTACCTGACATCCGTATAATATTAAAGTTTACAATATTAACTTACACAATGAAATATACCAAGATAAGATTTACACAATTTTACGTGGTGAACATAAAAACGGTGGCTCTCATTAAGTTAGCAGTACCCTAATTAAGCATCATAAACTTACAACATTTTTTATATACATATATAGATATACGAAATTAAAATCATGAAAATTCACGATATTGTAACATCCGTATACTCGTAGTATACGCATATCTACGCAAAAGCATACGCTTAGCCTCAAACGTTCATATATGTAAACATTTGCAAGTTTTACAGGTATTAAGATAAATACGAGTATACGGACGTGGCAATATCGTAAAAGTTTCAAACTATTAATCATTTGACATCTTGGACGTCAAATGACAGATTATGTGAAACTTTTACGACATTATAACGTAAGTATAAGTAAATATGTGTCTAAATAACTGTGAATCGCACAAGTGCTTAGTTTAAACCCTCTTAAACAATTAACAAAAAATAAAATATAACACAAATTAAATCGCCGCGCCGATTGAAAAATAACATTTAGATTTTTTTGGTAATAAGGCGCATTTGACATTTCGATTTGGTGTAAAATTAGGGATATAAATCACAGTCACAAGAAATAGTCGCTTAAATTGAAGGTATCTACTTACTTCTAATTTCAAATTATTATTATTTAGGAACAATTTTAATAAGGTAGGTATGATAGTTAAGTGCTGATAAGTAAATTATCTCAAATAAACTCAAGTCGAACGTTTTATAAACGTAAGGTTGGTAAAGCCCACTGGGCTTTACCAACCTACGTTTATAAAACGGATATACAGACGTCAGTAATCGAATTTGATTCAAATTATAAACGGACGCCGAATATCCCACGATTTAAATATATTTCCATTATCTGACATCCGTATAATATTAAAGTTCGCAATATTAACTAACACAATGAAATATACCAAGATAAGATTTTACACGATTTTACGTGGTGAGCATAAAAACGGTGGCTCTTATTAGGTTAGCAGAACCCTAATTAAGCATCTTACACTAACAACATTTTTATATACCTATTTAGATATACGAAATTAAAATCGTGAAAATTTACGATATTGTAACGTCCGTATACTCGTAGTATACGGACGTTGCAATATCGTAAATTTTCAAACTATTTGTCATTTAACATCCTGGACGTCGAAGATAGATAGTATCAAACTTGTAACGAAATTGTGGCTGAGATTGAAGCGTATGCTGAGATTTGGGTGACGCAACGATTATTTAATACCGGAACATACTGACAGCTGCATATGCTGCGGCTCAAGTTCTGCTCTGGCAGAAGCTGACTACCTGTGTCTGCATCAACTGCACTGAGTTACAAAGTCATACGCATATCTACGTAAAAGCATACGCTTAGCCTCAAACGTCCATATATGTAATCATTTGCAAGTTTTACAGGTATTTAGATAAATACGGGTATATGGACGTGGCAATATTGTAAAAGTTTTAAACTATTAATCTTTTGACGTCTTGGACGTCAAATGACAGATATTGTGAAACTTTTACGACATTATAACGTCCGTATTAGTACATATATGTCTAAATAACTGTGATTCGCACAAGTGATTTGTATAAATACCCTACTAAACAATAAACAAAAAATAAAATCTAACACAAATTAAATCACTGCGCCGATTGAAAAATAACATTTAGGTAGTTTTTTTGTAATTAGACGCATTTGACATTTTGTTATGGTGTAAAATTAGGGACATAAATCATGACACAAGAAATAGTTACTTAAATTAAAGTTACCTATCTACTTACTTCTACTTTAAAATTATCATTATTTAGGAACACTTTTAATGAGGTAGTTATGATAGTTACTATTAAGTGATAACCAGGTCACTTGAGAAAATACAAAATTATATCAAATAAACTCAAAATGAACACAGTGGCTTACACCAAACTACGTTTATAAAACGGATATACGGACGTCAGTAATCAAATTTGACTCAAATTATAAACGGACATCGAATATCCCACGATTTAAATATATTTTATCTATCTGACATCCGTATAATATTTAAGTTCACAATACTCGCTGCTATGGAACAGGCTCCCTCCTGAAGTTAGAATTGCTACCAACCGTTATGCATTTAAAACGAAACTACGGAATCTTCTCTTTGATAAGTTGAAAGAATTGGCTCATCACTCTCATCAGCTATAGCATAATTATGTATTTATGTATTTAATATATTTATGTGTGTATCATATCTATGAATAATTATATTAAAATTTGTAATTTATTTAACAATTACTAAGTATCACTGTGCAGCAATGTTAAAAAATACGAAGATACAGGCCCACCTAACCATATCACCAAAATTTCTCAAAATACTAAGACCCTTATTTCTCACACCAATAGACAACTCTGACACATTAAAGATACTAAACTCCTTAAAAAATACTCATTCTACTGGCTATGATGATATAAGTACAAAGGTATTAAAAACCTGCGCACACTCTTTAGTAGCACCATTAACCTATATCATTAACCTGTCACTCGTAGAAGGTAAATTCCCTGACCGTCTTTAACTGTCAATTGTTAAGCCAATGCACAAAAAAGGAGCCAAAACTAACATCAATAATTACAGACCAATTACATTCATACCTATACTATCAAAAATATTCGAGAAAGTTATGTACATCAAAATAGAGACATTTCTAACTTCTTGTAATATCTTAAATAAAAAACCGTTCGGTTTTCGGAAACAAAGCTCCGCTGCATTGGCATGTTTTTCTTTAATAAAGCATATTACAGAAGCCTTAAATAATAAATCTATAGTCGCATGTCTGTTTCTAGACATGACAAAAGCTGTTGACTTCGTCTGTCACCAAAAACTGCTCTCAAAGCTCTCAAATTATGGGTTACGTGGAAATGTTTATAACTGGATTGAGAGTTATCTAGAAAATCGAATACAATATGTCGAATTACAACAGAACTTATAAAAATAAACAAAAGCAATACAGATCGATGTACAAAATAAACAATTATGGTACGCCCTAAGGGAGTATTTTAGCCCCTCTTTTGTTTCTGTTATACATTAACGATTTTCCGGATGCAATCAACCAGGAAATTATACTATTTGCTGATGATACAACAATAATAATTAAAGATAAACATAAACTTAATCTAGAAATAAATATAAAAGCGACACTCAATAATGCCATAAGCTGGCTTAATTAAAACAACCTTAAGATAAACATGACAAAAACAAATATTATTCAGTTCCAAACATATGCAACAAATCTAAATTAAATGATAATGACACGCACATAAACGTTGTTGATAATTGCGTATTTTTAGGTATCAGGGTCGATAACTATTGTAATTGGAAACCTAATTAGAAAAACTAGTCAATAAAATAGATCGATTTTTAAATGTTTAAAAAAAAGTTAGACTGACATTTAGAAAAACTAGTCAATAAAATAGATCGATTTATAAATGTTTAAAAAAAAGTTAGACTGACAGTAAACATTAATGCTGCACTATCTGCATACCATGCTTACGTATCCTCCCTGCTCAGATACGGCATTGTTGTATGGGGTAACTCGGTTGAAGTTGACAGAGTTCTTATAACCCAAAAGAAGTGTATTCGAGCAGTATGTGGAGTCGATACACTGACAAGCTGTAAACCTCTATTTAAAAACACAAGATTTTACCTGTTCCATGCTTATATACATATTAGAAATAGGTTTACTAGTAAAACATCATGCTGAATAGTTTTTAAAATTTGATGATACATAACTGTCATCTATTAAATTGGAATTATTTTGAAGAAATGCATACTGTATGGCAATTAAAATATATGACCATATTCCGCTAAGTATCAAAATGTTACCTATATCCCAATTTAAAAAACAACTTTTTAATATACTTTTAAATAAAACTTATAATAGTGTCAAGGAATATCTAGAAGATAAGGCCCTAGGCAACTAATATTATCACCGATGCATATTAGTAAAATGTTATTTTGTTTCATGTGCCACTCATTGTTATGTTTCTAATATATTTGTTCTTTATATTCCCATGTAGTACCCG
This sequence comes from Euclidia mi, assembly GCA_944739405.2. Classification (NCBI taxonomy): domain Eukaryota; kingdom Metazoa; phylum Arthropoda; class Insecta; order Lepidoptera; family Erebidae; genus Euclidia; species Euclidia mi. The sequence continues at coordinate 91,178,911 of OX123183.2, read as the reverse complement.
TTTACTGCACTCAATTCGCACGCCCCAAGGGGCAGGATATGCTGTAACCAACCATTTATAAACACCTGTTAATGTACCATTTTCTTGCGAATAAATGAATTATTATTATTATTCGTAAGTGTCTCTGTTACACGGCTATTCTTCTAACATTTAGTGTTAAAAGAATAACCGGACCTTTGGGAGGCTTACACGGGGATATGGATCCAACGCGCAGAGGCCCGTAGAGAGTTTTAATCTAAAATGGGATGGGACACATGCAGCGGAGCCTCCACAACTGCACTAGTGAGAACAGCTATGGACTAGCCGCAGCATATGTAAGACTATTGTAATATGTGGAGCCTTATTTAATTGGTTTATGGGATTGGGTGTTTGATGGACTTGTAATTTTTATGGATGAAAAATGGCACCTGCCAGTAATACTCTAATAGTATCCGTCTGGATGGCAGGTGGTGACTCGCCAACTCACTGGATGGGCCCTCTCTTAACAGCCGCCCAAAGCAAACAAACTCTGCCATAGAGGCAGCCAGAGGGAAACACCGGTGCGAGTGGCTAGGGGTGTTGAGCGGTGCGGTACCGGTTTCACCATCGCGGGTCTCGTGACAACGGAGACTCGGAGCGGGTTTCCCCGTAGTTACGCCCTTGAGAATGACACTTCCACCCCCGAGCTGGTAGCTCTTGCGGATCCCTCTGGCCGGCCGACCAAGGCAAGCCAGTGTTGAGAGTCCTGCGGGTGCTCTTGGAAATCCACTCCGACCAGCCAGTAAAGGCAAGCTGGAGACGAGGCCCTAACCGACTCTCTCAAAGCATTCGGGACCGCAGTGTCGCCATACACATTCAGCTCGCCACAAAGTTGTCCTGCGGTTGTAAGGTTTCTTTTCATCTTGTAATACATTTTTTGTTTATATTACTCGATGAAGGTGATGTTTGAAAGCTGTTATTATTATTATTACACCATTTTACGTGGAGAGCATGAAAACGGTGGCTCTCATTAGGTTAGCAGTACCCTAATTAAGCATCGCCTAATTAAGGGGTGCATAGGGTTCCCACCAAGATCTTAGGGCCCAAGCCAACCTCACCTGCAAGTGGTGCACCTGCCGATCAACGGACGAGGCTCTGGCAAACAAAATATCCCGATAAGCGGCAATAGGCTCGCTACCTATTACGTGGGATCAAAACACTGGTGAAAAGTGGGCGTTTAATATGCCTCTGCCTACCCCTTCGGGGAAACAGGCGTGAGTCTATGTATGTATGTATAATTAAGCATCATAAACCAACAACATTTTTATATACGTATTTAGACATACAAAATTAAAATCATGAAAATTTACGATATTGTAACGTTCGTTTACTTGAAGTTTTATATTATGTTCGTATACTAGTATACGACTGTATACTTGTAGTCGTATACTCGTAGTCGTATACTACGAGTATACGGACGTTACAATATTGTAAATTTTCAAACTATTTTTCATTGGGATATTTTTAACAGCGTATCAAAAATGTTATGTAACACACTAAAGTGAGTTACGCAAAAAAACTTTATTATTTCACTAAAATACTGACTTGTACACTAAAATACTATTTGTACACCAAATATGATGATCTTTTTACAAAATATCATTTGATATGAAAAGTTTCGTCCGCTCGGGAAACTTATCCACTCAGAAAACTTAATAGGTTATGTTAGGTTCTCTTGTGACCCTGCTCCCAAAAATAGGAGCCCTGCGAAGCAGCAGGGCTCCGTCAACTTAGCTTAGTGGTGCAATTAGTATTTTTGGTGGAAAATTAGTATTTTTGTCTGTCTGTCTGTCTGTTGGTCTGGGGTAATCTCTGGAATAGCTGAACCGATTCAAATGAGACTTTAACTGGAAGGTAGAGCACTTTATAGCGCTACATATAGGTTCCAATTTGACCCGGTAGGTTGCGCTGTTGTCATGACACTTATTTTTGTATAATTATATATAAAAGCAAAGAGTCATTCATCTTGAAATCGGGAAAGTCACCGGCTGTATAAAGATTAGATTTGGTAGAGAACTTTTTAAAACGTAACTTTTTTCCGCGTGCGAAGCCGCGGGTACCAGCTAGTCATACAATAAATACAATGTTGCAGCCATGTTCCGCCATAAAAAAGTAACTAAAAATGAGATTCATAATACACAAGTTAGTATAATTATATATTATTATAACAAAAAAGCCAAGAAAATAATAATGAAAAGGTACACAGGAAAAAAACCGCAATCTAGGCTATATATGCCGATCGCTGCTAAAGAAGTCACAATTTATACGTTTTTTTTAATTTTTGGTCAAGTTAGTGCAGAATAAATCCAAATCTAATTTCCGTGACATTTGATTAAATGATTCGGCGCAACGTAAAAGAAAAGTGTTCCGTCTGTATTTCGTTGTAGCAAAGGGAACGTATAAGATCGGACGTTGTCGAAAAACTAATTGATTCATTCCAAGCTTGATGTTACCCATCAACTCAAGGCAATCAATCGTGTCATTGGCTATGTTTATAATGGTTCTTCTGAGTTCCAGAAGTAAAATATGATACCATTTACAACGCTCGTCATAGTCAATAGAATATTGATTCGCTTTAAAATCTAAGTATCGCAAAAACTTTCTTTATACACCTTCAATGCATGATATATATACCTGGTATTGAGGGTTCCATACCTGTGACGCATTTGCTAGATTGCTACGTACGTACATAGGCACAGTACAAAACGTTTACTGTCTTAAGAGACCGAAAACATGAAGACATTCTTATCACAAAACCAAGTGCCTTTGACACCGTGTTCGTAATGTGATTGATGTGCATATCGAATAAAAGCTTTGAGTCCATGATAACACCAAGGTCTTTAACGTAGTCAACTTTCCTAATAAACTTATCATGAAGTTTGTAACCCGATCCTATGGTAAGTTTTTGACGACTTAAGTCAAAGTCAAAGTAAAAAATCATTTATTCATCTAGGTCACAACGTGACGCTTATGAACGTCAAATTTTTAAAGTAAATTAATAATGCTTCTACATTTACATTTACTGCCCATTCGCAAAGCAATAGGTAGAACCACGAGAAAGAACGGGCAATAAAACTCGTGGCCACTCTTTTTAATCGCCAGTGTTATGGTACATATTTTGTTTTTGTAAGGAGCTGCAACAGTTTCACAATGTAATTAATTGTAAAATGTAAATAGTAAATAAGAACATACATATATACAAAATATGTAGTTACTAAATTAAGTGCTGTAGTAGTCTTCAAATGTGAATCTTGTGTAACAGGAGCATCCACTTACGCTTTATAATGTAGGCAACTCGCGATCATGTTCAGAACTATGGCGGAAAAGTATGTTACAGAAAGTGACGGTATATAAATACACGTAAATTACAAAAACGTTAGTATCCAGCCCATGATAACGAGTTACCTTCATCTAACACTGTAGCAAATTTTAATAAAATTTGTGGAACAACAATGAAAATGTAAATGTAGTAAGTTGAATGACCTAATAATGCATGAATATTAAATTAATAGAACTAGATATTATATAAAAAAAAACTGAAAAGTAAGGTATAAATTAAAAAAATCAAGAGTTGGCTAGTGTAAGTGACCATCTATCCTTATTACTGAAATAATAATTAATGGTATAATAACCTTTCCTAATAAGGCAGTCTTTTATTTTACTTTTGAACGTACTAAATGGCAATTCTAAAAGACTAATTGGTATTTTATTGTATATACGAATACCTAGCCCTACAAAAGAATTATTAACTTTATGTAAACGATGATAAGGGGCATATAACTTATGCCTGTTTCGAGTATTTATGTTGTGTACATCACTTTTTGTAGTAACATACATACATAGACTCACGCCTGTTTCCCCGAAGGGGTGGCAGAGGCATATTAAACGCCCACTTTTCGCCAGTATTTTGATCCCACGTAATAGGTGGCGAGCCTATTGCCGCTTATCGGGATATTTTGTTTGCCAGAGCCTCGTCCGTTGATCGGCAGGTGCACCACTTGCAGGTGAGGTTGGCTTGGGGCCCTAAGTTCTTGGTGGGAACCCTATGCACCTTTTTGTAGTAAATAAAAAAAAAATAAAAAAAAAAAAATCTTTATTTGCATAAAATCTTTACATCAAAACTTATGAAGCCTCTGACTTCTGAGCTAGGTATTGGCTACCTGTGTTACAGAAGTCAGTGCCTTCTCACATGTATGGACACAACAATATTTTATGCTAGCACTTACTCACTTATATTGCTAACTGACTACACTTAAATTGCTAACCTTAGACACACATACACTCTAATTTTTTTTAACTATAATTACTATAAACTATACTCTAGCAAAAATTCTGTTTCATCGTAATCCAAACTTAACAGCCAGTTCTTAAATGTAGACTTCAATTCCTGGTATTTTAGACCATATAGTTTAGTTCTTTTGTTAATCTTATTGTAGAGACGAGGGGCCATATATATTTGTTGTCGTCTTGCAGATGCAGTGCGATATCTACCTAATAAACAAATGTTTGTTTTTGTGCGTTTTGTGCTGTCAGTGCCAGGTATAAAATGTACTGATTTATGATGTTTAGCTACAAGCTGAAAAATATATAGTTGCCTGACAGATAAAACTTGGCATTCTTTATACAGAGAACTAGTCGGGTATCGGTATGGTTTACATGTCATGACCTTTAAAATACATCTCTGTGCTCTTTCGACTTGTATCATGTACGACTTGCAGGCACCACCCCATATTTGGATACAATATGCAAGAATAGATTGAGCTAGTGCATAGTATATCGTACGCATAAGCTGAAAGTCAGCAACAAACCTAAGTTTTTTAAAGATCCACGTTAATTTTCTGACGCGCGATGTCATCGACTCGATATGAGGCTGCCAGGACAGCTCGTCATCTACTAAAACACCCAGATATTTTACGTTTTTGGATGTAGAAATGGACGGACATGAACAAATACTGTCATATGGAAAATTACATAAATGACTTTTAATTATTAAATTGGATGGTTTCGATTTAGCAAACGTAAATGGTACAAATGTTGTTTTAGCCACATTAAGTGTCAATAGGTTTCTGTTTAGCCACTGTCTGATCTTGTGAAGTCCCACTTCAGCATGCTGTTGTACATCAGCCCAAGTTCTACCATAAAATAGCAAAACGGTGTCATCGGCATATGTGATAATTTTTCCATTAATCAAATTAAGTTGACACAGATCGTTAATATACACAAGAAATAAGCTTGGGCCAAGGACACTGCCCTGTGGAACTCCATATTGCACTGGAGCATCTGCGCTAATATGTTGCCCAATTTTCACTTGCTGAGTACGACCGCATAGATAGTCTTTATAGATGGATAACGCATGACCGCGAATTCCCACTTTATATAACTTGTCTACAAGAATGGGAATCGAAACTGTATCGAAAGCTTTAGCGAGGTCGAGAAAAATGCCTATACACTGTTGCTTAGCGTCAACTTTAGCAGTCACGTAGTTAGTCAGCTGACTTATAGCGTCTTCCGGACTTCTACCCGATCTAAACCCAAATTGGCTGTCTGATAATACTTTATTGTGGTCAAGAAATTTCCTGAGTCTGACATTAAGAGTCTTTTCGATTATTTTAGATAAAGATGAGAGAACGGAGATTGGTCTGTAGTTTGTCATTTCATCTCGCGCACCACTCTTGTGTACAGGTGTGATTAAAGATCTCTTAAATACAGTAGGGAAAACCCCCTGACCATAGCAAAGGCCAATTAGTTTGGTTAGTGGAGGCACTATTAGGTGTTTTGCTAGTTTTAAAATCTGAACCGGTATGGAGTCCCAGCCAGTTGCACAGTTGTTCTTTAAATTAAGTATTAACGTCTCTATTTCCATTTCATCGGGCGGGAGCAGTGCTATTGAATTAGGTAAAAAAGGAATATTTCTGACCGGGGATGATGCATCAAAACTTATTGAACCCTTGACTGCATCAGCGAGTTGCTTGCCAATATTGGAAAAGTACTCATTAACGTCGTCAATATCGTGAACCTTATTTCCTGTTGAGCACAACAGATCATACGCATCCCTCCGTGTCTCTGTATATTCTGCAATGGTTCTAATAGCTTTCCACGATTCTTTTGTAGACTTTGCTGATTGTAATAGAGATTTTTCATAACTGATCTTCAGCTTCCTTAAAAGAGTGTTATAATAATTCCGGTAACGCTTATACGATATTTCAAGGACATTATTGGTTGGATCTTTCTTAAGTCGTCTGTGAAGCTTATCCCTATGACGCATACAACGTAAGAGGCCAGGCGTGACCCATGGCTTAATGGTTCTTTGTCTATTTGGAACAGGGTGGCTTCTAGTGTTTAGACTAATTGCAGCTGATATTTTGTTAACGAAGAGGGTAGCAGCGTCATTTGCATTGGTAGATAAAGCTATGAAGGTAAAATCAGTATCCTCTAGGCTTTTTATAACCCCTTGATAGTCAATTTTATTATAATATTTGTTGGTCTTTATTTCAGGCTTCCTTAAATCCATACTTAGGGCCACTAGACAGTGATCCGTAATTATGGAATTAGTTATAAATATATTGGTGGTTAAAGAGGTTTTTAAGATGACATGGTCTAGACAATTATAGAGACGAGTTGGACAAGTATGACCCGGTAGCATACCTAATTCAGCTGTTAAATTTAAATAAGTTGCACTGTGCCTGTCATTATTGCCTGTTTTTATATCTATGTTAACGTCACCAATTATTAAAATGTTTTTAAGCGTTGTAATTGGTCTGACTATATTGTTAAGAGAGCTCAAAAAGCTGTCAGTGCATTTGTACGATGGGGACCTATATACGGCTAAGATAAATAAGTCTGGTTCTATCTGTAAAGACAGAAAATTTGCCGCTACTGGGGCCGGTTCTTGTACAATACAATTTATATCATCTCTTACATAAATGACAATACCATCATTTTGGTTTAAGTATTTTTGCGAACAGTACATTACATAGTTGTCCATTGTCGGAATACACTTATTTATATGTAGCCAACATTCTGTTAAAATTATGATGTCAAACTCAAAAGAAAATCTTGTTAACTCTGCTTTTAGACTATCAAAATTTTTAAATATACTACGTATGTTTTGACTGACGATTTTAAGATGCCTAGTTGGTTGCTTTATTATAGTATTACATGTCTCAATATCACAGTTGTATACCGAGGCTATCTTAATATCGTCCATCTCATTAGAGATGTTTCGTATAACATCAAACATTATAAAAAGAGTAACAGTCACAATATGTTGTCACAATTTTCTTACTTACATTGTTCATTCGTTTATTAATATAGCAATTCAGTCGGAATGGAGTTACAATAGTACAGTCAAAATCCGCATAGCAGCAGTTTTGAACAATACAGTGGCTGTTATGAACGATGAATATGATTTTGTGAGCCAGAAGTTTGCATAATTCAATAGAAAATTTATAACAAGTGTTACAATTTGAGTTAGGTAAAAATGACATATTAGTTGATATTGGAGTGCTAGGCGTCCGAACGTCTTTACAGTAGCTATGTTTATCTTCATTTGATTGGAAGAGTTTATACGTGCATTTTATGAATAAAGTAAGAAACAAAAAATGAAAAAAACAAAATGAAAGAAAATTAAATAAAGAGGGGTTATTTACATTCTTCTGGTTTATGTAGTTTTTGGAGACACGATGTTGATTTAATAATAATTGCTTCGGCTCCTTCTCGTATGCGGAGAAATAACCGCCCGTTTTGAATCCAGCAATACTTATAGTTATTACTCTTTGCAAAGTTACGTGCCTCATAAAACAATTGCCTCATTGTCCCAGGGAGATGTTCGGCGATAAAAATAGGGCTTCGTTGACCAATAATGCCTATGTGGTCTGTATTGAGCTTTTCCGCTAGAGGCCTGTCCTTGTTAAAGATGCGAGCAGCCTGCAGAACCTGATTTTTTAACGGAACAGACCTGAATTCACAGACTATAGGTCTACTTGTACCTTTTTTTCCTGGCATACGGTAAATATCGCGAAGATCGGATTCCAACACCGATGCTTTTATAGTTTTACACGTTTGTATTATTGTGGACGTAAGTACATCGACAGTTTCATTTCATCGATGGGGCACATTCCTTACCTCGATAGCCGACGAGCGAGAGCTCTGCTGAAGGTCTGTGACCTTCTTCTCCAGTTCAGCTATATATTCCCTCTGTGCCATCCGCTCGCGTTCCAGTTTCTCTATCATAAGTCTCATGCTTTCGTAACTGTTATTAATAAATTCAATAGATTTTTCGATTTCGCTGTTTGTATTTTGTATTTCCTTGTTCTGCTGCTTTACTTCAGCTATGTCCGACGTAAGCTTTTTTAGTGCAATATCCTGATCGTTTTTCCACGAGTTAAGTAGATCCATAATTCGCTTTTCGAATGACGTGGTCCATTCACTGTCGGGAGAGAAATCAGGGCGGAGGCGTTTGGATCTTGCAGTAACATTGGCATGCTCAGCAGTCATGTCAGGAGTAGAAAGCACACGCTGTATTTCTTTTATTGGAGCAGAAGGCGGAGAGTGTGCCGTTCTCGGCATTTTTCTTATAAAAATATACTTCAAAAATATTTATTCTGGTCAGAAGTAATTTTACACCTTTCTGGGTGCAGTTTAAACCAGAAGAAATAAAATATGAGATATAAAACCTGCAAAAAGTTTGGATCACACTGAGAATCGAACTTGAACCTCTAAGCTCGCAACTCTACTACTTGCGTCTGCGCTAGCTACACTGTTACTGACTTGCATGAAATATGTGCTCTATTGGTAGCTCTTCGAAAAGACACTCGGTGCCGTGTACTTGTGTCAAGGTCAACCACTTTGCAAGTCACCGAAACTAATCACTTTATAGTCTGTTTAAACGTATTTTTCAAATTTGTTATTTGTTATTATCCGCTCAGTTTAATTGATTATTGTTAATATTTTTGCATAAATGTTATCAATTTTCATTAGCTACGCACTTTATAACTTTTAGACCACTTTTATGCACTTATCACTGTAGATTTAAATTAAACAATACGGAGCACTCAAAACACGGCCGCTGTCAACGGAGTCCGCGAGAGAAGGATAAATAAACCTATATTTTGCCTAATATACAATATATTAGCAAATAAAAATTGCGAGGCTACTGTAAGAATTCCTATAGACTTAAAGCGTTCCCTAAGAGTATCTTTTGCACCTAACATGTATATTGCTCGTACCGCTCGTTTCTGTAGAACGAAGATATTCTAAATATCCGCAGCTTTGCCCCATAACAAAATACCGTAGGACATGACACTATGAAAATAGCTAAAATAAACTAGACGAGCTGTGTCAACATCAGTAAGTTGTCCAACTTTTTTGACAGCATACGCAGCAGAGCTCAGCTTACCTGCAAGCAAGACATGCTATATGTGCACCCCATTGTAACTTATTATCTAGTGTAATGCCTAGAAACACTGTCGAGTCAACTGTGTCAAGTTCCTCCCTATCTAGCCTTATATTAGGTCCCAGTTGTCTAACGTTAGGTAAAGCAAATTTTACGCATTTAGTCTTTTTAGAATTAAGCACTAGGTTGTTTGCTGTAAACCATTGTGTAACCTGTATAAGTGCATTATTTACATCATCAAATTGATTCCTATTCCTATCTACTTTAAAAATAAGTGACGAATCATCTGCAAAAAGTACGACATCACAGATATTTTTTAAATAAAAAGGTAAGTCATTAATATATACAAGGAATAGAAAAGGACCTGAAATAGAGCCTTGTGGAACGCCTAACTGTATAGGTAATTTAGAGGATGTAGTCCCATTTACATCGACGCACTGAAATCTTTCCCGCAGGTACGACTCGACAACACAAAGTGCGGTTTTCTCTACGCCGTAGTGGCGGAGCTTACGCAATAGTGTGTCGTGATGAACGCAATCAAATGCTTTTGAGAGGTCACAGAATACTCCGATAGCATTTTTAGATGACTCCCAAGCATTATAAACGTGTTTTATGAGAGCAACACCCGCATCAGTAGTGGATCTACCTTTAGTAAATCAAATAAAGGTGTGTCAAATCTATGTTGTTTCATACCATATAATTCAAACAATTTGGCTCTACTTCTGTATATACCTCTAGTGGCCCACTGGTTAAAAGATCCGGTAGTACCCTTTAATGTGACAGTTTTGCTCTTGAAAGTATCTTGAAACTCATTATTTACTATTCCAAAAAGTGAATTATAAATTGTATTTGGATTTTCTGAGTTCAAAATTGAGGGATTGAGTTTAGCGATAATATTGTTTTTAAAACGTATAAGACGATTGGTAGTTTGAGGCCTACATTCTACTGTATGTGATTTATCATATGTTGTACATGAAAAACTAGCTATCTATCCACGGTGATCAGAAGGAAGAGAACTAATAACTACTGGGTTTTTAGCAACACAAGAACTAAATATGTTATCCAAACAAGTAGAAGATGTTTCAGTGACTCTAGTAGGTTCACAGAATAAATTACTTAAATTAAATGACTTAAAAAGAATCAAAAATCTAGTACACTGTGAAGAATTCTCTAAAATATTAATATTAAAATCACCACATACTATAATATTCTTATGACTACCTATAATTTTATTAAGAGCATCTTCCATAACAGTCTCAAATAGATTATAATCACCAGAAGGGGGTCGATATACACAAATTATAATATATAAGTCTAGTTCCACACAGGACAACTCAATTGTGCGCTCAATAGATAAATTTATAATATCCTAACATTCTTTGCATTTTAATAAATTTGAAGTCATTATGAGAGAACCGCCTCTAATAGCCTGCTTTCTTATGTATGTACTCTGCACTGTGTAATATTCATTTATAACAATAACCTCATGGGTGCTTAACCAATGTTCAGTTAAGCACAAAACCTTAACGTCATATTTTTCTAGAAATAAACTTAACTCTAACTCTTTGCCAGATAGGCCCTGCATGTTTTGATGTACTATATTCAAATACTGCAGCCTAACTGTTGTCCTATCTTGGAGTTTAAATCACAAGATGTGTCAATAAAAACGTTGTTAGTACATGTACTAACCCTATCACATAAATTGTCAACACAAGGCTCACTGCCTTGCTGTAAATTGTATGCTAATAACTTAGCAATTTGTCACTTAATATAAAATGGCAGATACATTGTATCTTTAGTTAAAATAAATTTACTAATAAATTTATTAGCGTCAAAAAAGAATATTGCGTCACTATGATGACAAGTTATGTTATACAATAACATGTTTAATGAGTGTATGTGCATATTTTGTGTGTGTGTGTTAAGTTGTTGCAGTAAGGTAAAGCACCTAAAATAAATTTACAACTAAATTTAGACTTAAGTTCTATCAACAATTCAACACATTCTATGATATCCTGTCTCTTTACAGTTAAACTGTTACCAAACAATAATATTGCAGTACTACTCTCATCTAAGGGGTGTAACTTAATCTGATTAACTAAACTACAGTAACCATTCCCTGGCCTACAATAATTTATAACACACTGATTTGTATATTCACTGAGAAGACTACCAAAATTATGAGTTTTATTAATAGATGTTGGAAGCCTAGATGTATTTAAATATGATTGTAATGAGTGTGAGTTTTGTGGATTGTTAGAAAAATTCTCAGGTAGTACGGTACTCAATGGCTCTGCTGGTACAAGAGTATGAGTACAAGAACACGAGAGCTTATTGGTCAGAGACTCATACATTTCTGCATTACACCTCACCAAGTCTACGAGCTCACCTGCCTCCACTATACGCTTGCTCAGTTCTTGTTGAGAAGCTTGGTATTTGTTGAAGATCTCATTTAAGGTTCTTTCCCTAAGTAATATCTCTTCCCTTAAGCGATGAGTGTCCATATCATACACTGATCTGCTATGTTCCAAATTTCTAGAGTACTCAGAAAGTTGATTAACTAAGTTTATGCGCTCCTTTCTAAGATTTAAATTAACTCTATGCACATTATATTTCCTAATAGATTTATGACATTTTTTTATTAATTTAGTAATTTTAATGTAACGTTTAAGTTTATTATGACTAGAAAAGCTGGGTCTCATAATAATGGTATCCTCCCTGGTCAGATCTATTATCACAACTGGCTCCCTAATGCACACATGATCAGGCTCACTACTAACCAACTCATGATATAGTTATAAATGTTATGTATTATATGCATGATATAGTTATAGATTATAAATGTTATGTAACAACACTTTGCGATATTTAACTGTAGTTTGTTAAGTGTGCAACTGTGCAGTATGCTACAAATTTATCAAGGTCGTTTTGGAGTTTCCCCACATCCGATGCATCGTTAATAATTTTGTGAATGTTCATGTCATCCGCGTATACATAGAAGTATATAAGAATTTAGGAAACAAGAATTTATATCTCCAGTGAATAGAGTAAACAATAGTGGGGTCAAAAGCGAACCCTGAGGAATTCCAGATGGGATTAAACACCAACCGAGAATTGAGAATTGAGAGCGATTTTCAATGTACGAGCTGAACCAGCGGTACAAATTACCATGTATGTATTTTAAATACTGGTGTAATGAACGCCGATTTTCATTTTATTTTAACTAAACCTTCTGTTACCGACCTATTATAAAAAGCATGCAGAGCGGTAAAACCAAACTATCGGCTAAACTTGTTATAAATAATGGAGGGATGTAATCTGCCCCACCAGATTTAGTAAGATCCAAACCTTTTAAATATTTCATAACCTTTCCAGGAGAAAAATGTATTGTACTGATGTAATTTGTGCTTCTGCTGTTACCATTTAAAGTACTATACTCAAGTAGACAAGGCATATTGTCTACTTCTGGCTCCTGAAAAGTTGATCTAAAATATATTGCGAATTAATTACTAATTTCTAGACCCATATTAGCTGATACATTCTTATTATATAGTAATAGTACAGTGTACTAGGCAGTGAGGAGGTATTTTTTCTACTTTTAGTAAAAGACCAAAAGGCCCTCGGGTTATTTAGGTTTGTGTATTCTACGTTAGTAATGTATTCGTCAAAACAAGTTTGTTCTAAGTCCACAGCTCGCCGGCGTAATGAAGATACCGTTAGATAGTCACTCATGTTACCATACAATTTAAACCTCCGGTGGTACTTTGAAATTTTTTTTACCACTTTTATAAGGCCTGAACTATACCAACGCGGATGAGAAGTTTGCCTGATAGATTTCATAGGTATAAATTTATCTCTGAGAGAATATAATCTGTCGTAAAAATGTTTAACTGACTGTTCCAACGGCTCAGTGCATAACAATAAATGTCAGTCTGTTTTATTAAGAGCAGATTTAATTGCATCGTAGTTTTTCTTGGCGTGAATGACCCAGACGTAACGAAAGTCCTTATTCGGGGCTGCCTTCTTTGTTCTCGATAAAATCAATTTATTTTCAAGTGTGGGGTGATCATTGACATGTATTTTCTGATTGCCCGTCAAACCTATGCGTTTTACTGTCAAAGGACTGCTTTTGGATGCTTGTCTAGCTGCTGCAATAGAATACTCTTTCACGTAGCGATTACAGAAACTCACTATAATCGGTTTCGCACGCTCCTTTTCACGGGTCGGTACTCTTGTTATAAAGTTGACTTGGGTCTTGTTAACAGCTTAGTAGCTTATCTGATAACCAAGACTCGAGAGCATGTTGAACAAATTTTCGTTGTTTGGTTGAGGAACGCCTTTGATTTCCACGTTGTTCATACGCGCCCACTCATGTTCATACGCGGAGTCAGTACCCTTAAATAAACTGATACTGGTCTAGATAAGCGGACAAGCGACCGTTCTCCGCTTACTAGTCTAACCAGATGTGACTTAATATCAGCTTTTCCTCAGAGCGACTGCCGTTTGACCTACGCAACCCAAAGGGATAGCGGTATTACATGGTTTAGACCAATAACAACAGTTATTTAAGGGTACTGACGCCGCGTAGCGACTGTCAACAACTGTTCACGAGAGCCAAGAGTGATGGTTTAACATGCTCGCCGAGGCACGAGGCGAGCGATAATTAACAATTAAATTCCAAATAACTCCGAAAAGTCAGTAGCGCGCGCGGTGGTTTCGAACTCCCCGCACGGCAGTCTGTTGGTATATCCTACTGTCTACTGGCTATCGTTGCCTGCTTTTTGGTAATTAATTATTTTTAGTTAAATCATGATGGGGAAGCTGTCCTCATTAGATTTAATAACATACGGCAATGAATTGTCATAATAAAATTAGTACAATTAGAAGAAAATAATATTCTTCAAACATCCTCAAATCAAGGTGAACAAATACTTTTGAACGGTAGTGTATGTCTAAATAACTGTGAATCGCACAAGTGATTAGTTTATTTAAATCCTGCTAAACAATAAACAAAAAATAAAATGTAACACAAATTAAATCACCGATTGTAAAATATTATTTCGTGTTTTTTGTAATTTGACCCATGTACCTAACAGTTAAAGCAATAAAGGCACCAAAACATGGAAAGTTCAAGAAAATAAATCAAATTTTCAGGTTCATTAATGTCAGCAACAATATGCGACGGTCGATGGTGAAAATAAATAGTAATGTTATTAAAATTGATGCAGTGGGATCTTAAAATAAAATGGGTTTCATCTCAAGGCTATCTAAGGTTGTTAGTCAAAATATGATAAAATAAACTTTTGTTTAAAAACCGTGTCGACATAAATAACCTCCATTTTAGAATCAAATCAAAATTTAACATCACAATGTCAGCAATAGTTACGAATTGACGAGCTCTCTATTAAGCTGAACTATTTTATATATCACAATAGTGACGAATACACTCCAGACGTGAATTGATTTGATGAAAACAATAATTTAGGGGTTTTCCAAGGCAGCGGCACAATACCATATATATGCATTATTGCGTGTTTAATAAAGTTATTAAGTATTTTTTTATAAATTAACTCCCTTGAAGTTCCAGTAGAGGCAACGAAGAATTGAGACCTATGAATATAAAATAAGATGCGTGTGATATAAAAACATGAGAAATACGGCTTAGTAAGGTAAAAAAAATGAATTTTACAAAATACAGATCTTATATACGGGTATACGTAATCCTTAGGTATTCTGTTTCTTTTCACTTCGATTGTTTTTCCAGACATTTCGCTTAAAAAGGCAGACGCTACATCACATATCAACTGAAAACGTGTAAATACTTACTCACAAATAGTGAATAAAATAACCGATAAATAGAATCCTGCAAATTCAGATCTATTGTGTGCACGAAGTGGCAACGTAGCATTGAGAGCTTTCGTTGGACGTCACATACGGCTAGCAATGAACGTATAGAATAAAGACGAAAGCGCCACTAGTTTTTGCGACGAAAATCAACGGAACTACGAAAATATTCTGTGCAGCAATATTGGAAGAAAAATGACGTCCAATTTATTTTTCATATTTTGACTTTTCTAGTATCAGGGGGACATTTCGCAAGCATTGCACGTAGTCTCCTATTTGACGTCCGATATACGGACGACTCAAGCAGGTGGACGCCACATTAGATGCAAAAATGGCCATAGTGGACGTACAATAGATTACGGGATATATATATATATATATATATATATATATATATATATATATATATATATATATGGCCTATGGCCTATATGTAGTATTTTAGTTATATTTGTCAATGGTTTGAAAAATAAAAGAGACAACTATCAATTCTTATTATTCTAGGTATATGTACTATGGATATATTCAACATTTACCACTGTAATATTCACCACAGGTACATATAAATGATATGGCTTGTTTCACAGCATATGAATCGATTCTATTATATGATATCCCAAGTTTTAAACTTATAACATCTCACAACTGACAAAACCACCCACAATATCAATTATACAATAGCTACACTATATTACATTACTTCTGCATTATTTCTATTGACAATACTCCAAATGAATACCACATAAGCAATATAGAATTGTGAAACACAATAATAAAATAGTCAGAATTATATCGTACCTTAGTTAGCCGTTGCCGGAGCGAAACTGAACATTGAGCAGAGTCTGTTCATATTTTATACTCTATTTACCCGTTTGACAGTGTCAACTGTCAAACGTCAAACCAATTTGTCTATTTAGAATTGGCAACACTTGTTCGTCTGATGTTCACACTTCGACTGCCGGGAGACAACTGAGTGCCGCTCCGTAGCGATCTGACTTTTATACTAGTGAACAAACAACTCACCAAGTGGGGATATGACGTTTCGTCGCCACGTGCATATTGAAATACAATGTTTTATTACAAAAATAATGTATAATACATTTTATACTTCAAATATAATTGTTTTAACATTTTATAGAAACATATATATGGTTATATCTTGTTAGAGACATATGTGAATAATTCTAAAATCGATCTTATTGTAACTTAACCTAAAACTCGACGTAGAAATAACAATGATATAAATTCTAGACAGATTTATAACAGTTTGATATCCGAGCTTTTGCTGGGATGATAAATAGGTACTTACAAACGGGACACACATACTTTAGACGTACTTACTTTGATATATTTTTGAATATCTTTACAATATATTTCAACAAATCTATCACGTGCGTCCTTTGATTCAATGTTTATTATGTATTTCCGTATTGATGTATTTATGTATTGAAGTAATTATGTATTTATGTACTTATGTATATATCTAATACAGTTAATTTTACTACTTTCTATGACTGCACCACAGTTTTTGTTTACTTGATCTTTTCGAGTCCATCCAAAGTTTTCCTGGAAGAAATTACTTTAAGCGATAAGGACGCCTATTGTACATTTGCAAAATGATTGAATCATGTAGCCTGGTGTATAATAAAGAATCTCTATCTAGCTATCTATAAGGTCCCTTGTGACACAATATCTAATCTCAGTACGGTAGTTGTCTTAAAAAAAAGCAAAATAAGGAAAATTTAAACATTGATTCGTTTCTAATCTGTTTAATTTTCCCCGTGATTGAAGAGTGTCAAAACTTATTGTCTGCTGCTGTAACAAATGATACAGTAGTGGAAATGCAGGAAGCACTAAGATGTCTGCTGACTACTAAAAACGCCTCGTTCATGTTGTATTGAGGCTGTTCCTTCCATAAGCAGACCTTCCCTAACAGTGTAATTGTTCCTAGTGCCAACCTAAGTAAAGTACTTTAAATTATTCTGATAACATTTTTATGTTTCTTCCTGTTGACTTCTTTGAACTCGGGTTAATGTCCTTTTTTTTTTGGTCGGATTGGAAAATCCTCATGGAATCCCTCCGCCCTGGGGGAAGGGCAAAGGGAACTGTCACTCTTACTGACTAAAAACCAACCCGTGTTCCTTATGTACCCGTGTGTCGTGTGTGGGGTCGGGTATCGCTGAAGCATTCTTCACTATACCCCGACGGGTGTTGGCCCGCCAGATGGTCAGGTGGGCCCCGATCAAAACCCCCTTGGCGGCGGATGAAGGTGTTGGGCTCCGCCGCCAAAACACTCAGCGGCCGCAGAGGATAGGGAGGACGGCAACGTAACACCGTTTCTCCTCTTCCTCTGCGGCCCCACCGCGACGCAACAATGGTGCGCCCCCATTTGGTCGCGGGAGATAGGGCGCGCGGCAACGCAACACCGACATGCCTCTCCTCCCGCGACCACACCCGACTGCGAGGGACAGAAGAGCTGTCCCTCGTACCCGCCTCTTTGGACGCATCCTACGCAGGCCTCCGTCAAGCCCACGCGGAGCGTCCACTCCCGGGATCTCGCTTAGCTTCACCGTGGCCGTGGGTGGCCTAACCACGGTTACTGAGCCCCCTCACCACGACAAGGTGGAGATCCCAAGGGGGGCGGGTTAATGTCCTGCCGTATTTTAATTTTATCCAAAACGTTCTGTTTACGTCTATACTGTTATCCGTTTTAAATATCTTTGCTTTGCTATTTATTTGCACTGAAAAAAATATTAAGGGAATTTTCTGTTTTTTTTTTTTAATATTTACACATAAACAGTAAATATAAAGTTATTCCGTCACTTACTAACCGACAGACAACGCACAGCCAAAACGATTGGACGTAAAAAAACTGAAATTCGGCATTTATGGTCCTTGGGGATCGTACGGGTGCACTAAGAAGGGATTTTCTAAAACTCGCACAGGTTCAGGACGACGTGTTTATATTGAAAAAAATTTCGGTCGTAGCTGCTAGTATGCTTGGAGCTACACCCTAGTTATACCTATTTTAAGTTATAATATATATAATAAACCATAACGTAAAAGCGCAACCAAAAAAAGGAAATATTGATTAAACCATTGCATAGATAAACACGAATTAGTTAATCAATTTAACTGTGAAAATGATGAAGAACTATAATCATATTCCGTAACAGTTGCTCCTTAGTGGACAGCGACCTTAGCAGATGACGTCATTGTTTATAGTTAGCCGTGTGTTGCCAACACTAATGTCACCTCGAAATAATATCTCGGCTATGCAGGTGGGCTGGCGTCCGCCGCTATAAACGAGTAGGTTGACGAGATAAGAGGGCTCCCGTAAGTGCCACCATTGTTGTTTCGAACAATAACCCCACGTTGAGGCATTATCTGTAACGTGCCGCCACCGCCGGTCGACGCTCGAAACGCCCTAATGGACGTCCCTCCGAATACTAGCCAGTAATTATTTTAAATTTCGCTAAGTACATGTTTAAGTACTTTTTGATCCTTTTATCCTTGAAATTTAAGTAAATATCCGAATTAGGAGAGTTGTTTCGAATTTACGTTTTGGGGTTTGTTTGATCGTATATGAAACTAATGTGTCTAGTCGGAACATAACACAAAGTTTTTGTGTTTTACTTATAGTTAACGCACTACGTTTTATTGAAGTACATAGGGATTCTTTCATCATATTTCTTAAATGTTCGCAAAGAGAGAGTTCATAAAACCTCTCTACACTTGATAGCTTGCCGTACAGATTTTTATAGGATACACCAGACATAAAGGTTCCTAGGGCGCGTATAAAATACGAAGAATACCGAAGAAATGAGTTGTTACACACATAAATATCAACAATGCTAGTAAGCCAATACCTATTAGGTACGTGTCACAGAGGGTTTACCTAGCGGGCGTTCTTATTTATAACAACGTTGTCAATGATGTTACAGGTTGTTCTGTATAAGGCTGAGGTGTATTAACTTATTTTTAGTTTAGTTTTAGCACACTTTAGTCTTATATACTGAGCATAGTAAAAGGAGAAATATATTTCCTATGCGTTTAAATGCTGAAGGTTCGCGAAAATATTAGCCGGGTCACAAAATGTACCTAAACATACATACATAGATAATTTTATTTTTTATTTATTTATGGACTCACGCCTGTATCCCCGAAGGGGTAGGCAGAGGTGTAATATTTCGCCATGAATTTTTAGGTCCCACGTAATAGGGGGCGAGCCAATTGCCGTTACCGGGCACATCACCATAATTTGATACATACTAAACATGGAATCGATCAATTCGAAATTTTATTGTCAATATGCTATTAATACCGATGAAACAGACGTTTATGCTATTTAAGAAATCATTCAAAATACTCTTTTAGTGCTTTAAAATAAAAACAACAATTGGTAAAATTATTGAGCAAAGTTTTGAGCGCAGTACATTTATGATTGTAGCTGTATAGTCACTTCGGTATATTGAATAAGTTTAAACAGGCTACGTTGCTACGGCGTGGGATTGGTTCGTAGACATTCGTTATGTGTTTCGGACGCTACGCAGTATTTATTTGCTACTTTTGCCATCGCTTTGTGTTATGCTCGAGGCTTTAGAGTCTATTGCAGACTGTAAACATACGCATACACGCTCCTATCTACTTGTACCGAGGACAGGCAATGCTCTGGATTAAACTACATTGCTCTTATAATCAATATAAGTAGGTACTACTTATGTACAATATTATATTTTATGCAATATATAAATGCTTTAATACCTTCTCGTTTCTTTATTTACTAGCATTTATGTGATGTTTCTTAAAATAGATATTATTCGAAAACATGTCAAAAGTACCCTCTTTTCGGCGTTCCACGTATCGGCTCAGGCCACATCAGCCCAGGTCAACTGAAATATATGGTACTTCATCTTTATTTTGAAATCATTTGTGTTACATAAACTAATAACAGTGTAATAATAAATCAATATAAAACTTCGATGGCTGAGTGGCGTCCTTGACAAAATTGCTATAGCATTTTGCTACAAAACGACCGCTATCTAACTTTTGCCATGTAAAGGGATAATGATAGGGACATGACACAGTATTGAGGCAAAGTTGAAATGTGGATCCTCACACGGAAGGAAAGATTATGCAACCCACATGTAAGTGGTTGTTACAAATCTGGGTGAACACTGTTTGAGTACCGTGAAATAGAAATAGTGTGCAGTAGAGTTGGTATGAAGGGTATTTTGTTTCTAAAATATATGCCTACAGGTCTGCTAACAGAATATCTATCTTATAAGTCGTAATATTTATTAATGTTATTTTTTTCTGACGCATTCGTTACTGCTCTTAAAGGCATTAAACGAGATTAAATAGAAGTTTTATTGTTATCAAGTCTACAAGCGTTCAATGTCCTTGAACATGTTAATTATAATATGCAGCAGAAGTGACGTAATAAAAATAAAAAGTATATCAAAAACCAACTTCAAAATGTTACATTTTGTTCAGGATATCACAAAAACTACTCGTCCAATCTTGTTGATCAAATTTAAATAGGTCCTCACGAGAAGCACCAGGTTCGTCTAATAACAAGTTCGGAGGTAACATACATAAAATGTTTGAAGACGATTAATAAAAGAAGTAGGTGGTAAAAGATTTACCAAAAATGGGTGAATGAAATATTTTATGTAAATACAGGGAAATATATGTATCTATCTATCTATTATTTATGTACGTCCGTGTGGTGACGGATTAAGAATACGGAATGTCACCACCCCATATCATCCCATGGGTGTCGTAAGAGCCGACAGAGGGAGCAGATTATGCAGAGAACAACACTGTAAGAGAAGGAGAAATTGTTACAAACCCTATACCAACCCGTTTGGCCAGCGTGGTATAGTAGGCCAATTCCTCCTTTCAACGGAGAGGCTTAGTCCAGCAGTGGACTGTTAAAGGCTGATGATGATGATATCTACATAATATAGTTGACTATACGGATGGCGCAGTTGCTTATATGGTCGTCTTGCCGTTTGGCACTGCTTTGGTCCGATTCTATTCGAGACAACACTTTGTGTAAACCATAGATTTCTGTTTTGAGTCGTGATGGTTTTTGTGTCCATTTAATGGAGGTGAGATGACTGCCTCCGTGGTCCAGTGGATAGTGTTCAGAATTTGTCTAGAAAGACTGAGAAAATTTGCAGATGGCAGTGGAAGCGTGATTGTATTCATCCAGTCGTTGTAAGCAAGACAAAAGTCGAACATATATTACTGCGATTCACAGCGATGAAATTAAAACAAATTTATTACCTGGTATCTTGGTGATGTCAAGCTTGGAGCTAAATTCACAGATCTTAAATTGGCCAATATTAGACTGAATGAATTATCCACTTAGCTGTTCCTCCAAACTGATGACTTCAGGACACGCTGCACGAGTCGCGGATTTACACAATTTTTGCAAATGTTCACGGAGGTTACGGGTTCGATTCCCGGGTCGGGCAAAAGTGATACTGGGTTTTTCCGAATTCTCAGTAGCAGCAAGGAGTCTGGTGATGTGCCCGGTAACGGCAATAGGCTCACCCCCTATTACGTGGGACCTAAATATTCATGGCGATATGTGGGCGTAATACCTATTACGCCTCTGCCTACCCGGGGGGACTTCGGGGATACAGGCGTTAGTCTATATATAAAAAACATATAAAAACATAATGGAGGTAACTAACTCACTTCAATTTATTCACTACAATGAGTTTTATTGCTACTGCGGTATTTGTATTTACAAAACCAAACATATGGCATAAAGACCAGGTCACAGTGTGATCGACCGGGCTTGGGACTGGCGGAGGTGGTGCGTGCAAGCTCTCTCCTAAAGGCGTTCGGGGCATACCCACTAAAACCACCACGGTGTTTCTACAGGTCCCGTATATTGGTGAGGTCACGCGATTCGCGGATAGCATACTTTTCTGCGACCCCACCCGGGATTGGCCCGCCGTTAGATTTGGCGGGCCCCGTCTCAACATGATCTCGCAATAACATAACATAACATAACATAACATAACATAACATAACATAACCTACAATAACATAACACAACAAAACATAACATAACAAAACATAACATAACATAACATAATATAACATAACACAACACAACACAACACATCACATCACATCACAACACAACACAACATAACACAACACAACACAAAACAACACATCACACACATATTTTATACATACATACACAGATAACTTCACACCTTTTATCCCCTGAAGGGGTAGGCAGAGGTATATTACACTCCCACACTTCGCCAGTTATTTTTCGGTCACAATGTAATTGGGGGCGAGCCTATTGCCATCTACCGGGCTCATTGTTAAGCGAGCGATAATTAACATTTTTAATACACACATAACTTTGAAAAGTCAGAGGTGTGTGCCTGGGTTACCTGGGGATCGAACCCGAGCGTCTCGGCAATCCGTTACGTACACCACTAGGCTATAGCCGCTTTGATGATGATTGATCATGATGATCAATGATCTATGATCTCGCAATAATCCGTCTAAATCCCTTCACGCATCACCCTTGCATCCGTCATCTTACAAAGTTACTTGGGAGACGGCACGGGCACTACGCCGCCTCCTTGCCTTTTGGTGGACTTGGAGCAGCCCCAGTGCTCGCCGTCCGCAGGCACTAAAACCCAGCGGCCGCAGAGCATAGGGAGGACGTCTTTCTTAGGTTGCTCAAAACCTTCTCTTACCTCGCCGTTGACATCAGGGATGTCATCCGTGTATTGGCACGGGAGTTGGGCTCTTTAGTCATCATTGCTGGGTTTCGAGAGTTTAGACACCCATGATGCGTACAGGTATTTGTAGACTCTCAATTTTAGCGAGAATTTCGAACTTGAAGGTTACCTTCCGCAGTACAATGAAATCACATACTTGTGGTTCTGCTGTTTACAATATTTATTTATATGTGGTAGAATCGAATGCTTGTGGTTCCATTTTGCAAAAAAAATATTAGTCATTAAATTATTTATTTATTTTACGCATAACGGTACCACAGAAATTTGGTTCCATTTGCTGTATTATAATAATTGTTTCTTAAAACACGCACTTTCGGATAGCGACTGACTTTATTCATCTCAAAACAGATACATAATACCATACTTGATGGCGCTACTAGTATACATTTTGTTACAAAAAAGGTTTTAATTATAACACCCTCACTTAACAAAATGTTTTAAAACAATAAGAACGACAAAAATTAAACTTAAATTTTAATGAGAAACAAGACCTATCAATTCCTAAAATGTATAATGTTTGTTGGACAATAATCCCTCAGTGAGTAAGTCCGCAGGCATATCCTGAGTTGACACATATTTAACTTTAATTAAATTATTTTTTATAGCATCTTTGACATAATGATGACGAACATCAATATGCTTAGTTCTATTGAGTGACTGGTTATTTGTTGCCAATTTCAATGCACTTTGATTATCACAATGCAATGTGATAGCACATAATTTACCTGTAATCTCATACATAAAATTTCTCAAATATGTAGCTTCTCTAGTTGCCTCTGACAATGCTACATATTCAGCTTCTGTACTTGATAACGAAACTGTCTTCTGCTTCCTGCTCTGCCATGATATCACAGAGCCACACATGGTAAAGCAGAAACCAGTATAAGACTTTCTGTCTAGTGTGTCGCTCGCCCAATCGGCATCAACAAAACCTTTCAGCTCTAAATTATCTTTACTATATTTTCAACAATAATGCTTAGTTTTTTGTAAATACTTCAACACTCTGTTAGCGTGATTATAATGAGTCTCATTATGACAAGTATTAAGCTGACTTAGGTAACTAATAGAATAAGCAATATCAGGCCGGGACATGACTGCCAAGTACATTAAACTCCCTAAAAGCCTCTGATAATGAACATCTGTTACACATTTTTCAGTCTTTTCAAGATTCAGTTTACATTCTATAGGAGTATCAATAGGTTTACAATTAAACATTTTAAATCTAAATAACAATTGTTCTATGTACTATTGTTGATCTATTGTTATAGTATTAGATTTTTTATCTATAGTAACTCTCATACCTAAATAGCGTTTTACACAACCTAGATCCTTTATCTTAAATGGAGAACTTAATGCAGTTTTCAAGTTTTCTGTCTCAATTTTACATGTTGAAAATATCAAAAAATCATCCACATACACAGCTACTATTATTTTAACATTATCATTAATTTTTGTAAATAAACACCGTTCATGTCTGCTAATTTTAAAACCTAAATTACATAAACAATCTTTAACTCTTTTATACCATATTAAAGATGACTGTTTAAGTCCATAAATAGCTTTTTTAAGTTTTAAAACTTTACCTTTATCACTACATTTAAAACCTATAGGAATTGACATACAAATGTTCTCTTCTAAGTGTCCATTTAAAAAAGCCGCAGTAACATCTAAATGTGTTATATCCATACACCATTGAACACTAGGAGCAAATAACATTCGCAAAGTTGAATGTTTCACTACAAGAGAAAATGTGTCGACATAATCAATTCCACTTCTTTGTGAAAAGCATTTGGCTACCAGTCTAGCACGATATCTCACTTTGTTATTAACATCTATTTTTTTATTAAAAACCCACTTACTTTGTACTATTGTTGTATCACCTGGTATATCAATCAGCTCCCAAGCATCATTATACTCAAATGATTGCAACTCCTCATCCATGGCCAGCTTCCATTGTTCTGCGTCAGGTCCATTTAATGCTACTGAGAAGTCAATTTCCTCGGCATCTACAAAATTATTTGAAACACATATATTTGAATAACCAAAACGAGTTGGGGTCTTCGCACTCTCTTACTCTCAACTACTTCACCAGCTAGAGTTTGGATCTCATTTGATGAAATATCTGTTGATATAATAGAGTCAGCTGAAGTGTCGTTGTCCGTGTGGTGACGGATTAAGAATACGGAATGTCACCACCCCATATCATCCCATGGGTGTCGTAAGAGCCGACAGAGGGAGCATATTATGCAGAGAACAGCACTGTAAGTGAAGGAAAACTAGATACAAACCCTATACCAACCCGTTTGGCCAGCGTGGTATAGTAGGCCAATTCCTCTTTTAAAAGGAGAGGCCTAGTCCAGCTGTGGACTATTAAAGGCTGATTATGATGAGCTGAAGTGTCGGTACTAGTCTCATCTGGATCCACATAAACTGATGAATCAGAACTTGTGCTAGACGGAGATTCATTAATAGTAACATCCTCTACTGAATCTCTGCTCTCTACACTTGTTTCTTGCACATCATGTGTTGATTGAGTGTCTTCTCTCTGAATTGAGTTATTTTCATCATTCTGTTCATTCTGAATCCAAATAGCATTTTCTTCTCCTGTAATTTCTATTCCTTGTTTTCCTTCCATTACTATTATGTCTCTTTTCAAAGTAATAACATTTTTCTTTGGGTCATAAACACGATATCCTTTTACATCTTCTGAATATCCAACAAGTATATATTGTTCAGCTTTTTTATCCCATTTTAATCTCCGTGCTTTAGCACCTTCACCGGACTTCCAAACAGACGCAAGTGGCTCAAATCTGGTTTTCTTTGATACCATATTTCATATGGTGTTTTGTTAGCTAAACTTGCTGTAACAGACCTATTTTTTAGATACACAGCTGTATTAGTTGCTTCTGCCCAAAATGTTTTATTAAGTTTTGCATCAAACAACAAGCATCTAGCCTTTTCTATTACAGTTCTGTTGGCTCGCTCACAGACACCGTTCTGTTCTGGAGTGTATGCTGTTGTCTTTTGATGAATTATACCTTCTTTGGTTAAATAATTTTCCATCACATTATTACAAAATTCGCCACCATTATCAGTACGTAGATTCTTTATTTTCTTGTTTTGTTGGTTCTTATCCATAGCTTTAAAGCCTTTGAACTTCTGGAAAACTTAATTTTTATGTTTAAGAAAGTAAAGGAATGCCATCCGACTATAGTCAACCACAAAAAGCAGAAATAATCGTGAACCGCCAATGGATTTAGTCTCCATGGCTCCACATACATCGGCATGGACTTTTTGTAGTGTCTCCGTGCTGCTTTGTGTGAATGGCAACCTCATTTGTTTTCCTTCACAGCAAGTTACACAATTCTCTTTATTTGTGTCACTGGGAGTAGAAAATGTCACTCCTTTTACGATGCCATTTCTCATCTTATTCAAATCACTGCTATTAATGTGAGCCAAACGCCTGTGCCATAGCTCTGCACTTACTAATGCTGATGCTGCTAACATACAATCTATTGTTTTTATATTCAACTTGTTAACACCATTAGTTAACTGTGCTCTTGCTACCAGTTCATTTTTCACATTTCGAATATAGCAATTATTATTATCAAACACAACTTTGTTTCCATTTTTTATAAGTTCACTCACCGATACTAGATTTGTTGATAACTTTGGAATGCACAACACATTCATGACTGTGATGTCATAGTTGCGATCTGTAGTTATTTGCACATCTCCGGAGCATAATACAGACATCTTTGTATTGTCAGCAATCGTTATTTCTGGTAAATTCGGCTTATAATTAGCATTTTTTATCCAATCTTCATTTGACGTCATATGCGCGCTTGCACCAGAGTCTATGTACCACTCGCTTTTACTATACTTTCCATTTAGGAATACTACACTAAACGCATTAGATTGTTTATTCTTTTGCAATAACAGGCATTGGTTTCTAAAATGTCCAGTTTCCTTACACTTATAACATGTAATTACTTTTTTATCCGGCATTTTTGATGCTGTTTGTGAGTGATGCGTATCAGCGTAGCCATTTTGTTTCTTAGTGTTATACCGTGTCTTCGGATATGATCTATTCGCAGCAGATGCAGCGCCACTGGTATCCAAATTTGAATTTGCAGAAACTTCCAAATCAATTAGCTTCGATTTTATAACATCTGTGGTTATCTGTTTTCCTGAATGTTCTATGGCCATAATCATAGGTGAATATTTTTCTGGCAAACCGGCTAACAAAAATGAACCTATCCACTCATCCGTAATTGCAAATCCCGTTCCTTTCAGTCTTTGGGCTGTCTCGACGACTTGGGTCACATAATTAGTCATTGTATCACAACTTTCTTGCCTTATTGAGATTAAATGTCGCAGCAAAGATATTTTTCTCGAGAAGCCGGAATCATCAAACATGTTTTTTTAACTTTGCCCATAATTCCATCGAGGTTGTTGTTTCTTTTATATGAACGTACAATCCGGAATCGGTAGTTAAAATTAGCTTTGCCTTAGTTTTAGCATCATCTGCAGGCTTTCTTTCAGTACCGGACACTGGCTTGATGTAATGAATCATGCCTTCTAGTACTAACAAGTTCTCTGCTGCTAAACTCCACTCATCATAATTTTCCCTGCCTCTCATTTTGGGAACACTTTGTAAATAGTTCACAGTCATTATCTACACGAAAGTTCAGCCCTTTTCTTAAACTGTAACACGTTATTACTTAAGAAAAAAAGGATATTTGCTCATAACCTCTTAAAACACGCACTTTCGGATAACGACTGACTTTATTCATCTCAAAACAGATACATAATACCATACTTTATGGCGCTACTAGTATACATTTTGTTACAAAAAAGGTTTTAAAGATAACATTGTTAAATATAGAAATATTTTTAATGTATAATGGTACCAAGTATCAGTGGATCTGTTTTGTATAAAATGACATGGAATTAATATGGTTTATTTGTTTGAAGAATCGAGTCTCTTACTCTCTACTTAGCAAATAAAACAAACATAAATAATTTTTGTGAAATAGACATGAAACAAGTGATCGAAAGTGTAAAATAAACAAAAACTTATCAAATACGTTAGTACAAAGCATATTCATACTTAAAACATAAAAAATCATTAAACTGTTCAGAAAAAGTGAAAAAAAAAAAACAAATATTCAAAATCAAAGTGACAGTGCAAATACGGTTTTGGTTCAAACGAACTAGACATTTTTGCAGCATGAGTCATCGTTTAGAACTTTTTTCCTGTATGGTAATAAACGAAAGCCAATTTCACGTACAAAGTACTAAGGTCTCGTGGCGCGGTCGATTATTGACTGGTTGAAATCTTTGACGCGCAGATCATCAAGTTCGTATCCGACATTCTACAATATTATCTTTTTCACCTTCTTATTTAGAAGTTTGTAAATAAGGATAAAAAATGTCAGACAAAGAGATTCTACACTTTCGTAAAATTATTGAAAATACTCCAAAAACAAGATTTAATACACCAGGAAATTCAACACAAAATGTTACTTTTCGAAACAAATCGAGAATCAATATTCCAACAGAAAATTCTTTTGATGAGTTGTCTGAAGACTCAGATATTGAAGATACTGACTATTTGTCTTTAAAAACGACACCTACACAAGAATTGAATAGAAGTTTTCCTGATTTAAGCAATAATATAATAGATGACATTTATGACTTGAGAAAAAAGATATTTAAATTAGAAGAAAAATTACAAATCGCCGAAAATGAAATAGAAAATTTGCTACTAGAAAATAGTAAGCAAAATGAGGAGATAAAGGAATACAAATTAAAAATTGACCAATTAACAAGAATATGCAAAACAACCACGTCAACAAAAAAAACATGTAAAAAATCAGCAAATAAAAGACTTACAAAGTCGAGACTAGATTTTACGAGAGTGGAAAATGGGCAATTTCAGGATACACCATTAAAATGCCAACTTACTAATAAAATACCGCCATCTAGTGAGCAACCTCTGGAACTATATCCTAAAGATCTATCCTGTGTCATGGATCAAGATAGCTGTTTGCCTTCCGTCCTTTCAGTTACTTCACTAGCGAGCGAAACAGATGGCGTAACGAGCATGATAACAAACCGAAATATTATTTTATTGGGAGATCATGAGAAATTAAGAGGATTATCTGCAAGATTTTTACAAACAAGGAATGGTATACGGGAACATAATTACAAGCCATATTCCCTGATAAAACCGGGGGCTACAAGCAAGGAATTACTCGCTCAATGTGATGCTATTGCGAAAAACCTAAACGAGGACGATATTGTTATTCTTCATGTTGGTAGTTACGACTGCAATATACAAATATTACATTACAATCTCAGCTTAATAATAGACAAACTATGTAAAGCGTACATTTATATAACTCCAATTTGCGGAAATCCTTACCTGAATCACTATATGTTAAACCGAACAATAAAGCTTTGGACAGCACACATTAAAATATGCACTGTTATTGATTATTTAGTTAATGAAAGAAGGCATTATTATAGTTATATTGATTTTGTATGTAGTAAGGTCAATTTAGGTATTGCATATAACGAATACAAACAAAAATATCTATCACCTACTAAAATAAGATTACATCTTCATAAGCCAATTACAAATAAAACTAACAGTCAATTAGACCACTTGGACATAGGGATTAATTGCAAGATAAAAAAGGGCACAATACCATACTATTTTAAAATTACTCGAAAAGCATCTATTAGTTCGGACACTAGAACTGGTGAAATACTTAATGATCCAATTTTAAAAAAGGGTAAAGAATTTTTTCGACCCTTATAAAACAAATTGCTTTATTCTATTACATCAGAACATTCACGGTATTTTCTCTAAAAAAGAGCTGTTAGAAATAACTCTTGCAGACCTAGATAGTAAAAACAGTCCTGATATATTATGTTTAACTGAAACATTTGTTAAAATGGGTACCGAGCAAAATATTAATATTCTTAATTTTGAACTAGGATCATGTTACTGTAGGCTCAATAAACGAGGTGGCTCATGCATACTAGTTAGGAGAGGTATTTCTTATAAAAATATATCATGTTTTGATGAGTTTAGCATGGTTTATCACTTTGAACTTTGCGCAATCAAGCTTATTGCTAATAATGTAATAGTCATTTGTATATATAGAATTCCCTCTAAAATTACACGACATTTAGAATATTTTTTTATTAATTTAGATCATGTGTTATATAAATATTTATCGAAATTTTCAAAAAATAGGCTGATATTGGCTGGTGACCTAAATATTAATTATCTTGACAAACAAAATCAAAATACACGACGATTGATAGATATCTTCAGGAAATATAATTTAGTCTCACACATATCTGGACCAACTAGAGAAAAAACATGCATCGACCTAATCATCAGTAATATAAGTGATGCCTCAGGCTCATTATTACCATTATATTTATCTGATCACAATACTGCCCAGATTCTCACTTGGTCTGTTGCATCAAAAAGTAAAGTACCTAAATTTGTCTATAATTTTAAAAGATGCTATTCAGATGAGAACTTGAAAAAATTCAAAGAATATCTGCCTAGCCTACAATATTTAAATTTATACAATCACACCGACCTTAATTTAGCATTTGATGAATTTTATGATTACTTTTGTCTACTTTATTATCTTTGCTTTCCAATAAATAGAATAAAGATTAAATTATCAAATAAAAACAACTGGTTATCGAGGGGCCTACGAAAGAGCTGCCTTTACAAGAGAAAGTTACGCTTTAAATACTATCACTCAAAATGTAAAAAAGATAAATATAAATACATAAAATATGACCAATTATTTAAAAAGTGCATAGTAACGGCTAAAAAGCTTAGTAATGCCAGATATGTACTAAATAGTGGGAATACATGTAAGGCGACATGGTCAGTTATCAAGAGTGAGACAAACAGTACAACTATTAATAATAATTATGTTACTAGGGTGGTTCATAATAATACAGTTATTACCAGCCCATTGTCTATAGCAAATGCGTTTAACGACTATTTTATATCTAGCACAAACCTAATAAATCAAGAAATCAGCAACACAAATTCCAAAAATAAACCCTGTGTTCACACATGAACATGCCATGCCATATCAGCGATATAATCCTACGTGAGTTTTTACCACAACAATTATTGTTCGTGATTTTTATTAAATTAAGAGAAAATCACGTATTCACGAAAGGCATGTACCGCTGAGATGGCACCTTACACACACAGCACACAACTGTAAAGTTGCGTGTGTGTACATAGGATAAGTTTAGTATATAAGATCATGTAGTTTAAGAAATAAACCAGTCACAAGTTTAATCCGACTTTGACTCGATACCCTTCCCATACCTCTGACGGTGGCCAAGACACCTTTAGCCATCAGTACTGATCAGCTCGGTGAGTCTGTTGAGTTGGCCGTCAGAAAACCATTTCCACCATACCTAACTCCTACCCACAGTCCGTCTGTCATCATAGGTCTCCGGTGGCAGATATCCCGCACCTATCTATATAAGTATATATAAATACGTATAGTAGGGCTAAGATCTAATAGGGATTGTAGGGACAAATAGGGTTAGGTTCTAGGTCGTAGTCGTAGTGTCGTACGAATCGTCGGGCTGTATCACAGCATACCACAGTAGTACCACGATAGTACGTGCCATAGGTTAGGCGCTTAGTAGTAGGTGCGTATAAGTGCTGGTCTGTATCACAGAATACCACAGAGCACCAAGCCTATACGCATTTTACGCTAGGTGCAAGTTAGGATAGGTTTAGGATACATATAGGTATAAGGATTAGGATAACTAGGATAGGATATTAGGTATAGGTGATAGGCTACGACTCTAGGATAGTGTAGGTTAACAAGTTAGATTAGGCCCTTAGCATTTAATCAATCCTCTACAGTAGGGTTAACAGCGTAGGACTGCTATCCCGCTGTTCATTTGGTCCTTCGCCGGTCGGGTAGGATTAAGGATTTTAGTCCTATTCGAGCAAAAACCAGTAACACGCGGTCCTCTTGTCCCTTAAATTGACAAATTTACTGACTGACAACTGGTATACAGCAGACTTGCGCACCATCCTAGCGCTTGTTTCGTTGTATATTAAGTGACTGACTAACTTAGTTGCGTCGTTCGGTAGCGGATCAGGTATCGGTCTCCCTGAACAGGGTCGCCCCGGTGCTCGAGAAGTCGCACATACCGTAACGAGGAAACAGATTGCAACTAAGTTATTTTTTTGTGTTCACCCACCCCTTGTTGGGTTAAACAGGATAGGATAGGGCAGCAAGATGGACGTACAACAAATCAACACAATTGTAAAAAGCCAGGAGAGCTACTACAAAGAAATCGGACGCATATAGACCAACATCAAAAAGGACTCGGCATCCAGAAAAACAGAAAAGTACATCGCAAGAAGAAGATCGCAACTCACAGAAGTCTTCAGCAGATCATCGGCAAACCATCCACTACTGGAAGACCAGGACATCGTAGAAGAACATTCGTATACCAAGTCTAACTACTTCGGGATAGTCACAGATCTCTATAATACGAACATTGTAGAGCCAAACAAACCTCAAACATTTTCATTAATTATATATTGCCCGGAAAAACGATTTATGTGACTCGAAAATAGCAACTTTGAAGTAAAATCACATTATAAAAAACAAAATCTATAAATAGCTCGTATAACTACAAGTGCTGGCTATGTAATAATTACATGCATAATAATATACAGGTGCGCGGAACTTAAAGCGTTGTCAGCAGAACAGCGTAATAATAAAGTATGCAAACAGTGCATAATACAGTTATTCGATGTTTAGTGTAGATATTGTGGCAAACTAGGTCAACATTTATTATTACACCTTGAACTTCAAAAGAAGGTTAATGTCAACAATTACGTCAATAAAAATGACGAACATAAAGGGTTAAAGGATCGGAAAACCTTTGAAAACCCAACTACAACTACAACTTGGAAGAAAACCAAGTCAAACATACCGGACCAGACACACAGATTACAACACTTTTAGCAACGGCCCTTGTGCAAACATAAGCCAAGATAAAGGCTACTAAGAGTGCTGTGTGATCATGGTTCTAAGGCTTCATTCTCACAGAAGAAGTAGCCAAATTACTAGCCTACACTTGCAGCAAAATAAAATGCGAGATAGTAGGGATCGATGGATGAAACACCGAAGACTTCAAACCACAGTGTTGAAGTTAACTTACAACCAAGATTGTCACAGTGCAACTTGGTCAAACTTACCGGACCGGACAGACAGAGTACAACGCTTTTAGCAACAGCCCTTGTGCATACATAAGCCAAGATAAAGGCTACTAAGAGTGCTGTGTGATCATGGTTCTCAGGCTTCATTCTCACGGAAGAAGTTGCCTAACTACTAGCCTACACTCGCAGCAAAATAAAATGCGAGATAGTAGGTATCGGTGATGAAACACCGAAGACTTCAGACCACAGTGTTGAAGTTAACTTACAACCAAGATTGCCACGGTGCAACTTGGTCAAACTTATAACAACAGTAAGAACAGTTTCTTTGCTTCCCTGGAGTGGTGAAAAACATGCAATTAAATGAAAATTGCATCGTTGACCAATTATTGAAAAAAAAAAACAAACTAACACTAGGGTGCATAGGGGGTTCCAACCAAGAACATAGGGTCCCAAGCCAACCTCACCTGCAAGTGGTGCACCTGCCGATCAACGGACGAGGCTCTGGCAAACAAAATATCCCGACAAGCGGCAATAGGCTCGCCACCTATTACGTGGGGTCAAAACACTGGCGAAAAGTGGGCGTTTAATATGCCTCTGCCTACCCCTTCGGGGAAACAGGCGTGAGTCTATGTATGTATGTATGTAACAAACACTAAATGTCCTAAAAATATCACTACACTAAAAGTCAAGTAATTATATACTTTGGAAACATCTTTGCACTGGTTGTTTATAATAAACATCAATTAGCGAGAAGAGATAATTATTCGAGTAATAAAAATCGCCGATAACATAATAATAAAAATAAAACACCCCAAATCATCAAGATCTAATCCACCACTCCCGCAACGTGCACCAAATCAAGACAGCAAACAACCATCCACTGCATGGAACACCGTCTACAGCCAGCCGAACCATCTGCCGAAGCCTCCCAGGAAGCAGCCGCGGAACCAGGACGCAGCCAAGGATGACTCCATAGAATTATACCAACTGGAGTTGCCTGTTCCTCGGAGAGGCCAGAATGTTCACACATGAACATGCCATGCCATATCAGCGATATAATCCTACGTGAGTTTTTACCACAACAATTATTGTTTGTGATTTTTATTAAATTAGGAGAAAATCACGTATTCACGAAAGGCATGTACCGCTGAGATGGCACCTTACACACACAGCACACAACTGTAAAGTTGCGTGTGTGTACATAGGATAAGTTTAGTATATAAGATCATGTAGTTTAAGAAATAAACCAGTCACAAGTTTAATCCGACTTTGACTCGATACCCTTCCCATACCTCTGACGGTGGCCAAGACACCTTTAGCCATCAGTACTGATCAGCTCGGTGAGTCTGTCGAGTTGGCCGTCAGAAAACCATTTCCACCATACCTAACTCCTACCCACAGTCCGTCTGTCATCATAGGTCTCCGGTGGCAGATATCCCGCACCTATCTATATAAGTATATATAAATACGTATAGTAGGGCTAGGATCTAATAGTGATTGTAGGGACAAATAGGGTTAGGTTCTAGGCGCGTACGAATCGTAGGTCTGTATCACAGCATACCACAGTAGTACCACGATAGTACGTGCCATAGGTTAGGCGCTTAGTAGTAGGTGCGTATAAGTGCTGGTCTGTATCACAGAATACCACAGAGCACCAAGCCTATACGCATTTTACGCTAGGTGCAAGTTAGGATAGGTTTAGGATACATATAGGTATAAGGATTAGGATGACTAGGATAGGATATTAGGTATAGGTGATAGGCTACGACTCTAGGATAGTGTAGGTTAACAAGTTAGATTAGGCCCTTAGCATTTAGGCATTTCTGTACAGCAGGGTCAGTAGCCCTAGGCTGCTATCCCGCTGTTCACCCTGTGTCACTATTTTTTTGTCTCCTGTAGATGAGTTGTACATACACAAGCTCATGTCTCTGGCAAACACCAAATCTGAAGGTTATGATTCAGTTTGTACCAGAATCATAAAATCTTGTAGTTTTCAACTGACGCCTATAATTTCTTTTATTGTAAATCTGTCACTACACACTGGCACGTTTCCAAATAAGCTAAAATATTCAGTTCAAACCACTACACAAAAAAGGAGAAAAGACTGACATAAAAAAATTATAGGCCGGTTACTATCTTGCCAATATTTTCTAAATTGTTTGAAAAAGCCATGCATGATAAAATAACATCTTTCTTAGGCAAGTATGAAATATTAGACCGAAATCAGTTTCAAAAATAAATCTACTAGGGACGCTATGTTTTTCTTAGTTAATGATATTCTACAGAAAGTCAATGACAAAGTATATACCTACAACAGTTATGTTCCTCGATATGTCAAAAGCGTTTGATTTAGTCTCACATAAACTGCTTTTGGAAAAATTGGAACAGTATGGTATAAGAGGACCAGCACATAACTGGCTAAAAACTTACCTAGAAGATAGGATTCAAAGTGTGGATATCTCTCAATTGAACTCAAATGACTAGGTATATAGAAACATATAGATCAGAATACAAAAATAATGAATTCGGAGTTCCCCAGGGAAGTGTATTGGGACCTCTACTTTTCCTGGTGTACATTAACGATTTACCTGATGTTATAGAACATAAAACAATACTGTTTGCAGATGACGTATAGATAATAGTGACTACAAATAAAAATATGACAGTCAAACAACATGAAAATGACATTTACAATACTCTGACTTTAGTTATTAATTGGTTGAATAAAAATAATCTTAAAATAAATTTATCAAAGACACATATAATTAATTTCAATAATTTTAATAATAATAATATAATAATTAATTATGATGGACATACCTTATCGAATACAAATTGTGTGACATTTCTGGGAATTATAATAAATTCAAAATTTAATTGGATAGAACAAGTAGAAAAAATTTGTAACAAATTAAAGGGTTTTTCATATGCTCTTTCTAAATTGGCAAAAGTAACAAACCAAAACATTGCACGTACAGCCTATTTTGCATACGTAGAATCCGTCCTCAGATATGGGTTACTAATATGGAGCAACAGCTCTCACATACAAAAAGTGTTTGTGGCCCAAAAACGATGCATCCGTTCGATTTGCGATATTGCCCCTGACGTATCATGTCGACCTTTATTTAAAAGATTGCGAATACTCCCATTAGCTTGTCTTTACATACTAGAAATAGGTAAATTTATAAAACAAAATCCAGATTCGTTTAAACAGGCAAAAGATATCACTCGACGTGACAATATAAGAAATCCTAACAGGCTTGTTTTAAATATGATACCCAGAAGTAGCCGGCTTCAAAACAATTCATATGCCATGAGTATTAAAATTTACAATAAATTACCAAATTATGTAAAAATACTGCCCACAAATAAATTTATACCAGCGTTACGTAGTTGGCTCATGCAGAAAAACTTTTATTCTATCCAAGAAATTATCAAGCAATTATGATTCGGTGTAATGAATGCCTAATTGACCTATTAATAAATATTTATATGACATTAATACTATTAAATATGATTGTTACAAATTCACGTCACATGGCATGTTCCTACATTTGCATGCTATTTAAAATTGGCTAAACGGGCTTGCACCTTTATATCATTATATTATCATTAAATCAACATCTGTAATGTACCCTGTTTACAGCAAATAAAGATATTCAATTCTATATTCTATAGTCCCATGGTGCTGTGGTTCGGTTTAGCAATATATATAATGTGTGTTTTTGCTGTTGGTTCCTTTCTGTTTTTTGTATAACTTGTTTCCAGGGAAAAAATCATGTGGATCTTTCTTGAATAAGAAAATAAACCACTTTTAAATTAGTATTCTTCAAAAAAAGCAAAAATCTAAATTTGTCGAGTGGTTCCTTTTTGCATAAATACGGACAATTCAAACGTACCTACATCATTCCTTCATAACTAAAAATTAAAACACCGATATCTAGACTGTGATACATAACTATCTGTATTTTTGAAAATTCTAATAAAAAGTAATATGTTCTATTGATAGGTACTTACCATAGATATATTAATTATAGTAGATGTGCCCTCAAGATGAAAATGTATCGGAAACCTGTGTCGCCAGTTTGCCCCTACCACACGGCTACTACTACACATACACTTTAGTAAAATCAATAGAAACGCGGTCGCGCACACACTCGCAATTCTTAAATCAGAACGTGCAAAAAATCAATTATAGACTTTAGCCTGTCAAACATAGCGTTTATTTACCATGCGCCGTCAAACTTACTCACACAAGAACATTTAACGCTATCACGTTAGTAGATCTGCACAAGCACATCACTAAATCGCTCACGCGTCGACCGGCCGCTTCGAGTAGCAGTGGCCGGTCTACGTGATATATTCATTGGCTAGTCGCACGCGACGTTCGCAGTGAACGAAATACATTACGCAATCGCCTACGTATTACTAGATGGTACCCACGTATTGCCAGCAATGTATATTTTTTTTATTTGCTTGCGATAGTATAATTTTTGTCTACAAACTACATAATACTATTGTAATAACTACAATTATTACAAATATCATTTGTATTTTAAGGTTTTTGGACTTACCGGTGAAAAGAAATCCCTTCTCGAGCCACATTACATGCCTGGCTTCTTTTTCTACACGTTATAACAGAGCAAGATGGCATAATTTTTTTTTCTCGGAGCTTCGTACGCTGTCGCAATATGAGCGCGATTGTTGACCGGTCAAACAAATTTTGTCAAAATATGAGCGTTTGCTCACACGCACGGCGCGCCTGCCACGCTCACAAGGCCATTCTACTCATTTTAACTGTTCTGTGGTATTTACCATGTTATTTTTTTTTACATTTGTCATGTCGTCGAAGTCTTTGTTTAAGATAATAAATATTTCTCTCCATGCTTCGAATGTGAGTCTTTTATCTTTATATATCTCTAAAATTTTGTCCCACAATACCAGAGGGACAAAACTTTACTAAAGTTATAAGTAACTCATCAGCCATTTTGTACTCTACGCTGCATTACACGTCCACACCAAACGCACAACAAAAACTAACCACAGATCACGACGCTCCTTACCTGGCTGTGTGAACCCTACTACTCCGCCCCCCCCCCCCTCCCCACCGATCCGCAACAACTTTCGCCGCGTCGTGTCTATCGCAGACAACATTTTTTTCGTGCACCGCTGCGAGCAGTGTACACAGTTATTTTCTAGTTACGACACGAATTCTTGCATAGGCCCGGCGTATTTTCTTACCGTGTACAAGCACCGTTAATGTTTAATACATTCAAGCGCTACCACTTTTGCGCAATTGCATCGATTAACAAAATATTTTGCGTTGAGACAAATCAAGGTACCTCTATATGCATGTAACGGCCTGAAATTAATGCAAATATAAAATATGTGTGCGAACGCAGCTGCGGGCATTTTCTAGTAATTATTAATTCTCGTGTCGGGGATTTTACAAATGTCCAATAAACGGACACAAAGTACACTCATACTCGAAACAATAATTTGTTTGATCACACTAAGTGTCGTCTTGTCTGGTTTCGAACCTACAATACCCAGCACAATGCTGAGCGGCGAGGCTACGAACCATAAATATGGTTGACATCACTTTTAATTAAATTAAATATAAAGTCGTTTGCGATTACTATAGCGTCTATCGTCGTTCTGTCATGCCTTTGCGGGGGTTGCCTTTTCAAATAAATATTGCTCAGGGAATAAACTCTGTCATAAAAAAGTTATAGCATGCCAAAGTGGCTATTGTAATTATAATATTGACTAGAATTATATCAGCTTTTGGTGCTGCATGATGGATATTTTGTATAAATGCTCTTGAAGGTCAACGCATACAATGAACATCACATTTGGAACTAATTCATAGGGATCATAAGTACCAATAGTAGAGATGACCTCGTGTAGAGATGAAACCCATAATACTTATAAATATTAATTTATATAACTTTAAATTCAGAGAAAGAGGGAGATGGATGAGAAGAAACTGTAAAACTGTCGGCACTCTCTAAAATCGCAAATTTTCGATTTGTTTATTAATCACTCTTTAGCACTTTTTTGTATTAACGAACCATATTTAACATGATCAAAATATTATTAGTTGCCAGTTCGCAGGGATCATTCATCTATACACCACATAATTACTTACCGTATCAATGGCTGTGGCAGCTAAGTAATTATAACAAATGGATAACCACATCCGAAACATGTACAGTATTGCACTATGATTAATAACCGATTTTATTGTAAGCGAATTTCACCTGAAAAGTAAAAAAATTACCTTTATTCTAGGAAATACCGGTTTTTATATATTTTAATTTATTTTTTGTCGAATTCTGTAAAATGCACCGCGCCGCCATAACGTAAATGTAGGTACATACAGTATTAATTAGTATTTTTTATCAGTGTTACAAAGGTTCAATAATAACACAAAATATCTGGTATATTTTGTTTTACGTTGTTATTTATTGAGTTTTAATTAAAGATAAGTATATTTGAATTGTTTTTATTTTATTGTGTATTATTAAATAAGGCTTGGTTCAAGTTATCTTATTTTCCTTTATTCACTAGCCTCACTCTTATGATGTTGCCTGTATGGCAAAGTGGCTAAGGTGAACTTCCGCTCTTAGCCACTTCGAGAAGCGTGGGTTCAATCCAAACATCGACGAACAAGTCAAAAGTATACTGTGTTATTTGTTCTCATTATTTTATGCTTGTATGATAAGTGGCAGGAGATTAATATCAAGATTTTTCCAAGAAATACATCATCAAAGTTACCAGGTAAACCATACCTTTAGCAATTAGTGTGCTGTAAATGCTCTTAGTGTTTTACTTTTAAGATATACCTAGCATGTCAGTGCTTTTGTTAGTATGACCTAAATTAAGTTTACCTATTTATAGTTTTTGTCCGTGTGGTGACGGATTAAGAATACGGAATGTCACCACCCCATATCATCCCATGGGTGTCGTAAGAGCCGACAGAGGGAGTATATAATGCAGAGAACAGAAGGAAAACTTGATACAAACCCTATATCAACCCGTTTGGCCAGCGTGGTATAGTAGGCCAATTCCTCCTTCCAAAGGAGAGCCCTAGTCCAGCAGTGGACTGTTTAAGGCTGATCTTGGATTTATAGGTTTACAATGTTTGGCTACGGGCTATTATCATATGAAAACGTGGTAATAAATCTAAAATAAATCACTCTGTTATCCGCGGCAATATTTTTGAAAAAATACAACAAATTGTTCAACCCAGATCTGCCCACTAGAATTCGGACAATGTTGTTTCATAAATCATGTGCCGGCACAGTAGCTTGCTATCCTACAGCGCCGGATTCCTCCGCAAATTAAAAATAGCCTACACGTGCCTAACAGAACACAAACTATACATAAAAACGTCGTATTACTATGTATCTACGGAAACAATTTCCTATGTATTATTAGGTTAAATTAAACAAAGTATTATGAACTCAGAACTAATCCACAGTGTAATCCTGTACAAATATTGCCTATAATTTGATTTCCATCCGAAATCACCGACGTCAATCTATGCTGGAAACGAAACAGTACGAAACCAATACTGCGCCCGATTGGTTGGGCTTATCTCGCGTCATATGCACGGTATTGAATGGCTATGAAATAAAAAAGGAATTATGAATGGAAAGTTGGCAATATCGAACTTCAATGCTGGGTTTCTCATGATTTACCTACTGGCTTTTAATGAATACGTTTTGACGTTTTTTTTCTGCGTGCTCACAAACGCAACCTATTCACTGTCCTCGAAGCCATATAGCCATACCTAGGTATGAAGTGGCCTACGGTTTAGAGAAACTGATATTCTGTGGTTTAATATGCGGCTTCTCGTGCCTAACGCTCTGTTGCTTATGACTGCTAATGATTACCAACGTGGTGGCTGCTGCTGCATTATTACAATGATAGCTACCATTTTACTGATTAATGTAATGTTTACTCAGTAAACAGTAACTTGCATACGTATTAATTACTATTTTTATTCACATTCATGCTGACAGAAGACAAAGGAAAACAATCTCCATCGGTAGCTTGACATGTTAATCAGATTTAAACTTATGAGTAATTTTTATTAACTTTACCAATGGGAAGTTCAATTTTATATTTTTTTGTCACGTTGGACTTTGCAAACATCACACCAACTTACACAAACAACAATATTTTACACTGTAGCCAATATTTTTGATCGCGACCATGTTGATATGAAAATTGGTGATATAAATGCATGGCATAAGGCCTGCTTCCAACTATGTCGGAACGGCATTTTCTACTTGCCGCAAAAAATGTAAATCGGTTAAAATTCCATTGGACGTTTTGTCGCTGTGATGTGTCGCAAAATACCTGGACCGGCAAAATGTGAACGAGTTTGCGGCAGTACAACTGACACTCCTCCTGTGTACTACTTCTGAAGTCGATGACAGCGTCCGCCGAAAGTGTGGTAGTAGATCTGCCGTAGTCTGTACTGGGCCTTCCGGTATAATTTTAACAACTTGTTCCGGGTGGCGAAATCGGTGGAAACCGGACCTTATTCGGTCAGTTTTATTGTGTTTAGAATGATACTGTTAACTGTTCTGTTCTGACGTTCGTTACTGTTCGCATTTTTATATTGATGAAATCTTACTGCTATTATGTATATATTAACATGAAAGTTTGGGGATGTATGGGTGTATAGATGTATTTAAGTTTGTTGCTCTTTCAAGTAAATATAATAAATAGATTCTGATTTAACTTTGCAGTAATGTAAGTTATACGTCAAGGTAGCGCATGGACCTGCTTCGGCAAAAATCGAACTAAAAAGCTGTAATTTGGCAACGTTATGACATTAATTTCTTTAATAACATTTATTTTTTATTTTTATTTCTTTATTACATTGCGAGTGATTGGTCATTGCTCCTTCAAAATTATTACAAAAATATTTTTCCATCAGATTCTGCATATTGGCATACATATCTACATCAATCACGTTGAAAATTATCACAGCTAACTAGACTTTACTATGAGACGTCGTAATCGTCGCGCTGGCCCCTACCACTACTACTGGCTGGCCGCTCGATCGGCCCTTTTCGGTACCCGGACACCGCCGCTGAAGATAAGTGCTCCTTCTGTCCAGAAGCACCGAAGTCTCGTCAGCCTGCCTGCCTGCCATACCCTGAGTTTTAGCTCTTACCACTAGCTACCGGGTTTATACTTGTGTAACGCTTCCTAGTAAATATATTTTGTAACGGACAATAATTATTTAATTTATCTCTCCAGTACACATACCTACTAGGTACTCATTAGGTATAGGTACCCACATCACACTACTAAACGTTACAACTACATAAGCTGAAGTAACATTGGATTATCTTATTTTTGTGATTACAAATTGAATATTCTGATAGGCATTAATTAGAACATGGCAGCTATCAAACCCGAATTTTGTTTTTTATTATTTAAATTCCTTTTACACACATATAAACACATACACGAAATTTGCGTCAAACCACACGTGCAAGGGCAAAATCTATTTGCATATTCACCGCCTAATTACAATTGACACAATGTAGAAATGGTACATTTATGCCAAGCTCTAACTTTGACATGATTAATCGATTTTAAACTTTCGCGATTTGTATACATCATACAATATTATTTAGCGGGTCTTAGTCGCGATAATTTATTTATTTCAAGGCATAAATACCTCTGTTATTCTCCTACGTTTTTACCGTTCCTGCGAGAATAACAGAGGTATTTATGCCTTGAAATAAATAAATTATCGCGACTTAGACCCGCTAAATAATATTGTTTGACATGATTATCACTAAATGTACTTTAAAGTCTAACATTTAAACAAAAAATGAGACTCCACTTTGTCCAATTGATCGTTGTAAACTGATTCATGAAACCTAGAACCAGTATCACTTAACGTAAGCAAACAGACCTCAATTTGAAAGTCAAATTCGGAACGGAAAAATATCTCGCGCATAATACCGTATTTTATTAGAATCAGATGATAAAAGGAGAAGTTACGCGTCAAGCGACTCGATCATGTATCTTCGTCATCATGTTCATTCGACTAAAAGCACTCCATATTTTATACGATGCGTACTTGTTCGTATTTGTTCACAATTCTTTCACTTAATTTAGATTAAGTATAGCAATCCCACGATCCTTTTCGTTATATAAGCGTGAAAGATTAAAGTTTTTAGTTAATTCAGACAAAATTACAAATTAATTTCGTAAAATTACTCATGTAAAAGGTTTTATAACACGGAGGATTAAAATAATTAGTATACGTATTAAAAGCTTTGAAGAATCTCTGTAAGGTCTGCGTAAAATTTATTATTGTTATTAATGATATGAAATTACGTGATCGCTGAGCACGGTTGTTACAAGACAATTTTCAATACACAATGTGTCCCTTGCCTTCTATTCACGTAACACAATATGTTCTATTTGTTCGTTACTAGAGACGTTTTCCATTGTTTCACTATAAGGCCCGCTGCACAGTTCACTTTTGTACCAAGAATTTTAATATAAATTGCACTGAACTAAATTGTGTTGTTTTTGCTACGTATACTTTTGATATTAACAGTATTTGGTTTTAAAATTGTTTTCCTTATCAAAAATCTCCGGGCCAGTTTTTACAGTTCCAAATTATAATTATAATACGAGCTGCGTACATAAACAATATTTACGTACCTAGTAGGAAATTAGAAACGCAAATTCTGTGTACAAAGCCCCTAGTCTTGTGTGATTTACGATGTTTACTCAAGCGACGGCGTGTTTAATAACCCACTGAAAGGTATGTACGTATGTAAATGCGAGTAAAGCACCCAATTTACATAGGCACCCAGGTACACGGTTATGTGTTACTTTTACATCGGTACGCGTCTCTATCGATGCTAAATTAACAGTACATCTCTAGCTCAATAAACAATTTTATTATTCAATAAACATTTGAGTAGTTGGCTCAAATATTTATTGAATAAGTTTTGATCTTTGATAAAAATGATTTCGTAAATCGTACGTTACTAGAAAACATCAGATAAGAACTGATATCAGAAAAACTTAGATTCATTTTCGCATGTCATTTTTTGTGTCATATCAGCTTATGTATCTAAAAAAATCCACCTAAAAAATTTATTACGCCCAATAGTGCGTCAAAATTTGCAGTGACCTCGTAACTTAACTCGTGTAAGTTCATAGAAAATATAATATGATAAAAAAACTATCCGAAATCTGATGTGGGCTCCATCAGTCATGTGAGGCGACAGGGACGTAGGCTTGT
This sequence comes from Euclidia mi, assembly GCA_944739405.2. Lineage (NCBI taxonomy): Eukaryota > Metazoa > Arthropoda > Insecta > Lepidoptera > Erebidae > Euclidia > Euclidia mi. Next base: position 91,134,317 of record OX123183.2, on the reverse strand, counting down.
CGACCCTAATCGAACCCCATAAATATAATATAACCAACTATACCCTTGTATCTCGGCATATTTAGATACTTTCATTTGTATCCTTACGATACTGGCGTACCACATACATAATACATGAATTCAACATCTCTGTCACAAAGGCACCGATCATTTTATAGTTAAAAGTAGGTACTATCTACATAATTATACTTATTAAGTTTCGGTTGATGTTAAACAGGATGTTTTGTTGACAAGATTGTTTGCATTTGCCTCGCTACTTATCTTGGTAGAGCGTCTTTATTTGATTTAGTGTCTCCAACGGTGTTGAGCTTACTCCTCACCCAAGGTAAAATATATAAAGAGTCACATTATGATTTAAATTTTAGTACATACTTAAGTTTTGTCTGTCAGAAATACCTTTTTAGAACCTAATTAGACATTACTTGTTTGAGGAAATAACCTGCGCCTCTGTATCTATGTTGAGTGATAGTGCATCATTTATACGTATTATGTAAAATAAAGAAAAAGTTAAAGTATTAACAAGATTTGTGTAAAACTTATCTATGAATACTCCATTTTAATTGGAACATGTGCATGTGCACAAACATAAAAAATACTTATTTCAATACATCACAAAGTTTGCATAGCTATATACCAATCAAAGAAAATAATTTCGATTATTAACGTTAAAATACACGATTACATTAACATACACCGAAACTTGGATCACCAAAGAGATATTTACCGAAATCAAACGCCACTAAACCGAATTTATCGTCAGACATAAGAAATATTTATGAATCTTACGTTTTCGTCGGATTTATCGTTAGTTAATAACTATGGCCGTGTTATTAATTGACAGTAAAAGCTGATTTATCACGACGGGCTTTTATTCAGAAATAATTACACATAAGTGATTATGTATTTTAATCAGAAGAGCGTGAGTTATTAAAATAAAACTGAGTTCTACAAATACGGTCCCCCTGATTATGCGAACCAATTTTGACTACGTATTCGTGGAAACGTTTAAGTTTACAAATTGAGATAGTGTGGTTTGGAAACTCTTGTTATCAAGTAGGTAGAGCCTTATTGGTTTTAACGTGAATGGGCTGACTCGGCTGGGGAAATACTCAGCGAATATCAACATGAAGGAACAGTATTTACCTTAATAATGTCAATGATTCATTTTCTCTTTCCTCACAAAAGACAGCAGCTTGGACGGAGTTGGAGTTTCTTTAACATTGAGTTAACGTCATCTCTGTAACATAGAAGACGTTCCCCTTGAAGCCCGGAGTCCACTATAATTTAGTCTTACTAGATTTGAATTACTTTTTCAGTTGGGCTTTCACTAAGAAGCTGCTCCCTGTAAATGTTTCATCTAGGTAAAATAGGGACTATATATACAAACTTAAGAACACATAGGAGAACCCATTCCATAAATTTTGTTACTTCAAGAATAAGAAACCTATGGCGCCCCTGGCAACTTGCTCTATTGGTAGATCTATTTAACGTAGGCTTTCAAACCGTCGCAATGTCAATTCTTCTATTTAATATGGATTGCCGGCAAATCAGTCTGCTGACAGGCAGACTATTGGAGAGCGAAAATTTAGTATTTATGGTTCCATTGGAACTTCGATCACGGAACTATAGAACTGCAATCCTTATTTGGCGGTTAAGAAAGCTTTTATAGAACAAGTATGTAAACGTATTATAAACTATAGCATCCAAGCCTTTCACCTCGGAGCCTGAATTCAGCTTTCTAATCTTACCAGACGACAGAATATTTTCTTTTCCACAGAACGACTACCGTCTGACCTCCATCACTCAAAGGGATAACGATATTCCAGGCTTTAGACCAGTGAACGAATTATGAACTACGATACCAAGTAAATACCATGATCAGAATGAAGTTATCTATACTGATGGGTATCTGGGCTAGTTTGTATTCAGCAGCAATTTATCGGTGGGTTTGCCGTATGTTTTATCAATCTTCCGATTGTATGCCTTGTCCGAGTGGCATTCGCCCCGCCCTAGTACACGCGATTCTTCGCCCGAGTTACTGAACAAATACGTACTATTCGAATTAAAATATATTATGTTGCTTTTAAATGTAATTTACTTTCCAATGAAAGAAGGGTTTACCGTGGTTCCTGCGACAAAACTACTTGGAAAGAATAATATTATGAGTATTAATTTGAACGGTATATTTACTGTGAAAAATCAATATTGTCCCCGACTTGATTTGGTGAAATATCGTTCAGGTGTAACAATATTGACTTTACTGTTTGTTTAGTGTTTTCAGAACGTGACTGTTACTTGCCATACTGAAAAAACAAACAAATTAAATAAGTTAAAATATATTTTAGAATAGCTTTTACTCATAGAACCACATACTCAAGATGAATTATTTTATTATGTTATCAAGATAAAAATTACATATCGGCGTAATAAATAGCAATATTATTGCAACTTATCACGCACACATAAAAATAATCATACCTATACTAACATCTTTATCACCGGCCTTTCCTATGTTGATAGGCGAGTGAAATATGCATCTATAGACAGTACGAGTATTTTTACTAATGGCAGTATTAGTTGATTATTTGGCTTCATCAAGATCTTTTCAGATAGACACTTAAATTGTGAAACAAATGAAATAGGCATATATTTTTATAATATTTTTTTATTTATATTGTTACTCATCCACTTTTCTACAGCGATTAGGTGCATGATCTCACATGTGATTAATGGTAAAAAATGTAGAGAGGGGTATATAGATACAACATTAATAAAATAATGAACTTTGTATAAAAACTGAAGACATCACGTGCACGTAAGAGTATGAGATTTAAGATAGTAAAAATTAATATCGAAGTAAAAAGTGTAAAAAATAAATAATTTCCCTTTTAACGCATCATGGTGCAATACGTATGAAATTGACGCATATGTAAAGTATATAGAGAAGGAATACCATTTAATGGAAAATTAGTAGCATTTTATAACTAGTATGTAATAGCCTATAGACTGCATAATATATTATAGTGTTTACATTTTGTTATGTGAATTGTCGGAGCATGAGAGTTCAAACACTTGATGATAAAGCAGCGTGTTTCTCCAGACGTACTAAAGATGTTTTAGTAAGCAGATGTTTAAACTAAACGCCAAGTCGTGTCTTTTAGTCCACTGGTCGTTCTCTCTGTTTTAATTAAACAGGGGTCTGGCACCTTAAGAGTACTGAATTTATGTGTAAAATAGATACGTTTACGTACATCGTTCGTCTCGTGTGGACATGTGTTACGTTCAGATTGGAGAATTATAAGTATGTTTATCACTTACCTGATTAATATTGTACAGGCTCTGCCAATTAAAAATTAAAAAATTAGGCGACGATAAGTGTGTTGTCCTAGAATATTATTATACGCGCAGATAACGCGCAAACTCTCCTTTTACTCTTGTGATGGAAACCTTTATTCGAACCAGGTACTACGCGGCTCTATAGAAAGAGTTTGGGCTGGTAAAGGATGTATGTGAGACTCGCCTTGAAAGTCGTCTGGAGCTACTCACTAAACGGGACAACATCTCAACTCGGCGGGACAACGCACGGCTTTTCGCGCAAACCTATGCAAATTGCTTTGATTGCAGCAAAACTGCGCAGTACTAATTTGTACTACGTTATCGCGTAGTTTTAAAACACGCGGTTTTTTGGCAGTGGTACATTATTATGCCAAAGTCAAATGAGCTTCAGTAGTATCAGTTCGCTCTACTATGTATGCCTATGATGCGGAAAAAACAACATTCCTCTGTCAAAAATAATGCTCCGTAACAGCATAGTATGCTCAGTTGATGGCATTAGCAATTCCTTCTCTAATTGTTTATTCATTTTCAAATTATTGTTTCATATACTCACATCTGCACGTTCTACATAAAAAGTATTTAAATTTCCAACTGCTATATTATGTAATCGAAATTAATTCTCTGAAAATAATTTATATAGTTTCACTTCCTGTTTTCGCAGAATAGATAAATAATAGATATACAAGTAATTTGTGTTAAATTCTATGAATAGAAGTCTCTTATTATTCATATTTCGCTATATTATAATTATATTAATGTAATACAATGTTGCAAGTAAATCATACATTCATATACTCACGCCTTTTTCACGCCGGGCGAAGTAGGAAAAATGCGTGAAATCATGAATACTTATTACAAAAAATAACTATCTATCTACAGAACTTAAAACAGATTAGAATAAACAGCACAAATGAAACGTGTCAGTCGGTTATCAGTCGGTAAGCGGACCACAATTTATCGTGAAACTTTGAACAGTGTTTGGAAAGGGAATAAGTGCTATTTAAATAGAGCAACGGCTATTCAAGTACAAAATGCCTGTGTTGTTATTCTTGGCAGAACTCCGCTACTGGGCTGGACATTAACTATCGGGTGAATGGTAGGCCACGCCCACTGCCAGCACTACAAACACTAAATAAACGTTTTGCTGAAACCCTGCTTAATATTATGTTGATATGTATGGTAATTGTACACAATGGGCATTCGTTTGTATTGTTGTGTGTATGTCATAAACATTTAAATTATTTGTTATTGCAGTTTGTCCTATTGTTTAATAAAAATTACTCTTAATTACAATAAGAGCCGCACTACAAATAATACAAGTTCTACAAAGTCATTAAAGGTGAGTGACATACATACTACATATATACATACACACATCCCTCGCACACATCCCCGCACTCATTCCTCGCACACATCCCTCGCACACATCCTTCGCATGTTTTGTGATGTGAGAATTGATTATATGATATTCGTCGTAAGGCTGCTTTTCCCCCAGAGCTGTGCTGACCGAGGCGAGGTTAATGAAGCGATACTATTGGGTCTTTACAAACACATCCCTCGCTACGCATCCTCGCACATCTCTGGGGGAAAAGCAGCCTTACGACACAAGACGAGTCGTCGCGCGATGTAAAATAACTATTAATTCTGTGTCTGAGTCTTATCTTTTTAAAACATATATGTAGAAATTTAGGTATGTTTATCAGTTATCTGATTGCTATAGTACAGGCTCTATCTTTCTTCGCATCAGACGATGTATGAATTGTCCCAAAATGTTATACTATTCGTGAACTCAGTGAGCAATTTAACGTACCATACGATTCACTGAGTCAGTTAAAGTTCATATTTTTTAAATATTATCTTATCATATTTTGCACTCGGATATTTTAGATTACGAAGTCTTTGAACGCTTTTGTCGTTTTTTGTTAATAGATCTAAAAATCAGTTTTAATAGCATTTATTTAAACTTTATAAGTGCTTATATATTGTGTATATATTTTTATAAAATTAAGTTCCTAAAATATATATATATTTATGAGGAGTCTGAGCAATTCTATGGATAATATTTATAATCTAAAGTCAATTTAATATCCAGAGGTCACTTTAATTCACATTCACATGGAAAATAAAATATCACCCTTTTCTCGAAAGCATGAATATTTATTTCTGTATAAAGTTTGGACGGAACGATAACTGAATACCCATTATAATAATAATAATAATAATCTTTATTTGCAAGAACATGGTTACATAGATGGTAGATCGTCTTAAAATTAAATGTGTACATAATGTTCTGCCTAAATTGGGCATGCAAATGTCAATAGAAAAGACAAGTAGGTAGTTAAAGGCACATCATACATTCACATAATCTGTCTATTTATAATTTAGAAACTCTTTCACTGTATAAAATCCTCTATCTATTAACCAACTCTTAAGGCTTTTAACAAATTTTTTATAGGGTAGGTCCTTTATATTGTTAGGTATGCAATTGAATATATATCCAGACATTGCAAAACAGTTATTTTTGTAAAGTTCAGTCCTAGGAATCTTAGGCAAAACAATTCTGTCTGGATCCCTGGTGTTTCTCAAGTACATATCCTTCGCTTTAGTAAACAGATCTTTATTAAGTTTAACAAATTTGGCAATTTCAAATATATACATGCTTGGCAAAGTACCCGTAACTGTTTGAAAAGAGGTTTGCAGGATATCCAAGGTGCTACCCCACAAATTGCTCTTATGCATTTCTTTTGAGCAATGAAAGCCCTGTTTACCTCAGTAGAATTGCCCCACAGAATCAAACCATAATTAAGGACGGAGGCCACATAACCATGGTATGCAGTCATGACCGTGTTTTCTGATGAGATTCGTCTTAATTTTGCTAAAACATACACAAATCCATTTATTTTATTACACACTTTGTCTACATGTAACTTCCAATTAATATTTTTGTCCAAGACTATACCAAGAAACATTGTATGATCAACTTCCTCAATTACAAAGCCATTATACATTACGTTTATTTTTTTTTATTTACGCCCGTATGTGGTAAATTGAATATATTTAGTTTTTGTAAGATTAACATTTAAATTATTATCCACCATCCAATTCACAACAGATTTAATAGATTTATTGATGTCAGAATTGTATAGAGCAATGTTATCAATGTCAATATTATTAGCAATGTCAGTATTATTTTCAATGTCAGCAGTATTATCAACGTCAGTATTATTTTCAATGTCAGCAGTATTATCAATGTCAGTCTTATTGTCAATGTCAATATAATTATCGATGTCAGTATTATTATCAATGTCAGTATTATGTTTATTAGAATGAGTGGCATATTTCTGGATGTCATTAGTTTTAGATGTAATAATTATTGAAATCTCATCCGCAAACAGAGTGCATGAATTTTTAGTTACATCTGGGAGGTCATTGAAATACAACAGAAACAATAGCGGACCGAGAACACTACCTTGCGGAACCCTAGAATTATTAATTACGCATTTAGAACAAGTTACTTCTAGCTCTCCTATTTTACCTTTGTTATCATTTATAGTTCTTATCTCAACACATTATTACGTTACCGTCGTATTAATTTAGCATCGACATGCCACTTTTAGTAGAAGCCACAGACGATTTAGTGATTGCATCGCGTTTAGGGCTTTTGCGTTTAATGGCTTTGTTAAAATTGACATCGAGTGTCCGAAACACTTAATAAATAGTAGTAGTACTGGGGACTCGTATGATTCAATGGGGTTTATATCTGTAGCGGTCTAAAGTATGGTAAATTTTCGGCGAATGTTGAATTCTATGTACCTGTTGATTTGTAAATTATTTATCTATTCCGAAATAGGTTATTTTACTATAGATATTATTATTAAGTAATTAATTAGAAAAAGTATTGCTTAGTTGAAATATACAAGATACTTCTTGGTATTGGTTCTCGTCAGGCCTTATGAGACACATTGAGGGGTCCATAAATTAAGACACCAGAGTTAGCTTGCTTATACAAGAAAAACAAGCTTATCAAAATCTTAGATAAATTTAAAGATTTAGTTTAAATAAATCACAAAACGCAAGTGCCTCAGGACCGGGTACTTTATACCTACTTAGGTTTAGTACATCACCACCCTTACTCGACAACTTAAGATAAATAGGTATGGACAATGTAGTGGGAGACTTCATAGTGAAATTATAAAAATACTAACATGTGATAAAGAGTAGTCAAAATACTAAATTAAATTATTTATCTTACTGGTTGTGAGTAAAATAACTAGTAAATAAAACATATATCGTATCGTTTTTACGCGACTTCATAATCCTTAATGAAGTAGCGTAATTTTTTTTTTTTAAGATGTTGAAATACGACGCACAATGAACAGGAACTTTTACGCTCATCATATATAAATATGTTGGGCAGGCAGCGATAGCCGAGTGGAAAGGCGGCGATAGCCGAGTGGAGAGACGACAAACTGCTATGCAGAGGGTCTCGGGTTCGAATCCACGGCACGCACCAATGACTTTTCGAAGTTATGTGCGTATTAAATTTTAATTATCGCTTGCTAAACGGTGAAGGACAACATCGTAAGGAAACCTGTATGTCAGAGAGTTCTCCTTAATGTTCTCGAAAGACATGTGAAGTCTTCCAACCCGCACTTGACCAGTGTGGTGGACTATGGCCATACCCTTCTCATAGTGAGAAGAGGCCCGTGCCCAGCAGTGGGACAGTTATATAAAGGGCTGATGATGATATTTAAATATGTTTGTTCATATTCGACCTTTGACATGGTAAACAACTATTTCAGAAATATCTGACATGTCTACAACTGCGTGTAATAGCATGTGTATTATATTATATATGTATAGATACGAGGTATACGATATATGACGAAACCACCCACATTATAAATTATACAATTGCTGAGCTATATAATTACATTAACTATACGTTGTCTATATTGACAATACTCTAAATAACACCACAATAGCAATAAAGAATTGTGAAACACATTATTAGTAAAAACACAATATAAAAACACAATAATATAAAAGTTAGAATTATATCGTACCTTAGTTAGCAGTTGCCGGGGCGGAACTGAACTTGAACAGAGCCTGTTCTCCTTTTATATCCTATTTATACGTTTGACAGTGTCAACTGCCAAACGTCAGATCAAATTGTATATTTATTATTGGCAACATTATAAATTTAAAACATACCAACCATCAATACGATATAACCATATACGATAGGTTTATGCTATACATAGGTAATTAATGATACAATATATGTATTTAGTTATATATTGTTTGATACATATATGAATAACCCTAAAATCTATCTTCTAGTAACTTAACCTAAAACCTAACCTAGAAGTAAGTGTAGTAAAAGTGGGTGGACAGCAGCCTCATTCAAGCTCTGAAATCCCTTTATGAGGATTCTAGAGCTCATGTGCGGATAAACGGGGCATACACTGACTGGTTTACTGTGTTAAATAGGGATGTGTAGCGTCGCCGTGGCTGTTTAACCTCTTCATGGACAGTTGTTTGCAAGATCTAAAACATAGTGACTGCGGATTAAGGATGAATTGGTTACTTGTCAAATGCCTCCTTTATGCTGATGATCAGGTAATACTCGCGTCTTCAGCGGAGTAATTGCAGGAGATGTTAATAATCATGCATGGTGCGTTAGAGAGGAAAGGAATGGAAGTGAATGTAAGTAAAACGAAAATTATGGTTTTTGAAAAGGAGGAATGCGTTACGGCTTGTAATGTTTTGATCGATGGACAACGAGTGGAGCAAGTGAATGAGTTTGTATACTTAGGTACGTTGTTTACAAGAGATGGTAAGAATGAAGAAGATATTGAAAGAAGAGTTAATGCAGGTAATAGAGTGAATGGAGCTCTGAAGGCGTTTATGAATAGCCAAAACGTGTCCAAAAAGGCACCACGTTTGGCTGTGCATAAAGGGGTATTAGTGCCTATACCCTTATGTACGGTAGTGAAAGTTGGGTATGTCAGAAGAGATTTGAAAGTAGAATAAATGCTGTAGAAATGAGAGCACTGAGAAGTATGTGTGGTGTATCTTTGACCGACAGAGTAAAGAATTGTGTGATAAGAGAGTGTTATGGGGTAAAAGAAGATGTAGTGACAAAAATTGAAAAAGGCATGTTAAGATGGTTTGGGCACATGGAGAGGATGGATGACGATAGACTGACAAAGAAGATTATATAAGGCAAGTGTGAATAGGACAGGACAAAGGTGAAGACCTAGGCGGACGTTCTCTGACCAGATTAACAGAAGAGCATGCATGAGAAACTTGATGGGAGTGAGTGAAGCAAGAGAGGTATGTCAGGATCGTTGCAAATGGCGTTCCGTAGTCTCTGCCCACCGTACCGTACGAGTCTATGTATGTATGTATGTATTACCATCTTCGGAATAAAGATTTTATGTCTGTAACACAAAATAAAATAAACATATAGCTCAGGCAACTTTAATGGAATTTAATGGTTTTAGCCTAATTTTCGTATAAACCAATTAGTATAAAAACCAGTTATGACTTACTATCTAAAATGCCAAAAATACAAATATTAGGTCTGGTCTTTATGAATAAAATACGGCATTCCAATATTTTGAGACTTAGTAACTATTGCACCTGGTGTCATTGTTTCTATAATTTTATTCGTCGTTCCCATATCGACATCTCATAAACAAATTTGAAACAGATTATTCTGTCGACACAACTTTTGTATGACCAATTGGATATACCATCCAATTCGAGCTAGGGCCAATGTGTTGTGTCGAACAGCTAACAACATTATATTTTGCGCTTAGAAACGTCTCGGTAACACTTAAATGGCTGTCTAGTGCATAAAGGACTAATTCGTGAAATGCGTAATTCTTAAAAGGACTGATTCGTGAAATGTCTAATTTTTGAGCTGTCGCTTTGCTTAATGCAAGCGAATAGAGTCTAGAATTGTTCAAAATTGTGTTCACGACCGGTGCCGTTACTACATAAGATGCACATTACAAGATGTTTATATTGTTCAAAAGTATTTCATATTATTCCATTCACAGTATATAACAATACGATAAGAGGTTCTTCCTCGTCCTTAGCCGCAAACAAATCGTAAGTATGTACATAGTTGGTTATCAAACAATACCCAAACTGCCTCTGTTCCAACTTTAGCTATTATAATTCTATAACAATTGCTCGCCAATCGAAATGGTACCGGTGGTCAATACCTTTAATAAATATTAAGGATCTTAAGTTGGAACCTTTCATTTTGTTCAAACAATGGTATAGTTATAACTAGAGTATTCAAAAGTACTTGCAAGTTTAACGGGGGTTCTGCCTGTTCCGTTACAATAGTTTGTGTTCTAAAATTCTGTTTGTTGGTGTATCTATTAATGTGGAGGTTGAATAAGTGTTGTCTATTTGTATAATTGTGTTTATACCCATTATATTGTTGTTCAAAGTAGGTTAATAGAAATTTTACTCTCCCATTTTCATAAAGTACCAACTAGGTCCGTGGTAACACCCCTGTTAGTTTTGGCTACTGCTAGGCAACCGTGGCTCGGCAGCCTTTATCAATACTACTACTACTCAACATAATTTTTCTATTCCAAATTGAACCAGTAGTTTATGAGATAAGCGTATTTAACTAAACAAACTATTCAGCTTTATATATTAAGTATAGATCTGCATTTTGTAAAAACTCTATATTTCTCGCAACAAGACAGCGTCAGCTTAAAATATGAGCTATAAATAATCTTATTCAGCCTGTCAAAACGGTTTCTTATTCGCAAACTCGAAATATCTATAATGTTCCTAATGTATAATTTAAATGTTTATTCATGATACAATGCTGTGATTTGTCGATGGGAATTCCTATTTCAATAATTTTATAACATATCAAACATAATGTTATTACACATCGGCGGGCTCCCAGCAAAGTATGCTAACCCCGCTGCATGTGAGCACTATGGGATGTCGGGGTCACCGTGGTGGTTTTGTGAGTGACTAGAAAGTCTCACCCACCTCCTCCACGAGATCCAACTAAAATAAGGACAAGCCTCCAAATACAAAACTACGAGTATCTCCAGCTTTGGTCATTTTCATTTGAGATTCAAATAAACTTTTCTGAAATCATGAAAACGTCAAAGTTAACTGTATTGTAAATCTATACGAAAATAATATTTAAGAGCACATCTTTATTTTAGTTTTCATTGTTCGAGAGTAGCCACTTAAAATCATCGATACCCAGACTTAGTAATAAAGCCAAAACTTAGATATCATAGTTAATGGAACTTGAGTACTTACAAAGTGATATTTTTAAATTATTTTAAGTCTCTCTCCATTATACTTTGAAAGCTTTTTGGGATATTTATCTGCAAATTAATGTAACAGATACTTATTAGAAAATCCATTACGGTAATGGACGTACAATTTGGTATTAATGAAACCAAACACAGCAAATATCACGACGCGTAATAGCGTTCCCGACACAGTAGAATTGGGATGCATTGAGCCAAGAGGATGCGCGCATGCCGTCATGTGTCAAACTGACTGTCCAATTGTTAAATGGATCTCTTGCGTCCATCGAGTGAGACGATACACCCGGCGGGACGTCACTAAAGCCGCCCACCAACGATACTAGTAATTGAGAGATTACTCTACACATATTAAACCAAATAATACCTACTAGCTCCATACACAACCTATACGTACAAGAAATTTATAACAAAGAGATTTACGCTTGGAAGCACTTCATAATTACCAAACTGCGTACACAACTATCGGTGTAATTGGTATATGCGGTAGCATACCCAAAATTACCTTCATGAAATATTTGCCCCACATAGTTTGGCTGTAAAATTAGTGCGCCAACAATAAATATTTCATGTTACACGTGCCATCAACCCGCCGTTCTCAGAGACGGAATCGCAGACGTGTTCTAAAAATGAAGTCGGTTTATAGAGCTGCGTATCCATATAATGTAAGGTTCCAATTAAAGCGAAAAAGAAAAAGATTTTCTTAATTAGATGCCGAGGTGAAGACAACTCGCTTCGAGCCAAATCGTCAGCTCGTTGCGTGACTAACCCACGATTTATGACTTAATAGCCAAGTCTGCGCGTTAAGTAGGCCTTAGATAAGGCGCTTCTAAGTGATTGTCGGCGCTCACAACAATCGTAATTACTCCAAACTACTATCTTCCCTCAACCACACGCGATCTCTTTCATCGACCAACTTGAATTGTGCTAATTGCTTCTCAACACTATTTCACAAATCATTACTATTCGAATCCACGCTATTTAGTGCTTCATAAATCGAACAATATCATGTTTTGCCAGCTGAATATCAAATTCGAAGCAGTTTGTTGGGTATTATTTAAAATGATTTATGTAGGCACCGGTCGGATTTATTTAAGCATATTTGGTAAAAGTTCTAAATGTTGCATCTGTCTTAAGTAATTATGATAGAGAATATACGGATATTGTCCTTTATACAGTCATTCGGACTTATAATTTAGATCGAGCTTTATATTTATTACAAATTGTGCTTAATTCGAAAAAAAATTAGTTTTAGTAGTTATCGCAATTCTTGTCATCAATCAATTCCCATTAGGTATTTGCATTATATGCTGTACGCATTCAAGGTAGCCTTACTTTACGTTTTTATATTTTTACAACATTTCCTAGAAATTGTTCGAAAAATAGGAGCATTTTATAGTTATAAAAGCAAAAATTTTAGAGGTATTAATATCTCAACTTTAAATGTTTCGGTGAATTTATTATATTACTTAGATATCAAATATACGATAACTGGAAACTTGAAAATGTACATTTAATTGAGCAACCTTGCGGGTACCATTACGGATAATAAATTAATGTACTTTAACTATAAATAACATTATTTAATATAATTTTATGCTGTTATTTTTCCATGTTCGTTCACGTTAATTAAGCGCAGGGTCGATTCAGACGCAGACAATGAATTCTAAAGCAATATTATGGGTATACGTATTGTAGTTTACTTTTAACATCGCCGAGTGGATGTTCAAACTTAGTAATAATAAAGAGGATCTATTCAAACGAACCGTTACCAGAAAAGATAAATTAATTTCGGGTACAAAAACAGCAACTTGGGAAATCATTGGGCAATTATGAAAAATAATGAGACATGATTTAAAATTGTGATCACTTTCTGTATCTGCCATTCGCTTCGATAACTCAGTTAAAATACTCGTCCTTCGCGACTATGATAATTATTCAGTAAGCAATTGAAAGCTACCGAAGCAGTGTTATACTTGAGCAATTATAGACCATCCATGAGAGACAGTGGCTATTTATACATTGACACATATTGTTTCAACAAAACTATTTTTTTAGTATTGTAATGTATACCACATTAAAATTATGAAAAAATATATAGTACATTACAACATACCTTTTATTACAGATGCAGTAGGTTTACTAAGAGGAGACTAAGGAAAATCAACGAAACAAATAGAATCTTTGGGAAGGGACGGAAAACTAGATACCAAACCTTATACCAACCCAGTCTGGCCAACGCAGTGTGGTAAGCCAAATCTGAGGAGGAAACTTACTCACAATGAGACTACGGAGCAAATTAGGAAGGGCATAAGTCTAGTAATAAACTTCGAAAGGCTATAAAGTATACAACACACACACACACACAGCTAATGGTATGACAAAGGTGAAAGGACATTCAGCTTTAAAGTAAGGGCTACTAATTTTTAAACAAAATTTTCCCCTCGTGTCATCGGTTTATTTCCGAGTATCGTCATTAATGAAAGTACAGTGAAGTAACGAAGTCCGCTTGATGGCTCGCGATTAACAAAGTCACTGAAAGTACATTTACATTTCCATTCGACATGAAGTTTTAACGAACATCCATCGTTACAGCCGACAGCCAGAATGGAATACAATTTCGTGAGTCTAATTAGTGAGTTACTTTGAGTCCCGACTACATTTCTCCTCTCATTTCTATACTTTCAGTTCGGGATGAACAATTGTGTGCAAATTAGCAGTGACAACCCACGACGAGGGACCGCGCCCCGCCGCCGGGACACACTGCCCATCGCCCCGGACAACCAAACACTGCTTACCAATAACAAACTTTGATTACTTTACACTGACTTACAAACAGTTTGCTATCTCGAAATTGTTTCACTTAAATAAATATACCTATTTCCGTTATTCTCCAACCACTAAGCTTGAATCTTGTAAAACCATCGCAGAATATTCCGCTTCTATTGTTCGTCTGTATGTAAAAATGAATATTAATCATCCCTGCAAATAGTTAAGACCTCCATAATGAAGTTCTATTTCATCCACCGCGGCTGTTCAATTTTAAGTTTATATACTTTCTTAGTTTCTGAGACGAAGACACTTACTTTTTGTTCATGGAAACGATATTTATTATTTAAATGTATTCTATTTTTAGATTCGTATTTTAATAGGTTATATAACTTCGCTCCTCCTATCACCTATATGCAGATGATCTCCAAATTTATACACAGTCGCCATTGGCACGGATGTCATCTTCTGTGAGTACTATTAACAATGACTTGGTACTGATCAGTAGTTGGAGCAAATCCTTTGGACTTAAAGTCAATCCCTCGAAAACCCAGGTCATTGTTATTGGTAGTTCACGAATGATATCGAAGATCGACTGGTCCCAGCTTCCTCACGTTACTTTCGATGGCACTGTAATCCCCATACAGGATAAAGTAAAGAACCTGGGTATAACTATTGACTCTTCTTTTACTTGGCGGTCGCAAATACAGGAAGTGAGTCGTAAGGTGTTTGCTTCAGCAGGATCACTACGAAGATTAAGAAACTTTCTACCCACTGCCACCAAAATTGCGCTTGCTAACTCTCTTCTTCTACCCATTATTGATTATGCAGATGTCAGCTATCTAGATCTCACTGAAAACCAGCTAGACAAACTTGAGCGCCTTCAAAATCTCTGTATACGATTCATATTTGGATTACGCAAATACGATCATGTTTCACAATTTCGAACACAGCTCAAGTGGTTACCCATACGACATCGCCGGAATGCTCACATTCTCTCTTTGCTGTACAATATACTGTTTAACCCTTCAACTCCCTCCTATCTTAAAGGAAGATTCGAATTCCTTCATGATACGCATAATCGTTATCTGAGGTCATCAGAAAATTTGAAACTAAAAATGCCGGTACATTCCACGTCATTTCTCGATAAATCTTTCTCTGTCACTGCTGTCCGCCTATGGAATGCGTTACCATTAAATATTAGACAGGCTCAGACGGTAAGCAGGTTCAAAACTTTAGTCAAGGACTACTATCTAACATTATAAAATTTCCTGTTTCACTACTATATACTATTATGTATTTGTGTATTATATATGTGTATGAATGTATAAGTATTTATGTAGGTATATGTATGTATATATTTATTTATATATATATATTAAGTCTATGCAAATTTTTACATAGCTACTGGTACACTTCTACAACTACCATTTATTTCCTACCAATAATATCTCCATCCAAAGGTTGCCTGGTAGAAATCGCTTTTAGCGATAAGGCCGCCCATTGTACTGTATTTCATTTATAATTCCTTAAAATGTTTTATATAAGTGTACAATAAAGTACAAAATAAATAAAATAATAAATAAAAATAGATTGTCTTGATGGCTCAGTTGCCGCGTACACTAACTATTAACCTCGATATTACGACTTTGATTATCGTATCTAATAAATAGATAAGACAATTATTTGGCAGTTTTTTGAAGTAGATTATATTAAATAGAACGATTTATTAATGCGCTGAATGTATTTTTTATGTTACCTTTCTAAGCATAATGTTTTTAGATGGTTAAGTGATATGTTGTGAAATAAATTAATCACTTCGAAATATTTTAACCTTAGTTTTTAAGTTTATGATAAATTAATAAGTTTAAGATAAAGCAAAAGTACAATTTGGCTACGCCGACTTTTTTATGATTTTCAACATAGTAAGTTGCAACTAGAGCAGGTACTTACAAATTCAGGCAAAACAACTACACAGTTATTGGACTGTGGTCAAGAAGCTGAGGATCCAAGTTACTTACACGGACTAACTACAAATACAAGCAAGCGCGGTTAACGAGAATACTAAGAAACCAAACATTGAACTAAAAAGACAGCAGTACATTTTTACTCGTTCAACTATCAGATCAACTAAGGCATAAAAGAATAATACACGTTGTAAAAATAAAAAGTAGTCCTGATCAATTTTCAACGGCGATAAAATGGTTGCATTAAATTTATTGCAAAAGTTTACGATTGTTTATAGTGATGAATTTAATCATCGACGAAGGAAAGTTATATAATAAAATGGTTAGCGAGATTAGTCCGATTACTGCGCTACCATAAAAATTTTAATGTTTAAACTGACTTCACCAATCCGCAGATATCTACAAACTTAACAGACGTAAACTAATATCAACAAATTTATTTTATCATTGAGAACATTCAATCTGAAAAAAGTGGAACGAAAATCGAGGTATATTAAAATTTATAAATTGATATAAAATCGACCTCAGACTGTAATGTACGTAATTCAATTTCCTTTTGGGGTTGTCTTTTCTAGACAATCTATCCTCAAATAACATAGTACGTAAAGATTGAGTATTATGGTAATAGAATAGAATGAATTTCGTTATTAACCAGTATGGTCGTAGCTTTCTTTATAATATTGGAAAAATATACCATCCTGGAATATAAAATTACTTCTCACTATATATCTTATCTGAAGAGTGTATGTGGACAGAAAAGTCACCTCATGACCTTTCGCCTTGCGACTAAACAACCACAGGATTATCACGTGGTATAAAATAGCCGACTATCTGTCTCAAGGTAAGCTGAGGTTTACCACACCTAAATTTCAGTTATTTGTAACGTACCAGCTGTCTATATCGCATTTTAAGGTCTCTTATTCTCTGATCTAGGCTTACAGCTTTGAGTTTACAACTAGAACTGATTTATAAAATGGAAAAGCCCTTTACGCGGTGCGATGGCCGTTAGATTTTAAAGAATATTTCCATTTGTAATTAACATTAGGTTATGTTTTGACTTAACACGTCTTATATAATTATGATTTATAAATATACTTTCTATTGGGTCTCTTCTTGGACAGCAAAAGAGTTAAAATTATACCAGAAGATATTGTTGCAATTGATGCTTGTGGGTCAAAAGATTCGCTGCTGAGTGTTAATAACAGTTTGTTTGAATCTACAATGATCAATATTTAAACTATACTTGTAGGTCAAAGTAATGCCATGGTATTGAACATTGAAAGCCAGAAAGTCAATACTGATATTTATAGACATATACCTAATAACTTTAGAAGTTAATATGAAAGTACTATTCATCGGCTCATTCATATTTGTTTAAATTTATTTTATCCCAATATTATATTGTTTCAAACCCCTATACATACTGTGTGGAATAGACCTAAGTAACACAAAAACATAATCTATTGAAAATGGATAAGCTTTTTAGCAGTTTATAAATTCAGGGTATTTGTATATACATTTTCAAACTGGTATTCTTTTATCGGACAGATAATTAATGTTTATATAGTGGTTAACGATTCAAAAACCTCCAGTAACATCAGTGCCGACATATTACGATAAGTACGAACGAAATATTAACGGTAGACAAATGTCTAGCCTAATTAGTGTCCCTCGGGGGATTACGCACGTGTATGAATTATATGTCGTCGACCCAACGGATACATGTGTAAGCGAGTCCGTCTGTATCCATGGTGTAATGCAATATCAGATCAAATCAATCGAAGGCTGCGAGTGTGGTGGTGATAAACAGGTACTTATATCTATTCTTCTCATAAATAAATACATTGTGTCACAGTATTTGTTATCAAGGTCCTCTAAAATTATTTTCTTTTCTGGATAGATTTCTTTTTATTTCGTGTACACATTTTGGCAGGTCTCAGTGTAAGTCGTAGGTGATAGTTGTTTTATATCCTAAGGTGATAACTACGTCTCCATATACCTTTTTTCTGAGATGTTATTTATTATTTTAAAGGCCAGTAAAAGCACATAAGTGTAAAGGCGTTTCTCATATTTTTACAAAAATAGGGCTTTTGTTGACTTCGCGGTGTGAATCTCTCTACCACTCAATTTTAGGAAGAGGTGAAACTCCTCTAAATGTATGCAGGTCGCTCATTTAAGCCACTGAGGTATTTGTGTCTAACTCTAGTGTAGTAGCGTGGTCTGCGATAGGTCCTCGCCGAAGATTATTCTACACTCAATACCTACTAATAAACAACAATAAGATACAATTGTGCCTAAAATGTCTAGTGTTTATTATTTATGCCTGAATAATTCTAACAAATTTAGTAACACGTTAACATTGTCACAATTAATATTTCATGATCAGTTTAGACCAATTGTTCGATTTGAAAAGACACTAAAATTATGATAGATTAGTAAATTATAATTTCTGAAATATTCAAGCTAAAGGTCATTGTTGTCATTTTCAGTCGATAAAATCTTAGTAGTTACCTTTTTATGATAGACCACGAGCTTTTGTCGTGACTCATCATCCACATAGCGTTATCCTAGTTGCAACTCGAGGTCCGCCTTTCTACAGAGCAGGTCAGATAGGCAAGTATCTGATCTGCGCAACTCCAAAAGGATAGGGTTTAGACTAGTGCTATTTTGACACCCTGTAACTACTATCAAAGATTTTCATGACAGCCGGGACCGACGGCTTCACATGCTCTCCGGGGTACGGAGCAAGCGATAATAACAATTCAATACGCATGTAACTCCGAAAAGTTAATGGTGCGCGCCGTGAACTCGTGCCCGATACCGTCCGCATGTCAGTCTGTTTTTATCTCCATTAGACTATCGCTGCCGAAGCGTTAGTTGTGACTAAGCCTATATTTCATGGCAGGCAGTTGAACGTTCTAGCAAGTAATCTGACGACCTTCGGCCGGTAGTCGACGCTCCGACATTTAGCTATTGTAGTTCCGCCTCAATGGAGTGCGACAATAGATATTCATGTCAATACCGTAGCCTA
The DNA here is from genome assembly GCA_944739405.2 of Euclidia mi. Taxonomy (NCBI): domain Eukaryota; kingdom Metazoa; phylum Arthropoda; class Insecta; order Lepidoptera; family Erebidae; genus Euclidia; species Euclidia mi. Next base: position 91,114,887 of record OX123183.2, on the reverse strand, counting down.
GCGATCACTTAAATTATTAGATGTATCTTCTATAGCCTAGTTGGTCTTTGTACTTGTTGAAGCTTACGAGTTTCTGTTACAGTCGTTGTCAAGTCATAGGTTTCGCTCAAGAAATGGAAACATAGCAATGTACAAAAATGAAGATTATGTAAAAAAACATAATATAACAGAGATTTTAAGCTAAGAAGGGCCGGTTCTGTATACTTATTTGTTTGATTCCTTAAATATAAATATAAATCTTTCTTCTTTATTTTTAGTCTGAGTGTGTGGCCAACTCTGCTGTGAGTTCTTAGACTGTCCGAAGGCCCATCCGATTCTTGTTTTCAGACAAGAACTGGTGCGAATGGCCTCTGAAGAACGGTATTGCTCTAATGTAAATGCCAAGCAAGCGGCCACCCATTCAAGTGATGAGCTTTATGAATGTTATTTAACTTTAATGATCTGTTACGAACGGCACGTCAAGTCATGCTCACAAGTGACCTGTGACAGAAATTAAGTATTCTTTCGTATTCTTTCTAATTTGAAGTTACTGATAGGTACCGTGAAGGAACTAAGACAAGCTGGGAAAAATATCACACGAATAACTACTACATGAATAACGCGTATCCACACCGTAACCTACCAAGCGCCATCATAACAATATCAATATTCTTTCAATATATGGTAATCGGCAAAAGATTTTCCGCAAAGTGTTCCCTACTTATTCACGTGACATTATCTGTTAACCCCCACAGCACCCATGGGACATGATGGGTTGGCCTGTTGTACCCACCACTTTGAATACACCAAAAATACATTAAGTAGTGATAAGTAGGTGGTCTGGACGGACCGCTACGTACATTAACTAACTCGTTTATCCTTAATTGACTGTTCCGCTAAGTAAGTACTTACCGCATTTTCTTTCGGGTTATTTTTAGGTCAGCTCGGAAGTTGATTATTACGTAGTATAATTAAATTTTATGACTCGTAATCATACGAAGTATCCGAAGTTTTACGTCGCCTTTTTAACAGGCTGGAGGTTTATAAATTGGCAACAGACTTCTGAGTAGCGACGGATTAGGAATAGGTACAAATTATTAACTACCCTATTTCATTCAGTGTTTGTCATAAGATCGACTAAGGGCAATAGATGAAGCAAATAATATCTTTGTGACTTAACATTAAACCCAAGTCCCTCTGGCCAGCGCGGTGTAGTAGGCTAAGTCAAGTCTTCCTATTGAGTCAGATTGTTATTGTACCCTAAGTCTGCTGGATCTGTACCGTGAAAGGCTGTCTTCTGATGATTTAGGAAACATTTTTCAACGTCATAAAAATACACGAGCAACCATCTGGGCTGCTTATAAGAGTCTCAAATACGACACCCAATGTTTGCTGACATTGAATAGAATCCAGCCAGGCCAACGGTAATAGGAAAAGGTTTTGTATAGCTAGCCTCGATCCTAATCACTGATGAAAAATATCAGAATTTGAATATATGTATATTCTGAATGAAGTCAATATAAATAAGCGTCTGAAACCTAATTCTTAGCTACGGTGACAAGATCAGAGGTTTTGATGGCAGAATATTGCCAGCCTACAATAATATTCTGAATCAACTTATTTTGATCAAACAAAAGAAATTGTCAATGCTGCGTTAATATTTTTTTTGAAACACAACTCCCGCACTAGGAATAAATCCTGTTTCGCGGGGGGGGGGTGGGGGGGAATTAGTTGAGAATAGGTGATATCTCCTTGCAGATCCTTTAGATGTAAACTTCGGTTCGAAATCTAATAGCCTGTTGAGTTAGTAGTTCTATGTGAACATAGAAAAATGCAGCCAATTGCATAACTTATCTAGGATTTAATATACTATTTAGCAAATATTCCAGGAAGCAAACGACAGAAGCTAGGAAACTTCAAGATTGTTTGCGAAAAAATGAGATTACCTGTAAAAAATTCTGACAGTATTTTCGTTTAACATCCACGAACTTACATACATACATAAACTCACGCCTTTTTCCCGTCGGGGTAGGCAGAGACAACGGAACGCCACTTGCATCTATCCTTACAAACCTCACGCGCTTCCTCTACATTCATTACTCTGTTCATACATGCTCGCCGGTTCCGGGTGCTTAGGACCTTCCCGTTTTTCAGAACGTCACCAATTTGGTCGACGAATGTCCTACGAGGTCGGCCGCGACCGGCTTGCCCATACACGTTAGCCTCATATATTTGGTGCGTCATTCTTTCTTCACTCATTCGCTCCACGTGCCCAAACCATTTCAGCATTCCTTTCTCAATCCTTGTCACGACATCTTCTTTCAGGCCACATCGCTCTCGTATTACTGCATTCGGAATTCTATCAATCAGTCTTACCCCACACATACTACGCAGTGACCGCATCTCAACTGCGTTAATTCTGCTTTCATCCACGAACTTACGGAGAAAAATGTTTAGGTACATTAATATTAATTATATAATAATTTTAATTTAGTATTATACTTATAGCACCGAAATACTCATCTCATTAAATAGGTTAAAATCTTCAAATAAGCGCTTAACCGTGACAGAATGGCGTCCCTATTGAATATTAATATCATCAAAATGGCCACGTGACGGCCTAAGGTTCAAATGAACACTGACTCTTTGTAATGTGGCCGACCCGCCCTTTCACTTTCAATTCTATCAACCAAAATGCTATTTAAAACAAGAAAACTATAACAATACAGTTTTGAAATGAGGTAAAGAAGGAATTCTAATTAAAATTTCTCGTGCCAGTCGGTAACATGTCATGCCGAGATTCTATCGCGAACATTCTAAAGCTAAGATGCTTTTAGGAGTGGAAAATTTATATTAAACAATCATTTTAATGAACAAGTCTTCACTGTGAGCATTTGAGGAGTTGTGTCACCATTCATAAAACCAATATCCACCTGTAATTTCAATTTTATAGGTTAACGAAAGTTCCACTTCAGCTTGCTGCAAAACCGATTTGCTGAAAATAAAAGCAACTTGCAATTACGTTTACCTAAGTTACAGTTCATAATCGTTGGAGTAGACGTGTTATGGAGTGGAGACCGTGTCTTGGCAAACAAAGCAAAGGAAACCCGCCGGCTAGGTGATGTGACGATGTAGGTACGCAAAATGGCCGATAGTGGCTGGACTCGAAAAGCCGAAAATCGAACTAAGTGACACGCAAACAAGCAACAACTATACTCAGCAGCAGATTAATTTAGTACTAATTAATGAAAACAATTCATAAAAGATACTTTTGTCTAGAAGTGAAATGTCTAGAGGCATGTTTGAGACGGTCACCTAGCTGTATAATGAACTTTATAGCTTACGTTTTATAAAATCCGACCACAAGCCATGATCTGTAGATATTATTATCCGTAGCTTCAAAATCATTGAATTCGAAATTAAGTCACCGCAGAATACCCGTAATAGCGTAAATTTCGCTCGCACCGCAATATCATAATCCGAAACTGGCCTTATGTTTTGATTGTAGAACGTTATCTATTCCAAATTCGCGTTCATTTGGTCAATCCTCTAACAAATGTATTGATTTACAAGCTACTTAACGACACAAGCTATTTGATGGTAGTTATGTAATAGAATGTTGTTTGCACCTGATGCGTTCGCACTTAGCAAATTGCCAACCTGGAATCAGCTTATTATAGATTAGGTTTAGAAGTCGCAATGCTAAGACAACGCAAACTCAGCGTTTACGTTGATTGATGATAATGCAAAGGCTAGGCCTTAATTATATCAATGTTTGTTGGTGATTATTTCAAGTAAATATCACTGACTACTACATGATTGTACCCGTTAAGGAATTAAAAATGTCTTCCATGTATATTGATATACCAATACTTTTTAATAAAGAAATGTAATTAAAAAACTTATAAATTCAATGTACAAGACATGTCATGACCATGACCATGACTTGACCATTGTCAATAGTCAATGACTGCTTAACGCACTAAGAATTGCATAGTATAAGGGAGAGATATAAGTACTGTTTTCATCGGTTTAGGTATTCTTATCAACATTTTTACACTCCTAAAAATTCAAAACTCTTTGTATAAATAAAACATAAACAACTGAAGTGAAATAGTTTCAACAATTTTCTTCAAACAAATTCTTTGATGTAAAATGTTAGCAACATTTTTCTAGAAACTCGTCGGGTTCAAGTCAAATGTAGCCTAAACGTAATTTGACGATAAAGTATCCTTCCGCATTCCCTCTAAGGGTAAGAGAAAGTTCCTAAGACCAAACAAGTTCCAAAAAGTCGTGTTAATAAGTACGACACAATTTCATTTATAGCTTAACTGATAAGTAGACTGTCGGTAAGTATATAGATAAGGTAAACGGGAACAAAGCCGCCACAAGTCGTTCGAAGCTTCATTACGCCGATGAAGGACGGATCACAAAGCTAAGACAATCCCTACTTAAATGCCTATCTTCCACCTACGCCCGGTATTAAGAACAATCTTGTAAGATTCTTATAAAAATCTACGATAGAATTAATCTCTTAATTTAAAATAATGAGGAAAATTATATATTTTTTTACGAGACTGCACGTTTTGGTAAGATAAAATATAATAGCTTTTAGTAAAAATGAAATTATAAGGTATCAAACTGAATGATAATTTTTAATGTCAAGTAATTGCCTGATCATCAGCCCTGAATAATTATATACTGTCCCACTGCTGAGCACGGGTCTCTTCTCTCTATGAGAAGGGTAAGGCCATAGTCAACCACGCTGGCCAATTGCACCCTGGCAGACTACACAAGTCTTTCGAGAACTTAATGAAGAAGTCTCAGACATGCAAATTTCAAATTCAAAATTCATTTTATTTTCTGAACAAGCTCGTACAGGGATATTTTGATACCCTTCATTCTGCCTGATCAGCATGCAAAAAAATATAATAGGTATATATATTTTTTCAAACTATTACTAATAGCTAATTATTAAATACCTATTAAGTAAATACCTAACTTATTCTGTAATAACAGTGCTACTCCTTTTCAGTGTATAACTTGCCTTGAGTTAGTACATTATTTAAGAAATCAAGTACCTATATTTCCTGTACAATATTCCCGTAGGAATTCTCAATTTGTCACAGACTCGCAACTTTAAATGAAAACTTCCATTATAATATTTATTGAAATCGGATACTCCCCCGCGTTTCAAGATCTTTAGACTTTCTAAGCGTATTGTGTTACAAATAACTCACTGACCCGTTTTTGTTGTGATATTTCATCTCAAAAATTAAAACTACGGGATGAAACGGCTTTTTCTTTTAATAGAAGTGGAAGTTTCCAAGATACAGGGGTATTGTCTGTCCAGTATCAAGACAATACATTTTCAAAAGATATTTTATAGTCTGTAAAAAGCTGTAAAATATTACGGGGATTTCAAACCGCTCTCGTTTGTAATTTCGAAACTCATTCTTGCAAATGAAAATCTTGAGAGGCCGATGTGAAACTTTACAACTACTTTGGTAATTGCTCCAAAAGTTAGGCAATGAAAAGACCTCGAGGCTTCTGAGTTAAAATGAGGTATTCAATATAGAACAAGAAGAGGAATGCATTCAAAAGCTTAGCATTCACTCACATACATTGCAAGTTATGAAAACCTAAAACTCTACGTGGCTGGAAAAATTACACAAACCTGTACACTTTTAATGAAAGGAATTTCCTAAGTAAACGTTTTCAGTTTGTTTTAGTTTGTTTGTTTTGTACGAAAGCTCTTTAGCCGTAATACGTGGAATATGACGTGTGAGTAAATTTCAAGGTTGTATAAAGTTTTAGGTGTGTACAAAGTCTACTTTTACATTAGAGAGGATTATATTCAACATGCTCATTTTGTATAATACTATTAATTACTCTCCTCCTACTACCTCTTAAATATGTCGTAAAAGCTTTACTTTAAGATTAATCAGTTTAATCACTTTGGATAGTTACACGATTCTACCTTCATGCGTACCCAGCAAAGTTATCTACTCTTTAAATACCATAAATCTAAAGAGCCGTAACAGAAACCGATGTTATTAACCGAATGATAAATTACCCATTGTTTAAATCGACAACTTCCAAATAGTTAAGCGGTCGAAATCCACACAACCGATAGATTTCTGGTCCGATTAAACTTGAACACAACTCGAGACGGTTCCACAAACTCTTTTTCCATGTAAAAGAGTTCCAATTTCATCCTCGCAACTGAAACACCGGCAAAATATTACTTTCAAGGCGTCTATTTTTCATTGCAACTGCCATTCGATTTATTTACCTGTAGGTATTATTTATTGCCCTCCGCAGTATTGCTCCAAATATTATGCCAGTATGAAACAGATTTATAAATTTAGTTGTTTATATGAGCAACGAAAACAGACTAGCGAAGCAGAAACGCGATTCTTCGTAAATAGTTGCTCAAGTTTTCGTTTTAAATATTCGTATGAGTGAGTGCATTTTTCTAAGTGTCAAACTCTAAGTTTGTGTTCAATTGTGTTCCAAACTTAGAATTTAGTAGGTATACAAATAACATTAATAGCAACCTGACAAATAAGCATGGCTTTTACATTGACAGTAATGGTGAACAGATAGTAATTAACTAAGAGATGGTATCATTACTTAGTTAATTAAATTGCATATCTGTATGAAAATATATTGTATAGAATTCATAATAATAGCGTGTACATTTATTGACTTTGAGATAATGTGTAGCACGGGTAATACATGAAGTAGCCGTAATAACATTAAAGGCATGACTAAATACTACCCATACTAAGTTGTATGTATCATATACGCTACACTAATACAATGTGTTCAATATTTATACAAACAAGTTAAATTATTTAATCTAACTAATGTCTCTTCACAATGTACACGTGCCTTAATTCTGCAGAGTTTTGCGTTCCAACACGGCGCGGCTTTGTGAGATATCTACGTACTGAGAAAACTTTTACCTAAAACCGAGCTACTTCAAAGTCTTTCGAAACTTTTTAACGGAGAACACTATTGTAGCAGCAGATTAAAATTAATCCCGGTGAGGCTCTTAAACCAACTGCATTACGGTGGAATAAAGCGTTCCCGCGTAGATTTTTAGAATACTGCATCGAAACCTAATTTAAATACCGATAGAGTTTTTTTTAACCACGCAATACTGGATTTTGAGCCATGCAAACGGTTTTTAAAATTCGAAGAATATGTATTTCTGTTTTTGAATGTTTTCATGTCCGCTATTTTAGGTTATTGAAATTGCTGCTTTGAACATGAGAACGTCGTAATATTTAATCAGAATCATAGGAGTCTGACCTTAAATACTCGGATTCGTGCTATTTATTTTAGCACATAGCGCGGTAGTTCCGTTTTCTGTCTAAACCAACCGTACTCTTGTTAAAGGGTTTTGTAGTTTCTGCGTAATTATGATGACTTTTATTTAATTTCCGTTACAGTTTCAAACTTTGCGGCGCAGTACAATGCATATGGGGCGTTCTTCTTTCTACTGACAATCGGAGTGCAATATTTTTGGGTTTATAAAAAAAGTAAAGTAAATATTCCTTTATAAAATATATTTTAAATTATTTTCCACTTATCGAAGGTTTCAGAAACGTACAATTGATCGAAGTATTATTTTTAACCTTTTATCACTGTCACATTTTTTAATACTATGTCACAATGATTTTGCTTAGAGCGAAAACAATAAAAACGGTATTTTGGAGTTATTGCAATTTTTATACTAGGTCCATAAAAATACACTAAAAATAAAAATTGAGAATTTTGGTCGAATAACAATTTTTTTTAACACACATAATTGTCGGTAGAAAAGTAAAACGCTCCATATACCATGCATTGTGCTGCGCCGACAAAATTCGAAATCTTTTCCATTATATTAATACCTCCAAGCTTGTTGAATTTTATTTTTATTATGTTTAGTATGTAAGTTTGAAATTCTACACAAAAAAATTTGTAATGAATAAATGACTAATGTTTTATGCATTTCTAAACTTATTTCGTTACTGACTAACTGACTGACAGGCAAAGCACAGCCAAAACTATCGGGTTGATAGCTGAAGTTTCCGCGTAAAACCGCGGAATGGAAGAGTATCTAATATGGAATATAAGATAACGTAAAACTCTTACTCTTATAGCTCTATATATTTTAAAGCCAACATTTATGGACATTTGTGTTGATTACAAATGTCCTAAGCTAACCTTTTACACTCTAATTAGAGTTGCTGCTTAAACTTTCATTGAAACACTGGCGTGGTGGTGATAAGTTAACTAATATCTAAAGTTAAAGCCCTCAAACTACACTAATCTATATACATTAAACATGTTTTCTCAATATTATTATAGCTTAGATTGGTTATACTCATAAGGGAATTTTCAGCGCTGCAGCCGCCTTTTTGTGACAGCTTTTAATAAGCTTGCGGCTTTTGCGTCTGAGGGCTGACCTCGGCGAATTCATACCTATACGTAACTTATTTGATACAAAAATTAACTTACCTATCTAATTATGGGTTCACGACAAAGTTTTGCTGTTACGTTATTTATATTCAGACTGAGAACATAGCTGAAATAACATATGAAATTATTTCAGAAACGGATTTTAGTCGGTAAAATGGTATCATGCCAGTTTTGAATGAATAAATTGAAACATGAACGATAAAAATGACATATACTTTTACTGCTAGTTAAACTACTTCCATTCTAACTACAAAAACAAACATTAAAAGTATCTAATTATTGTACTACAAAACCATTTATTTGTGATGACAAACTTTTGAAACAGAAATTAAATTTCATGCCAACCGTAAGATCATGCTCTAATCGCTCCAATTCAAAGAAGCCAGTGAGTGTATTAAAAAGAAATGTGCCAACGTCCATAAAGCTATACATTAGGTAGACATGTGGACTAACTGTTTTTGAAATAGTGGGTATGTAAGACCGTATGTGTCAATTAGATGCTGTCAAGCCTCATACGGAGTCACATTGAGAGTACCTGCAGACATATTGACACCAACGTCAAGCACGCTCATTAGTTCGTACTTATTTTGATAGATCGACGGATAGATGTATTACTGTTGTTTACTTCTAGAGGATTAATAAGCTGAGTCACTGAAGATAAAGTAACAAGGACCTAGTTTACGAAACAAACAACAATTACAACCTCCATAGTATACATGATAAAAATCGTACCGAAAAACAAATAACAAACTATGTCAACAACTAACATGCGTACTAAAATATGAAAAGCAAAGCTTTCAATACTTACATTACGCAGAGTAATATTAGCTCTCACTAAATTAAAAAAGTTCACAATAAATTCTCAACTAAAACAAATTAAAAACGTCGCGAAGCTTAAAACGGCGTGCGCTGCAAAAGTTTAGTCGAATGTAACCGAAGTGAAGCACACTCGGCGCAGCGCTGCGCTGTACACATCATAAACATTTTTTGTGCTTATTCGAAACAACAAGGGTATATTCGTCACTGTAACATTGAACAAAGTTGCGATGTACCAACTCGAGCAATTAAAATTTGTACCGGACGTAGAAGTGAAATTATGCACGGAGTGAGAGCAGTAGCCCTGGGTTTTACCCTCGACTATTGATATTTATGAACAGTGACACGCCGTTCAACCGAGCCCCTGCCGAGCTCCCGTGTTTCTTTTGATTGTAAATTCAGTTTTGTTGATGTACTTGTTGCATATTGAAGCTCTACCCTTGTATCTTGCACAGAAACTTCAACTTCCATATTTACCGTGTTAATTGAAGAAGACCTTCCCTCCACAAACTGATAAATAAATTTCAATTTAAACTTTATTCGCGGTATTATTTGATCCGTTTATGTAGACTCGTCTGTGTAGACGTATTTCGGGATAAGTTGCCAGTCAGCTGAATGAACATAATTATCTGTTGCTATTTAAATATTTACTGGAAATGTTTTATAAAACTGGATTATTTTGTATATTATTCAGATATTAGGTTGCGAGTTCGGTTTGCCTATTGTGCACACTCTGGAGACTAGTTTATAGTGTGTTCCTACAGTATCTTGATAATCCTGCTGAATGAACAGGGTGTCTGTTACTGCATCATCGAAACAGCGATGGTGTATCACTCTTTTCTATACTTATTTTTACTATGCCCAATATGTGGCATACTCCATCCTCTGGCCACACATTCTTCAATATTAATACGATTAATTAGTACTCGTAACAGTACTAAAGAATAACCTTTTGTTATTCAACATCTGGTGTGGGCAGATCACTATACATGTAATCATGTCGTTTGTTGAGGCAAATGCTTCATGAATGCACTAATAATATTGTCTAATACTTAAGTGTGACCGAGACTTTTCCTAAATATATACTATACTATACTTAGTCATACACCAATTACATATAGTATATTGCTTGAGTGTAAACCACTTTTTTGCTTACCACTCAACTTTGGATTCTCAACCTTTTTTAATTATTTAATTGCCACTTATATTCTATCTTCTACATGTACCTACTTCATTTTATAAACAAGTCAAACTCGAGACATCATCGGCAACTATATTATAGTACATTTGATGTCGTTACAGATTACATTCAGAACACACTATTATGCAGTGCAGCGTATTGAGACTAAGCTAATGAGCTCAAGCACTGTAAATCCAAGTTAATTACAGTGGAGGATGTGGCTACCTCCATCTTGATGTCTTATTCAACGCCTGCACACTATACGGGCAAGACAGCACTGCGCGGCAGCGGAATTAAGCTCACAGTATTGCGCTGATGTCTCATACAAATGATATAAGAATATAATATGGTTACGTAGTACAAGGGTAGTTCCACTGTAGTGTAAGTGTGATCCTTCCTTTGTGTTGTGCTTAAATTTGATTTATTCCAAACAAAGTGTACACTCAATAAAATTGCATTCATGTGCAAATACTTATAAGATAGCAAAATTAATAATTATTTAACGAGGTAACAATAATTATTTTACGAGGTCACAGAAAAAGGCAATATTGCACTTGTACTTAAAAAGTTTCGTTATTTCTACACCTACTCATACATACCTATATCTATTAACAGATCTCAATCGCGTAAATACCTAATTTAGAAATAATGGTGGACTCTTTGATTTTGACTAGGTATCATATTATATTTGCCACTACGTTTCGGCGTTGATGATGACTTTGACATTTAATTTTTTTGTGGAATATAGATTGCAGTTTTATGACATTTGCAACGTAAGTAGGCATTTATCCGTAATCTCCATACAAAGATTACAAATTGTTTCATCACCATCTCGACCTAGAGGTAGTTGTCAAGAGTCCAGTCTGTACTATGACTACTATCAGAGTTTTATAATTTGATTCCATTAAAAAATTAAATGAATTATCTTAGAAGAAAACGTCTATAGAGACTTATATACATTATACGATACATTTTTTTTTCAGGTAGGTACTTTTAGTCAGGTAGGTACTTACTTATTTTATGTGAATAAAAGACTGAAACCTTGCCACGAGCTTCACGTTTAATAGCCATAAATAAATTTTGTATTATGGGCACATTTTAATATTGACTAATATTTTTCTTGAGTAATAAATAGACCAAAACGGTCCAAATGCTGACGATTTTATTTGCGAGTAGCTCGACTCAGCAGCGATTAATATGGTGATGAAATAAATCCTCTTAATTGCTAATGTTAGGAAAACATGTAGAATATCACTGTAGACTGATTTATTGTGACCTTGCGGAGGGTGTTATTCGACATTAATTTATTTAAATTTTAAGTCTGGCGAAAAAACAATGAAGAAGTTTATTATTTTTATTCACCACCCACTATTTTCAATTATTTTTATTTTGATCGTGTATGACATTCATGAATGCAGATCTTTTGCATTTGACATTACATTAACGTATACAAACATTTTTCAATTTAATTTAAATTATTTCTTTTTTATTAAATCTTAATTATTTCTTAATCCTATTTTCCCTCATGTTTTTACAAAATATGAATTAAATTTGACTTCAAAATATCGCAGAGTATAAACAGCCCTGGATGTGTCTCCAAATTTTATTCGAAAAAATAAAAAAAATTACCTGTAGAATAAAAGTAAATATTTTATTCAACAATTACCATCCAACAACAGCTTTGGAACTCTAGCCCCCTGATGTAACCAGCTTATCCGCCGCCACACAACTTAGACGTATATCATGGTTTAGACATCTTTGATTGTCAGAATATTCAAAGCTATACTTAACGACTGACTCAAAGATCTTTATTTATTATAGCCAGAACTGTGACTTCCTATGTCAGGTGACCCATCTATAACTCACGTAGTATACGTAATCACTTCAGAAATCGATAAATTCATGCAGTTGAGACTTCACAACATCGCGATAAAATAAAAATATCGATACATTAATTTCATCTTTCTTGTTATGAAATATTATTGACATTAATTGTCTGAATAAGTTATTTTCCACCAAGTTCAGGCAATGTGCACGTAGGAAAGTACAAACATAAAAAGGACACTAAAATATGCTTACGATATTAATAAACAATATGCCATAACACAGCAATATAAAAGAGACAATTAAGATAAGGAACGCCAGAGTTGTACCAGTCTTCATCTCTCAGTAACGATAGTGCAGTGGATTTCTTTAAACCGAGATTTTCATTCTCATTAAAATATTCTCCTGTCAAGTTGGAATTCTCAATTAAAAGCAACACCGCAAAAAAGTAAACCGAAAACAATAACTACGCCCGTCCCGCCTACGGTTCATTTAGCATTAGTGCCAACTTTACAGAAAAAACCATTACGGTCTGTGCTACGAACTCGTAAGATGGAAAACATCTCAATGATAGAGTAGATAAACGAGTCGTGAGGTTGGTAATCATGGACGGCTTATTAACGTTGCCATTACTTATCTGGCGGGTAATGAAGTCTCGTCGTCATGGTTTCTGCTGCTCGATCACTGCTCGATATAAACTCTTTGGTATAATATAGGCTACGGATAAGAAGTAAAGTTATTGTAAAGTGTGTTTTTAGGTATTTTTTTGCCCGACGTTTCCATCAGCTTGCTCACATTTGCTTGTAACCACACAATTGAGATTATTTGTCTTATAAGATTCTTTGTCTACCCGGTGGCGTAGCGCGGGTGTAAGTTTTAATATTTCTGACCATTCTTTAAAATCGACCTGAGTCTCCGGGGCTCGTTTTTCATGTCGATGGTAAGCGATCAAGCTAAAAGTGCAGTGTGTTTATAGGAACCGTTAATACACGTCGTTGATACTGCTGCCTTTTGTGCAGCTTTTGTGAATTGACGGGCGTCATATACGAAAATTACGTTTAAGACTTCAGAGTTTTAGCTTCCATATAAAGACAAAGGTTTCCGTGTTTTTGAAGATTCATTTATTAAAAAATTGTCTGAAGTATAAAATCACAGGACACATAAAAAATTAAAATTGTTATTTTTATAAAAAATGTGCTACTTTATCTTATGGCTAGACTCTCAGCATTCACAGCACAGGTTAGTCACGTAAATTTTAAAGAAATGAAGGTCAGTGACGGCAAATGCATAAATGTACTCAAGATTCTTTCAAAAGCTTCTGATTTGTTTGGAGCTGTTTGAAGGAGTAGGAGTCCTGAGATATTAAAAACTCGGTGGTAAGTAATATTTATGTATATTTTCTTTACAATTGGTTAATTATACCTGTGTGGAAATGACAGTAATTCTTGTAATATGAAGTTTGAACCTCAAGGTCAATTGAAGGTTATATGGAACATTATACACCTTAGAAACAGTTAAACGAAAAGAACGCTAGAATATAATACTTATCTGATGTCGACATTTCAATGGCCAATTGAGCATAACTATACAAAACTGCTATGTACAAAACGGTCACTATTAATAACTTCATTTAATTTCGGAATTAAATAGGCCTGTTTTATAACTTCCGTTATCATATATTTTATACATACATACACACATAACTTCACGCGTTTTATCCCCTGAAGGGGTAGGCAGATGTGTATTACACTCCCACACTTCGCCAGTTATTTTTCGGTCCCAATGTAATTGGGGGCGAGCCTATTGCCATCTACCGGGCTCATTGTTAAGCGAGCGATAATTAAAATTTTTAATACACATTACTTTGAAAAGTCCCGGGGTAACTGGGAATCGAACTCGAGACCATCGTCTCGGCAGTCCGTTACGTACATCACTGGGCTATCGCCGTATATATTTTATACTCACTTGAGTACTCGTCTGATAGGTAACGAAAGTAACATCTATGTTATACATTATATTTTACAACTCGACTGTCTGTTACTCTGTAACTTTTTGTGGATCTGGATATTCTTTGTATTCGTTTTGTCGTGTTACTAACGTGGCTTAAGGAAAAGGAATTATGCAGTCTCAGTTCTCGAAATGGAAGAGCATGATGTTTTTTCGTATATTTTATCTTTTTGACGCGATATTTCGGTTACTTTACAGTATGTATAGTTACCCATTGATCGTAAAAAAGTGCTTTTATTTTCTAATTTTGCCTAATAAGTAAGAATATTTTGAAGTGGAAAATTAATTGCATATAATATGGCTATCGTATATCAATGGTTGCAGTATAATCAATCAAAGCTGATAGTCTATTGTATCAATATCCCAAAGGTCCAGTGTGTTTGATTGAGTGATGACGACTGACATCGAGGCTTAGAATGTTCTAGGCTTTGTGCCATACACGTCATATGTGTATATATATAATGATGCTCATTAGGAAGTCGATATTATAATTATTGTGGATTGTTCATAGCTGCACTGATTGCTTCTTACGAGAAAGGATGAATACATAATTATGTCCTTTAAAAAAATATATTTTGTTATTATATTTTTCGTGTGAAAGTGACTCAGGCTATCTGTAACATTTGCAAAACTGGGTGATCTTCATGTTCATTTATATTAGCTTTTTTGTATTTGTTAAGAACCATATAGAATTAGCTTAATTCCTATTGCGATATTTCTTAAGAATTAGGAACATTGCAATTGATTTTTTAAGCTTTGCGAATTTAACTTTTTTCGATGTAATGTTTCGGTTACATTGCAGTAGGAATGTTACCTAACCATGATGTTTAATATTCTAGACGAATAATATGATATATAATGCAAATCTATTATTATGTTGTAATTTAAATTATTTAAGCGAATTATGCATAACGATCCCGAGTGCTACATAAAACTATGGGATACATACATGTGCGCTAGATACTAAACGCAAACTAATTATTTACGTTATTATAGCCAATATGAATTCCATTTAACGTTACTACTGTGATTATGTTTGTCAGTTTGTAACGCTTTTTGGTTCAATTGCATTTTTTCGAAGATACGTAATCTTCGAAAAGTTTAAAGCTTGCAAAAAAAAAAAGAAAAATATATCACAAGTAGGTATTCCCTGAGGTAAATACTGACTCTAAGATATTATGTGATGATTTCATCCTTGAGTTCTTTTCTTACTGCATAAATATTTCATAACAGAGGTTCCTAAATGTTTTAACCATGGAACCCGTAAGAGAAAAGACGGGCTTTATTTTTTTGTATACTAACCGTATTTTTCCTTTCCCTTTATTTGGAGATCCTTGGTCTCCCTCTGTGTTCTCCGTTGAGAGCGTAATGCTTGCTGAACTGTGGGATAAAGTATATTCTAATCAAAGAGGCTGTATTGGTGATCTTCTGTAAAATGAGAATTACTATGGAAAATAAATTAATTCTCACTTTTGATATGTCTGTTACTTTAACCGATAAACCATTTTCGTAGTGAATCGTTGATTTGTAATAAACATTTTAACTTACAATTGATAACAATTAATGAAAGGTCTGAATTTGCTCTTGAGATTTATGGGTCCATCCTGAAACAGTCTCGTCACGGACACACTCATATTTGTCCTATCTGCGATGATGCGAATGGTCTCGTTTGATTGTAGCAGTTCTCCTCTGACTGAATTTTGAACTATAGAGACAGTACTTTGTCTTCATTTGATGGGCTAGAAGTCCGGTTACCAAGGCCTCTCTTTTTATCTCCTTTCGTTTCCAAATATCTTTGAAAGCGTACAATTTCATTCTCTTTTGTCCTAGGATAAACAATGCCTGACAGCCCGAGGAACTGATGCTCGTTTACTACTGATCATGAGACAGCCTGTATCTTGTTTACTACAATTGAAGTATTAAAAATGTAGCTGTTATTTTATTACATTCTAAGCGGTTTTACATCTACGTTATGTTATAAAACGTGCAGCTCTAATAAAGGACAAACAATCAAGAACTGTTGCCATATTTTTAGTTTATAAACAATCCAGTTATTTGTATTATTAATAAAAAAATAATATTGTATTCGATTTTTAGTCGTTCGCCGCAGGTAGGTATGCTGCAAATGCTATGAGAATACGCGTTTCATGGTCTCGGCGAGTATTGTTTTGACGAAACAATGTAGTTTTAGAGTCGTCCTACAGTACGTACTCTGTGTATTTGTTATGAAATAACTGGAATTGTTTTGCAGTGTATTTTCCATGAAAAAATATTTCTAGTTATCTGTTTTTATTTCTCGATTTCTGTAACGATAAAAATTTAGTGATAAAGCATATAGTGTTTGTTTTTTTAATTGCTGGGCAATTAAAATATTTTCAATATCTTTGACTTTATAATAATTTATAAAATATTATATCTGAAAAAGGATTGTCATATCGAACTGCATCAAAACCTGTAGAGCGTGTTAGTTTGCGAGTAGTATACATATTAACTTTCAAAATCGTTTGAATGACTTTCAGTGTTAGACGAGGCAGCAACTCATCAATTGGTAAATATTTATCTCTCGTAGATTACCACAAAATGAATAATATTGTACAAAAGTCATTCCGTGACCATAGCCAATGAAATCCGGTCAAAATTTCGGAGTTAGAAATGCCTATCTATATAAATCTGTCCAAACCTAGCCATCACGATTAACATTACTTTAAAATCTCATTAAATCTGTTATCAAAATATACCTTACTCCGTTTTTCATACTCTTCATGCTATTTGAAGAATGTTAGTACATTATTATCAATATTAACAACTACGGCTTTGAAAAGACAACCCACGCGAATACAAATTACAATGTCTTCTTTCACGTATCGCCATAACAGGTTATTTGCTCAATAAATTGAGACCTAAAAACAGTCATCTTATCACAAAGAAAATATATCTCAATATCGAATCGAAATACAAAGTGTCAAAGCAAAATACAAAAGGAAACCGAAGATGAAGCGAATGGTAATGGCGTTGGGGTGAGCGCGAAGCATGGAAAATAATGTCTTCGAGGGAAATTACAGCGGAGCTTAAGGGATGCTTCATCGTACACAGCGAAAGCGCCAGTGTGTGGGCTAAGTGTCTTTTTTCCAACTTATTTGACGCGCCTTTACTTCCAGTCACGTGTTCCAAACTGGCGAATCGCAAAAAATATCGTCGAGAATACAACTCGCAAGAAATGTAATCACTTTCCACATCATCTTGTTTTCAAAAACAGGGCTGTTTTTGTTTTAGGATAAACATTTACTTACTGAAATTGTTGTGTGAATGTGTTGGATGTAATTAATGCTCTGCATATGCATGCTTAGGTTTAGAAACACATTTGAATAGCAAAATTAAGTACCGGTCGCATCTTAATTCTAACTAGATTACTATGTGAACTGAATGCTGTTAATATTGTAGATTTCCTATGACAGCTAGCTGCGGTCACCTATATTTCAAGTGGCACAAGTAACTAGTCCGCATGAATGGGCAAGTGATGGATACGTATTGTATGCAACCCACAAAGCGCAAAAAATAGACATTTATGTAAATTAGTTTCGTATCACAAAGTGGAACTGACAGCGACGTAGTGTATAAACCTATTGTAATTAGCTGCAGTAGTGTCTGGTTTTATTCTTCAGAAGACTGTGTTGCAAGTAACAGACTGTTAGAAGATAGTTATATTTTTGAATAAATTTGATTTAATTTGTATACGTCCTATGTTTTTTAATAGAATGAGATTATTCTGTAGGAGTACGCTTAATATAAATTACTACATTTATGACGATTAACGTGGTATAAGGTAGCCTATGTCACTCTAGAAACTCCTCAGTATAACAAAATTGCTTCGTTGAGACGTGAACAAAGGAAAAATAAACAATTAGCGTGTAAGTATATAAATGATTTTTATAGATACATATTTCTATTTTTATTACTTCAGTGTGAGTAAATAATTGAACCAAATGGTATATTAATTTATCGACTTTGACCTGTATATATTTTTGAAGTGTCTGTATTTGTAAGAAAACAAAATGGCTTTTTTAAATTCTAAGGTGATAGTTACACCAAATATAAACCCAGAGATCCTACAAAAATAGTGTTCCCATATAGTAAAACTCTATTAATAAAATAAATGTTTATCATATGTGTTACATATAATAAGAGAGTAAAAAAAACTGTCCTTTGAATATATTTACAAAACAAAATATATTCAGTTAGGCTAAGAATCAGTAATGGAACAAGAATCTAAAAAAAATCTGTCTGTCTATTTATCTGTTTGTACACGCTAATCTCGGAAGTTACTGGACGGATTTGAATGAAACTTTTTTTGTTATAGCTATTGCTATTAAGTCTGGGCAACATAATATAGGCTTTAATTGATATTGGAAAGTGGAAACTATAAGACTTAAAAAAATGCGGCTTGGTAAAAAAACATTACGGCCGATGAGCATTTTCTGTTGCAAGATTAAAATTCCAAGATCTCGATCATCTGATGTGGAACACTAAGTGCCCATCTACATTATAACATATACAGACTTGACGTCTTAGCAAAAGTTGTTCAGTCTGGTGAGCATTTTCTGTTGACTAATAAAAATTGAAGTTCTGAAACTGAAAATGTGGAACCACAATTGCCCAACTGAACTATAACATACACACATCAACAAAGTCTAGGGATATCTTAATCCTAAATTATTTACGAGTTTATAGTTTAGAACCTTGTTAGTTTCCACAAAAAGTTTATATACAGATTAAAACCTCTTTTATTCTATTTTCAAAATTTGAACATGGAAAGAAAAAAAACAAAATAATAAACAAAATATGGCGGCAAATTTGCTAGTAATTCGTTACATTAAAGAAAGTTAAAACTGTTTTATTATAATTATTAATGAAAAGGGTTTTTAATTGTTTTTCTTTTTTAATTTAACGTGACGTACGAACTTTAAAAGTCATGTCACGTCGTCATTTGAGTCGAGATGAAATGTTACGAGCCGTGGGCATGTTAGAAAATGGTGCAATTCAACGCGTCGTTGCTGAGGCCCTACATACCAGTCAAAATGTGATATCAAGGTTGTGGTCACGTTATCGCAGTACTGGAGATGTGGCCGAACAGCACACAGGTAGATATCGTGTTACTACGCAGAGACAGGATCGATTTCTCCAAATGACCGCCAGAAGACAACCCAATATCACAGCGCTGCAACTAGTGCAAAGGCTCCAGGAGGACCACCAGCTGCTGGTAAGCGACCAAACCGTGCGAAGAAGGTTACATGAAGTTGATCTTCATGCTCGAAGACCATTGCGTGTTCCAGCATTGCGACGTGGCAATCGCGGTCGGCGGCTTTCGTGGGCTCGGGAGCATTTACCATGGAGTGACGAACAATGGTCTTTGGTGCTGTTCACCGATGAGTCCCGGTTTGGGTTTCACCCGGATTCACGAAAAACACGCGTTTGGAGAGCTCCAGGGAGAGTTAGCCGTCTACGGCACCCTCAGGAGGTCCACCCATACCAAGGCGGGACAATCATGGTGTGGGCAGGAATTCGTCTTGGCGGACGAACCCAACTCGTTTGGATCCAAGGCAGCATGACTGCACAAAAATACCACGAGAAGGTAGTAGAGCCCGTTATTGTCCCACACAGAACTCAAATAGGCCATGAATTTCTACTCATGCACGATAATGCTCCTTGCCATACGGCGCGGCTGGTATCGACCGCTCTCCGAGAGCACGATATTCAAGTTTTGGATTGGCCTGCACAGTCGCCCGACTTAAATCCTATCGAGCATGCCTGGGACATGTTACAACGAAAAGCTTTGAGAGATTTTCCACCAAATTTGACGACTGAACAACAACTTTACGAACACTTGCAAAGGACATGGGACCTCATACCGCAGCAAGACATTGACAATTTAATTTTAAGTATTAACAATCAATGTCGATGTGTAATCAATGTAAGAGGTGGCAACACTGATTATTAATGATTAGATTTTACAAGATTTTTTCCATTTTTATTAAAATTAATAGTTTTTTAAGAAGAAATGTTTGTTGTTATCATACTAATTTTCCATGATGATTAAAAAAAATATTTTTTTTATTTAAAACAAAAAAAACACGAAATGTTTTTTATTTTTATTGAAGACCTTAAAATAATCTATGATTCTTCTATTTACTGTATCAGAAAATTCTTCATAGATTTTTAGATATTTGATGAAATATAAAATATCCCTAGACTTTGTTGATGTGTGTACATAAGTACTTTCTTTCTGCAATAATTGGTCAGTCTGATGAGCATTTTCTGTTGACTCATAAAACTTGAAGATAAAGAACATTATTTTATTGCGTAACTTTAACCTTTTAAGCGCTGAGCTAAATATCGATTGCCGTGCTCCTAGCACTCGGCTACAAATCGATAAAATAATATCTATAATAATTAGGATTTCTCGATAAAAAAAGATAAATGTTTTTCATGGGATAATTTTTATCGCGATAACCGACATCCACGCTGGCGAAGCCACGTGCGATAGCTTATAGTATTCAATAAATATAAGGGAACTACCATGCAAACCTTTTAAAATTCAATTACGCAAATGGTAGATAAGTGTTTTAGACATTGAATGAATTTATGCAATTTAATGTAAAATATAATTAAGTTTTAATATTGTAATTATGAAATTTAATCCAATTTGAAGATATTTATACAATGTCAATTATTATGACTTATATCCAAAGCTCAATCAAGTGACATGTAATTAATTCATCACAATGTTTATTGCTGGTCGATTATTTAAAATTTATTTCCGTTTTCGATTATTTTTATTATATACATTTGCATGCTTAAATGTGGGTAAAACATGGTATCGATTCTAAACCACCTCTGAATATCTAGTACTACCTACCTGTATTCTATGCAAATAAATTTCATTTCATAATAGATTTAAAATCAGCAGTTTCAATTAATAATTTGAACAACTATTACGAAAATACTGTAATGCCACGATAGCAATAAATATATGGTCACAGCCGAAACCTCTCAATATATTATTGAATGCGGGTAAAACCACAAGGAAAAGCTTGTTGCTTATATTTCCAAGCACTATTTTCTCCTGCCGTGTGGTTGACGGCATAGAATACAAGTGTCACCACCCCCTATTTTCCCGTGGGTGTCGTAAGAGGCGACTAAGGGATAACACGATGCAAATACCATCTTTGCGTAGAGACGGAAAACTCGACATCAAACCCTATACGACTGCCTCGTTGGTCTCGCGGCATAGATGTGCGCGTGGGATCGGGTGGTCCCGGGTTCGATTCCTGGGTCGGGCAGTGTTATTGGGTTTTTCTGACACGAAATTCTCAGTAGCAGCACGGAGTCTGGAAATGTGCCCGGTACGGCAATAGGCTCGCCCCTTATTACGTGGGACTAAAGTATATCTGGCGAAAAGTGGGTGTAGAAATACACCTCTGCCTGCCCCTTCGGGGATAAAAGGCGTGACGATATGTATGTATGTATTTTCTCCTATACAACAGATGTTATATTAATAATATTGGATTTCTATGAATAGCATGTATGATAATGCAAAGCTTCCTTTATGAAACGACAGAAATAAGATGTTACTAAGCTACCGTTTACGAGCGGCGAAGTAACCAATATCCTTAAGTTGATTTATTTCCACATGGCAATATGTTTCTTTTTAGTATCGAATCAGTAGTTTTATTGGTACGATTACAACTAGGTTAGACGTAGTAATGATTATCAACTCCATAACGTATCCGTAAGGAGGGTGCTAGCGATACTACCGCTCGAATGATATCCGTGTTTGGTGGCATCTAGGCAATTTGAAATGTTTTTGATACAAGCTGTTTTATTCTCTATTGGATATATTATTATGTTAAGAGGAGTATTACCCTTTTGCTGACACTACTGAATCTGCTAAATGTAATAAGGTCTTTTTTCAAATCGCTTTTAGATCAAATAATAAGTTAAAAGAGTTCGAAGAGTGTAAAGATCAAATAATAAGTTCAACAGCAACACAATTTGTACCAATTTTCAAAAACATACCTATTTGTACCAATGTGATATTTTGTAAGTATGGATATATGGCAACATCATATATGAATGTCAGTAAGTGTCACTTTCACCCGTATGTCAACAATGTCAAAATACACCTAACCTATAATTTATGTACAAGAATGACAAATCAATTTACGTTTATCACATTAATTTACAGCAAGTCACTAGTTACATATTTAAATAATTCAGTAAGAGATTACTTGATACATACTCTATATAGGTATGGCTGCAGTGTTAAAGGGCTAGGATGTCTGCGTAAGGTATATGTATGTTTTTGCAATAGGGACTTCACATACATGACAAAATTTTATAAGTCAGTGAGTAAATACTTGCTAAATACTTTGTATTGGTGTAACTGCAAAGTTAAATGTTTAGATTATCTACGGGACACCTCCCGTGTTTCTTTTTATAATAATAATAATTTTAAATGCACAACTAAATGGACACATTCACAACCAATACATGGTACATATTTTGCTCTGTTCAAAATAGAAATATCCCATAACTATACTTTTAAATTGAATATGTAGGTTTTGGTTTTACTTATTGACAGTATATTTTTACATTACCATTATGGTTAATGGAAAACGTCAGAAGGTTGGACTATTTAACGCAGGGTCGTTAGGGACTAGGCATGACGAGTTCCTAGTGGCCATGGACACGCACTCAGTGGACATAGTGGCCATAAACGAGACATGGCTGAGGGCAGGTGAGGAGGGAAAGGCTCCCATACTTCCAGGCTATAAATTGAAACATAGCCCAAGACCCAAAAATATTCGAGGCGGTAGAGGAGGTGGAGTGGGATTTTATATAAAATCAAATATTAGTTTTAAGACTCGATCTCACCCGGTACCTACATCAAGAGGTAGAGGAATATTGGTTGTTATTAACAATCATGAATAAAAGGATCTTAGTTGGGACTGCTTATAGACCGCCTTGGTTATGCGTTGAAACATTTCTTGAAGGCTTAACTGATAGTATTTGTGCATTGGAGCCTTATGATCACATAATATTATTGGGAGATTGGAATGTGAATATGCTAAATCTAGAAAATTCTAACACCAAAAAAGTACAACAGTTTCTAGATTACACAAATATGTCTCAAAAAGTCAGTATGCCCACTCATTTTGCTGGTCAAAGTAGTACCTTGATAGACTTAATATGCACCGACTTGAATTTACAGACTGTCTTGGTAGATCATGTGCCTGAACTCGGCCAACACTCATTTGTGACTTGCGAGACTCAATTTAAAAAGCAAAAACCTAAGCCAAGATGGGTTACATACAGACCTTATAAGGATATTTTACTTGATATTTTTAATTCAGACTTAGAAACTTTACCATGGAATCTTATAAGTTCACAAAGTGATGTTAACAATATGGTGGAAATGTTCACAGCTTATATAATGGCACTATTTGATATCCATGCACCCTTAAAGCAAAAGCTTTTCAAAACTAAATATACACCGTGGATAACGGATAATGTAAAGTTTATCTTTAGGTTGAGAAACAAAGCTAGGACTAAATATAAAGAGAATAAATCAGAAATAAAAAAGCGATACTATCTGGAACTAAAACACCAAGCAGTTGTTGCATTACATAATGAAAAATCAGCATACTTTGCACAACCTATTAACGACAATATAAATAACCCAAAAACCTTGTGGCGTAACTTAAAGAATCAAGTCCTGCCATCTCCCAAAAACACCTGCTTACCAGATTACTTTGATAACCCAGACATCATCAATAGAGATTTTTTGAAGTTGCCGGGAGGGGGCGGTGTGAGCATATCTAGTTTAACCTACTATGAATATCATAGGTATGATGATGATACAAATTTCAAGCTTCAGCCAATCGACCAAGGTACTATTTTGAAAATCTTGCGAACCATTAGTACTAATGCACAAGGTATAGATCTAATCAACCTAGAGATGCTTAAACTTACTCTGCCTAACTCGTTAGATACTATTACAGAGATAGTTAACAAATCTATCACAACCCATACATTCCCGGAGCTGTGGAAACATGCAATTGTCAAACCCATACCCAAAACGAGCCAACCAAGTTCTACAAAGGACCTACGGCCTATTAGTTTACTGCCCTGTTTGTCAAAGGTACTGGAAAAAGTTGTTTATTTACAAGTAATAGAATATTTAGAAAAAAATAACATTTTACCAGACAAACAATCTGGGTTCAGAAAAGGACGAGGAACTGCAACTGCTTTATGTGATGTTGTGGGTAACATACTGGAAGCTAGGGATCGTGGAGAGGGCACTGCCCTCATTCTTCTAGACTATTCCAGAGCATTTGACTCTATAAATACATCTCTATTATTGGCAAAATTAGCTTACTATGGATTTTCACCTAACACCATAAAGTGGTTTAGTAGTTACCTCACAAATAAGTCCCAACATGTAGAAATGCAAAGGGAAGATGGTATGGTAATGTCTTCATCTGCTCTCACAGTGAACAGAGGCGTCCCACAAGGCTCAGTACTCTCAACACTTCTCTTCATCATATACACAGCTGACATGACCCCTTCTTTAAAAAAATGCAGTTTTCATATGTATGCAGATGACACTCAGCTTTATCTCTCTTTTAAGCCTGAGGACACCTTGTCAGCTGTTACAAAGATAAATCAGGACCTTGACAGAGTGATTGAATGGTCAAAAAAACACTCATTAATATTAAATCCACATAAATCAAAATTTATCATTCTGGGCAGTAAAATACAGGTAGAGTCTATATTGCAAGTTAACCCAGCTATCTTTTTGGACGGTCAGAAATTAGAAGGGATAAAAGAGGCCTCTAACTTAGGTTTATTAATTGACTCTGAGCTAAGGTTTGAAGGACATGTAAATAAAATAGTAAGAAATTGTTTTTACAGGTTAAAAATTCTTTACAACATTCAAAACTATCTTAGTATTAACCTTAGAAAACAGCTTGTAGACAGTCTCATTTTATCCCGTTTCAATTATTGTGATGTAGTTTATGGCCCATGTTTGCTGGCAAGAACTAAGAATTTAATACAAAGGGTGCAAAATACATGTGCCCGATTCTGTTTCAAGATTCCAAGACGGCATCATGTCACACCATATATTAATGATAATAACATCCTTAAAATGGAATCTAGAAGAAAATTACATCTTGCCACATTACTTTTTGGGGTAGTGACTAGTAAAAAGCCTACCTACTTATATGAAAAGTTAGAGTGGAGACAAAACCACTTTTCATACTCTACCAGACCCTCAGCCAGAACTCTTTCCCAAACTAAACACCGTACAATGGCTTTCCGTGGCTCTTTTAGATACTTAGGTACGAAATGCTGGAACAATTTGCCTCCTCCGATAAGGGACCTGAAAACAAAAGCATCATTTAAAAAGAACCTCAAGAGCTATTTACTCTCTCAACAGAAATTATAGCTACAGGATACTGCTTACCTGTGAGGATATAGCCCTAGTAACATTAGTCTGGATTCCTGACAGCATATTAGTATCTCTGCTTCAAGGTCTGGTTGGGTACTTGCAGGAACTCCTGAAACATTAAACATTTTACGAAAATAATGTCATATTATCCTCTATGAGCCAATAAGTAAATTAAATTTAGAAACTTAGTTAACAGGCATACCTGCTATTTGTGTATTCCCTTGTTACTTGTAAAACATTTATGTTTTGAAGGTGTAGGTACTTAAGTAATCATAAATAGTTGTACATGTTCCATATGTAATGGTACGTAGATTCTAGGAAGATGACCATCACGTTTCAGTGGCCTTTTGACATAATACGTGGCGGCACTGAAAATCAGTACTGTGATTGGAACTATGGCGTCCATCGCAGTGTTTGCTGAGTGTCAGCCCGAATTGCGGCACGCGGTGTATAGTGCTCATGCGGTTATTATTGTTTAAGTTTAATTATTGTATTTACAAAAGTAATCATTTTATGTTTAAATTGCTCAATCTCTGGTGTAGATACACGTGGCGAGTCACGTGGTGACACGTATCACTTAAATGTCAGAAGTGTCAGGACATTGTCAGCTAACTCAACTCCGTTTATGACAGTTGACAAGACATGCCAAGTGTCATTATGGCAACAAGCTGCCAATTAGCGTCTTAGTCTTTTGAGTTATAGTACATAGTGTATAATAATATTGACTTCGCCACAATTTTCTTTTTTTGTGTTTTTTTTTTTTTGTTATTTAGAATAAGTAAAATTAAGGAGTACTGTACAGCGTGCTTGCAATAAAGATATATTTTCTTTCTTTTCTTTCTTTCTTTTCTTTTCTCCGTGGTGCTACTTAAAATTTGTCGACAGAAAAGCAATAGGTATAGGTAAGTTGCTAAACTTATGGATAAATAAACGTAACAACTGTATACTAAGCAGTTCAATTCTTACATCAACTAGTGAATATTATGATAAACCATCATAATTAAAAAAAAAGAGATCTTCGCGTCAGCCTTGCCGCTTAACACTTCTCTGTCTTATGAGTTCAATCCCGACACAGAAGAAAACTATGTGTGGTCCACGATTAGTTGCTTCGAGTCCCGGTCTTGCATGTGTCCATTTGCTATTATATAGGTACAGGGTAATTTTTTATGTAGTTCGGATATTTTAGTATGTTATGCATTTACAAAAATTAATAAACACGTTTTTTTTTTTTTTTACCAAAAAATAACAAAGTTATCGCTTATTAAAGAATATCTACTTGAAACAGATGTTCATGGTTATCAGCTGTGAGGTCAACGCACGCGACACAATAAAGCGCGCGGGCTGATCGAGGCGATCTGATACTGTGTTCTAGCTTCAAAATTATTGTTATTCACGTACCTACCGTGCTTCATCAGTCCATAGGATGTTCGCTTCGGCATGATAAATAAGCCATTCACACAAGACTCGTCGTGTTAGGTACTTGGTCTACTTCCTGAAGATGTTGTACCGGCTGTTGTCGTACGGATGGAGACCGGCTGCGTTTAGCAGTCTCCACGACGTGCTACATCGTATGTGCTGGCTTGTAGATCCCTTTGGAAGAATTCGAAGATCAAGTCTTCGACGTCAGTAGCCAGGCGAGGTCTGCCATACCCTAGTGCATGGCTAGGGGTCGTGAACTGGCCATGATCCAAAAGCCTTTGGTTGGCCGCTAAAATAGTTCGTTCACTTGGAACTACTGGGTTCTCTTTACTCCTTGAGCTCGCATACGAGATACACTTTCTTGTTCGTACATTGTTCTAGCTGCACGAAGGCTTTCACCACTGAGTAAATAAACTAGTACCAGGCCTCCTTCACTCGGCCGTACCTACAGCGATAAGTGCCTACACTTTCGCGCGGCTTCCAAGCCCGCGTCCGACGCGACGCGCAAGGGTTGTCGACTTGAAAATTTGATTTTATTTATTTTACGAGAGCAACTTGAAAATTAGATTTTTGCCTGTTGAGATATCCCAACGATTATGGTGTCAAATTAAAGATCTAGTTCAAAAACCATTTTATCTGTTTGAATCATGTAAATCGGTCCACGCGTTTAGGAAAAAACTAAGAATTAGTATAGTGAAAATGTAAACGACCAGATTTTTTGTGGTTTTTGTTCTACGAGCTCAAATAGTTGGATAGGATACTTATAGGATGATTATGTATTATTAGGTACGTGGTCAAGTAGGTAGATAGACGATGAATAAATATTATAGTAGCAGCGGCAAGTTGACAACCCTAGCGCGACAGCTGGCGCGTCACTCCGCGCCAGACAGCGACAGCGTTATATGTTAGAAAAGAGCGGGAACGGTTAGGTAAATATCGCATTAGGCACTGAGTGCTTATGCAAGCTGAATTGCACTTTGTTGCTTAGTAGCAAGAGTCGCAATTCCAATGAATAAGGTTTGAGAAGTGGTGCTTATGTACGTAAGTACTGTTTATTCTGTGCTAGTACCATTTCGTAGCACTCGCGATTTGAAAATCGTTAGGACGTCATTCTAACGACTTACGACCGGCGCGCGGCGAGCGCGTCGGCGCTTGCGCGAAAGTGCGACACGTGCCACTTTCTCGATGCGCCCGAGTTGACTGGCGCGCGGCCGGGCCGGCACGCGCACGCGATTTCGCCGCCCCGCACCCCGCGTCCTGCGTCCCGCGTCCCGTACCCCTGTCGCATCGCGCACGTGTTTGATATTGATAGTATTAAGGCCTTGCCACACGGCACAATTTTACGTCCAACTTGACTAAATCACTTGATGAAATCGTGACGTGTAGATGCCAGTCGTCCAACTCAAGTTCATCGGGTGGGCGGTACCACCAGATTTCAACCAATCGGGTGGACGGAATTAAAATCAGTGATTTGATTGTGTCGTGTAGACGGGCAAAGCCAATTCGATTAAAAATTTGATCAGTGGTAAAATTGTGCCGTGTGGCAAGGCCTTTATTGCAATGAATAACGTTGTGTCTATGATTTCCTTGTTTCTCGGATATTTTTACTCGGATTTGGTGAGATAAAAAAGTAAAAAGTTATTTATGGAAATGTGTTCTATTATTGATATAGAACCACAGAAAAAAATATCCGAACTACATAAAAAATTACCCTGTATGTTGGCAAGTTCCCTAGGGTATAATTATTTATTAGTAGAGCCAGCTAAATTGTTGAATATCGCTTGCTAATAGAAAACAATCGTGAGGAAACCTGCATATCTGAGAGTTTTCCATAATGTTCTCAAAAGACATGTCAAATCTGCTAGCCCGCTTTTGGCCAGCGTGGTAAAACCGTAGTCCACTATGGCTTTACCTTTCTTTTAATGAGAAGAGACTTGTGCCCAGCAGTGAGATAATTTATATACAGGACTGATGGCGACGAATGGTGGCAAATTCAGAAAAACAAATGTATAACAGTATATACAAACAAATATATAGTCACAAAAAACTGAGAGGAACGTGTCGTTTGTATTTTCAACAGACTATATTTTTATCTTACAGGTATCTAAGGTTTATTCAACGTGTTTTACTTTCTTCTATTTAGAGTATAAACGAAATTAACTAAACCAAGGGAAGGAAATTCTAAAATAAACTTAGGGAATAATCGTAGTTGTTGGTTTTCCGGGAAGATTATCTGCAAAATGTTCTTAATTTTTTTCTGACAACTCATGTCTGTATCTATTCGTACAATTAATAGACCCATCAAAATTAAAAATAGGCATTTCGATGTGCCGTGGTAGGAAACAGGCTGTTTGTGTCTCACGTGCTTAGAATCGTACGTTCAGCCACGACCAATCTCTCGCCAGTCGTGTTGGCTTAAGGTACGAGTTGGTAGCCGACCGCAAACCGCACTAGCAAGTGAAGTGCTACCGCGTCATGCTAAGAACTCGTATTTTTAGCCGTGTTGGACTTTGAGAGCTTTAAAGTATCGAGATATTAGTATAATGGCTACCCGAGCTTGAAGTCCGTAGGTATGACTCGCATTCTGACCGTTTGTATGAAGTTAACAACAAACATTGTATAGATAACATTACCGTGATTTTGTCGACTTCAATCAATAAGCTATAATGTATTAGGTACTAGAGCACGCAAAACAAAGCAAGTGTCTGCTCGTGGCACTCTAGTCGTTAGTACGTCAAGCTACCGCTCCGCTGGCTTTACTTTGCACGCAATTTTATTTGAGATGCTTAGGCTGACCTCCCATTGAGCGACAGCGTTCCTCGAGCGTACGCCCGGCGTGCGCTCGGCGTTCACTCTGTAGTACAAAGTGAACGCCGGGCGCACGCTGAACGGACGCTTAGCGTACGCTCGAGGAACGCTCATGAACAAAGTGAGGGAGGAGTAATTAGTACAGTTATACATGTATGTACCTTAGTAACTTAAAGCCATATAAATAAGATAATTATCTTTATTATAAAAGCGTGTACAGAATATTATTTTAGACTTGTCTTTATTTTTGGCAAGGCATTCTTACGTTGGTAAGTTATTGGTCTGAAAGAATAAAACTCCAGGTCTAAGTACGTATGTAATAATATTTACCCTTTGTTTTATAATAAAGTCTATTGAGTTTCAATTAACAGTCAATAATAAATAGTAATCCCACCACATTGTTCCGTTATCTATTGAAACGATATAATCGGTTTAATTTATTAGCCTTTGCAACTGCTCAGTACACTACAGTAGCAATTATCACTGTTAATTAGTATCTAACCAATATTTTACAATAAACGTCGTTAGCAGAGTTTGAACAAATGTGTTGTGTAAACCTTTATATAGTCTCATTTTTATCAAATTGACGAGCTGAAATTCAAATGAAAAGAGGGTGCATAGCATAAACCTTTGCACCCTCTTTCCAACTGAATTTTGCTTTATATAGCAATAACTTGACACAAAGACATATTTATTTGTGAATGTTGATTGTTTACAACACTTATACCCTATTCTAGATTATGCCGGCTATTCCTATAATTGAATAAACAATACTTAGTTCACGCTACAAAGCCCTAGTAGAGAAATGAATAGACTGCTACGCAGAGGGTCTCAGATTTCAAGCCTACGTGCACCACTTTAATTTCGAAGTTATGTGCGCATTCAATTGGCAGTTATCATCCACGTTCCCTAAAAGCGCCACTGACAGCCACTAGAGACCGTTACTAAATGCCTATAGAAAACGAATGTTGGATGTCGACGTAAAGTAACAGCATCTATACACACTACGGTTTTCTACGACAAATCTTTTACTGTACAGGCTGTACGATTGTGGAATTCGTTGCCTGAGACAAACCGACAGGCTCAGTCCTTAACAGTATTTAAGAAACTCGTCACCAATCACAACTTGGCAGATATTCCTTGAGTGCTCTTTTAAACTTGCACTAATATTGTATATATTTATGGTATCTATTTATATATTTTATAATGTATATATTTATGTATTTAGTAATTTTAGTATGTAAGTAAATAGTATTGTTATTAGTCTTGTTGAGCTCCTATGAATACACTGTTCCATAAAGTACACCTTAATTTACCCACTCTCTCAGTCACTAAATCGTTGTATATTATTCCATTTTTGGTGGTCTGGAAGAAATCGCATTTTGCGATAAGACCGCCCTTGTACCACTAGACTTAAGTTCTTCATTAGATCCATGTATTTTTGTTTTTCCTGGTGTACAATAAAGAGTTACTATCTATTTATCTTTATATCTATACTGCTGTGTTTCGTAAAGTGGTTTTCTTTCTCCCGCATCCCGCTTTCTCTCCTCTTCCTTTTACCCTTCCAGATCGGCAATCCACTTGCAACTTCTTTGGGGTTGCGGTGTCCGTGAGCGCTGGTAATTGCTAACCATCAGGCGAGTGGGTTGCAATGCAAAAAAATGGAAAGATATTTCTATCGATGAACGGCTTGAATGCTGTCTATAGGTGTGCTAACTTGGACTTGGCCCTTGAATGGGATTCGATCCCACGATCTCGAGCCTAGCAACTTAGCAAAAAAACATTTGTAGTAATTTCCTGTTTAGTCTGTTTTTAGGGCAATGTATTGTTGAAAGTACCTAACCACTTTTTGGCAGTAGAGTGGTATAAAGTAGTTATACGTTTATCAGCTGTAAGTTGTAGTATTGCTGAGCCAACACAGATGTTACAATATGGCCGTTTGCGCCCTTGTATGTAGTGCAAATAAATTTCTACAGCCTTTCGTAGTTCACTGCTAGATTTAAGCTTTTCCTAATTCGCTTCACTGTAGCAATGTGAGACAGTACCTAAACAGATTTGACCTACTACCTATACCACGCTGGCCAGGTGGGTTAGTACAGGATTTCATGTCAGGTTTTCCGTCTCTTTGCAAATATACTATTTGTTCCGTGTATTTTCCTTAGTCGTCTCTTACGACACCCACGGAGCGAAAATGGGTAAAATTTTGTATTCTTAATCCGTTACCACACGGACAAATATATAGCCCTATAACTATTAATCGTGTGTACGTTTTGAACCAATCGCTTTCAGAGTGGAAAATACTGCTCTAATCAATTGTGACATAGCAATCGTTTAATTGTGTGTATATGTCTACTTGTCTATCTGTGTCTCTGTAGTGGTGACGTGATGACGTTTAATTGAGTGAAGTGAGAGGAAATTTAAATTTGTTATGTCACACTGTGCCGTAAATATTTATTTTCTACAATTTTTCTTACGACGAACATTATGTATACTTACCTTCTATTTGCGGCGTTCATTCAATTGGCATTCTCACACAGTCAATTTGAGGCGATACAGAATAGTCAGTGGGTGCGTTATGACCTCGACAACGAATGAATGTGACGCGTTATCACATTGCCAGAAAACGAAGAGCAGATCGCAGTCCCTTACTTGATGAAATCTAAGGAGGGGGTCATTTTAAGATAAGTAGGAGAACAAATTTTTTCTAAACACATCGTTCGCACTTTGAAAATTGCCTGTATCGCGGCAGACTCCAAACATAAATAACGGGCAGAGACAAACACGGAACAATATTTTGTGCACACACAAAGCGTGGTCAATTAGCGTTGTCAAGAAGTAATTACTATGTTACTCATCAACCCTGTTTATAGATATTGGTACTTACGGTACGAGTCCAGCAATTCCTATAATAATTAGTAAGTTGCAGGCACCTGTGCGGGTTTTTAATGGTTAGTGATCGACGAAGGTGCATAAAAAATGAAATATTACATGAAATATTGAAGCTTTTATTTACAAAATTACCAACATATAATATCACTTTGGGAATTTGCAGGTTTACTTGCATAACGCCATAAATATACATACCTATTTATTACTATTCAATAAAAACAATAGTGATTACAATTCCTTAATTGTTTACTTACAGTATCCCACTAGCAGTGGGTATAGAATGTTACGTCAAAATGTTGATGTAATGATTATTGGAAGCACAATTATTGTAATACCTAAGTACTATTATTATCGAATTCATGAGTGCAATTTCGTTAAATACAAAGCTGCTATTACGAGCCTTATTAAAATCAAGTAGGAAAAGGTACAGAGTAGCGTCAAAAGATTCGTACATGAGATGTTATAAGATTTCGAACTATTGGATAAATAACAATATAATATATCTACTTTCATGTCTTGATTTTGTACCGAAGTATCTGAATATGGCACGATTAGAATTTTAAAGTCAACAAAGTACTTAAGAATTAAATTATTAGAAAGCCACAAAAGTTAAAGCTTTAAGATCCTTTAAGTACAATAAAATTTTTAAAGCAAAACATTGATATCTTGATCATTATAAAGAACTATGGTGGGCGCGGAAAGATAAGAAAATATCCATATTATTGTAGTGTTAAAATGTTATCAAGCATACACATTCTGCAATTATTAATTTATTCACAATAATTTATGCTTTGCAAATGTTTAAGTAACTTTAATATATTAATAAACGAATATATTTTATTTCTGAAATGACAATACAACGTAGTTATGGATGACGCATCCCACACCAAAGTACAGAGACAACCATTATTTTAATACCCCTTTGTTTTGTTAATAAACTTAATCGATGTAGGTCAGTTACTTAATGAGCTTAGAGAAATGAATCATGGCGTAAGCTCACCTTCGGTGGCCTGCACACCTCTTTGTCTTTGATTTAGTATAAGAACTGTTGTACTGAATAAAGTTAGTTAGTCTTGTGTCTTGCGCAGTCTTGTGTAGTCTTGCGAGTCTTGTGTAGTCTTGTGTAATCTTTCGTCAGTCTTGTGACAATCTTGTAAGCGACTTAACATAAATATTGTAAAATTATATTAAAAATAAATATAGTTGTTTGTTAAAAAGTCTTTTTTTAAAGATATAACAGCTCCCGCAAAGTTTGACTGGCGCAGCCGGTAGGATTTCCGCGTCGTAAATTAACTTAAAATCAGTGAAACACGTCGATCGCTTTCTTGCGCTATTACGGAAATCCACGAACCAAACAAATAAGTCAAAGAAGCAGCGGCAGAGACGAAGATCAATACCCAAGACTCATCTCCGTGGAGAATGCATAGTCTGTGAGTAGACCCAAATCGCTATTCCTTTCTATTGTACCTTATTCCACTGTAATTTTGTAAGTGTCTAAAAGGTTTGAGCAGCGTTATTTCCAAATATCGAAATATACTGTAGAATATAATAAGACGTTAGTGAAAGTTTAAATTAATTAAAATGGATAAAATTTGTAAGATTCCTAAAGAATTAACTTCAGTGATCCCAAAGTTCGATGGCGATTCACAATTACTTAACTTGTTTATCACGAAATGTGAATATGTTATAGAGTGTTGTAGAATTAAAGAAAATCCAGAACAAGATTTATACTTATTTCATGTTGTTACTTCAAAGCTGATAGGTAAAGCAGCATCGTTGATAAGTGAACGTAGGGACTTAGATAACTGGCACATTTTGAAACGTACCTTAGAACAACATTTCGGTGATCCAAGGTCAGAGGAATGTATTGCTATTGAGTTAGAAACAATGAAAATTAATAATGGCGAATCATATTTAGATTTTTGTAATAGAATTCAACACGTGAGGAGTACTTTAATAGCTAAAGTCAACTTAACTTTAGACAAAACTCTCCGTGCAAGTAAAGTTATAATTTATAATAAAATGTCAATGAATGTATTTTTATATAACTTAACGGAAGACTTGTTAAGAATTTTTAGATTGAAAGCATGTAATACTTTAGAAGAGGCGTTAAATGTAGTTTTAGAAGAAGTTAATTTTTATTACCAATATAATGCGCAAAATAAAATGAAGATTTCACAATATAAACCTCAGAATTATTTTAATAATAACAATTTAGCAAATAAATTTGGTACGAAACCAGTGTTTGCTCAAAATACATTTAATAATAATAATCAATCATTTAAATTTGGGATTCCACAAATACTACAAAACAAATTTAATATGCAGAACGCGATTTCTAAGCAATCAGGTAGATTTAATTTACACGGTCAAAACCAAGTAAATCCTAATTATAATAATAATCAGTTTGGATATTAACCTAATTATAACAACAATCAGTTCGGATATAAACCAAATTATAATAATAATCAGTTCGGTTATAAACCCAATTTTAACAACCAGCAATTCGGTTATAAACCAAATTTTAATGCAAATCAGTTTGTTAATAAACCTAATTTTAACAATCATCAATTTAATGGTAAACCTCAACCAAATAAATCGAATGATGTGACAATGCGTACAGCTCCGCAGCCGAAAGTGCAAAAAGCACGTGTAAACGAATTGTATGAAGAAAACGAAAATTTTCAGATAGATACTTTAGACGAAAGTATGAAATAATAAATATTAATTGTTTTTCAAAGTTAAGATTGCCACATAATTATAAAAATACCAGAAATAAACGCTACATTTATGATAGATACGGGAAGTTCTAGATCATTTATTAGCACTAAAAAGGTGGAACAGTATTTTAAGAGTTATGTTTGCTATGAACCATTTGAAGTTATTAGTACTCATGCTTCGAGTCAACACAACAGTGTTATTTATATTCCTTTATTTCCAACTGTTAATTGTTCGGATATATATAAGTTTTACGTATACGATGTAGACAGTCGTTACGATGGATTGATAGGAAGTGATTTATTAAAATATTCAAATGCAAAAATAGATATGCAAAATAATATAATATATAAACAACATAGTAAGATACCTTTAATATATAGTCCAACATGCCAAATAAATATTGCACCGCGATGTGAACAGCGTGTAAAATTGCCAACAAATATACAAAATGGAAATGCTATAATGAATTATGTTTGTTTTATGAAAGGTGTTAGGATGCCTAGTGCATTTATTAAGTGTGAGAATGGTTATGATACCACAATAATCCAAAACACGTTAGACACAGAATTAAGACTCACAATCACGAAACCATTTATTGTGACAGAATATAACAATTCTCAAATCGAATTAAATTTTAATGATAATATAAATAATAGAAATATATCAAATATTAACCGAAAATTTTAATAAATTAAGATTAGATCATATGAACGACGAGGAACGTGATAAGATTAAAACATTATGTACAGAGTATAAGGATATATTCTACTCAGAAAAAATACCTCTTACTTTTACAAATAAAGTTAAACATCATATAAGAACACAGAATGAAGATCCAATTTTTATAAGGCCGTATAGGCAGCCACAAATTATAAATGAAGGAATAAATAAGCAAGTAAAGAAAATGTTAAAAGATAATATTGTATCAGAATCTCATTCTCTTTGGAGTGCTCCTGTGCACTTAGTCCCAAAGAAAATGGACGCATCTAATGAAAAGAAATATAGGTTAGTTATAGACATACATACATACATAGACTCACGCCTGTTTCCTCGAAGGGGTAGGCAGAGGCATATTAAACACCCACTTTTCGCCAGTGTTTTGATCCCACGTAATAGGTGGCGAGCCTATTGCCGCTTATCGGGATATTTTGATTGCCAGAGCCTCGTCCGTTGATCGGCAGGTGCACCACTTGCAGGTGAAGTTGACTTGGGACCCTAAGTTCTTGGCGGGAACCCTATGCACCCTATACCCTTTACCTTTATGCACCAGGTTAGTTATAGATTATAGGAAATTGAATGATATAACAATAGATGATAAATATCCTTTATCTAATATAAATGATTTATTTGATAAGCTAGGAAGAAGCTGCTATTTCTCTACTTTAGACTTAGCTAGTGGATATCATCAAATAGAATCAGCCGAAGAAGATAAACAGAAAACTGCATTTAGTACGCAATCAGGTCATTATGAATTTTCAAGGATGCCGTTTGGACTTAAAACTGCACCCGCAACTTTTCAGCGTACAATGGACAATGTCTTAAGAGGGTTACAAGGACTACATTGCCTGGTATACTTAGATAACATTATAGTATTCTCATCAAGCTTAAATGAGCACATAGATCAGTTAAGAACTATTTTTAATAAATTACGAGAAACGAATCTAAAAGTCCAACTAGATAAATCAGAATTTATTCGTAAATAAGTACTTTATTTAGGCCATACAATTACTCCAGAAGGATTGAAGCCAAATAATGATAAGATAAATGGTATACTTAATTACCCATTACCTCGTAATATAACAGAAATAAAAAGTTTCCTAGGATTGATAGGATATTATAGAAAGTTTATCAAAGATTTTGCTAAAACAACACAGCCAATGACGGCTAGATTAAAGAAGAAATGCACAATGCCATTTACTGACCAAAGATATATAGAATCATTCCAAAAATGTAAAGAATTATTAACTAATTCACCTATTCTTCAATATCCAGATTACACTAAACCATTCATTTTAACAACGGATGCATCTGAGTTTGCTTTAGGCGCTGTCCTATCTCAAGGAATAATAGGCAATGATAAACCAACAGTATATGCTAGCAGAACATTAAATGATGCAGAGTCAAGTTATAGGGTTACGGAGAAAGAACTTTTACCTATTGTGTGGGCCGCAAAACATTTTCGCCCATATCTTTATGGTAAAAGATTTGTTATAGTTACTGATCACAAGCCCCTTGCTTGGCTTAATTCCCTTAAGGAAACAAATAGTAGATTAACTAGATGGCGTTGACGGTTAGCTGAATATAATTTTGAGATAAAACATAAAAGTGGTAAATTAAATAGTAATGCAGATGCGTTATCACGTATAAGAATAAATGTTACTTCCTCAGTAGAAGACACTTTATCAACTCAAGCGAATAAAGATAAGGATGAAAATTTAAAGAAATATTTTAAACAACGAGAGATATTTAAACTTTAAGTAAACCAGAAAAGATGAAAACAGATTCAGATAAACCAAAAAATATTCATGACTCAGATTCAGATAGAACTTATAAATCAGTCAGCATAGGTAGTTCAACTTTAACTGCTTCAGAAACTAAAAATATTGAAACTATTCATTCAGCCGAAGACACTGAATCTCAAGGCATACCTATATTACAAGAAGCGGTAGATACAAAGCCTAACCAAATATTAGTATATACTTGGTTGATAGATAAATTATTAGTTAAAAAACGTGGAAAAACAACGAGTATTAGAGGTTCATTTACCTACTAACAGACCAGATTTAGTTAATCAATTTTTGAAAGAATATGTTAGAAATAAAACTACATACTTTATTTATTTTGAAGATGACACACATCGCACACAATTTACAGAAGCAATTATATTTTTATTTAAGAAGGAACTTGTAAAATTTTATGAATGTACTAAGCGTGTAGTATACGTAGAAGATGAAAATGAGCAAATAGATATTATAAAGAAATACCATGTAGGCAAAACTTGTCACAGAGCTATTAAAGAAACTTTAGCACATATTAAGAGAACTTATTTTTGGCATAATATGCCACAAACTATTTCAAGCCTTATAAATTCTTGTGAAATATGTAAAATAATGAAATATGATAGGAAACCAATAGAGCCAAAATGCAGTTACATCCTAATCGCACTGACGGTCAGCACGATGACGCGACTCCAGGCCCTTCAACTTCAGGCGTTACCTGATACTCCAGGTATACTACCGGTAAAAAAGGGTTAGCAGTAATAAGCAATGATAAATGGATAATAGTTAAGATATTAGATTTTAAACCTATCGTGGAAGATATAGAGAGTAACATTGTAAGATTTAATGAATTAAATAAATTAGCTTATCATTATGATAAAGATTTTACTTCAAAATTTATAAACGTTGTTATACAAATAGATTATATGAAGAATTTAACGATTAATAAATTACAACAAATTAAACCATCTATTAGGATAAAACGTGGTTTACTAAATCCATTAGGATCTTTAATTAAGTTAATAACTGAAAATCTTGATAATGATGATGCTATTAAATATGATAAAATTATTAATGAAATAAAATTAATTCAAAACACTGGAAACTAAAGACTCACTTTGATCACTGCAATGATACAAACATTAACAAATTCCACATTCAAAATAAATGATAACCTCATTCAAATAAATACGGATATAAGTAATTTTACAAATCAATTAAATAATCTTTCTAGAAGTGAAATGTTAAATCACATTGAAACTCATATTTTAAAGACATACAATTTATTAATGAATAATTTTCAGACAATCCATAAAATATTAAGTTGAATGAGATAGAAACTAGCATAGCTTTAAGTAAGTTAGGTGTATTAGATCAGTCAATTGTAGACAAAGATAGTTTATTATATTTATTACAAAACATAAGTAAAACTGAAAAGTTAATGTACTCACCTAGTTTAGATAACTTAATTAAATTAGAAAGAAGTATTATATTAAAAGCTTATTTTAAAGAAAATTGTATTCACTATGTACTGGAAATACCGTTGGTTAAGCAAGATACTTACATATATTATAGATCATATCCCTTACCTGTCTTATCCAACAACCAAACAGTTGTTATATTACCTAAATATCCTTACCTGTTAGCGAAAGGGTTGAACATAAGACTTCTTGCCCATGCATGTCAAGAAATACGTAGATGAAGCTTCCTGTGCGTAGATGACTACAATCATTACTTCAATGAAGATAGCTGTATCACAGAATTGATGACATATGCTGAGAACGTGAAATCATGTATTCAAATCCCTATCGATGTCGAGCCAGTAAAGATCCAGTTAATACAACCAAATAGATGGATGTTGCATAGCAAGGAAGAAACATTGCTATCTAAGAACTGTTACGATGAAATATCTTATCAGAAGATTCAAGGCACATATATAGTAAAGTTAGACGACAACTGTGATGTGAAGATCAAGAATAGGCACCTGAAAATGCATCAAATTAATGAAGAAAGAATTGTTTACTCCAAGTTGCCAATTATAAACCTACCAACAGTGAATTCAACAAATAGTACAAATATGAAACCAGTGAATTTAGAAGGAATAGATCTTACTGACTTAAAACTCCTGTCATTTGCATTAAAGAAAAGTGTTCAAATAAGTGAAAGTGAAAAGCCAATAATAACAGTGAAAAGTGTCAGCATATGGACATTAGTACTTTACGTATTAATATTAGTTATTCTGTGTACCTTAGCTTATAAGTATTATTCTGTGCTTATCAAATGTTGTAAACGTAGTTCACTAAGGGTGAACTCCGATCTTAAGGAGGGAGGAGTTACACCAAAGTACAGAGACAACCATTATTTTAATACCCCTTTGTTTTGTTAATAAACTTAATCGATGTAGATCAGTTACTTAATGAGTTTAGAGAAATGAATCATGGCGTGAGTTCACCTACGGTGGCCTGCACACCTCTTTGTCTTTGATTTAGTATAAGAACTGTTGTACTGAATAAAGTTAGTTAGTCTTGTGTCTTGCGCAGTCTTGTGTAGTCTTGCGAGTCTTGTGTAGTCTTGTGTAATCTTTCGTCAGTCTTGTGACAATCTTGTAAGCGACTTAACATAAATATTGTAAAATTATATTAAATAAATATAGTTGTTTGTTAAAAAGTCTTTTTTAAAAGATATAACAGCTCCCGCAAAGTTTGACTACGTATTCAATGTTTTTGTTATGCGGTAGTATCAACAATGCCGAGGCTGACTGGGGTTTACTAAAAATATTTACGATTAAAAACGTTATATCACTTTGTTAGTAATCTATAATGGCCTGTTATCGT
Organism: Euclidia mi; assembly: GCA_944739405.2. NCBI lineage: Eukaryota > Metazoa > Arthropoda > Insecta > Lepidoptera > Erebidae > Euclidia > Euclidia mi. The sequence continues at coordinate 91,073,928 of OX123183.2, read as the reverse complement.
AAATACAACCTAACAAGAGTAAATCTTCGCACAAGTTCTGCTGACAAAAATAGTTTAAAGGACCCGTCTGTATTAACGTCATGCGTTTATACGCAAGGTCCTAACATTACCTAATATATACAAGCAAACAAGTGGGTTTTGACAAGCGAAGTATAAATAATGAATATAAAATAAATAAAATATATTGTAAATTAGTCCATTGCTTGGCAATATTAATACTAACAATAGTATTTTCCATCTATTGTGAAGATTACTTGGAAAATTGTATAGAATTTTCACTATTATTGATGAAAAGAAAAAGTGTCATCGGTGTGACAACTTCTTTACGTAAAAGTCAATTTTAATGATCATATAAAACAAGAAATAAGGAAAATTTCTTGCTGGCTGGCGTGACAAGCGGCGTGCAGCCTCCGCTCCGCTAGCAGGGCTGATGTGACGCTATGCCGGCCTCCGTCAGCGTACTGGCCGGCGGCCGAAAGCCGCCACCACGGACAATAAAAATTGGGCAAGTGCGAGTCGGACTCGCGCACGAAGGGTTCCGTACCATCATCTATAAAAGAAAATCACGATCGTTGTATGTATACTTAAATACTTTATAAGTTTGTACCTGTTTATTAAGATCGAGTAACAAATTGCTTAAAAATTACGTTTGTTGTATGGCAGCCCCCCTTTATTATTTACTTTTTTTAAATTTAATTGTTTATTTTGAAAGGTAATATACAACTACATATTCTGTGAAAATTTAAAGCATCTACCTGTTACAGTTAGTAATTTTGAGCAAAAAATACGAAAAAAGACACGTTTTTTGTATAGGACCCCCCTTAATATTTTATTTTTTTATTTTAAGTATTTGTTGTTATAGCGGCAACTGAAATACATAATTTGTGAAAATTTCAGCTTTCTAGCTATCATGGTTTATGAGATACAGCCTGGTGACAGACAGACGGACAGACAGACAGACAGCGGAGGCTTAGTAATAGGGTTCCGTTTTTTTACCTTTTAGGTACGGAACCCTAAAAACTTATCGACAGTGCTTTCGTACACCCATTGGAGCATTGACCTCGACCCACTCCTAACACAAATTAGTTTATTTAGAGGCGTTGACAGGACAAGGACTTGCATACCAGTCCGTCATAAAGATTACGTCAATAAAGAATATATTATTATTAGTTCATAATTATATATAACTTGCCTTGTATTTTTAAAAACTCATACGATTTAGTACAGACAGGTAAAACTAGAAATAGTAGGTAGTAAAATAATAACATGCTTATTGGTGAAATATTCATTCTCGTCAACTAATTGTAAAATTTGGTTGGAGAAATTTCAAATGGGCTTCGAGGCGAAAGTCTTGGATGCAACCGGAAAACGCTAAGACGATGATGAGGATGTATTGAAGAATTTCATTATCAATATAAACTACAACGTTGAAAAATAATTCCATTTACTTACATCTGGGTTCAACTGCACGGCGCGGGCATACCACCTTTCGGCGGAGCGGCAACGTCGCGCGTCCCTTAGCGCCCGCGGCGCGACGCCGCTCGCGCGCTGTCACTCGGTGACAACTGAGCTGCTGTTACTAACTGCTCAGCTGACTCTCGAAGCCTGCGTTGTGACCTCAGGAACATACCTGGTGTGAATACAACCCTTCCTTTCATATTTGTCTTGACTTGCCTAACAGATCGGTAAAGTTAAACAACGCTTGCACATCGCAAGGATAGGTGGTCATCGTATGGAGGTCATCGTATGGATAGGAGACCGCGCTTGAGGCATTTTCACATTAGAGTGCTACAGTGCCTCGAATGGTTTGTAAAGCCGTCGGTCACGGTTCTTGCCTCACTCACAATAATTTTTGTGCCATATTGAAGGCTTTAAGGGACTTTATGAGTACCGATACACCGGTACTTATACACCAGACCATTCATAAAAAAACCATCAACCTAAACAGTTTGAAGACCAGAGTACCCTTTATATTATCTGTAATCTAACTGCCCTATAGAGATGACGTCTGTAAACTGCAAGTTTCATAAAGAGAATACATTTGTACGAACAATGAATCAACCCAACACGTTAGCAGTGCTGAGCCTGTCTATGTAAATACTGACCGGCATTTATTAATTAGTTATATCAATTAGGCAGCACAAAGCAAGCTCTATGCGCCATCAGTTAACATACTATTCATATAATAATGTATTCTGATGGAGGCAAAGTTATTCATAGTTATTGTGTCTATTACATTAGTGCACCGTATGTGGCATTATTATAAAACATTAGACAGACAAACCAGTGGCATACCCGATGGTAAGTGATAAACCCTGGTTCATACACATGGCTGTGTGGCAAACTCAACCAAACCGCTGCCCACCGTAAGGATGGGAAACTGAATAGGAAAAGCGAGATGAGGAAAAAGGAAAAGGGGATGAACGCAATAAATATTGTTTCTTTACGTCGATATAATATGACGTGTGATGGTCTAAAATTGTCTTTATTTTCGTGTGAGTGTGGTCCATCCGAAGACCAGAACCTGTGAGTTCAAGTGGCCTCTGAAGCACGGTAGCGCTATGATGTAAAAGATTATACAAATCTAATTCTATTTTTCTATTAAGTCCTTGTTTGTAATAAGGTCTTATGCTATAGAAACTTTTAAACACTCGCGTTGCATGTTTAAGAATATATATATAGACGGGAATTAACGCGAACATGCAAATTAGGTATTTACATACCTTATTTTGCTCGACGTTTCGAGACGGTTGCACGTCCCGTGGTCGCAAGCTGATTGGTGAAGCGATGTCACGTCTCCGAGTGCGAGGTAGAAGATTCTATTTTTACCCCCGGGTCGTTGATATTCGAAGTACCGGCGCAAAACACACTAACCGTATCTGTATATTGAACATTCGCCGACTGCGCATTAAAGTGGGGTGTTGTTAGCCGAATCACAGGATTCCACGCCGATGATAATTTGAAGCCCTCTTCCCGATTGAAATTTTTATGTTTTCTGATTTCAATCGCTTCACGCACAACTCTTGGGTAAAAGTGGCGTTCCGTGGAGAGGACTTGGGGACGATGAAATTCAATCCAGTGATTGGTGCCCGATTGAAGTAAATGTTCCGCTATCGCCGATTTGTTCGTTTGACGGTTCTTTACAGCTGCCATGTGCTCCTTTATACGTTCAGCGATAGTCCGCTTCGTTTGCCCTATGTAAGAGCAACATGGTGGGCACACCAAAGGATGTTCTACCGCTACAAACCCCAGGTGTCTATAAAATCAACTGCAGCTGCGGAAGCATGCATAATTATACATGCTCTTTTAGGTAAAATCCTAAATAGGTAGGTATATTTTAGAGTTTAATTCGTTACAGTAACACAAAGATTCAACAAGGTTTTTTTGTATGACGGCGGCGCATAAAGCTTGGATAGCAGCCAGTTAAGGCTGTGTGACAGTATACATCGGCTCGTCCCTACTTTACAACATAACTATGTCGAACGCTTGTTAAAACGCGACGTGCTGTAATATAATGTTCGCTTACATGTCGCGTCCATCCCACGATGGGGGTGTTCGTGTTCGTGTTCGTTCTTTGTACGCTGACAGCGCTTTATGGCCTCGTTGAGAATGTAGCGCTGCAAGTTGTACGAGGGCGGACACTCTTGCAGCGTCGTGTTCTCGCCGGTCCCTGACCCGCACACTCTCGGCTCGCGAGCCCGCTCGGAGCGCGCTTGCCGCCTCAGCCAGACGCCCGTCAGCCATCACCGACGTCCCGAGATTCACGTAAGCCACTACAAACATTTATAGTGGTAAAGTTTGATACCGAAACTACTAATCAACTAAAACAAAAATTTGGATGTCTTTGACAAGTTTAGTGACAACAATATCGAAATATTTCTCATAATAACTTCAATCAATCAATACAGAACCCAACTTTAACCACCGACGGCTCTGTTAATATAGGTATTAATATTGCTTTACTTATTACTCGTATTTTAAGTTCCAACCACACAACTAGTTTACAACACACATTATCTGAACAACTTGACTATGAACTTCTAAAGCGGTTTGAAATATTTTTATGTATATAAAATACTGGCCGTTGTTTACAGGTTCTATTGTTAAAATGCTTTTGTTGGAAGTTATTCTTGTATTCTACTTTACACTGAAATTTTATAAACCCTTTAATTTTCAAAACAATAAGCAGAATTAGGACAAAATAAAGAGTCGGCCGACCCTCCTCAAAATAATTTGATTGGACAATCAAATTATTAGTAAGATCTATGAAGAAATACCAACGAGGCTTTGTTTTTAATAATTAATTTATCTCAAGTACTTACGAGCCATTGAAGGTCTGAAGTAAATTGCTCTCTCGAAACTTTTGATAGCATCGCTGTAGCGTCTCTGGTTTTGTAGCAATATTCCCCTGAAACAAATATATATATGAATTATGAGATTATAAATGCAAATTCATTTCCAAATTTCTGTATTCAATCAAACGGCCGTTTTATAGCCAATTTGAGAAGAAGCTGTAAGTAATGAATGCGGAAAAGTTTTTAACAGTGTTGTATTTGAATGACTCGAAATTGTTAGAGTAATTAAAAAAGTTCTATGAATTAAAAGACAGTACATACGCAATCATATAGCGATAAGAGACACCAAAAGACCAGAACCATAACGGACTGATTTCCTACGCGTTTTTTGCAAGTAACGAGTACATCTAATCTAAAAATGGCTACATATATTGTACAAGGACCCTATCATTAAAAGCCTACAACGTTAATTGTATTTTATACTATGACATCTTGTTAGAAGTAAGCGCACAAAAGGCATTGTCAGTAGGTAACAGTCGGTACTGCGTATCTACTGCGAGAGAGCTTATAAAGAACTGTGACTATTTGTCGCATATCCGCTCTATTCATTTTATTCATCTCTCACAGCCACGTCAGAGTCACCTTTTGTGACATATTCATATGACGTGTGAAATATTGAGCCATCCGACGTACGCCGAAGTTGCACAGCTTTCATATTCCTACGTTAGTTTTACGTTGACTAGTTTCCTATTTGGTGCTAATTAGTTATGAGCGTTTGGCTGCTCCCCAATTTAATACCTCATCAAACGTTGTTTCACACGACGATGCTAAATATTGCACGCATTCGGATTGCGTACGCCGTATTTTGATTAAGCCGATGATAACGTAGGATTGAATGGGTTGGGACCAACGAAAGCAATTTTCAACTTAACTTCGCTGAACGTAACAATATGTCGAATGCAGACGCATCCCCATTAATTGCAATCGGCGAACGATTCTCGCTATTCATAGAAGGTGTGAAATACATAATGTCCATTCAAAGGTATATAACATAAACACACGTAATGCAAATGACCACCGCGTCTTTGCTGCAAAGCACGCTGCCACGCGAGTGGTTTATGATCAAACAATTGGACGGCATTATTACACGAGCACAATGCAGAATGCCAACGTTAATGAAACATCACCTGATATAACTGTAGAGCGTTATAAAATCCATATAGATAGATGCGGCAGTGCAATATTGTCCGCATGAATAATGCAGGCCCACAACGAGGCTGCTTCTACGTGGGACCAGCATACACTAATGAGAACCATCCAGACCGGTCGGGCTATTATACCTCCTCTTCTCGAGCAATAATTTGTTACTAATTCCCTTCTAATTATTGTAACGTTGGTATTGTGAATGAAATTGCTTTTGTGCGGGTGCAGCTTTACCAAAACTCAGTAGTGTGTTGAAATTCAGGACGCCCCGGGACAGCTTTAGGGGCGCAATTTATTCGGAGGAGGCTTGTACGAAAGTATGTAGCCTATTAAATGTGGAAGCGAATGATGTGATTATTGTGGAACGTACTCTCAAGTTTGTGACGAATGTCTAATAAGTTTAAGTCGGGTTCTCGTGTTTTATTAGAATTCAAATTTGTGACTATAATATTATTATAAAAGAAGGTACGTGTAAAACTTTAAGTACATGTTAGAAAATAAGGGTCGCTTATTTTTTTGCAGAAGGTCTTGGTACTACTATTCGTGACGCAGCTAAATGGTTCACACTCTAGCTGGTGATATAAATTAAGTAAGCTATCACACTTTTTGTTAGCTAACAGTAATTTTAATGCTCTTTTTCTCTTTATTTTTTGTATCAATCGTTATGGTCACAAATAGGTTATTCTAACTATCATTTTTGCGCTTATATTAGGTACCTTAAGCTTCTCTTCTCTCAAACTATGTAAACAAAATGCGGCGGTAGGTATAAAACGGCTGTAGGTATATCGCTGAATTCTAGTCAAATACTCTTAGTTAACTTTTTGTTACTTTTACTTGCAGTAGGCGACAAAAAAATTTCTAGGATGACTCTTTAAGTAAGCACTTTTTTTTTAAATTACCTACCAATTGTGTACTTGTCATGTAATGTTTTACGAAAATTAAAATATATAGTTCCTTTAATTTTACAGAAACCTGGTTTTAATTTTGGGTATCGATTAATGAAACTATTTCCAATCACTATAATTAGTAGCTACGCCCTAGCTAATAGAGTAAGATCCTAGAGCCGCCAGACCTACGTCATTTTATGAAAGCTGAAATTTTGAGGATTATTAGTATACAATCTTGTTAAGAGGTATGCCGACCCACTAACTTGAATGCTGGGCCATTTCACAGGTAGCGCGAAGTAAAGGTACCAAAAAAACATACTTACGTTAAAGTATCAAAGCTGGTATTCAAATATGTGTTTAAAAATACTGTCTAAAATTGAAATTCATTATTGTCAGACACTTTCCGTGGGCCATTACTTCTGCCAGACGCCTTGAAAGTTACTTAAAAATTATGTAAACTACGTCATTTTAGCAAAGCTAAATTTGATATATGTTACTTTAGATACTATTTAAAGACCCTTCCTAAGCAGCCAGACCAATCCGAAGGGCCATTCGTCTAGCCAGACATCATGGAACTTTCCCTGTGAGTGCGAGCGTGCGGCCATTATTCATACGCATTCATACGCATGAATGCGTTTGAGTACACTACATTGTCCCAAAAGACTGTAGGAATATTATTTTGGGTATTATTACAAGAATAAAAGTGTAAAATATATTTTTTCACAAAAAATATATTTGTAGCGGCAAGCTACATAACACATATCTCAGCGCCATCTACTCAATGACGACGGAACTACTAAGACAGACTACTATGCGTTGCCGCTACAAATATATTTTTTGTGAAAAAATATATTTTACACTTTTATTCTTGTATTAATACCCAAAATAATATTCCTACAGTCTTTTGGGACAATGTAGTGTACTCACACGCATTCATGCGTATGAATGCGTATGAATAATGGCCGCACGCTCGCACTCACAGGGAAAGTTCCATGGTGTCTGGCTAGACGAATGGCCCTTCGGATTGGTCTGGCTGCTTAGGAAGGGTCTTAAAATAGTATCTAAAGTAACATATATCAAATTTAGCTTTGCTAAAATGACGTAGTTTACATAATTTTTAAGTAACTTTCAAGGCGTCTGGCAGAAGTAATGGACCACGGAAAGTGTCTGGCAATAATGAATTTCAATTTTAGACAGTATTTTTAAACACATATTTGAATACCAGCTTTGATACTTTAACGTAAGTAAGTATGTTTTTTTGGTACCTTTACTTCGCGCTACCTGTGAAATGGCCCAGCATTCAAGTTAGTGGGTCGGCATACCTCTTAACAAGATTGTATACTAATAATCCTCAAAATTTCAGCTTTGATAAAATGACGTAGGTCTGGCGGCTCTGGGATCTTGGACTACAATGTAATTGGGGGCGAGGCTATTGACACCTACCGGGCACATTATTAAGCGAACGATAATTAACATTTAATACACACATAACTTCGAAAAAAACAGGTATGTGCCCGGGGTACCTATGGTGGCGATAGATAGAAAGATATTTAAAAACCAAATGTCCACCCGTGCGAAGCCGGGGCGGGCTGCTAGTATAAAATACGTAGATTCTACCTATTTAATTGAATATTATATAAAATTCAGTTGAAAAACTGCCGAAGTAGTTATTACGCATTGGTAACTATATATTTATTGATCGATTCAGTAAAATGACGCTAATACTTTAATAGGCAGCGTACCATAGACCTAGATTGTAGCTACCGTATTATTAAATACTTGGAACAAAACATAACCGCTGTTTTACAGAAGTAATTTTAAGATTATTTAATCACTGGAATAGACCAATATTACACGAATGTTAAAAGATATTTCATGTTTCAATAATTTAAATTAATTACTTAAACATTTATCGAACTTTATTTTTACCTATTGTCGGTGCCCGTAACATATCAAATTAAATTCCATTCCAACGAAATTACGATGGCATGCTAAAGTAAATTAAATGTGTAGATTTCCATTTACATTTATACAACTGGCATTTTTGTTTAATAGTGTGTTTGTTAACAATTATCGTTATGACAACCCTTAATTACTCGTACAAAGAACATTACATAACTGCTCGCATGGGGTCACAGATGACCCCAAATAGTATGAGTAGTTTTTAATATCTATTGAAATATATAAGTCAATGAAACTATTTTATTATTAAAGTGCTTTATTTGTTCTGTTACACAAATTCTATAAAACAAGAAATAATTATCAAATATTTATAATTTGTACTTTGGTATCAGTTACATAAAAAATACGAGTATTAACTATGATCTACTGAGATCATAGTTAATACTTGTATTTTTATGAACTCTCCGGATCACTCTTGTTACACTGTTGATAGTATACGAGTATTTAAGAGTGATCATTGCAGACAAATCTTGAAAATTTCCTGCATTTTGTTGGTACTTTGCGATCGCATTTCCGCAGGCAGCTATTACAAAGTCCACGTTTTGCAGTGGTTGGTGGAACGCGATTTTTCTACTCATGCACTTCCACCAGAAATTTATTTTACCTACTTAGAAGTTGCTTTGACTTCAAGTCGTCGTTTCTGGTCATTTTAAATAAATAAAAATAAGTATTAGTTATATTTATACTAATACTTATAATCAAAATATTCCAAAGCAGTTTTTGCTGCTGACTTGACACCTGGTAAGTGTAAAATTATATTATGGCCTTGTGTTCTTACGGCACTTGATGGTGGGGACTTAGACCATTTTTGCTTAGGACCATTTCTTCCATTATGTCTGGTAAAATAGTAATTGTTATACTGCCCTGCAGAAATGTCTTCCTCGTTTTATGACGAATCACTTGATTGTGCGGACAGTTGCTCGATTTTACTAGCACTATCGTGATCATTTTGTGTTATCTCGTCTTAATCTGACAATCTGACTCAGAACCTGACCCTCCAACTTCTTCTTCATCAGAAGCCTCTTCCAACCATTGCACAATATGCTGTTCTCTCCTATTCATGACTAATTCTAAAGAAAAGACAAAACTCTTAGTAAAACGGATTTTTTATATAAATTCATTGTAAAAAGCTGTAAAAAACATATTTATAACAATCATTTATTCACTGAACATACAATAATATAAATATAATTCATAATACACAAAAAATAAACAAAATAAAGAAACTTCCCTCTTTCAAAAAAGTAGCGTAATTACTCGCACGGGGTCACCGCTCAAGAGCGCAGCTACGCGTCCTTCCACTCCCGTGACTTGGTCGCTACTAAAATACAAACTTAGACGCGCGTTATGAAGCTACCGAGGGTGCGGGGGAAATCAGGCCGCGCCAAGTACCTTATTCTTTTATCCGAAAATGCTTTGACCCCATGCGAGTAATTAAGGGTTAACCCATAATTAGGACACTACCATATTATGACAATTTGCTGAAAGATAAGGCTGTGAAATAATTTCGATGTTGTATGTGTATAATAATAACACGTTACGACAAACAAAAATAGCAAAAAAATACATCTGGAATGTTATTTATTTTATTTATAGTCTCACGCCTGTATCCCCGAAGGGGTAGGCAGAGGTGTAATATTACACCCACATTTCGCCATGAATTTTTAGGTCCCACGTAACAGGGGGCGAGCCTATTGCCGTACCGGGCACGTTACCAGACTCCGTGCTGCTACTGAGAATTTCCTTACGGAAAAACTCAATAACACTTTGCCCGACCCGGAAATCGAACCCGAGACCTCTCAATCCTACGCGCACATTTATGTCGCGAGACCAACGGGGCATAAATGTAGGTCCTCTTTTTGCTATTTATTTTAGACTTGTTCTGAAAACTCAATGAAAAAAATCTAACAAAGGTAAGGACCTCGCAACCTATAAGCGCTTTCTATAACTGATGCTAAGATTATCCGTGACACACACTAATGAGTAATCTATTGGTAGGGGTAAATCGGCGCAGAAAACCACAGCGTAGGGTCTGGAAATAGGTTCGTAGACAACAAAATTACAAGCCTATGTTAAAAGCCTGGTTAAGTCCACCCAAATGTGTTGTACTATTTATTGTTATAACAATACTGTTGTGTATTATAAATATACTTTTTTTTCAACAAAGTTTATAATATTTTCTAACCAATTTAAAGCTGAGAACAAAATTTTGACGCGGTTTGTCCTTTTCAGTTCTGGCTAGAATGCCACTTTGCTTATTGACTTTAGGAGTGCTATGATAGCGGATCAACAAAATGCATAAAACAACTTTTATCCATTTATGAATGTGCAGATGTTGAAGTATGAAGGAATGAGTGATAAGTGTCCGGAAGACCTTAGACCAACAGTAGGACCAATATTTAAAAAAATATTTACTGATATTTTTATTTAATTTTGTTGTACACTAGCTTATAGTATTAAGCAAATTACAAATGTAAATGACAAATACATAATTTTCAAACTGTGTTTTCATTCACTTTCTGTTGATGAAATCAGAGGAATAGGAATGAAAACTAAGAAAGTATAAGGTATGATAATAAATTCTCATTTTTTTATGAAATTTAGCATTTATTATTATTTCATCAAACAGTGCTGCAACGCAAAAGATAAACAGCTATAAAATCCAAGAAATATAGCTCGCCTTTCGATAGAAATTTAATTATTAACTGCTTCATTCCGTTTTAGATTTATATCAGGAAAGCTACATCAATCACCTGTAGCTTGATTCTCATGCGCTCATTGACTAAAAAAATGTTTAATTCAGAATGTTGTAGATTTCCAATGTTACATATTTTGATTAAAAAACACGGACATTATAACAACCTTTAGACGCTGTCTTTAATGTATCATAGAACCGCATCTTTTCGGTTCAAGTTGTCTGGGTAGTTTACGTTTTAATTTAAAAACCTAGTCATCAGAGCAGGGTGCATAGGGTTCCCACCAAGAACTTAGAGTACCAAGCCAACCTCACCTGCAAGTGGTGCACCTGCCGATCAACGGACGAGGCTCTGGTAAACAAAATATCCCGATAAGCAGCAATAGGCTCACCACCTATTACGTGGGATCAAAACACTCGCGAAAAGTGGGCGTTTAATATGCCTCTGCCTGTCCCTTCGGGGAAACAGGCGTGAGTCTATGTACGTATGTATGTCATCAGACCATAATCATTTAATTATAGTCCAATGATTTTTTTAAAAGCCCAAATGAAAATCTTGGCATTTTGGTGCGCCATGGGTACCTTTATGTATACGACGTGTAAGCATTTATCACATGCGGTGTTCACATATTTTAAGTACTAATTTTCAGCGCAGGCTCTCGAAATATTTGCCTACATAAATATCCAAACATCGTTACAAGTAACAAGCATAGTTTAAATTATAATAAATGAATTTATAATCAATAACATGCTCATCTATATGTGTAAAACAGTTAAAAATTGAAATGTTCATGCGACAATCATTTTAGTGAGGCTATGTATTCAGGGCTGTGAACAAACGATTTGTAAGCGTTGAGCATGACGTTCGCGGACGAAGTCACACGCGGCTCTAGGTGCGATAAATTAAATTCAGATACGGTTTGTTAATGTTAACGTTGCATAAATTATGATGACGGAATGTTTGTTTAATTTGGCACGTTTGAGCAACGACGCAAACGTTGCTTGGAGCGAATGCTTACGAAACAGGTCGGATGGGTGGCCGAGTGTGACGCACCATCGCGCGGTTACGCGATACCCGCATTCCGCGATTTAACCGAGGTGACAAATTGTGAATTGAATTAATGTTTACTGGCGCGCTTAAATTATAACTTACGCATTATAACACTATCTTTATTGTCCCTGTAATTTACGGCTGGAATTCCTAATGTTGTTACACAAAGGCAGCAATAAACATTTTGCTCGTGATTTATTTGAATAAGCAATTTGTCTGTTTCCATTAATCCTTAAACTGAGATTCCAGTTTGCCGAATGTTGATCACGGTTGTGTAAATACGACAGACCCAATTTCACTTGATTATAATTTCTGATAAATCATAAAACAACATCAATGTCTAAGGTTTAAAATTAATATAAAGCACACTTCGCTTTTACTTAATTGTAAATAGGTATTGAAATAATACAACAGACATTAAATAAATCCTTCTTTGGTTTGCAAAGTTTGAATAGATAGTTGGTAAGACAATGATTCATTTTATCGGGTGGCCATTCAGGAACTAAGATTGTTTGCTAAAAAAGCTTGTCAGTTTGCAAACTAGCATAATGAATAATCACGTGTACCGTATCACAGCAATATTAGAGTTGCTTAGAGTCGAGCAACAGAGAAAGAAGCCTAATTTTCTAAGGCCTAAGTAGCGATAGGCTAGTGTAGAGATCAACAGAAGGCCAATTCTCGTATTTTATATGTCATTGAAGCTATATTTTGAACGAAATGAGATTATATTTTGAATTGACTCAGAATCAGTATTCTGCTAATTTAATGCCATTATCGTCTAATTTGACTTCTATAGTTCGCCGTTGACACATTGTTTAATGTACGATCTAGTAACGAAAACATTCCAGTAACATTCAAATATCAGTTAATTTAGGAGAATACTATTTGTGACCAGTATGATACTGATCGAAACTACATTTTGAACAGCTATAATTAGGAGAATTGGGCCTCTAATCTAATAATCTAATTGCTACGCAGAGGGTCTTGGTTTCAAACCCACGGTGCTTTCCTCTGACTTCTCTCAAAATAAAGTTTGTATATAATTGTTGATTTTCATTGCTTAACAGAGCTATATGCTTGCAAAATTATCGTTAAGATCTGCATGGAAAACTTTCAGCGTGTCTAAAAATACTCCATGATATTCCTAAAAGACATGTTAACGTCGGCCAACCTGTATCTACCACGCATACAGGTTGGCAGACTTTACATGTCTTTTAGGAATATCAATTCAGTCAAGTCAGCGGTCGATCAGTTTTAAAAAGTTTCGTTTGGCTCGCTCATAGGTCAAAATAGTGGTACAGCTTATTATATAACGCTGATGATGACTATGAAATTTCTCATCCTGTTACTGATAACATGGCCTGAGCCATTAGTGTCCTTGTCACAGGCAATAAAATAAATGACTTCTTTGCTCTAACTAATTCCTACAGTTTAGACCCTTTCTAGCAACTTTAATCTACACCAACGTTCATAAAGCGCGCTTCGTCTTCCACCTCGTTGCGACCCCTTGTTAAGATTGAAATAAGCCAATAACTGGTGGGTGTGACAGTAACATTGTGCCCATTAGCATAATATCTGCTTAATTATGTAAATGTCAACTCAATAGAATTTGTCTCATTATCTCGTACTACAATATTTGAAACGGCTGAAATATAGATGATTATCGTACCTGACAACCTTTTGTTACGATTTTGGCCTATTGAACGGAAATCCATAAATAGTAATGTATAAATTCTTTATGGAAACTTTAGTTTTATATTACAATTTAATTGAAAAGCAAGAAATATTATATTCACAATGCTTTTTCTGTGCCATACAGTCATACGAAAACATGTAATAAAAATATAATAAGTTTAGTTCAGATATATTTCCAAGCATCTGATCATAAGAAAAATATGAGACAGACAAGATTAAAACTAGTCTACAAACTACATTTTACGAGACTTAATAAAGTCATGCAAAGTCGCAGTGGTTTTGTACACACAATTTTATGCGGGTAAAGTTTCAAGTAAATACTAACATAAGCAATAACATGGACTATTGTTTGACGAATTCGTAAATGGCATTGTAACGGTTTCTAAGTAGAATTATGTCAAAGTATTAATTACTTGATGTATGATGATGATGATGATTTATTACTTTTAGGACGTTCATATCATGTTATAAAATAGGATTGTTCAAAATTCTGTACAAAGAGTTTTAAATCAGACAGCTAAATAGAAATGGTTGCCAACATTTAGTAAGTTTATTATAAAATGTGCGGTTTGACCTTTCGAGTGTACTACCCTTAGTAAACTAAATAAATAAACCTTCTTTCCCAATCTCATTGACACTAATGTAACTAGAAAGTAAAAGCTTTTACGCAATGTAAATTCAATTCATAATTATTATATGTTACAAAAAGGTCTACAACTTAAGTAAATGAAACTCCAGCGACCTTTCGCTAAAAAAGGGGCACTGGTATGACCAAGCATTTCAAAAAGAAAAAATACAGTAAAATTAAATACAAAAGATCTATGTAATAGAATATAAATATTTTAAAGAAATACGCGCAATTACTGGCATGTTACTACCGCCTAAAAATTTAATTCGGGTATATTTATTTAGTATTATTAAGAGCCACAAAAGCTTAAAACTTCGTACCGCTAATTAGGTATATGAAATCGAACACATGGCTCTACTACTTAGCATGTTAATATATTATGATATAACGTCTGGAATAAGGTAAAAAGATTATAGTTTATACATGGCTAGTCAAACTTTGGGTTTTGAACAAAGATCCATAGTTTCAATACACTGTATTTTTTACCCGACTACGGCGAAGCCAAAAGGAAGGAAGGAAGTTTATGAGTAACAAAACATGTATTCTAAAAAAATTGGGCCGGTCGTAAATCTAATGCGTACTTGGCTATTGATAACATTTTGTTCTATTGCTTCTAGTGATAGATACGATATGGTGACACGAATCAATTCTAATCGAATAGTGTATTTGAGAAGAGATGAAAAACGCGACATCAAACTCTATGCCAACCCGTCTAGCCGGCGTGGTATGGTAGGCTAAATCCTGCTATTTCGTCACAATAGTATCATCATCATCAGCCCTGTATATAAACTGTCCTATTGCTTCTCACTATGAGAAGGGTAAGGCCATATTCGACCACGCTGGCCAAGTGCGGGTTGGCAGACTTCACATGTCTTTCGAGAACATTATGGAGAACTCTCAGACATGCAGGTTTCCTCACGATGTTTTTTTTCACCACTTAGCAAGCGATAATTAACAATTTAATACGCACTTAACTTCGAAAAGTGATCGGTGCACGCCGTGGATTCGAACCCGAGACCCTCTGCGGGGCAGTCTGTCGGCTCTCCACTAGGCTATCGCTGCTTAAACAATGGTATAGTGACGAAAATGTTGAGTAGCCTATGACCAGGAGTGGACTGTGGCAGGGTGTATGGTGAAATGACTGATATGATCTACTGTCTCCGTCAAACTGCTATACAGTTTTCTACTTGAATAAAAATCTCTTATAAATAATATTACTAGAGTAAGTTGTACATTCGCTTAGAATCACCCCGGCCTGTTAGCTGCCCCGGTTTAGTGGTAAGTTTCACTGACTGGCAAGCCAGAAGTCGGGGTTAGGTTTTCATCCAGTACAAGGTTTTGTATTATACATAAGCTTTTACCATAGTTGAGCACGATAGTTGTCCTGAGTCTGAGTCTGAGTGTATTTAATCTATAAAAAGTGTATTTTTTTAAATACCTATATAATTGTGTTTATCTAGTAACTGATTACCATAATACACCTTCTGCTTATTGTGAAATCAGATCTGTATAAGTTCAGTATTTTCAAAGGCCTGTCATAATAACCCATACAATTTAATCATCATCATCATCATGTCATCTAGAGACGTCCACTGCTGGACATAGGCCTCCCCCAAGGTTTTCCACACAGACCGATTTTGAGGCGCCCGCACAATTTAATATATGAATAAAAATGTATGTTATATACATTTTTATTCTTAAAAATCTTAAAAATGTTATCCTTTATTTCATAACTTTGTAGGCGTGGTCAAAATGTAGAGCTATGCCAATATCAACTCCTAAGTGCCTATGTACGCCGAGGAAAACGTGAGGGGACGAACGTGGCGGCTAGGGTTCCTTGTAATTAGCCTACTGCACTACTAGCCTAAGACGAGTGGCAAAATTATTACCTAAGTAAATTAATGTATTACTAGGGGTTAATTGCGCCCTATCATTCCAAGCTAAAGGCAAAAAAGTAGGTACAGTCAGCGTCAAAAGTTGATGACCACATTTAGATTTTCAATATTGCTGTACACCATAATATACCTAAATTGCTCAACATGACAAGCGCCAGAAATGAATGATTATCTTAAAAGGGCATAAGTAGGTGACCATGACTTTTCAAAAGTCGCTAAACAAAGTTATGGTAAAAAAAGCATAACACCACGTCATCAGTCATTCGGCCAGTACGGCCAGTGACGTCCGAGAACTAAATAAAGGAGGTCGTTACATTTGATAAACTAATATGATTAATTATATTATTATAAAAGTATTTTGAGGTAAATAATTGTATATAATACTATAGTCTTTTAAGCTAATACAACATTTTATAGATGATAAATAATTGCAACCGCAATGGTTTACATTCGATACAAAGTGATAATTAAGTAGAAATATTATTTTACATTCAAGGGTAAACAGTTTTACAAAGAATTGAATTAAAACAGGATTTGTGTGAATTTAAAATGAGTCTTATATGTATATAGGGGGTCTACCAAGGGTTTGTTTTTCAAACAAACCACGACTTTTGCACGCGATCGTCACGGAAGTTTCCTGCATGTGAAATAAATTATACAAGTATTTTTATCTAGTGAAACATGTCAAAATAATAGTAGTTTCATTCATCAATTAATGTTAAAACTTAATTTAAAATTTTTTTATCGTCAAATTATTGATAACAAGTATTCTACTTAACAGCAAAATACTATGACGTCACTATATCATATTTCATACAAAATCCTTGACAAAGGTCGTTTTTGGAATTTAATTAAAAGTGCTTGATTTGACTCTATTGACTAGTTGGAAACAACCCTACTTCCATAGATTTTCTAAAAGCGCCCTTATCGGATAGTAGCGATCGATAGAGGGTGCATTAAGGAAATGTATGAAAATTGTTCCCGTCGACTAGCCTATCATCACCGTGTAAATTTCGTACTAGACCCTCGGATTGGGTTCTAAATCAATCGTAACTATAAAAATCATAAACTAAGTCGACGGTATGAATTTGAACGGAATCTACGTGATTTTTGAAAATAAGTCTTATTGCTTTACGAATAAGGTAAATTTACGAGCAATTCAATCGAACTAAAAATCTATAATAAAGTTGATGGTATAAATTCAAACTGATGATTCTAAATGTTTTCGGATATAATAACGATCAGCAATTTTTGACTTTGACAAGTAGTGTTCAGTTAGTTCTGAACTTTAATGATGTTCATTCAATACTGGCGCCCTTCTTGTTGAGCGATTTATGGGTGATAAAATGTTCATTGATTTTGAAAATCTGAATGTGGTCATCGACTTTTGATGCTGACTGTACCTAAATGTATTTGTTAAACATTTTCTTAAAAGCAGATAAGTTTTAAACCTTTGAACTTTAAACTTATTTTTGTTTAAAACTACTCCCGCACTAGCAATCAATTCTAGGTCATGTCATCACTTTAAAAACATTCAAGCAGCTAGAAACATCAATTTCTGAATGTATTGTCTCGTTTGGGCATCGGACCCACAGCCCTTGGCGTGGTACTAAAGGGCGAGGCAGCTGCTTAAACTACTACAATATAAGTGCAGTCAAGTTGATCTGGTATATCACTTCTAAATTAAAACCGAATATGACGAATTAAAATATGACGCACTGTATTTAAGACACTCCAATATGACAGAATATCATACATTTAAATATATTATTATTGTTGAAGGTTTAAAATCTACACAGTGTGTATTAGCACTGGCCATGTATCGTACTGGCCATCTGTCTTTTAATGTCACTAGACATATAGACATGTATTTCAAATGATGTGTTTACTTCTATAGTCAGAAATAAAATATTGTCAGTCTTTGCCACTCGTCTCTGGGAATACGTCGTTTTATTTCAGGTTATGGGCCCAGAGAGCTCATAAAATCGCAATAGAGTCGTTTTAACAAGGATTTTGCAAGCAAGTGTTAAAATACAGTATTCGTTTTAACAAGGATTTTGCGAGCAAGTGTTAAAATCGCAATTGAGTCGTTTTAGCAAGAATTTTGCAAGCAAGTGTTAAAAGACAGTACTCGTTTTAACAAGGATTTTGCGAGCAAGTGTTAAAACCGCAATTGAGTCGTTTTAGCAAGAATTTTGCAAGCAAGTGTTAAAAGACAGTATTCGTTTTAACAAGAATTTTGCAAGCAAGTGTTAAAAGACAGTATCCAGTGCGATTTAGCTGTAATTCTAACTAAAGGGACGCGATAATTATTCGGAGTGGTGTTTCGCTGCAGAGAATTTCTTGGTTCTGGAAGGCATGAAACATTGTATAAAGGCAGAACCAGATAAAGAAATTACAAGCGCGGTCGATGGGCAAACGTTGAATTATTTCAGGTTATGGGCCTGAAATTGAAGCCAGAAATCAATTCTGAACGTGTGATTCAGGTGCAAGACCAGAATGTTGCTTCAGTGGGGGATTAGGTTAAACACCAGAACAATCCCATTAGGTTAAACACCAGAACAATCCCAGAAGATAACAGGTTTTGGAATCAACATCTAGTCTTGAAGGTAAACAACAAGCCCAGAAGGTAACAAGTTTGGAATCTTCATATATCTAGTCTTGAAGATAACTCCAACAGTGATTATAAAGACTCAGAGAGTACACTTCAGTGTGAAAATGAAGGTTTCATGGACAGACCCAGACGAACACGGAAACCACCAGAGAGATAGGTATGTTAAATCTTTGTACAAGTACAAGCGCTGAAACCTATGAAAATGGGGCAGGTTTGACACTGCAACGGACCAGAAGAGAAACAGTGGACGTTGACCATGCAAGAAGAACTAAAGTTTCAAAAAAAATGATGTATGGGAATTATGTGATAGTTCACAAGATGGTAGGGTTGTGCAGTGTAAGTGGGTGCTTTGTAAAAATATGACAGTGATAACAAAGTTCGGTTCCGTGCATATTTAGTTGCTATGAATGTATTGTTCATAGGAGATCCAGTTGCTATGAATGTATTGTTTATAGGAGATCTAGTTGCTATGAATGTATTGTTTATAAGAGATCTAAGATAGATCCATGTATGTATACAAAAGTTAGAAATATTTTTTGTAGAGATTTTTATTTTTTCAAATGGTTGTAAAGAAACAGAATATTTGAAAAATGTAGTTAGTATTTCAAACTTAAGAAAGTTATTGGTGTCAATGTGTTAATAAATCTGAGAAATCTATCACATTGAACCAGTCTGATTATATTGATCAGGTGTTACAAAAATTAACTTGCATGTATGTAAGGGGGAAAACTATGTTGGAAAATTCCCATATCAAGCTATTGGTTGTCTAATGTACTTAGCTGTTCTAACCAGGCCTGATATTACTTATGCAGTTGGATTTTTGAGTCAATTTAACAATTGCTATTCTAGATATTTTACTTTTGTATAGAATGTATAGTAAATACAATTGTAAATGTGAATAGTATTTGCGTACAGCTGAGATGCCAGCTGATGTATTCACCAATACTCTGTGTTGTGAGACATAAGTTTTTGGATATATTAGGTATTCAAAGATTGTAATTGTGTATATACATATTGTTAGATATAGTGGGGGTGTTGAAGGTTTAATATCTACAGTGTGTATTAGCACTGGCCATGTATCGTACTGGCCATCTGTCTTTTAATGTCACTAGACATATAGACATGTATTTCAAATGATGTGTTTACTTCTATAGTCAGAAATAACATATTGTCAGTCTTTGCCACTCGTCTCTGGGAATACGTCGTTTTATTTCAATTATGACGCATTGTGTTAAAGACACTCCAATTAGTTTGTGAATAATGACCCATTCTCCTCTGTAATTACCAATTTACAAAAAGACAAGGACGTAATTATCACAGTATTAACCACTCTTGTTCAAAAATAATTACAAAACTTCCGTTCACTCATTCCTCACGGCGTTCCACGTCGGGAAAAGGAAAAAGTAAGTTTTCCTTAAACTGTTTTCGCTTTAATGTCTCTTAAAATTTTACTATCAATTAATCTTGGTTATCCTCTCAAAGCATTTTGGCCACCATCGAGGCGTCTCAGGACACCCGTAGAAGTATTTTGGCCACTTTCGAGGCTAGGCTTTCAAGCTAAGTACGACGCGTAATATTTTCGTTGAAAGAATGGTGATATTTCTATTTATTAAGTTAATATTGTATATCAAAAGTCTAGGCGTAATTAAATAAGCTTTCGAATGATATTAATTCACACCAAATATTATACTTGAAGCCCACGCAAGAGCGGTATAAAGCGCGCCCGGTATAATATTTTCCCGCCATTTTCGAGCGCGCTATTATATTTCTAACATATTCATATTTCTCGTCGTTTTTTATTATGGGAGGCATATAAGTATTGTGTACACGGTTAGAAAGGTAATTTAATTTGCTTTCAGAGATAATAAATATAATGGAAAGAAACATTTTAATTTTAAACATAAAGAAATATAAAATATAAATGATTGTTGATTGCCGCCAATTTTCGTATTTTATTTTTTTAACATATTTTTTTGTTATATATATCAGATTCAAACCTGGATAAGTTTCTTTTCAACTAGATTACCAATTTAAAACACCATATCTGATAAGATTCCGATAAGAATTATTCTTATTGGACTTAGCACAATTGTTTACTTTTGCCCGCAAAAATTACCGCCATACCCGCCAAAATTTTCGAAAGCCTCATGAATTATAGGAGTATTATATATCACATGATAGGTTTATTTATATACTCATAATACAACAATAATTCATAGCATAAATGTAACGTTATCTATATATTTTCATTCAATAAAAAATAATGTTCCGGTAATGGAATGAATATAGCCTCTTGAATTAAATTATTACACAATATTTGTTTATTTTTTTGCTGTTATTTTATAACTAATTAGTCTGTTCACAATTAAAACATAAAAATATCAAATATAATTATACTATTTGTTTACAATTATGTTTTGAATCCATAATAACGCCCCGCGCGCAGCATGCAAAGGCAGTGAAATATACAAAAATTTCAAATGCTGACATTTAAATAATATTCTAAGCAAGCATTGCTTTAATTTTATATTTTTGTAAAGCTTATACCACTAGGTAGACAAAATAATAAAAGTAAGCAATTTATAACCCATATTGTTATCATGACAAACAAAAATGGCGAGTAGGTCATCGATAGACGACATTGTTTACAATAGGATCAAGTTCGGCGGGTCGCATAAACTAAACATTCCGTCATTCAGTCACCATTCAATCATTACTACAAAGCTTATTTAATTTACTTTCATAAAAACATCATGTCAAATATCAATACCCGAGTGACGAGTCGTAAGTTTAGGTTTAAGGTAGCACGGCAAGTGGCTTGCTTCGCGGGTGGTCAGATAAAGACCGCGTGATGCTTTAGCGATAAATGTCAAATTAAAACCGTACCTTGAGCGGTTATAGAAGTTTATAATTATTAAGATGGAAGCATGTTAATGAAAATGTAACTGAAATGATATTGTAGCTATGTTTGAAGTATATATCAAAGTGTTATATGGGCCGCAGCACAAGTTGGGAACGATGATATTGAACACACAGAAGTTGAACATTCAGAGCAAATAGTGAAGAATGTCAAATTTCAGTGACTTTTTATGATATGTGATGATGTATTGTCTTTTGGATTTCTTTCTTCTTGGGTGTTTGAATGTATAACTACTCGAGACCTTTTTCTTTATTACTAAAAGTCGAGATATGCTGTTGGCACCAACATTTACTTGCATTAAAAATCTCATCTAAACATCTGTTTAATTCTTTTTTGTCTCTTCGCGTAAATAACTTTAGATTCAAGAAAAGTATACTGTTGCAAGAGAGAAATAAATAACGATGTGCTGGATGCTTTTGAATACTTTACCAGTGCTTTTTTTTTGTACACTGTAAGACAAAAATATGTGTATTTTTATAATACTTTTTTATACCTACCCATCGACGACACTCCATACAGAAATGCATCAACGAGCTGGTCACGAAGAATATTAAAGTTTCCATCTTTTACAGTCTTAATCGAGAATAAAGTGTGACACATGCAAATAACTCTTACTAACTCAGCATTCAAAACAATCAAGAAAACGCATCACGATCTATATTAGGTATGCTAACTCATTCCAATTACATTTGCGCCAAATTAAGTAAAACTAGAAAAAGCAGCGAACATTTACTGTACAATTACTTGTCGCTAGTGCCGGACGGTTCCGTATAAATTGCATTTGCATGTATACGCGTCCAGATCTAGACCAAATTGTTTCACAAACAAGTATGCAAATACCAAGCAAGCGTTGTCGCAAGTCTAGATGGCGGGAATGTTAAATATGTGTGTGTGTGTGAGCAAACAGCAGTTTAATCTACGCCTTATCGCCATAGGGACACTGTCTCGCCTCGCCTGTACAACACTGATATACTGCAGGGTTGTTGAGTATCCGATGCGTCCACATTTTTTATTGCAAATGCATGGAAATTGCAATTGTTACGTCTTCTATTTGCGTTTAACTTGCTCTACGATTTGTTTTGCTGAAAGGATTTCTAACTATTTTTGGAATATCGGTGTGTTTGAAAACGGCTTTGTATTTTTACCATTTAGAAATTAGGTAATGGTGAACATTACATAGGTAGAGAGATATACTCTTTATTGTACACCAAATAATATTGAACAGTAGGTATACATTATGTTTACTTTGTCGCGGACATTGCAAACTCTAGATATCGAGATATGTATCAGTATAATTTCATTGAATAGTTTGATAACATTTCGTAAAAAAGTGTTGACCAGAAGCAAAATCTCAAAGAACAATATTTTAGACAATAAACTAATGTTTGCAGTAAAAAAATCGACAGCAACGTACATCGAATACATAGAAGGATATTTTTTTATTTGCAAGTTTAAGTCCTTTGACTCGTGATATATCTTGATTTAGGAACCAATTTTGGGATATTTTTTTAGCTGTACTCAATAAAAACATGCTTGTTTGTTTTGTTTTATGTGTGAGTGTGTGGCCAACTCTGATGTCGGAGTTTTCAGACCGACCGAAGGCCTCCGACATAGCCTTAAGATCATCATCCTTAGACAAGAACCGGGTCTGACAGCTTTACGTGCCCTCCGAAGCACAGTAGCGCTCAGATGTAAATGCCACATACGGTCACCCATCCAAGCGGTGACCTGTGCAAGCGTTGCTTAACTTTGCCGATCTGTTACGAACGGCAAGCCAATTCTCGCTATGAGCGCTTCTTAATAACATGCTTGTATACCTACATAAAAATGTTTACGGCATTCTCGGTGAATCAGACTGGCACTGACTGTTTTTCTGTTATTGCTATTATTTGGTTTGTTATTTCATACATATTCTACAGAAACGAGTTTTAGTTTACTTTGCTAGTTTTTAACAACCCTATCGAGCTGTATCATGTGTGCGCCTACCAGTACGAGTGGTGTAAAGTACTCCAGTATTTGCTGCTTTCAGTTGCAGCAGCATCTTCCTGATTTAATTTACTATTAATCAATCAGCTTACTGCACGTTTTCTCCTGCTTAGAGGCAGCTTTTACAGCTTAGCAGAGGTAAGCCGGTACTTAATATTATTACATCACGTAAGAATTATGCTGTCAATTCTGATTTACACTTTCTAAATATTTGTATACTTTTAGGTACAACGCATAATATTTAGTTTTACTTTGCCGTTGTAAAATTAGTTTCTACCTGCGGTTGCTTTTGCATCGTCATCATCAAGAATAAGATAATGGTAGTTAAATGGTATAATAGGAAGTAGAAATACTGATGTCATAAAAGTAACATACCATAATCATTGTACGGTTGTTCATGAAAATCTCCAAATATAAACACTGACAAATAGTGGTTCGCCGACCCTAGGTCGGATACCCAAACAGTAACCAACGACGCAGCTCAACTATTAATTAAACAGAACCAAAACCAAATCCGTGTGGATGACGGCATAGAATACAAGTGTCACCACCCCCTATCTTCCCGTGGGTGTCGTAAGAGACGACTAAGGGATAACACGATGCAAATACCATCTTTGCGTAGAGACGGAAAACTCGACATCAAACCCTATACGACTGCCTCGTCGGTCTCGCGGCGTAAATGTGCGCGTGGGATCGGGAGATCCCGGGTTCGATTCCTGGGTCGGGCAGTGTTATTGGGTTTTTCTGTCACGAAATTCTCAGTAGCAGCACGGAGTCTGGAAATGTGCTCGGTACGGCAATAGGCTCGCCCCTTATTACGTGGGACTAAAGTTTATCTGGCGAAAAGTGGGTGTAGAAATACACCTCTGCCTACCTCTTCGGGGTTATAGGCGTGAGACTATGTATGTATGTATGTAATTTGGTATCCAAGTAAATTCTGTAGCGACCAGGTATGTGGCTAAATGATTTCTCACCACCGGAATTGGTGTAATCTAATCTTCGTGCCAAATCCAGGGGTCATTATATCAGACTTTCTGCAATAATTCACCGTACAAAGATGACGATTACGTTTTAAGTTCTCCCCCATTTCCCTCGTTCTTGAAATAATTATTTTATAAAGAACACTCATTGTGAATTTCATTGTTTCCCCGGTAATGAGGGATTTTATTCTTACGTTACTGCAAAAGAGTCGACTAAGGGTGACTAACGAGTTAGTTGACGGAAACAGTTCCGTCAACTAACTCGTTAGTCACCCTCGATTGATATCCCCCCGTTGATATCCACAGGGATATCAACCTGTCAGCTGAACATTAATGCAATGTTTCCACGTCTCCACCCTGAGGATTATTCAAACTCGAGTATAAAGTTTAGTGAGCTTTATGAATCTCGTTCCATTTAATATTATTAATGTGAATATGTCCATTGTATTTAGCTGTTAA
Source organism: Euclidia mi (assembly GCA_944739405.2). NCBI lineage: Eukaryota > Metazoa > Arthropoda > Insecta > Lepidoptera > Erebidae > Euclidia > Euclidia mi. The sequence continues at coordinate 91,048,658 of OX123183.2, read as the reverse complement.
ATTAATGATAACGATGTACATAATAATATGTGAATGTTTTTTATCTAAATTAATTGCCTAAAGATGGTTGGTATTGCACTACACACTGAAGAATATTTACAGACCTCATTCTCCACACCAACGTAATATTCTAATCGAACCTTACGATTTTATTTAAAGTTATAAGTTATTAATAAGTAAAACAGAGGCTCGTTAATCAGTGTATTGATTTTCAATAAACACGTAAAGCTACCGAACGGCACACATTGTATGTATTCTTTATTATTTTCGACTTAGGCGGTACTATGTGTACCGCCTAAGTCGAAAACAATAAACATTCAATCAAAGAACCAATTTAATCGTACAGGTTATTTTTCCTCATCCTTATTTTTGTCGGCGAGACTTTATTTATTCTATATAGAGCTTCTAATACTGCATTTGTACACGAACTCAGCTTCTTTCGATTACAAGAGAAGCTTGGTACAATATTAAAGATGATATCGGGCACGCGCGTAATATCATATGACCTTAATAGAATAATGAGATGTGCGATGTTCGCCCATTCAGCTTACGCCTGAACGCATGCTCAGCTATCGTCACGTACAGATAGCCACTTAAATATGGTGACACACCGCCTGAGGGCTCGTCCCACTCAACGATCAATTGTAGTCGTCAAATAAGACTATTTTTTTATGGTATTAGGCGGCAAACGAGCAGACAGATCGCCTGATGGTAAGCAATTATCGCCGCCCATGGACACAAGCAACACCATAGGAGTCACCAGTGCGTTGCCGCCCCTTGGGGTTGGGAAAAGGGATAGGATGAGGAGTGGGATGAGGGAGAAGGAATAGGGGATAGGGCCTCCGGCACTCTCAATCACCGAACGAAACGCAACAGTTTAGGTACTGTTACTTTACGTCGATTTTCTGTGAGAGGGTAGTACTACCCCGGTCGAGCCGGCCCATCCATGCTGAAATCAGCAAGGCTCTACTACCTTGAACGACCTAGCTAGTTTGCACTCGCACCCGCTCGTAAGCAGATAGTGCGACCGAGGAACATTTGTTAAAGTGATAGATGGAGGTGTTTGGATCTAGCATACTCTGTTTTCATAAGAGACATCCCTAATTAAACTAATATGTTCAAATTTTAGTCTCATTTATTTGTGTTTGCTGTGTGGCAGACCGATGGTACGTGTTTCCGGCGATGCTTTGTTTTTCTTCGTTTGGTAACGCACGGGTGATTTTCCATATATTATTCCCGGTTAGTCTACATAAGTTCACGGTCAGGTAGTCTATTAAATTCACTTTTTGATTGTGAGTCTGCTATTCAGAAATCGTATTATCTAGAAAGTAATGTTGAATGAGTATCTTCTCTTCATGCATTCCAAACTAGTTTCAACTATTATGACTATTGACCTATAAATGCGAGCAAAAACACGTAGTAGCACTACCATCATACTTCCAGACACGTTCATCTCAAACGTCGACTCTGTGGCGAACGATTTGAATTTCCTTAACGCCTCGTTAAATATCTTGGGCGAGTACTGCATCAGGACAGCAGTAGCAGCTGAGGCTATGGCCGTCTCCATGACAGCGTAGGTCTTGCTACGAACACAGTCTGACTCCTTAGTATCCTCTCTTCATGCATTCCAATTTCCTTAGTATCTTCTCTTCATGCATTCCAAACTAGTTTCAACTATTATGACCATTGACCTATAAATGCGAGCAAAAACACGTAGTAGCACTACCATCATACTTCCAGACACGTTCATCTCAAACGTCGACTCTGTGGCGAACGATTTGAATTTCCTTAACGCCTCGTTAAATATCTTGGGCGAGTACTGCATCAGGACAGCAGTAGCAGCTGAGGCTATGGCCGTCTCCATGACAGCGTAGGTCTTGCTACGAACACAGTCTGACTCCTTAGTATCCAACCGCACGTGATCTAGCACAGTAGATTCGATAATTACGAATAGTCGGTCCAAAACACCAGGTCGAAGTCTTCGATCCGAGCTGTAGATTCGCACGTCAATAACTCTTCTTCAGTAAGATCGTCCCAGTATTCATGGGCCGAACTGCAGTCTATGAATGGTACCATCCAGCTGAATATAAGGATGAAATGTAGAGTAACTATTGCTTTTTTATGTCATTTGGGTCCAGGCCTGGCAAGACTGCTTCTAGGAACGATATGACGTGAGTGGGTCCTTCTGGGTAGTCAGCGTCGGGGCCTCGGAGCATGGGTCGTGCGACGGCTGCTACTGCAGACATGGCGGCGTTCACTCTGTGTGGTTCAGTGAGTGACGTCAGCGAGGTCCTGAGCCTCTCTAGTAGTGGAGGGACTACTATAGCGGGACGTAAAGTCGCTAGGTTGTGCAACGCGACTGAAATGTCGAGAGAGCCGCTTCGACTGTAGACGGCCTGTAGCGTCCGCTCTAACACGATGTTGACGAACTCAGTGATGTCTTCATCTCTTAGTTTATAATGCTCTGGCGTCTGATTCTCCCAGCTATCTGTGAAGGTAGAATATAGAATATATGGTAAACGCATACTATGGACATTTAATTTTGAAAATGTTTCAAGAGTATACTATTATGTTTAGACTAAAGAAAGCGCTCTGTAGACTCAAGACAGCCTACTAAAGGCATTGTAGGATGTTAATAATAGCAGATATAATTTAGCTCAGTTTGTCATTATACACACTCTTGTGTTCCGGAGCCATTACACGAACATATTAACAGGGTTTTATTCAAACAAGCTAAGAAGCTGACGTACCAAAATGGAAAGCTAAACAATACCTATTATCTTCATAGGGGCCGAGATTGAATCAATCCTGCTCATAAATAGGACGGTTTATGGCGTGTATATGTAACATTGTATATTCTATATTCTCAAGTAGACAACTCTAGATAAACCTTAGAGGTACATCCACGCGCGATACATATTAATTCTTTCACGTACAAACAAACTCGTGCAGAATGAAATTTGTAGATTAGAACAAAACAAACTTTGACGAAAACCTTTGAAAGGCAAGTAAATTACCTCCAAATTTACCTTAAATCTTTAGTGAAGGGAAAGATTTAACATAAACTGATTGAAAGAACAGCTTCGGATGAAAAATGCTCGCCGCTAAGATCTTATCAAACCTAGTGTATAGTGCCTGTGCAGTCCTTTTGACCTCTCCCAGTAATTATATTATGATCGTGTGGCTTGACGTTAATTTGTGAAACTGCTCGGAAACCCAACGCTTAGGTGGCAGGACCGAGAATACCGTACCCGATTAATTCAAGAAGTGGAATTCTTGGTGAATTAATGGGACGGCCCGTCGTTCTGTGCCTATTGATCGAGCACCACCTATTTAGACAGGGACCTGCCAGACATTCTGTTTTCCTATAAAGCTTTGACAATGGCGCTTTAACGCCGACCTATGCATATAAGTATCTTATTAATCAATTTTATAAAGGCCCCGCTCAGTCTTCGTGTCTCTAATATAAGATAGGGAAAAAAATGGCTTTCGCGATGGTAAGCCCTCTAATTATATACCTGAATAACGATTTATATATATTCAAAGTACGTCGTCCGACGGAATATTTAATGTCGTTAATACGCTTTTACAAAAAGGTGTTTGATAAACTTCTTTTGTACATTAAATAAAGGAACACTGATTGTATAATTTAATCTTAATGTCCCTGTCAGCCCTACAACCGCATTCAGTGCCATCGAAAAAAGTTCCATTATTGGTTTTCCCCGAAAACTTCAAACAAGGGCAGTTTTCAGAAACACGAGGAAGCAAATGCGGTGTGGCCTGACATTTATTATATTTTATAATATTTTCTTTTCCCGATGGCCTTAATAGGGATCGGTCTTTTTGCCTTTTTAGGCCCTTGGGAGAGACATGGCGAATATTATTTCACCCTCCGCTAAGGGTACTCTCAGACCTTTTGAATGCATTATTAAACTTTTGTTGTTATCGAGATTAGAATAATATGGGCCTAACATCAAATCTGTGTCTCTTTTGTTTTTTCTTTTTTACACCACTTACACCTACAATATATAATTATATTTTTTATAAACATTACATCACACACACCACTCAAATTTATTACACAAAGGCGCTTAACACAACATTTACTCACAACAATTATTAATATACACTATACATATTTTTTTCCTACTCCACTCACTAAGCTACATACATGTAAAGAAATAAGCATTATCCTTAGCAATTACTTAAAATTATGGCGAATCCATACAACTTGATTAAGGAACTCGACAGTACCGAAATTTATGTAAGTACTAAGCGAACTCACCCTCAAGAATGTTTATATGATATTGGTGACGCCAAAACACAGTTAACTATTATTAGTCAAAATATACGTAGCATCCAAAAGAACTTTGACGATTTTACATTATTTTTAAATAGATTAAATTTTCTGCCTGACATTATTATTTTGACGGAATGTCGCTTAAATGAGAATACTCCCCTATTATATTTAAATAATTACACATGTCACTACTCCAAAAAATACCTAAATCAAAATGATGGTATCGCCATTTTCTACAAAAGTAATCTCCAAGTAGTAATTGAAGAACCCAATTTTAAAGACGCTAATTGCCTATTAATTCACCTTGGTAAAGATTACACAATTTGCGCTATTTACAGATCACCATCGCATTACAATATCAATAACTTTTGTGAGTCCCTAGAAAAGTTTATGCAGTCATGTGACATCCCTAACTGTGCCATATTGGGGGATATTAATATTGATATTTCCCAAAATTCTAAAGATAACCGTGCTTGTGAATATTTAGATCTGACAGGACACTACGGCTACTTTCCAGGCCATTTATATCCCACTCACGACCGTACGTGCTTAGACCATGCTATGCTAAAAACAAAAAAACCGGCTAAGGTTGTGATATGTAGTTCAGGAATTACTGATCATGACACTGTAATTTTGAGCATGTCGAACACAACAACACGAGAACAGTCCGAACAAAAACATAAAATTAAAATTGACTATTTAAACCTAACCAGATCTATCGAAAACATTAATTGGAACTTTATGTATGCACATAATAATATCACGGAAGCAATTACAGATTTCACAGATATATTAACGAAAACAATACAAAACTTCACTCTTGTAGAAAACATTAGGAATTCCAAATCAATCAAAAAGCCTTGGATGACCAAGGGATTAGTTAAATGTATCCGTAAAAGAGACCTTATGCATATCGAAGCTGGTAACCAGGAAAATAGGGATAATCCCATAATTCAACAGCGCTATAAAAATTATAGGAACCTATGCAATAACTTAATACAGAACATTAAAAATGCGTATGACATCAGTACTTTAAAAGCGGCAAACGGAGACAGCAAAAAGACGTGGACAGCAATAAAGAGTATCTGTAATATTAAAAAAAGGGATTCTAACACCTCGGATCTCTTGCGCGCTTGCTCAAACCCCATAGAGTCCATAGAAAAAGCGAATTTGTTTTTCACAAGCGTAGGAGAACATCTCGCCACAAAATCTCTTTCATTGCTTAACAAATCCGAATCCGAACTGGCAGCTATCTCTGGCTCTTTGTACCAAAACCCTTCCCCCTGCGACTCTTTCTATGCGAAACCGACGGATATCTTTGAGGTTGACAAGATAATTTCTAATCTGAAGGAAAATTCAGCGGCGGGATGGGACGGCATTACTAACAAGATACTCAAATTAAATAAGACCTACTTAGCTGCTCCAATAGCGTTTTTGTGTAATTTAAGCATCTCCACTGGGGAAGTACCAACTGCTATGAAAATGGCCAATGTTTGTCCAATCTTCAAGGCAGGTGACAGGAGAGTTGCGTCTAATTATCGACCTATTTCCCTTCTTACACCGCTGTCTAAAATACTCGAAAAGATTATGAATAATAGGCTCGTAAATTATCTAGAAAAACATCACTTGATATCTGACAATCAATTCGGCTTTCGCAACAACAGGTCGTCAGAAGATTCAGTGTCGAACCTAGTCGACTTCATAGTCACTAAATTAGATAATGGTTACAAATGCACTGGCATCTTTCTAGACCTGGCGAAAGCCTTTGATACTGTTTCGAGAAGTATTCTGTTTAGGAAGCTTGAAGGTATTGGAATACGTGGCACAAACCTTCAGTGGTTTCAATCCTACCTTACTGATCGTAAACAACGAATTTGCATCGGCGAACACTACAGCTCCTTTGCTGGACTTAACTACGGAGTTCCACAAGGCAGCGTACTAGGCCCAACACTCTTTTTGATATACATCAATAGTCTTTGCTCGTTACCTTTACACAGTGCCAGAATATTTGCCTATGCAGATGATACTGCCATAATCTTTTATGAGAGAACATGGGAGGCAGTTTATCAGGCAGCTGAGTTGGGATTCAACCAAGTTGCCAGTTGGCTAAATTATAACTTGCTGACACTTAATGTGGACAAGACGAAAGTTGTGAATTTCAGCGTCACTACAAAAAATCCGTGTCCAGCAGAAATGTCTGTTAAGCTGCACACCTGTTATACAGGTGGTAGCTCTATTTGCTTATGCCCTAGCTTAGAACAGGTGGCTAATATCAAATATCTCGGCGTTTACATAGACAAACACCTCACCTGGACTAAGCAGCTGCAGTATGTCAGTGGGCGTGTAAGAAAACTGATGCACATCTTTAAAAGAATGGGTCAAATTGCTAGCGAGCAAATACTTAAGATGTTATATTTCGCTCTGTGTGAATCGATTCTTAAGTACTGTATCACCACATGGGGATCGGCACAAAAGACAACTTTTTTAATGGTAGAACGCTCGCAACGGGCAATCTTGAAGGCAACTTACAAAAAACCAATGCGATACTCCACCAACATACTGTATCAAGAAACCTGCGTCCTACGCGTTAGGCAATTATATATCATGGCTGTGGCACTTAAATTTCATAAAACATCCTATGAAAGTCTAGAAACACGCTCACACGCACGTAGAAAACCTAAATTTCATAAACCTAAAACTAGACTCGATTTCGGTAAACGATGTTTCCACTTCATGGGCCCTTTTATCTTTTATCTACAATAAATTAAACAAAGATCTTAATTTACTCCATTGCACAAGATCGAAATGTAAGACTCGCATAAAAACCTATTTACAAGTTATGGACTACGACACCACGGAACATTTATTAAAAATCATGCAGTAACACATACATATTTTATTTATTTAGAAAAAGCGCACACACACACACACACGAACAAACACACACACGCACAAACGAACACGCACACACGCGCACACACACACAACACACACACACAAAACACACACACACACACACACACACATATACACACACACACACACACACACACACACACACACACACACACACACACACACACACACACACACACACACACACACTACACATACACACTCTACCCACGGTTTATGAACAAATGTAAGACATTTCCAATATTATTTTGTGTACTTACCTCCTATATTCCTTTTTATTTTATTATTGTTTACTTTGCTCAAAGATGAAAGAGACTAGCCTCCACGACACAGGGAATCCTAGTGTGGAGACTAGTGTTCTCAAAATGAATGTAACCTACTTTGGAACAATAAAGATTTATTATTATTATTATTATTATTATTATTATTTTATATTCATCCGTACTTTTGCCTACGGATATATTATTATTATTTTTGCGGACAAGAGCAATTTCAAGAGTAATTCCCACATACTTCAAAATGTTTTACCTTTTCACGATTTTCGGTTTAATATTACTTTTCAACAATATGTAGGTATGATTGAAGTATTTAATTAGTCTTGTATGTATGTGAGTGTATGGTGTGTGTGTGTTTCATTTAGGTACGTAAGTACCACTTACGTACCTAAATGAAACGTAGGTAAATATAATTATAGGATCTAAATAAAATATTCTTGAACACTTTTTTTAAATCTGATAATTTAATTAATGAAACTGTGTGGCTACGGGAAAAGCCAAACCACGGCTTGTTTTAAACTGGTAAACAAATCTGCACGTAGTGGGTTTATAATGCGCAATTATTTCACCCTCCGCTAAGGGTACTCTCAGACCTTTTGAATGTATTATTAAACTTTTGTTGTTATCGAGATTAGAATAATATGGGCCTCACATCAAATCTGTGTCTCTTTTGTTATTTCTTTTATATTCATCTGTACTTTTGCCTACGGAGATATTATTTTTGCGGACAAGAGCAATTGTGTAGCCAATTTCAGGAGTAATTTCCACGTCCTTCATTTTTTTTTACCTTTTCACGATTGTCGGTTTAATATTACTTTTCAACAATATGTAGGTATGATACATACATACATACATACATACATACATAACGTCACGCCTTTTATCCCCGATGGGGTAGGCAGAGGTGTATTTCTACACCCACTTTTCGCCAGATATACTTTAGTCCCACGTAATAAGGGGCGAGCCTATTGCCGTACCGGGCACATTTCCTGACTCCGTGCTGCTACTGAGAGTTTCATGACAGAAAAACCTAATAACACTGCCCGACCCAGGAATCGAACCTGGGACCGCCCGATCCCAAGCGCACATTTATGCCGCGAGACCAACGAGGAAGTCGTATAGGGTTTGATGTCGAGTTTTCCGTCTCTACACAAAGATGGTATTTGCATCGTGTTATCCCTTAGTCGCCTCTTACGACACCCACGGGAAGATAGGGGGTGGTGACACTTGTATTCTATGCCGTCAACCACACGGCCTAAGGTATGATTGAAGTACTTAATTAGTCTTGTATGTATGTGTGTAATGTATAATGTAAGTGTGTGTATGGTGAGTGTATGTATTTCATTTAGGTACGTAAGTGGTAGGCAAATATAAATAAAAGATTTTGGACACTTTTTTTAGACGGTAGTAGAGCCTGGCTGACTTCAGCATGAATAGGCCGGCTCGACCGGGGAAGTAATACCCTCTCACAGAAAATCGACGTAAAGTAACAGTACCTAAACTGTTGCGTTTCGTTCGGTGAGTGAGAGTACCGGAGGCCCTATCCCCTATTCCTACTCCCTCATCCCACTCCTCATCCTATCCCTTTTCCCGACCCCAAGGGGCGGCAACGCACTTGTGACTCCTGTAGTGTTGCTTGTATCCATGGGCGGCGGTAATTGCTTACCACCAGGCGATCCGTCTGCTCGCTTGCCGCCTAATGCTGTAAAAAAAAAAAGATCCGATAATTTTATTAATTAAACTGTGTGGCAACGGGAAAAGCCAAATCACGGCTTGTTTTCAACTGGTAAACATAGTGGGTTTATAATGTGCAATTATTTCAAAATAAAGGCTATTTTTTATATTTATCCCGAGGTTTTGGCAAAGGTTTACACCACGTGGATCACAGAATGTATCTATCATCTCATGATCACGGCTGGTACTTAAGGCATTTCACCTTTATTTTCAAACAGTTATGTGATAAAGACGAGTTACATAAATATAAGCAGGTATGTATACAAATAGCGAAAGTTCGACAACCGGTACCACATTATTTTGTAAACCAAATATTTCAAAATATCGCAAACGCCATTAAATTAAAACAATTACTCACAAATTATAATGCACGTCTGCCATATTCGGGCGGTACTTTAGCGCCCTCTCGAAGGCGAGTTCCGCTTCCGCAGTCTGGCCCTGGGCGGTCAGCACACTGCCCAAGTTGCCGTTTGCTGTGAAATAAACTTTCAGTTAATTATTTGCATATTTAATTGTTACATAGAAAATAGAGAGGTATTTGTATAGTTAAGTTGTTGTTTGTTGTGGTTTGTCCGTAGAACTCATTGAATATTTAATCTGTCTTCTGTATATATATAAAATTCTTGCGTTACTGACTGACTAACAGACAACGCACAGCCAAAACTGTAGGGGCGCATGAAGCTGAAATTTGACATGTATGTTCCTTGAAGAGCGTAGAGGTGCGCTAAGGAGGGATATACAGAAATTCCCACGGGATCAGGAAGAAACGGTTAAATTAAAATAAAATGTGTGGATGGAGCTGCGAGCATCCTTTATAAATACACATAGAAAATATTTGACTCCCGTGATTATTAAATATACTCAAAAAGGATGTAAGCGCAAGATATTATACCGTAGTTTAAGCTTTTGTTACAATTTTAGCCTTAGTGTTACAGATTTGTAACATTATCGTTGTATGCTTCTCTATGACATAATTATGTAAACGAGTGTCTCGGAATCCAACCATTTCACATTTGTTAACCGACTTCTTTTATACACAGCACTTACGCGTATTTACATTATATACTTACAAGGCCAGAACGCAGGGGTGTGAAAGTTATCGCGTATAGATTGGAAATAACTTTTTTGCTGAGTTCTTCCAATCCATACACGATTAGTTCGCAAATACTCGAGTATACTTCGTAGTGATCTAACTGACTTGCTTATACCATAATATACAGTGCCAGTACGCATACGGACTAATCGTGTATAGATCTGAAGATTATTCTGGATTTTGTAAGGCATTTATTATATTATATAATATCACAAATATAATATGTAGGTAAGTAGACATTATGTCCAATTAAATAGTTTTTAATAAACTAAGTTGACGGAGCCCTGCTTCGCAGGGCTCCTATGTTTGGGTTAAGGGTCAAAAGAGAACCTAACATAACCTATTTAGTTACTTGAATTACATACAATTTAATCCTCCACTAATTAAGTTCAAATATTATTTCATATATGCACCCATTATTTCACTAAACTATATCTCTTGTCTTGTCAGGCAGGTGTAACTAATGTAGTATAGTCCGGGACTAGGACGCATATATTCAGTTTGTATGCAGTATGCAAAATTCTTGTATATGAGGCATATAGATTCAAAAGCAGCTAAGTGACTTCATATCGAAATAGCAGGAAATGAAAAAAACGTTTTAGTAGGTATTTTTACATTTGTAATAACTTTGGATGTTGGGCTTGTGATGTATAATAATAATAGGTTTTGGTTGTCTTTTTCTATGGTTGCTATCTAATAAGCTTAAAAATATCAAAAAATCGTATCACTTAGCTGTTTTTTAATATGATAAAGGGCACTTAGCTGTATTTGATCCTAAACTCAATTTTTGAATGTAATTTTAAGGGTCTTAGCCGGGTTTGTTTCTTGTTATAAATTTATGAAGAGATGATACTAAAAGAACACTAGATGGCTCCATACTTAGTTCATTTTTTGAAAATGTGGCACTTAGCTGCTTTTGATTCTATATGCCTCATATATAGTAATCACAGATTTAAATATAGCATTACATTTTGGCCTTGTATAGTCTGTAAATACGCAGCACTAACGCTCGTTAGGTAATTAGTGTTCTACTTCAGAAGATAGGAACTATATTTGAATTATGAACGAAAAGAAAGATGATATACCTTTCTATTTTGCCCGACGTTTCGGCATGGGTTACACCAGCCGTGGTCACGGGATGACTGATGTTCGTCAGCGCTGCCTCCGAGAAGTGCGGGTTTTGGAAACTACCCTCACTTGGTCTTCACAATTATTAACATTTATATGTTCGGAACTGTCGGTACTTCGACACACAACACTAATGGTATCTACACACTGGCGCGTAATGTCACCTCGTCGGTGTCTACATTTGCTGATGACAGGATTCCAAGATGTAGATAAACGGTAACCATCCTCCCGGTTGAAATTTGTGTGCTTTTTGATTTCAACCGCTTCCCGTGCTATTCTTGAAAAATAGTGACGGTCTGTGGAGAGAACCTGGGGCCAATGTAGCTCAATCCAGTGATTGGATCCTGACTCCAACAAATACTCAGCTATGGCCGACTTGGTGGTTTGTCGGTTTTTGACGGCCGTGATGTGTTCCTTAACTCGTTCGGCGATGGTCCTTTTTGTTTGCCCGATGTAGGAACTACCACAGCTGCAATCCAGCTTGTACACGCCTGGTGTATGAAAAGGGATGACATCCTTTGGACTACGCAGGTGATTTGCTACTTTGGAGTACGGACTATATACAGTCTTGATGGAGTATTTTTGTAGTACTGTTCCAACTTTATCCGTTACTCCTTTTATGTAGGGCATGAAAGCTGGCGCTCTGTTCACTTCAGTCAGTCTCAACCTTTTCCTTGACCTTCGCATATTGTGTTTGTAACCGTTTTGCTTGAGTACCTCTCGAACATGTGTGAGCTCACTATCTAAGTGTTCGGGGTCGCAAAGGTTATATGCTCTGTTTGTCAATGAAGCAATAACTGATTGCAAATGTCGCGGGTGATGATGTGAATTTGCGTGTAAGTACCTGTCCGTGTGTGTGGGCTTCCTGTAAACTGTGTGTGACAGGTTTCCATTTTCTCTCACCTTGATCTTCACATCGAGGAAGGCCAACGTTCTGTCTGTCTCCATTTCATAAGTGAACCTTATATTAGGATTCAAGTGATCTGCTAATTGTTCTACAACATGTCTGTTACCCTTTATAATACAGAACACGTCATCGACGTATCTTTTCCATATCTTTACGTGGAACGCTTGTAGTTGGATCCTTTCTTCAAAATGTTCCATCCAGATGTTGGCCATTACCGGTGCGACAGGGCTACCCATGGCCACTCCGTCGATCTGGAGGTAATATTGCCCACGATATAGAAAATAATTGTAATTGAAAATAAGTGTTTCAGTAGAACAATGTATTTATCAGACAGACCGTTTAACCTCAGTTTACTCTCGACCACATCAAGGCAGTCTTGAATTGGAACGCTTGTGAATAGTGACTCGACATCAAAGCTCACCATCACTTCATCGGGTTCTAGTTTCATGCTCTTGATGACGTCTACAAAATGGCGAGAATCCTTTACAAACGACGATGTCTTACCTACTAATGGTTGCAGTACCGCTGCAATGTGTTTCGCTAGGTCGTAAGTGGGTGAATTAATCTGACTTACGATCGGGCGTAGAGGCACTTTATTCTTGGGAATTTTCGGCAAACCATATATTTTCGGCGGTTGAACGGTCTTAGGTCTATAGAGGCGTTCAAACACATCGTCCGTGAAACAATATTGGTGGTCCTTGACAAGCGCTCGTATACGTTTTGTGACTCTGGCAGTGGGATTATATGACACCGGCTTGTATGTGGACACTTTGCTTAATAGATTCCGCATTTCACTATCATAATCACCAGAATTCATTACTACGGTGGCGTTTCTCTTATCGGCCTTAAGCACTAAAATATCCGTGTTTTTACGTAGCGCTTTCAGTGCTTGACGCTCTTCCGTCGTAACATTCGGTCTCGGTAGCTTCGACTTTCGCAAGATAACTGCAACATCCTGTCTCAGTGTGTCCGCGTCGTTGGATGGTAATTTGTTGCGCATTATAACTTCTTCGATGCCACTTATGATATTTTCATACGGAATTCGTTTGGGTGTCATAGCGTAATTTAATCCTTTAGCCAATATGTTCTATGTGGCTGTGTCTATGTTTGTGCTCGATAGGTAAATAACCGTGTCGCTTTGGTTACGCACTCCACTTTTGTGAACATACCTGTCGCGCTGACGTAGCAATTTTGTGTATTTCGCCTCATGTTTGATGCTGCACTATTCATAAATACGGCTCGCTTGGTTGTATGTTACACGGTCGCACAGATCAAAATCATCGCGTGATAACACAGCACTACACTCCACATATAAACTGTATAGTTCACACTGCACACTATTTATATTGTACCTACAGTTCCGAATTAATTGTCTCAGGAGACGAACACTCGCGTTTCTTAGAATTCCTTCTGAGTGTGGTATGTCTTTTCGCGGTTTAATACGCACTCCTGAGGGTACTACACCGGCATCATCAAGCAAAACGGTTACAAACACAATATGCGAAGGTCAAGGAAAACGTTGAGACTGACTGAAATGAACAGAGCGCCAGCGTTCATGCCCTACATAACAGGAGTAACGGATAAAGTTGGAACAGAACTAAAAAAATACTCCATCAAGACTGTATATAGTCCGTACTCTAAAGTAGCAAATCACCTGCGTAGACCAAAGGATGGCATCCCTTTTCAAACACCGGGCGTGTACAAGGTGGATTGCAGCTGTAGTAAATCCTACATCGGGCAAACAAAAAGGTCCATCGCCGAACGAGTTAAGGAACACATCACGGCCGTCAAAAACCGACAAACCACTAAGTCGGCCATAGCTGAGCATTTGTTGGTGTCAGGATCCAATCACTGGATTAAGCTACATCGGCCCCAGGTTCTCTCCACAGACCGTCACTATTTTTCAAGAATAGCACGGGAAGCGGTTGAAATCAAAAGGCACGCAAATTTCAACCGGGAGGATGGTTACTGTGGGGGCTGACATAGCACTTTGTATGTAACGCTTATTATACGAAGCGCGGCAAGCCAGTCCTTGCTCGATCGCGATTGTGTCAAATCGCTATAACAATTATTGTATCGCTGTGGACAATATATATATGGTGAAAGTTATTTCGGCCTTTGATTATTCTCCTTGCACACTGCCCCGAACACACAAACACTAAGGACTGTGCGGTGTGAGCGGTGACCCCGCTTAAGGCAGTGTGTGAGGTGTTCAGTCATGGCCTTACCGGCGCCGACTACCAGTATGCAAGCAAGTGAGTTAGCGGCTATTAGCGTATCTTCGCGTATACCACCGTTTTGGACGGACATACCCAAAATGTGGTTCGTCCAGTTCGAGGCGGTGATGGGCCCACAACATCAGAGCGATCAGGTGAAATATGACATGGTGTTAAGCAAGCTGGGCAAAGAGGAGCTAAGCCAAATAGGCGACCTTATCAGCAACCCGCCGGAGCAGCAGCGTTAGGTCACGCTCAAGAACAAGCTGTTGAAAGCTTTCCAGGCCAGCGCTGAAGCTCAGTTCAACAAGCTAGTCTTAGAAATGCAATTAGGCCAGCAACGTCCGTCGCAATTGCTAGCTAAAATGAGCGCGTTGGCGAAGAATTCCGGAGCGGCAGGAGACACCCTCAAGAATTTGTGGTTGACACGGTTGCCAGCTTGGGTGCGCGCGATCCTGGCTACCAACAAAGCAGATACCAAACTGGATGACCTCGCCGAGATGGCCGACAAGATCATGGACAACCTGCGTAACGGAGAGCTATCTGCAGTGGACACTACTGCTTCTGCAAATCCTGCACCCATGTCAAGCACGGCAGAGGTTAACAGCAAGCTACTGATCCAGATGAGAAATATGGCACTGGAACTTAAATCACTGCGCGATGAGGTAAACGCCATTCGTACCAGTAATCGACCTTCTGGTGCTAAACGCTGGAGATGGAACCGTTCTCGTTCCCGTTCCAGGTCCCAGACACCACGTCGAGCAGAGCACAGACCAGACTGGCTGTGCTGGTATCATTTTCGGTTCCGAGAAGCTGCAAGGCGGTGTGAGACACCGTGTAATTGGGGGAAGCAGTCGACCACGGCGGAAAACTAGGGCGGATGCAGCCTGACGCGGCGGTAGCGTGCATCAACCATATATAATAAGCGTTACATACAAAGTGCTATGTCAGCCCCCACAGTTACCGTTTATCTACATCTTGGAATCCTGTCATCAGCAAATGTAGACACCGCCGAGGTGACATTACGCGCCAGTGTGTATACCATTAGTGTTGTGTGTCGAAGTACCGACAGTTCCGAACATATAAATGTTAATAATTGTGAAGACCAAGTTTCCAAAACCCGCACTTCTCGGAGGCAGCGCTGAAGAACATCAGTCATCCCGTGACCACGGCTGGTGTAACCCATGCCGAAACGTCGGGAAAAATAGAAAGGTATTTCATCTTTCTTTTCGTTCATTAACACGATTCTATTTGTGCAAATCGTGGTAGTTTAAAAGTAGTTATATTTGAATTTTCTCTTATTAGAATTAAAAATAGGTGTGTGTATATATATATATATCCCCTTCATCACAATGTTGATCAAGCAAGCAAGATTAACTTGCGGAATTTCTTACATTAACTTGGTTTCTATGTCCATTTTTCCAGTAGTTTTTTTTAGTCGGAGTTTTTGGTTAAATATTTGTAGTAGGTTTAATACATTACCTACCAGAGGGGCCCGTGACAAAATGGCGACCACTCGAATCTTTCAAAAATTCGCGAGGTAAAACGCGTTCGTCACCGTCTGGTTTATAGATGGGTCATCATCATCATCCTCCGAGCGCTATCCCGGATGCATCCAGGCCTTTGCCTTGGAGTCCGGGCTCCGCTTTCTAGTCTAACCAGATTTGACTGAATATTAGTTTTCCACAGAGCAACTGTTTTCTTACTATAACAAAAATTGAATTTTATTATTTTGGTAAATTTTCATTATAAGGTACATTGCAGATGATTAATTATAACTATATACATGACTATCTTAAATAATCATACTGTCTAAGAATATATATGTACATAAAACTAAAAATAAAGAGTAAAAATAGATACATATGTACAGGTGTGTTTAGGCGTCGTAGAATGCCTCCGCATCAATATCATCGGGTAACGTGCCCAGAAAGCTGGCCGCATTGCCACGCTGGATGGCAATGCTGATTCTCTGAGCAAAGAATAAACCAGTCTTCTGGTCACATGAGACGTCGACTAACCGTTTAGATATTTCTCGGTATAGAGAACGAGCGCTCGGACCCCATGAGCCTAGCGTTTCCACCCCAAACGGCTCAAATACGTAAGTAGCTACTAGATTACTGTATTTGCGCCGTTTGAGGGTTTCCGCAGATGCAGCAGCAGCGCCAGCATGACCTCCCGAGCTTGGAACATGGGATGGTGCGAGGGTGTCTACGCAGGTTGCGTCCCACACCAAAGGCCTACCCATTTTCCATGGCAACAGTGACATACCATCAGGTCTCTTCCCGTCGTCGCGTACCAAACCATTTGGTTCAAGTACAGCTGGTACACCAGACGCGACAAGAGCACGACGGATTATGTCATTTAGGTGAGCATGACGAGGAATCCTACCAGCGCTTCTGCTGCAGGATAGCCCATGGTGTCCGAGGCTATCGACGTCTTCTCCACAATGACATCGATGCGCAGAAACACACGGAGCACCTAAACGGAGACAAGTGGCGATACGAAACGTCTCATCGTCCAACATGGTTCCTGTGTTGGACGATGGTAGTGCCTGAAGCCATAGACCGGATTCCCATTCCCCCACAGCCAGCAAACGAGCACGCTCTGTAACATTAAAAGATGTATCCAAAAAAATTTTCCTCACAATGTTACAAAGCGGTGCGTCCCACTGTCTTTGGGAGAATAGGTTGGTGGGCAAATCAGTGTTTGGACAAGCCATTTTCCAGGCGTTTATAGCTTCGTTTTTGCACAGCACTTCTGAGTTAACTAGTGTAGGTGATAATATTTTCCTAGTTAACTCTTCCGTGCTGTGAACCGAAGACAGGAACGCCGGTAAACTGACACTGGAAATTTTGCGAACGCCGAGCCCACCCAAACGTATGGGTAAAGATGCTTGTAGCCAGGCTCAGTCGTCCAAGTCCACATTTAATTTTTTTTTTAAAGTAACTTGTATAATTTGGTCGATTTGTCCTAATAGTGTAATTTTTTTCCAAAGTTGCGATGATCTTAAGGCATGAGTTAATTTTGGGACGAAAAGGCAATATCGAATAATAGTATAAGCCGAATGTATATTAATTTTGAATAGACGATCTGAAATTTCACAAAAATTTTGTATTTTTTCTTCCAAGAAAGAATCAAAAGCTTCTTCAAATACGGGCGAACCTAGGAGGCGAAATGAACTCTTTTCAATAATTTTGATGTTTGGTGCCAAATGATTAAATTTAGATACTATCGAAAGTTTTTTTGTAGAGTCTGTTGTATTTATAAACAACTCACACTTACTAGAATTTAGTTCCAAGCCAATAGAAGCAAATTTATTTTTAATAAAAGCTAAATCTTGTAATACAATGTCTAGATCTCCTCCTAGGGTTCCGTCGTCTAATTACCATACATTAAATTTAGAATTTATTTGCCGAATAATGGGTTGTATAGCTAAGCTAAAAATGACTGGTCCAAGAGGATCACCTTGTTGGCATCCAACTGCAGATTTCAAAAGATTGTCCTGATATAGTAATTTTGTGGGATACCTGTAACATTGCCAAAGATATTTGTAAATTTTAGGGGTTTCTAATTTTGCCTGTGCCAACAAAGTGTCCCTATTCACTGAATTGAAGGCGTTTTTCAAGTCAACCTTCAGAATGACCTCCCCATCACCACTTCCAAGATACGTCGAAAGGGCATGTATAGCAGCCTCACAACCTCCCTTTGAACCAAAACCTAGTTGGAGAGGTTGGAATTTATCAGATAGCTCCCTGCTGTAAAATTTACAGCATACCTTAGCTGCTATACGCCGATAAGTGCAACCCACGGCAATGGGACGGATGCCACCATCTCTCTTGTTAAGGGCGCACAGGTTGGCCCCATACAAGATATCAATGATAGCATCGTCCACATTACCGGAGAGCATCATATTTACTAGCGCAGTCAACTCCTTCAGAAGTGTATCGCCAGCCACCCCAGCACTTGCACACACAAGATCTTTTAGATGCTGTGGTGTCAAGGCATCGAGGCCACCTGCCGAGCCACTTCGGAAGGAGCAAACCGTTGCTAAGACGTCCTTGGCCGTGGTGATCAGATGTTCTGATTCACTGTCGGGAGCTTCAGGAAAAGAAAGATCATTAATGGGCGCTGGATGCTTGCTCTTCAGACCCGCAAGCGTATCTGGAGAGCAAGGCGCCACCACATCACTGCTGAATAAGAGTCTAGACGTGCCCCGAATGTCGCCTTCCCTCAATTTGGATTCCACATATTGATACAGAGATTTATGCTTATTTGAAGTGAATTTAGGGTCTAAAGTGTTGGCCGAAATTTGACAATTATATTTAATTTGAGATGTTAATGAATTTTTGCCAGCCTGATTTTTATCAACATGTAGAATCCTATAAGGGAAAGTCAATAATTGCTCCCAGGCCGCTTTTGAGTTCTCCCTTAAGACAAGACCAATGCATTCAGCCAATTTTTTTGACACTGATGGTCTTGCCCCACGGGGAACTCTTTTGACTATAGGAACCGAATGTTTTAATTTAGATAGAGTTTGCCAAAAAGGAATTTGGTTGTTGTCTCCTGATATAGGTGGTGAAGATATTGAAGGGCCAGAAAGCACATTTTGGGATTTATGTACTTTGCCAAAATGTACTTTCAAGCCCCGCTTACCTTTGAAAAAACGGTCCTGAGAACAGTCCGGACAGCGCACCAGACCAGTCAGCGATGTGGGAGGTTGACTGACACTAACTCCCGTATCGCCAGTGTCATAGTAATCTTTCATACACACAATATTTACAGAAATAACACAATAAAAATCCTTACTTTAAGATAATAATATAAACAAACATTGTATCATAAATAATATGTACAAACTGTCAATGTCACTGGAATTTCTTTTAAAAGTGCTATAAACAATAATAGTTTGTTTTCAGACTCAATGATAGCTTTTAACCCATTGTCTGCTATGTTCTCACTTCTGTACGCCAACTCACACTCAGCCATGCGTGTGCCAGCCATGCTGCGGCAGTGGGCCTGACGAAGTATCCATTTGTGGGTGGTTTATTGCTTTTGTTTGCAGGAACAGTTCTTATATTGTAGGCAAAATTTATTATATTTTATCGAACGTTGACAGCGGGTGCTTCTTAGGTGGGGGGGGGCTTCTTGGGTTTTACAGATTTATGATGGTATATGTCTTCCGCTGGTTAGGCAAACTGTGTTCATTATGTTATTAATATTATTAAGTAAATTTTAAGCACGAATAGAATCCCAGTTATCAAATTATTTATTATTATTTATTAATTTTTTACTTAGTTTTTTACTTGACATTTCTTGACGTTTCTTATCATAATACTATAACATGTATTACCATTTAATTTAGGGCACGGAGGGTGTAACTTTTGTAGCTGGTCACACATCTATAAACCAGACAGTGACGAACGCGCTTAACCTTGCGAATCGATAGATTCGAGCGGTCGCCACTTTGCCATGGGCCGCTCACTTGTGCGTACTTATTTGTATCCAAAACTAAATAATATAGACCTGCTGGTCAATATTATGTGGCTCCAGGATTATGTTACTTGAGAATTTTTGTTTGAATATTTTAGCTTACTATTTAACGCATAATTGTATACCATAATCTGTATATTTATTTGGCTCCTTTAAGACATACATATACCCGTCAATCAATACTTAATGGTTTCACATTACAATTACTTAAATTTGAGTTTTCCATACAAAGGATGATCCAGTGAATTTATATTCATTACTTTCATGCATTGTCAAATCCGAAAGCAAACTATATTAATCCGCTTTAAATATGAACTAATACTGATAATCTTATGCACAATAGCTTATATGAATATTATGTGGCTCCATTACGTATGTACGCCACGCCATATCTGCGTACTTACATGAATTTGGGTCGTTTGGCTGATATGAAATATCATCATCATATCAGCCAAACGACGTCCACTGCTGGACATAGGATGACCGGCCACAAAAAATCACATCCCTCCGTGCCTCGCAAAGCACGTAAAGCCATCGGTTTCGGTTATCATCTTTGACAGTCGTTAGGGCCATCAGTGCCCTCAAATATCTGGTCTAAACCATCTTCGGACATCTTTTTTTATTAATGTGAAACATTTACAGAATTGAAAATAATAGTTTATTTGTTGGAATACTGTTTACAAAGTTGTTTACTGTTTTTAAGTCCATAGTATTTTGCTGTCACCGGCGTACAAATGTTCCTTTTACATTAAATATAATCTTAAATACTATAGTGCTATTACCTACATAAGTCTTACTGTTCATCACACTGTATGACACGTTTTAAATTAAAGGTCAACATTAATAAAATTTGCAAATATTTCAAAATATCGCAAACGCCATTAAATTAAAACAATTACTCACAAATTATAATGCACGTCTGCCATATTCGGGCGGTACTTTAGCGCCCTCTCGAAGGCGAGTTCCGCTTCCGCAGTCTGGCCCTGGGCGGTCAGCACACTGCCCAAGTTGCCGTATGCTGTGAAATAAACTTTCAGTTAATTATTTGCATATTTAATTGTTACATAGAAAATAGAGAGGTATTTGTATAGTTAAGTTGTTGTTTGTTGTGATTTGTCCGTAGAACTCATTGAATATTTAATCTGTCTTCTGTATATATATAAAATTCTTGCGTTACTGACTGACTAACAGACAACGCACAGCCAAAACTGTAGGGGCGCATGAAGCTGAAATTTGATATGTATGTTCCTTGAAGAGCGTAGTGGTGCGCTAAGGAGGGATTTACAGAAATTCCCACGGGATCAGGAAGAAACGGTTAAATTAAAATAAAAGGTGTGGATGGAGCTGCGAGCATCCTTTATAAATACACATAGAAAATATTTGACTCCCGTGATTATTAAATATACTCAAAAAGAATGTAAGCGCAAGATATTATACCGTAGTTTAAGCTTTTTTTACAATTTTAGCCTTAGGGTTACAGATTTGTAACATTATCGTTGTATGCTTCTCTATGACATAATTATGTAAACGAGTGTCTCGGAATCCAACCATTTCACATTTGTTAACCGACTTCTTTTATACATAGCACTAACGCGTATTTACATTATATACTTACAAGGCCAGAACGCAGTGGTGTGAAAGTTATCGCGTATAGATTGGAAATAACTTTTTTGCTGAGTTCTTCCAATCTATACACGATTAGTTCGCAAATACTCGAGTATACTTCGTAGTGATCTAACTGACTTGCTTATACCATAATATACAGTGCCAGTACGCATACGGACTAATCGTGTATAGATCTGAAGATTATTCTGGATTTTGTAAGGCATTTATTATATTATATAATATCACAAATATAATATGTAGGTAAGTAGATATTATGTCCAATTAAATAGTTTTTAATAAACTAAGTTGACGGAGCCCTGCTTCGCAGGGCTCCTATGTTTGGGTTAAGGGTCAAAAGAGAACCTAACATAACCTATTTAGTAACTTGAATTACATATAATTTAATCCTCCACTAATTAAGTTCAAATATTATTTCATATATGCACCCATTATTTCACTAAACTATATCTCTTGTCTTGTCAGGCAGGTGTAACTAATGTAGTATAGTCCGGGACTAGGACGCATATATTCAGTTTGTATGCAGTATGCAAAATTCTTGTATATATAGTAATCACAGATTTAAATATAGCATTACATTTTGGCCTTGTATAGTCTGTAAATACGCAGCACTAACGCTCGTTAGGTAATTAGTGTTCTACTTCAGAAGATAGGCACTATATTTGAATTATGAACGAAAAGAAAGATGATATACCTTTCTATTTTGCCCGACGTTTCGGCATGGGTTACACCAGCCGTGGTCACGGGATGACTGATGTTCGTCAGCGCTGCCTCCGAGAAGTGCGGGTTTTGGAAACTACCCTCACTTGGTCTTCACAATTATTAACATTTATATGTTCGGAACTGTCGGTACTTCGACACACAACACTAATGGTATCTACACACTGGCGCGTAATGTCACCTCGTCGGTGTCTACATTTGCTGATGACAGGATTCCAAGATGTAGATAAACGGTAACCATCCTCCCGGTTGAAATTTGTGTGTTTTTTGATTTCAACCGCTTCCCGTGCTATTCTTGAAAAATAGTGACGGTCTGTGGAGAGAACCTGGGGCCAATGTAGCTCAATCCAGTGATTGGATCCTGACTCCAACAAATACTCAGCTATGGCCGACTTGGTGGTTTGTCGGTTTTTGACGGCCGTGATGTGTTCCTTAACTCGTTCGGCGATGGTCCTTTTTGTTTGCCCGATGTAGGAACCACCACAGCTGCAATCCACCTTGTACACGCCTGGTGTATGAAAAGGGATGACATCCTTTGGACTACGCAGGTGATTTGCTACTTTGGAGTACGGACTATATACAGTCTTGATGGAGTATTTTTGTAGTACTGTTCCAACTTTATCCGTTACTCCTTTTATGTAGGGCATGAAAGCTGGCGCTCTGTTCACTTCAGTCAGTCTCAACCTTTTCCTTGACCTTCGCATATTGTGTTTGTAACCGTTTTGCTTGAGTACCTCTCGAACATGTGTGAGCTCACTATCTAAGTGTTCGGGGTCGCAAAGGTTATATGCTCTGTTTGTCAATGAAGCAATAACGGATTGCAAATGTCGCGGGTGATGATGTGAATTTGCGTGTAAGTACCTGTCCGTGTGTGTGGGCTTCCTGTAAACTGTGTGTGACAGGTTTCCATTTTCTCTCACCTTGATCTTCACATCGAGGAAGGCCAACGTTCTGTCTGTCTCCATTTCATAAGTGAACCTTATATTAGGATTCAAGTGATCTGCTAATTGTTCTACAACATGTCTGTTACCCTTTATAATACAGAACACGTCATCGACGTATCTTTTCCATATCTTTACGTGGAACGCTTGTAGTTGGATCCTTTCTTCAAAATGTTCCATCCAGATGTTGGCCATTACCGGTGCGACAGGGCTACCCATGGCCACTCCGTCGATCTGGAGGTAATATTGCCCACGATATAGAAAATAATTGTAATTGAAAATAAGTGTTTCAGTAGAACAATGCATTTATCAGACAGACCGTTTAACCTCAGTTTACTCTCGACCACATCAAGGCAGTCTTGAATTGGAACGCTTGTGAATAGTGACTCGACATCAAAGCTCACCATCACTTCATCGGGTTCTACTTTCATGCTCTTGATGACGTCTACAAAATGGCGAGAATCCTTTACAAACGACGATGTCTTACCTACTAATGGTTGCAGTACCGCTGCAATGTGTTTCGCTAGGTCGTAAGTGGGTGAATTAATCTGACTTACGATCGGGCGTAGAGGCACTTTATTCTTGGGAATTTTCGGCAAACCATATATTTTCGGCGGTTGAACGGTCTTAGGTCTATAGAGGCGTTCAAACACATCGTCCGTGAAACAATATTGGTGGTCCTTGACAAGCGCTCGTATACGTTTTGTGACTCTGGCAGTGGGATTATATGACACCGGCTTGTATGTGGACACTTTGCTTAATAGATTCCGCATTTCACTATCATAATCACCAGAATTCATTACTACGGTGGCGTTGCTCTTATCGGCCTTAAGCACTAAAATATCCGTGTTTTTACGTAGCGCTTTCAGTGCTTGACGCTCTTCCGTCGTAACATTCGGTCTCGGTAGCTTCGACTTTCGCAAGATAACTGCAACATCCTGTCTCAGTGTGTCCGCGTCGTTGGATGGTAATTTGTTGCGCATTATAACTTCTTCGATGCCACTTATGATATTTTCATACGGAATTCGTTTGGGTGTCATAGCGTAATTTAATCCTTTAGCCAATATGTTCTGTGTGGCTGTGTCTATGTTTGTGCTCGATAGGTAAATAACCGTGTCGCTTTGGTTACGCACTCCACTTTTGTGAACATACCTGTCGCGCTGACGTAGCAATTTTGTGTATTTCGCCTCATGTTTGATGCTGCACAATTCATAAATACGGCTCGCTTGGTTGTATGTTACACGGTCGCACAGATCAAAATCATCGCGTGATAACACAGCACTACACTCCACATATAAACTGTATAGTTCACACTGCACACTATTTATATTGTACCTACAGTTCCGAATTAATTGTCTCAGGAGACGAACACTCGCGTTTCTTAGAATTCCTTCTGAGTGTGGTATGTCTTTTCGCGGTTTAATACGCACTCCTGAGGGTACACCGGCATCATCAAGCAAAACGGTTACAAACACTATATGCGAAGGTCAAGGAAAACGTTGAGACTGATTGAAATGAACAGAGCGCCAGCGTTCATGCCCTACATAAAAGGAGTAACGGATAAAGTTGGAACAGAACTAAAAAAATACTCCATCAAGACTGTATATAGTCCGTACTCCAAAGTAGCAAATCACCTGCGTAGACCAAAGGATGGCATCCCTTTTCAAACACCGGGCGTGTACAAGGTGGATTGCAGCTGTAGTAAATCCTACATCGGGCAAACAAAAAGGTCCATCGCCGAACGAGTTAAGGAACACATCACGGCCGTCAAAAACCGACAAACCACTAAGTCGGCCATAGCTGAGCATTTGTTGGTGTCAGGATCCAATCACTGGATTGAGCTACATCGGCCCCAGGTTCTCTACACAGACCGTCACTATTTTTCAAGAATAGCACGGGAAGCGTTTGAAATCAAAAAGCACGCAAATTTCAACCGGGAGGATGGTTACTGTGGGGGCTGACATAGCACTTTGTATGTAACGCTTATTATACGAAGCGCGGCAAGCCAGTCCTTGCTCGATCGCGATTGTGTCAAATCGCTATAACAATTATTGTATCGCTGTGGACAATATATATATGGTGAAAGTTATTTCGGCCTTTGATTATCTCTCCTTGCACACTGCCCCGAACACACAAACACTAAGGACTGTGCGGTGTGAGCGGTGACCCCGCTTAAGGCAGTGTGTTAGGTGTTCAGTCATGGCCTTACCGGCGCCGACTACCAGTATGCAAGCAAGTGAGTTAGCGGCTATTAGCGTATCTTCGCGTATACCACCGTTTTGGACGGACATACCCAAAATGTGGTTCGTCCAGTTCGAGGCGGTGATGGGCCCACAACATCAGAGCGATCAGGTGAAATATGGCATGGTGTTAAGCAAGCTGGGCAAAGAGGAGCTAAGCCAAATAGGCGACCTTATCAGCAACCCGCCGGAGCAGCAGCGTTAGGTCACGCTCAAGAACAAGCTGTTGAAAGCTTTCCAGGCCAGCGCTGAAGCTCAGTTCAACAAGCTAGTCTTAGAAATGCAATTAGGCCAGCAACGTCCGTCGCAATTGCTAGCTAAAATGAGCGCGTTGGCGAAGAATTCCGGAGCGGCAGGAGACACCCTCAAGAATTTGTGGTTGACACGGTTGCCAGCTTGGGTGCGCGCGATCCTGGCTACCAACAAAGCAGATACCAAACTGGATGACCTCGCCGAGATGGCCGACAAGATCATGGACAACCTGCGTAACGGAGAGCTATCTGCAGTGGACACTACTGCTTCTGCAAATCCTGCACCCATGTCAAGCACGGCAGAGGTTAACAGCAAGCTACTGATCCAGATGAGAAATATGGCACTGGAACTTAAATCACTGCGCGATGAGGTAAACGCCATTCGTACCAGTAATCGACCTTCTGGTTCTAAACTCTGGAGATGGAACCGTTCTCGTTCCCGTTCCAGGTCCCAGACACCACGTCGAGCAGAGCACAGACCAGACTGGCTGTGCTGGTATCATTTTCGGTTCCGAGAAGCTGCAAGGCGGTGTGAGACACCGTGTAATTGGGGGAAGCAGTCGACCACGGCGGAAAACTAGGGCGGATGCAGCCTGACGCGGCGGTAGCGTGCATCAACCATATATAATAAGCGTTACATACAAAGTGCTATGTCAGCCCCCACAGTTACCGTTTATCTACATCTTGGAATCCTGTCATCAGCAAATGTAGACACCGCCGAGGTGACATTACGCGCCAGTGTGTATACCATTAGTGTTGTGTGTCGAAGTACCGACAGTTCCGAACATATAAATGTTAATAATTGTGAAGACCAAGTTTCCAAAACCCGCACTTCTCGGAGGCAGCGCTGACGAACATCAGTCATCCCGTGACCACGGCTGGTGTAACCCATGCCGAAACGTCGGGAAAAATAGAAAGGTATTTCATCTTTCTTTTCGTTCATTAACACGATTCTATGTGTGCAAATCGTGGTAGTTTAAAAGTAGTTATATTTGAATTTTCTCTTATTAGAATTAAAAATAGGTGTGTGTATATATATATATATCCCCTTCATCACAATGTTGATCAAGCAAGCAAGATTAACTTGCGGAATTTCTTACATTAACTTGGTTTCTATGTCCATTTTTCCAGTAGTTTTTTTTAGTCGGAGTTTTTGGTTAAATATTTGTAGTAGGTTTAATACATTACCTACCAGAGGGGCCCGTGACAAAATGGCGACCACTCGAATCTTTCAAAAATTCGCGAGGTAAAACGCGTTCGTCACCGTCTGGTTTATAGATGGGTCATCATCATCATCCTCCGAGCGCTATCCCGGATGCATCCAGGCCTTTGCCTTGGAGTCCGGGCTCCGCTTTCTAGTCTAACCAGATTTGACTGAATATTAGTTTTCCACAGAGCAACTGTTTTCTTACTATAACAAAAATTGAATTTTATTATTTTGGTAAATTTTCATTATAAGGTACATTGCAGATGATTAATTATAACTATATACATGACTATCTTAAATAATCATACTGTCTAAGAATATATATGTACATAAAACTAAAAATAAAGAGTAAAAATAGATACATATGTACAGGTGTGTTTAGGCTTCGTAGAATGCCTCCGCATCAATATCATCGGGTAACGTGCCCAGAAGGCTGGCCGCATTGCCACGCTGGATGGCAATGCTGATTCTCTGAGCAAAGAATAAACCAGCCTTCTGGTCACGTGAGACGTCGACTAACCGTTTAGATATTTCTCGGTATAGAGAACGAGCGCTCGGACCCCATGAGCCTAGCGTTTCCACCCCAAACGGCTCAAATACGTAATTAGCTACTAGATTACTATATTTGCGCCGTTTGAGGGTTTCCGCAGATGCAGCAGCAGCGCCAGCATGACCTCCCGAGCTTGGAACATGGGATGGCGCGAGGGTGTCTACGCAGGTTGCGTCCCACACCAAAGGCCTACCCATTTTCCATGGCAACAGTGACATACCGTCAGGTCTCTTCTCGTCGTCGCGTACCAAACCATTTGGTTCAAGTACAGCTGGTACACCAGACACGACAAGAGCACGACGGATTATGTCATTTAGGTGAGCATGACGAGGAATCCTACCAGCGCTTCTGCTGCAGGATAGCCCATGGTGTCCGAGGCTATCGACGTCTTCTCCACAATGACATCGATGCGGAGAAACACACGGAGCACCTAAACGGAGACAAGTGGCGATACGGAACGTCTCATCGTCCAACATGGTTCCTGTGTTGGACGATGGTAGTGCCTGAAGCCATAGACCGGATTCCCATTCCCCCACAGCCAGCAAACGAGCACGCTCTGTAACATTAAAAGATGTATCCAAAAAAATTTTCCTCACAATGTTACAAAGCGGTGCGTCCCACTGTCTTTGGGAGAATAGGTTGGTGGGCAAATCAGTGTTTGGACAAGCCATTTTCCAGGCGTTTATAGCTTCGGTTTTGCACAGCACTTCTGAGTTAACTAGTGTAGGTGATAATATTTTCTTAGTTAACTCTTCCGTGCTGTGAACCGAAGACAGGAACGCCGGTAAACTGACACTGGAAATTTTGCGAACGCCGAGCCCACCCAAACGTATGGGTAAAGATGCTTGTAGCCAGGCTCGGTCGTTCAAGTCCACATTTAATATTTTTTTTAAATTAACTTGTATAATTTGGTCGATTTGTCCTAATAGTGTAATTATTTTCCAAAGTTGCGATGATCTTAAGGCATGAGTAAATTTTGGGACGAAAAGGCAATATCGAATAATAGTATAAGCCGAATGTATATTAATTTTGAATAGACGATCTGAAATTTCACAAAAATTTTGTATTTTTTCTTCCAAGAAAGAATCAAAAGCTTCTTCAAATACGGGCGAACCTAGGAGGCGAAATGAACTCTTTTCAATAATTTTGATGTTTGGTGCCAAATGATTAAATTTAGATACTATCGAAAGTTTTTTTGTAGAGTCTGTTGTATTTATAAACAACTCACACTTACTAGAATTTAGTTCCAAGCCAATAGAAGCAAATTTATTTTTAATAAAAGCTAAATCTTGTAATACAATGTCTTGATCTCCTCCTAGGGTTCCGTCGTCTAAATACCATAACAAGTCAACCTTTACAAGTCATCTCGGACGCTTTCAGTGCTTGACGCTCTTCCATCGTAACATTCGGTCTCGGTAGCTTCGACTTTCGCAAGATAACTGCAACATCCTGTCTCAGTGTGTCCGCGTCGTTGGATGGTAATTTGTTGCGCATTATAACTTCTTCGATGCCACTTATGATATTTTCATACGGAATTCGTTTGGGTGTCATAGCTTAATTTAATCCTTTAGCCAATATGTTCTGTGTGGCTGTGTCTATGTTTGTGCTCGATAGGTAAATAACCGTGTCGCTTTGGTTACGCACTCCACTTTTGTGAACATACCTGTCGCGCTGACGTAGCAATTTTGTGTATTTCGCCTCATGTTTGATGCTGCACAATTCATAAATACGGCTCGCTTGGTTGTATGTTACACGGTCGCACAGATCAAAATCATCGCGTGATAACACAGCACTACACTCCACATATAAACTGTATAGTTCACACTGCACACTATTTATATTGTACCTACAGTTCCGAATTAATTGTCTCAGGAGACGAACACTCGCGTTTCTTAGAATTCCTTCTGAGTGTGGTATGTCTTTTCGCGGTTTAATACGCACTCCTGAGGGTACACCAGCATCATCAAGCAAAACGGTTACAAACACAATATGCGAAGGTCAAGGAAAACGTTGAGACTGATTGAAATGAACAGAGCGCCAGCGTTCATGCCCTACATAAAAGGAGTAACGGATAAAGTTGGAACAGAACTAAAAAAATACTCCATCAAGACTGTATATAGTCCGTACTCCAAAGTAGCAAATCACCTGCGTAGACCAAAGGATGGCATCCCTTTTCAAACACCGGGCGTGTACAAGGTGGATTGCAGCTGTAGTAAATCCTACATCGGGCAAACAAAAAGGTCCATCGCCGAACGAGTTAAGGAACACATCACGGCCGTCAAAAACCGACAAACCACTAAGTCGGCCATAGCTGAGCATTTGTTGGTGTCAGGATCCAATCACTGGATTGAGCTACATCGGCCCCAGGTTCTCTCCACAGACCGTCACTATTTTTCAAGAATAGCACGGGAAGCGGTTGAAATCAAAAGGCACGCAAATTTCAACCGGGAGGATGGTTACTGTGGGGGCTGACATAGCACTTTGTATGTAACGCTTATTATACGAATCGCGGCAAGCCAGTCCTTGCTCGATCGCGATTGTGTCAAATCGCTATAACAATTATTGTATCGCTGTGGACAATATATATATGGTGAAAGTTATTTCGGCCTTTGATTATCTCTCCTTGCACACTGCCCCGAACACACAAACACTAAGGACTGTGCGGTGTGAGCGGTGACCCCGCTTAAGGCAGTGTGTGAGGTGTTCAGTCATGGCCTTACCGGCGCCGACTACCAGTATGCAAGCAAGTGAGTTAGCGGCTATTAGCGTATCTTCGCGTATACCACCGTTTTGGACGGACATACCCAAAATGTGGTTCGTCCAGTTCCAGGCGGTGATGGGCCCACAACATCAGAGCGATCAGGTGAAATATGACATGGTGTTAAGCAAGCTGGGCAAAGAGGAGCTAAGCCAAATAGGCGACCTTATCAGCAACCCGCCGGAGCAGCAGCGTTAGGTCACGCTCAAGAACAAGCTGTTGAAAGCTTTCCAGGCCAGCGCTGAAGCTCAGTTCAACAAGCTAGTCTTAGAAATGCAATTAGGCCAGCAACGTCCGTCGCAATTGCTAGCTAAAATGAGCGCGTTGGCGAAGAATTCCGGAGCGGCAGGAGACACCCTCAAGAATTTGTGGTTGACACGGTTGCCAGTTTGGGTGCGCGCGATCCTGGCTACCAACAAAGCAGATACCAAACTGGATGACCTCGCCGAGATGGCCGACAAGATCATGGACAACCTGCGTAACGGAGAGCTATCTGCAGTGGACACTACTGCTTCTGCAAATCCTGCACCCATGTCAAGCACGGCAGAGGTTAACAGCAAGCTACTGATCCAGATGAGAAATATGGCACTGGAACTTAAATCACTGCGCGATGAGGTAAACGCCATTCGTACCAGTAATCGACCTTCTGGTGCTAAACGCTGGAGATGGAACCGTTCTCGTTCCCGTTCCAGGTCCCAGACACCACGTCGAGCAGAGCACAGACCAGACTGGCTGTGCTGGTATCATTTTCGGTTCCGAGAAGCTGCAAGGCGGTGTGAGACACCGTGTAATTGGGGGAAGCAGTCGACCACGGCGGAAAACTAGGGCGGATGCAGCCTGACGCGGCGGTAGCGTGCATCAACCATATATAATAAGCGTTACATACAAAGTGCTATGTCAGCCCCCACAGTTACCGTTTATCTACATCTTGGAATCCTGTCATCAGCAAATGTAGACACCGCCGAGGTGACATTATGCGCCAGTGTGTATACCATTAGTGTTGTGTGTCGAAGTACCGACAGTTCCGAACATATAAATGTTAATAATTGTGAAGACCAAGTTTCCAAAACCCGCACTTCTCGGAGGCAGCGCTGACGAACATCAGTCATCCCGTGACCACGGCTGGTGTAACCCATGCCGAAACGTCGGGAAAAATAGAAAGGTATTTCATCTTTCTTTTCGTTCATTAACACGATTCTATGTGTGCAAATCGTGGTAGTTTAAAAGTAGTTATATTTGATTTTTCTCTTATTAGAATTAAAAATAGGTGTGTGTTTATATATATATATATCCCCTTCATCACAATGTTGATCAAGCAAGCAAGATTAACTTGCGGAATTTCTTACATTAACTTGGTTTCTATGTCCATTTTTCCAGTAGTTTTTTTTAGTTCGGAGTTTTTGGTTAAATATTTGTAGTAGGTTTAATACATTACCTACCAGAGGGGCCCGTGACAAAATGGCGACCACTCGAATCTTTCAAAAATTCGCGAGGTAAAACGCGTTCGTCACCGTCTGGTTTATAGATGGGTCATCATCATCATCCTCCGAGCGCTATCCCGGATGCATCCAGGCCTTTGCCTTGGAGTCCGGGCTCCGCTTTCTAGTCTAACCAGATTTGACTGAATATTAGTTTTCCACAGAGCAACTGTTTTCTTACTATAACAAAAATTGAATTTTATTATTTTGGTAAATTTTCATTATAAGGTACATTGCAGATGATTAATTATAACTATATACATGACTATCTTAAATAATCATACTGTCTAAGAATATATATGTACATAAAACTAAAAATAAAGAGTAAAAATAGATACATATGTACAGGTGTGTTTAGGCTTCGTAGAATGCCTCCGCATCAATATCATCGGGTAACGTGCCCAGAAAGCTGGCCGCATTGCCACGCTGGATGGCAATGCTGATTCTCTGAGCAAAGAATAAACCAGTCTTCTGGTCACATGAGACGTCGACTAACCGTTTAGATATTTCTCGGTATAGAGAACGAGCGCTCGGACCCCATGAGCCTAGCGTTTCCACCCCAAACGGCTCAAATACGTAATTAGCTACTAGATTACTATATTTGCGCCGTTTGAGGGTTTCCGCAGATGCAGCAGCAGCGCCAGCATGACCTCCCGAGCTTGGAACATGGGATGGCGCGAGGGTATCTACGCAGGTTGCGTCCCACACCAAAGGCCTACCCATTTTCCATGGCAACAGTGACATACCGTCAGGTCTCTTCCCGTCGTCGCGTACCAAACCATTTGGTTCAAGTACAGCTGGTACACAAGACGCGACAAGAGCACGACGGATTATGTCATTTAGGTGAGCATGACGAGGAATCCTACCAGCGCTTCTGCTGCAGGATAGCCCATGGTGTCCAAGGCTATCGACGTCTTCTCCACAATGACATCGATGCGGAGAAACACACGGAGCACCTAAACGGAGACAAGTGGCGATACGGAACGTCTCATCATCCAACATAGTTCCTGTGTTGGACGATGGTAGTGCCTGAAGCCATAGACCGGATTCCCATTCCCCCACAGCCAGCAAACGAGCACGCTCTGTAACATTAAAAGATGTATCCAAAAAAATTTTCCTCACAATGTTACAAAGCGGTGCGTCCCACTGTCTTTGGGAGAATAGGTTGGTGGGCAAATCAGTGTTTGGACAAGCCATTTTCCAGGCGTTTATAGCTTCGGTTTTGCACAGCACTTCTGAGTTAACTAGTGTAGGTGATAATATTTTCCTAGTTAACTCTTCCGTGCTGTGAACCGAAGACAGGAACGCCGGTAAACTGACACTGGAAATTTTGCGAACGCCGAGCCCACCCAAACGTATGGGTAAAGATGCTTGTAGCCAGGCTCGGTCACATTTAATATTTTTTTTAAATTAACTTGTATAATTTGGTCGATTTGTCCTAATAGTGTAATTTTTTTCCAAAATTGCGATGATCTTAAGGCATGAGTAAATTTTGGGACGAAAAGGCAATATCGAATAATAGTATAAGCCGAATGTATATTAATTTTGAATAGACGATCTGAAATTTCACAAAAATTTTGTATTTTTTCTTCCAAGAAAGAATCAAAAGCTTTTTCAAATACGGGTGAACCTAGGAGGCGAAATGAACTCTTTTCAATAATTTTGATGTTTGGTGCCAAATGATTAAATTTAGATACTATCGAAAGTTTTTTTGTAGAGTCTGTTGTATTTATAAACAACTCACACTTACTAGAATTTAGTTCCAAGCCAATAGAAGCAAATTTATTTTTAATAAAAGCTAAATCTTGTAATACAATGTCTTGATCTCCTCCTAGGGTTCCGTCGTCTAAATACCATACATTAAATTTAGAATTTATTTGCCGAATAATGGGTTGTATAGCTAAGCTAAAAATGACTGATCCAAGAGGATCACCTTGTTGGCATCCAACTGCAGATTCCAAAAGATTGTCCTGATATAGTAATTTTGTGGGATACCTGTAACATTGCCAAAAATATTTGTAAATTTTAGGGGTTTCTTATTTTGCCTGTGCCAACAAAGTGTCCCTATTCACTGAATTGAAGGCGTTCTTCAAGTCAACCTTCAGAATGACCTCCCCATCACCACTTTCAAGATACGTCGAAAGGGCATGTATAGCAGCCTCACAAACTCCCTTTGAACCAAAACCTAGTTGGAGAGGTTGGAATTTATCAGATAGCTCCCTGCTGTAAAATTTACAGCATACCTTAGCTGCTATACGCCGATAAGTGCAACCCACGGCAATGGGACGGATGCCACCATCTCTCTTGTTAAGGGCGCACAGGTTGGCCCCATACGTTCGTTCGTACGTGATATTGCGTCCTACATGGCGGTTTTTACCGATGATGTTGCGTTCTGTATACGGACGCAAGATTGACCATCTCTCAAATTCAGCCAGGAGCCATCAAAAGATCAGTACAATGCATGGGTGATTACGTGGGACTAAAGTATATCTGGCGAAAAGTGGGTGTAGAAATACACCTCTGCCTACCTCTTCGGGGTTATAGGCGTGAGACTATGTATGTATGTATATTTTTCCGTCACCGGCATACAAATGTTCCTTTTACATTTAATATAATCTTAAATACTAAAGTTCTATTACATAAGTCTTACTGTTCATCACACTGTATGACACATTTTAAATTAAAGGTCAACATTAATAAAAGGATCATGGGCATTTTTGTATGAGAGCTGGGCGTAAAACCAACAGAAATAAAATGTGTTGTAATTTACTTTATTGTACTTCTAAGTACCCCCTATATACTTGTTAACCCCAATATCGACCGGGTATCACTGCAAAAATATCCCAAAGATTGGTTAAATAAAACACACATATTTGTTAAAAACTACTATATATTGATACCTTTTATTTAAATATCAATGGTTATCATCAACTATAACATCTAATAAATGTTCTGCGAGTGCAATGAAAGGCTCGTGCCGTCCTAACCCTAAAAACCACAAAACTGAAACTATGTGGGCACAACTTCCTACTGTTCTTCTGCCCGTTAAGCAAGTACAGTAATGCTCAGCTATCGCATTTCTACCGATTTGGTCCTTATCGATCAAAATGTAAGTATTATATGTGCGCGATCTGACATGCCGCGACTGTTGACTTTTAATTCGCAGAAACCACACATTAGTTTGCAGAATATTACATCTGTTTAAGAGGTGGATATACGCCGTTGACCTTGCTCGTACTACTGGTTAGTTGTCCACGCGCGATTTGCGAGTATCGGTGACGTAAAAAATCCTTAGAAAATAATAAGTAAAGTTATTTGCAAAAATGAGCTGAAGGTTCCCCTGGTGTTCTAATATAAGAGGCTGATTCAATTTAAACAATCTTATGATTGATAGATTAGGAGAAAAAAGGTAATAACTACAAAAATAGAGGTTACCTACTTTGCATATTTTATTCAGATATTTAAAATACTTTTTTTAGGATTTGGTACCGAAGAGAAGTAGTAATGTAATATAGTAATTCCGTTAGGTTACCAACCAATATATTGGTTACATTGGCCTAGCTCTGCACAACATCGTGTCGTGATATCTCCGTTGTACTTATTAGCGATTGTTTTGGATTCTATAAAAAATACGTTTGAACATCACTGAATATAGATATATTCAGTGATGTTCAAACGTATTTTTTCCTGCTCACCGGTTGTTTGGGTGATTGCCGTCATAGTATAAAATTAAGTAATGGTCATTAGCTTCACATAAAATATATTTTAAAGCTGTTGGTTTTACGCCCATTTTGACCGTGACCCTTTGCACGTCATAAGTTCTATTGAATAATATAGATAGAGTACTAATATCAATTTAAAAGTGATAGGAATTAAGTATTTGGTAGAAAATTGTGACTGGCAGAACTTGTAGCTTTGGTAGAAAATTTGGCAGAATCTGTGGTAGAAAATGGTTACTTTGAAAGAAAGGGCAGTTTTGGAAAATATGGTTGTTTTTGTATGAACCGATGAGAATATAAGTTACGCCGCAGCTGCGGAGACGGGTGTCCTCAATATTTTACAAGTGATTTCGGATCTCGTAAAAATACAAGAACTTAGAAACTTTTATAAAGCAACTCGGCCCTATTATTTTTTCCTTACAAACCCAGTGCGAACAAGTTGGATAGTTTTACAACGGAGACCTTTCGATAAAGTGTCATAATTTAGGTGAAATATTGTTTTTCTGGCAAGGGGAGCATATTTCGTTATCTTATTTGTGGTTTCTGAATAAGTTATAGATTCTTTCCTTTCAATAGTATATATTTACGAAACCGACTTCAGGGACCTGTTGATAAAGTTATTTATGAAGTTTGTACTGTCCCAGGGTATTTTTCTGATGTGGTACCTATTTATTCACCTGAATGAATGGTAGAACGCTACGCTTCGTGTGGGTGTAATGCTACTAATGTTACAACTCTGCCTACCCCTACGGTAATACAGGCGTGAGTCTATAAAAAAATGGTAGAACTGAGTCAGTAATACCTACTTGTATTAGGTATATACAGCGTAGGATTATTGAATAGGTTACGATACTTTTTTTTCTTTTAAAATAAGGTGTACTAGAAGATGCTTGCAGCTAACTGCTTCTACTTGATCCCGTGAAAATTTAATCCCTTGTAAGTCTTAGTACACCTCTACGATCCTCAAGGGACATATTATATGCCAAATCTCAGTAGTTTCGCCTGTGCGTAGTCTGACAGTTAGTAACAAGAATTTTATATATGTATACAGATATAGATGATTATAGATTAAATATTGCATACCCAATGTTATCCTATATTATAAAGTCAATGAAATTGCATTATACAGGCTGCTGAAGACCTGGTAATTTAATAAATTGAAATAATGTTCCAACGCTGCCGTGCTGAGGCTATTAGATAATAGTTAAGTGCAAATATACCGCGGTAAACTAGGCCACATCATTGTATTAACTCGGCTATCGCTATTTAGACGCCTATAATGCTTTAGAAATAAAAGTAACACAATAGTCGACATTGACTCAAACAACATTCGTCGTATGAAGGAAGGTAAAATGAGAACCATCAGACGAAACTTTTCTCTTTGCGCGAAAGTTTGTGATGTGAACAGAAACCCAGGGCGGCATCTCTCGGGACGAACATGCATGTTTAATGGCGTCCTAGAAAGGTCAAGAGTCTGAATATTAGTGCAAGTAGTGAATACATTACCAGCTCCCGAGTGGGCAGGTACTCAGAGGCAAGCAGCCGTGACACTGCGTTGGCGTTACGAAACGTGCTGCAGGCCGACGAGTAGTGTCCTTCGCGTTCACATATCCTGCACTTCGCGTTAGGCGTGTCCGTAGGCTGTCGTTCTCCGTCGCCGTCGCAGTGTACGTCCTCTGCACGGTACGTTTGCTTGGCGGCCGATCAGTGATGTTTTCAGCCGGTGCGAACGCGCTACAGTAACGCGCGTACTCCGTCACGAAATCATTAAATCGGCTGAGGTCCGGCTTCGAATGACACTTCTTGGTGTACGTCTTGTACCACTGCACACGTAACGAGTTTGGTAGCTTCTCAGTCAACACACACACTAGCTCCGCATTGATGAGGTAATGTTCCATTTTCAACGCTCGAAGTGTGACGACGCCGCTTCATATCTTGCTCGCGAAGGCACATATGTCCTTGGGTGCTTCGCTACAACGAGGCAGGGTCCCCAGCTTGTCTGTCTCGACCTGCGCGATGGAGTCCGGTCGTCCGAACTGCAGCTCCAATTCCTTCATAATGTCATCCGGTCGTGCATGCCCAATCAGTTCCGATCTCATTGTTTCTAACGCTCTTCCCTTGAGACTTCTTCTCAGTCTCGCTGTATTCTCCACGTTGTTGAAGTACACACATCAAAAAAGTCTAAGCAACACATACCATTTCAAATTATTAATCAATTATTATATAATTTCTTACCAAGTAGGTAATACCTATGTGAACTTTTTTGATCTAGAGGACATACTGGCTGGTTGGCAAAAAAAATCGATTATTTGTTTTTTTTCACAAATTCAAACGCGAATGCATTTGTTCGAATTTTATAGCGTTTTCTTTGCTTATTTTTTTTTATTATGTATCAATTTTATGACATAAACAATAATTTGAAAAAGTTTTGAATAAATTTGGATTTTGAGACATTTTTTACGTCATGGAGCGACGCCATTTGAACGCAGATGAAATGCAAAGAGCTGTAGGGATGTTGCACGCGGAAAGAAGTCAATATCAGGTATCTCCGTATATTGGTATCAATAGAAGCGTTATTTGCCGTCTTCATCAGCCTTACACAAACACGGGAGATCCTGCTGAGCATCACCCAGGTCGAGGTAGGTGTACAACCACACGGCAAGATCGAATACATAGAACTGACTGCAAAACGCCAGCCGATGTTAACCGCCCGAGAGATAGGTTTAAGGCTACAAAATTCAAGTGGTGTTGTTGTTAGCTGCCAAACTGAAACTAATGGTACACAATAGATAAGCCTATCTGTTTGCATCACTAAGTTATTAACGTTAAAAACTATCAAATATTGTTGTCACACAAGGGTCCGCCCACTATATTTTCTATAAAAAAACTATTAAATACTAAAAATAAATATGTAATTTGGTGAGCTCGTATGTGCAACTATATCAGCATCTAATAAAACAAGAAGCATGAAAATATCTTTATCCAATTCTAAGATAATACAGTAAAACCTACGATGCATAAGTGAAAATACAAATTAGATAAACACTATCGTACATAAACAAAATTTATAATAAACATGCAAATGTTTGTTATTACTATTATTTCGACTATATTAACCAATAACTAGTAATAAGAAAACATTTTGATATGATTTTAACCCTTTTCCAAGCGAAAAAACACACATAAAGCTATAAAAATTCTATGTAAACAAAACAGCTTTTTATCAACTATCAGTTCTTACACAGAAATAAATAGTAATAGAACGGTGACATGGGTGTGGTGCACGTGTCAAACTATTGCACTATAGCGCATGTGTTTACACATGTTGTACAACATTATTCTGCCTGACAATCAGCAATGGTCAATTTTTATATAAACAATAACATAATTTCATTTTCCACAGCTACATCACACACACACATCGATAATAATTCCTTAGTGTCCCCTCATTATCTATACGTCACTGTGGGCGGGGCTTGATGAAATGTGGCACGCGCGAAATGTACGCGATGACGTGACATTCACCATTCTATTACTATTTATTTCTGTGAGTTCTTATCTATGGCAACTGATAACACTATGGTCGATATCTAAGTCCCTATGGTTAGCACACGTATACTTTTAATGTTTATGCAATACACGACACTTCTTATTATCGATTGGCGAAATTTCACTGTCCTATCGTTATTTTTGCAGTTTGTCGCGTCCGGGAATCGAACCCGGTGTACCGCACGATTGGATAACACTATTTTTACACGAATTTTACTCGCGGTTTCGAATGCTTTCACACTCTACTACACACTATTCACTATCATAGTTTTTAATGT
Organism: Euclidia mi; assembly: GCA_944739405.2. Classification (NCBI taxonomy): domain Eukaryota; kingdom Metazoa; phylum Arthropoda; class Insecta; order Lepidoptera; family Erebidae; genus Euclidia; species Euclidia mi. Next base: position 91,009,282 of record OX123183.2, on the reverse strand, counting down.
CTGTCGCGAACATTTCCTATTAGAATGAAATTATACTGTAGTAGAACTACGTTCAATTTTAAATTACTACATATATGACAATTACGGTATTAAAAGTTTGCCTATGCCGCTCTACAACTTACTTAGTATCTTAACACACAAAGATACCAACATTGCTGCGTTGAGACGTGAAAGAAGGACAAATAAATAATTAGCTAGTAAATGATATTTTATAGATACATATTTCTATTTTTCATTTCTATACATGCACCAACAGAGTAGATTTAAATTCAGTAGTTCTAGTGTTTAACCGGAGCGTAATGTTATATTAATAATTTAAACAACTATTATGAAAATAGGTACTGTTATGGCGCGATAGAATAAAAATATATATGGTCACAATCTCTCAATATATTAAATTGAATGCGAGCAAAACCACAAGAAAAGCTTGTTGTTTATATTTCCAAGCACTATTTTCTCCTATACAACAGATGTTACATTAACACGTTCACTGACAGTAACCACTTACTTGAATCCCACAATATGTCAGTAGAATTTTCCATACTAAATGATAAACGTGTCACGACGTATTGACATGATGCCCCTGTGTTTGTCTGCTTAAATACGACACTACGTCGTACAACGTGAACGTCCCTCGACGTAGTGCCAAATTGAACACAGTTTGTCTGTCTAAATGCGACACTACGTCGAGCGACGTTGACGTCTGTCGACGTACTGTAATATTAAACATATATTAATCAGCTTAAATGCGGCACTACGTCGAGAGACGTTGACGTCTGTCGACGTAACATATATTAATCTATTAATAAATAATTAATAAATCTATAAAAAAAAATTATCAACTGCTCTCGGTATGTACAAAACTCATATTTAGGATTTTTAAGTACATTTTTTTTGTATAAGTAATATGAGTTCCATACTGCAGTGTCCAATAGATGAAAAAATACTTTTTTATACCAGCGTATTGTTTTTCTTGGCGAAGAGTAGTAACTTATCATCTGGTCAGATCTTTCTACGCCGGACATGTACTTATTGTATGTTGAAACCTCTATAGGTTTCTTAACCATTTTTCCGAATCTGTTTGCTGTTTCTATCATACGGGGGTGCTCTCTGGTGGTCAACATAATTACTGGTCGCTTATCAATCCATTTACTGACGTATTACTTTATTTTTTCTTACCCAAACATGTTCACCTTTTTAATTTTCTGTTTACCACTTCCTTTGGATTATCTTTTCTACTTACACGGAGGGTACCGTTTGTATGTGTCTTTAAATCTAGTAATTTCTCGGAAAGAGTCACTGAATTATAATAGTTGTCCATGCCCCTTCAGTAAAAATGGTCTCATTAATCGCATTACCAACCGCTCTAGTTTTTGACCCATTGCACCTGATGATTGCACGTTCTCGTCTTTTCCGCTGTACATTATTATATTCAAGACGTAGCCGTCAGCCGTTGCCAAGACGTAGAATTTAATGCCATATCTTGCCTTTTTGGATTTAATATACTGCTGAAAGTGAAGCCTACCTCGGTTCAAAAGCAATGATTCATCTAAACTAAGCTCTTTATGCGCTTTGTATATTTGTCTAAAGTTCAAAGTCAACATGTCAGTAAATTTATTAATCTTTTCTGCACCTTTAGCGCCCAGCTCTGAACAACACAAATATCGAAGAATCCGCTCATAACGTCGCGAAGACATTACATAAGAGAACACCGGGTGGTAATATAGTGGATTATCATGAGTAAATAACTTATGTTGTTTGGGCGTGCGAATATGTCATGTAATAATGAAAGTCCAAGAAACTTTTTCATTTCTTCCTTGCCTTGCCTGCCCTGTGAATCTGCATCGAATTCAAAATCAGGAATTTCATATATTGTATGTGCCCACAGCTGTTTTTCTGGATCTGGGGATCTTTGGCGAGTCTGCTCTCGTGCTGAATCTATATTATTATCGGGCTCAGCTGTAAGGAGGGACGGGGAGTGGTCCCTTGATTCTGATATAGGTTCAGTATGTTCAGTAGATCTATCGTCCCGTTCAAAATCAAAATAAAATATCTCTTCTGACGAACTAGAGGCGCCGCCATCTTCGTCTATTTGCTGTGGTTCATAGTTGGTGTCAGAACCAAAATCACCATCATTGTCCTCGAAAGGATCGGGATCCGGCTCCGTTTAGGAGTTAGATAACAAATCATCAAACAAACGTATTCTTGGACGTTTCTTGGATTGTTTTCCAGAATCTACAACAATCATAAAAGTTATTGAGAGGTAAATTTCACGTTTATAACCTTGCAATAATAATATTATTTTAACCAGTCACTCCATGAATTCACATTATTTATAATAGGTACAGAAATAACTAAGTATTAAAATATTACAAAATTGTAAAAATGCACACTAATCGTCACAAACATACAACAAATAAGAAGCAAAATCTATGTTTCGTAAAATTTACTTACGGTTGGAGCGGCGTAAATACGTGGTGTTCACAGAATAGCACTGGGCGCACTAATTGTTCTAGAAACTAGGCGCGCGCTCACGCCGGTCGACGTAGTACTCATGTGTGAGCGGTTTGCGTGTGTGTGTGTGCGTGACTGAGATGGCAGTAAGAAACTTAACATAAAATACTTGTGTTACGGCAGTATAAAATATGAGTTCTTCACAATACGACAGTGGGTACTAATCTCTTTATTACTTATATCAAAACTTCTCGTCGAACGACGTAGCGTCGGTATTCCTTAAATACAATAGCCCGTCACTCGACGTACTGCAGTAATGCATGATTTTAATTTCCCGCCTGACGACGTACTGTCAGCGAACGTGTTAATAATACTGGATTTCCATGAATAGCATGTATGATAATGCAAAGCTTCCTTTATAAAACGACAGAAATAAGATGTTACTAAGCTACTGTTTACGAGCGGCGAAGTAACCAATATCCTTAAGTTGATTTATTTCCACATGGCAATATGTTTCTTTTTAGTATCGAATCAGTAGTTTTATTGGTACGATAACAACTAGGTTAGACGTAATAATGACTATCAACTCGATAACGTATCGGTAAGGAGGGTGCTAGCGATACTACCGCTCGAATAATGATATCCGTGTTTGGTTGTATGAGGCATCTAGGAAATTTGAAATGTTTTTGATATAAGCTTCTTAGTTTCTAATGGATTTATTATTATGTTGAGAGGTGTATATCTTTTAGCTGCTAGTACTTAATCTGCTAAATATAAAAGAAGTGTTTTTTTATATTGCTATTTTCTGTGGCGCTACTTAAAACTTCTCGACAGAAAATACAATATAAGTAAGTTGTTAAACTTATAAATAACTAATCATAACAACAGAAGGAGTTCAATGTAAAATATCATAATTTAAAAATACTTATACATTTTCGATTGTAATGTGTTTCAATTGCTAAGCGGCCGTCTTGTCTCCTAACACTTCCCTGTGTTATGGGTTCAATCCATTATTTAAATAAATCCCAACACCGAAGAACACTTTGTATGATCCACGATTAAATGTTTCGAGTCCCGGTCTTCCATGTGTCCGTTTGCTATATGTCTGGCAAGTTACCTAGAATACAGTATTTATGATATAGTGACAGCTAAATTGTTAGAAACCTCTTGCTAAACGGCGAAACTGCATGTCTGAGAGTTCTCCATAATGTTCTCGAAAAACAAGTGAAACCTGCCAACCTGCTTTTGGCCATTGTGGTGGACCTTACTTTTCTCAAATTGTCTCTCCGATAGTGACAGAAAGGAGACCCGACACAGCAAATTCTAAGAAATATTGTTCTATAATAATATGTAGTCACTAAAAACCTGCGAGAAACGTGTCGATTATATTTTTAACAGACTACTTTCGATTATATAAGGTTTATTCAACGTGTTTTACTTTTTTCTATTTAGAGTATGAACGAAATAAACAAAATTTTGGGAGGGAAATTCTAAGATAAACTTAGGGAATAATCGTAGTAGATAGTTTTTCGGGAAGATTGTCTGCGACAATGTTTTATATTTTTTCTGTTAAGCCATGTCTGTATTAATTCGTACCATTAATGGGCCCATCAAAATAAAAAATAGACATTTCGATTTGCCGTGGTGGTAAGCTGTTGTGCTTTTTGCGACTTATGAGTTAAATCTTGGGTTCAATTCTCAGCATCAAGCAAAAAGTGATGATTGAATTTTGTGCTTAGAGATGAAAGCGTTAACACCTCCAACAGCTTGTCTTCTAGCTTCCCACGTTCTTAGAATAGTACGTTCAGCCGTTGACCCCACGACCAATCTCTCGCCGATCATGTTTTGCTTAAGGCACGAGGTTGTAGCAAACCGCACTAGCCGGCGACCTGTTGCAACGCCATGCTAAAAACTCGTATCTTTAGCCGTGTTGGACTTTGAGAGCCTTAGTATCATGAGATGTAGATACCATAATACTAAGATACCTTAGTATTATGGTATAAGAGGTACAAAAGTTTGTCGCGCGCAGTTGGCTGGCCGAGCTCGAGGTCCGTAAGCATGACTCGCATTCTGACCGCTTGTATGAAGTTAAAACACTATAATTATAGATAATATTACCGTGCGTCAACTTAAATCATTAAGCTATGATATATTACGTACTAGAGTACGCAAAACTAAGCAAGTGTCTGCTCTTGACACTCTAGTAGATAGTACGTCAAGCTACCGCTGGCTTCACTTTGCACGCAATTTTATTTAAGAATAGCTGTTTCCCGCGGTTTACCCGCATCCTGAGGAAATTACTTCGCGCACCCGGTTAATTTATAGCCTAAGTTACTCCTTGGTACATCAGCTATCCGCTAGTGAAGGTCCAGTCAAAATCGGTCCAGCCGTTCCAGAGATTAGCGAGAACAAACAGACAGAAAAAAATGGTAAAAATAATCATTTCGGTATATGTACCGTGTATACATCCATATGCATTTAGTATAAAGCGGTTATTTTAATATTACAAACAGACACTCCAATTTTATTAATATGTGTAGATGTATCATACTTACTTACACAACTTCAGTAATCAGTTCAGGATACCTAAGTACGTTAAAGCCATATAAATAAGATAATTCTTTTTACTATAAAACATGAACTGAATATTATTTTAGCCTTGTCTTTATTTTTGGCAGGGAATACTTACGTAGGTAAGTTTTACTGCACGTAGACTAATTTTACTGTACATAACTAAATGTCGAGTTTCAATATATAGCTTTATTCTTTTATTGGTCTTAAATAATCAAACTCCAGGTCTAAGTATGTAAGAATATGTAGCCTTTGTTTTATAATAAAGCCTATTGAGTTTCAATTATCAGTAAATAACAAATGGTAATCCCGCCACATTGTGCCTTGACAATTGCATTTGACTGATTTGACATGTGACAAAAACGATTCCGTTTAGAAATTTAAAAAGGTGCAAATCTCAGTGTGGTTCAAAGAAATTGGATTGGTGCTGACGTTTACTTATCAAATTCGTAAATATTTCGTGCTTGAGCCTCTGAGAGAACACAAAGCTGTTTCTTTCGGCAAAACATTTAAGTATCCTGCCGATTCCTGCCTTATCTTTGAAACCTCAGTCCTAATATTGGACTGAGGGACTGAGGTTTCTCTTTCTTTTGTTTAGGATCTGAGTTCAAAACAATTTATTTTCTACAGTAAAGTAAATATATTGTAATGATAATCTGTTATCTGTATCCTATGTCGAACTCAGCTCACGTAATGATCTGAGATTTACATGAGTTTAGAGATTAACAAAGTAAAGATTCGTGATTTCTAAACGCATCGTTAACGTCAAAATTGTCAAAACAGACTTCAGTAACGTCACACAAAACAAATCGGAAAAATCGATTTGTCGTCCTATTTTCAAAATTACAAGCAAGCTATCGCATTTATGTCTTCTATCATGCAGAAGTGCAACGATGACCACATTCCCCTTGCTGATGACGACCCACAAGTGATAATAAATGACGAGATAGAACATAACAATTTGGATCATGGTCGTTCAATGGACTCATTACCGAGCTCCTACACTGGTGGTTCCTCAAGCCCTGGCCTCAATGGACCGCCGAGTTTTGAGCCCGACTCTGGTATCGACGAACAGGAAGAGAAAGCGAGACTAATATCGCAAGTGTTGGAATTGCAGAATACTTTAGATGGTAAGTGAGACATAAAGCACGTAATATTATCAACTTTCATTGTACTTGTAGGCTTTAATTGTGTAAACGTCTTAATCACGAACCACAATAATAGTTGAATACACATATAAATTCCAAAATTACTTTCAAAATGTTAACCTACTTAATACTTACTTCTTCATCCTGAGTATTTGCATTAATTTCCTGAATATTATACCTATGCTAATATGATTCCAATTCCGTTCCAGATCTGTCACAAAGGGTGGACTCTGTAAAAGAAGAGAATCTGAAACTTCGCTCAGAGAACCAAGTTTTAGGACAATACATAGAGAATTTAATGTCTGCGTCATCTGTTTTTCAATCAACCACACCAAACATACACAAGAAGTAGAAAGAAATAACATTGTGAATAAATATTGTATGTGGACTTGCCTCTAACAGATTACAACTGTGGCTGATAGACTAAGAACTAAAATAAATTTTAACTCAATATATTCAGTAGAAGACTTATGTATCTATGACTGCTAATGCACTGATCAGTGCAAGTCACAATAGATTTACTATTCTGTTTGGTTTTGCGGCATTTAAGAGGCTATAATGAAGCAAAGAAATGTCTGACTGTCAGCCACAGACAAAAAATAAAAATTTAAAATGTATTTAAACTGAACAAAGAATGCACTGCCTTTAATTATGTGCAAGAACATTGGAGTTTGTGTTGTTAATGAGCTTGGCTTATAAAGCGATGCTGTTTTAAAAAGTATTTATAAATGCACTTCCTAATATCTTAGAAGAATTAATTATTGTACCTATACATAATTGTAAGAATTTTCTAGTAAGCTAAAATTAAACACACCAGCTTTGAATTTGTATTCATAGCATTATTTACATGTTAAATATGCAATTATATTTTTCTTATGTCATAGTGCTGTAATTAAACACATTCGATAATGTAATCTTCAATTTATCAAAATGTCAATCTCCAACAGCTCTCTGGGTATAATTTATATTTTGTGAACTTAATTTTTAATTATTTTATAATAAGCTTATGAATATTATAATTTTTATTTACTATTTGTTATTTTCTTTGTCTCCTTTATCATAACAACAGGTCAGATTTTCTGTTCCCCACAACATGGGTATGGCAACGGCATTGCCTGAGGCCACTTTAAAGTCTTGAACGGAACGGAAAATGTTTGCTGCAACTTGAGAAGCAAAGAGGTAAAGGAAGCAAATGCGCCATGGATTGAGATATAGTCCCACAGAGCAGTGGACACATGATTGATCTATGAATTCACATCTTGCAAATTATTCCCCTGTTTTCATACCTGACATTGTAGATGATTAAAAGCAATCTCCAAATCGCCACTGCAAATTGTAACCAAGAGCCAAACTTTCGGTTTTTGAGCCAGTATGAGGCTTCTGGTAGTGCAGTGGGAGTCACTGATCTCTTTCTTGTCGATGTTTCTCCACTGCTCAGGTATCACTCACACCTCTTGTTCGGTGAAGCGACGCTTGCCTAAGCATATAGCATACTGGGTACAGTACAGTGGGTCTCAATTAAGTTTTGTGGTTTTAAGGTGACGGTTTTAATACATGTCTCATTCAGGGCTTCGCTTGGGTAGATCAATGCCATACTGGGCACAAGTATTCGCCCGCGGAAAACGCAAAAGAGAGCCCTATCGTTCGGAAAACATGTGGGAACGCTCCAGGACGTCGCATCAGATTATTTCTCGCATCAACTTTTTACTTATGCACTATGATAATGCGTCTTCATGACAATGAAAGGAGCAAGGTTCGCACCCCCCCGTTTTCGTAAATAGAACGCGCAGCACTAAGCTTATAAACGGGTTAGGTAGTAAGGCGTATTGTCTTGGTAGTCAAGCGCATCCAATCCCATCTTCAGAGATCTTTCTGCTTCTTCAAAGCTCTGTGCTTAGGCTGCTAGTGCGAGATCATCAGCGTACAGAAAACTTTTGGTAAGCGGTGTTGTTGGCTGATCGTTCGTGTTGATATTAAATAGAGAAGGGGCCAAAACAGTCCCTTGTGACAGTCCGTTTTTTCGACACCGCCATAATTATTATTTTCTCTGTCAATTTTTAACCATGGTAGGATTGAAAAGTAATATTGAAATAACGCTTGCCAGAATTATATAAGTTGATCTGCGTATACCTACAAGTCAACTACTAATAAGCAGGTACCTATATCAGCCAACCCTTTTTTACCCTTGGTACAATACAAGATCTTGGATCTGCACGCCTTTTGAAAGAGGCTCTCTATGTCAGTTCGAAAGTTGTTGGTTCGATTTTCATTATACAGAACACGGTGCCTATGTCGATAATTCAGTTGTGCGATGTTTTGTTATAGGTATCGATGCTTTATTGGTGCGATGTAAGTGATGTAACGTTAGTGCGAAAAATGTTGGTGCAAAGTACCATAAAGCGATTGCTCATTAAGTCATTACTCATTAGTTCGAGAGTTCGATAATATAATCATTACAGGTTCAAAACTGTTCCGTGACATTCAAATTCATAAAGTTGGAATGCAAACGGATAGTGAACTGAACGGGATAGTGGTAAAGCTAAAGACACGGTACTTTCTTATTTTGATATAGGTAAATAGAGTTGCATTGTACACCTACTGTGTACAATATTGGATTGCAAAGGATTGGGTAGGTATGTACCTACATGCATTTAGTTGCTAAATTCATCCCTAGAAATGTTCGAATGTAAGTCATATACTATTATCTAACCTACATGAACTACCTACACAAGAACTAGGTAAGGTCAATGAGGGCTAATCCGTCATATTTTTTAGTTAAATGACTTCAGTCGAGTATAATGAGCTTGCTAAATACTTTTATACATATTTGATCATTGCAAAAAATTAAGCATTTTGTCGTCTTTACAACTCTTTTATATAAAATAGTGAAATTGCAGTGGGTATTTAATAAAAAATGTTTTTTTAAACATTGTCCGTAGACGGATTTTGTGAAGTACCACCTACTTGGTTGTTGCATGTAGGTTTAATGCCAACTGTGGTTACTATTTGAAAAAAGAAGAAATACAAGAACAAGCGAACAGACTTTTGATTACCTGTCATTACTTGTATCTACGTATTCATTGAGATAACATAGTTGTTATACAGATCAATGTTTTTGTATTTCTATAATAATATATTATGTTGATTCAGCCTCAAATCACCTTTTAATTACTTTACATGGTAGCAGAGCGTCGGAACATAACACAAAGGTACGTGATTAGAAAATGTCGAGTTCAAAAATCGATCCTCTCACACGAGAAAATTACGATACCTGGGTTATACAGGCTGAGGCTGTTCTAATCAAACAAAAACTATGGAAATACATAGAAACTCCACCAGACGCTGGAACTGCGGCTGACAAAGAAAGAGATAGACAGGCGAGATCAGAACTGATTTTGATAATCGCTCCTTCTGAGCTCAAACAATTAAAAAATTGCGTTACGGCGAAAACATTGTGGGACAAATTAAAAGATACATACGCCAGTAAGGGACCTGCACGAAAGGCGTCTCTTCTAAAGCAGCTTATCCTAACAAAACTAGACGGACACGATATACGAAGTCACCTAAACAAATTTATGGACATTGTAGATAAGCTGGCTGATATGGACATGGCAATAAATGAAGATCTTCTTACAATCATGATGCTGTACAGTTTGTCGGCAGAATACGACAACTTCAGGGTCGCTATCGAGTCACGTGACACTCTTCCGAAGCCAGATGAGCTGAAAATTAAAATTATCGAAGAATTTGAAGCGCGACATAGCCAAAATATTATAACAAAAATCGAACCTGAATCGTCAGTGCAAGAAGAAGCTTTGTACGCGTCCTGTAAAATATGCAAACAAAGAGGTAATATCTTTAAATGCAAAAGTCATAAAATATGCACAGACTGCTGGAAGAAAAATAAACAAAAACCTAGCAAAAGTAACAATAATTTTAACAAAAATCATTTTGCTACGCATTGTCTTGTAACACGAAATACAGCACTGAAAAACGAGAACTTAGTTGGATTAAATTTTGATCCATCTGATACTTTACCTGAATGTGACATCTGCGTACAAGCAAAACTGCATCGAGTACCCGCTCCCCGAGAGAAAACAACTCAACGAACAACAGAACGCCTAGAAATCGTTCATAGTGACGTTTGTGGACCAATCACAACGCCGACAGTGGGCGGTAGTAGGTATTTCGTCACTTTTATTGACGTTTTTTCATGATTAAAAACAAGAACGAAGTCTTAGAAAAGTTTAAAGAGTTCAAGGAGTTAGCGGAGACGCACACAGGTAACAAAATCAAGTTCTTACAGTCAGATAACGGTTCAGAGTACGTGAATAAGGACTTTGACGCTTATTTAAGACGTTGCGGGATACAACGAAGACTCACCGCACCGTATACACCGAATCAGAACGGGATTGCTGAACGCAAAAACCGTACCCTCGTTGAGAAAGCGAGAGCGATGATGATTGACGCACATACACCTTTAAAGTTTTGGGGCGAGGCAATTTTTACTGCGAACTATCTGTCAAATAGAAGCATTAATAGCGCCATACAGAACCAAACGCCATTCGAACTTTGGGTCGGCAGGAAGCCATGTGTAAACCATCTGTATGTATTTGGTTGTAAGACCTACGTTTTATTAAAGGGAAAAAACGGTCACAAATTCGCACCAAAAGCGATACCTGGAATGTTTGCTGGTTATTTGGAAACGTCTAAAGCTTTTAGAATATTTATACCATCGAAAAACGGTATTATGATATCGAAAGATGTAAGAGTAATGAAGACAATGTTCTACGATGAACATAACAAATATGAACTCTTCAACTTACTTGACGATAATGAGAAACCATACGAACAACCTAAGCAAGTTTCCTCAGAGCAGCAGTTGGCTGACATGCTGACAAAACCATTATATGGTCCTAGGCTGCAAGAGTTGAGTTCCAGCATGGGGCTGAAGAATTTATCTCTAAATTCTTAAAAATCTCCGAGAATGTGAAGTACCACCTACTTGGTTGTTGCATGTAGGTTTAATGCCAACTGTGGTTACTATTTGAAAAAAGAAGAAATACAAGAACAAGCGAACAGACTTTTGATTACCTGTCATTACTTGTATCTACGTATTCATTGAGATAACATAGTTGTTACACATCAATGTTTTTTGTATTTCTATAATAATATATTATGTTGATTCAGCCTCAAATCACCTTTTAATTACTTTACAGATTTTCCCTACAAATTCGGGTTAATCCGTCTGACAAAAAGATTTCCTTCATTCAGACGGTTATATAGAATGTACGCCATCCGTAAATAAAAGGACGTAGTTGCCAATCAAATATGTTCGGTAAATATTCCAATATGAGGTCTAAATTCTATTTTATTGCCAAAAATGTTTTAGAGGGGCTATTCCGGCATATTTGTACAGGCAGAAGTTTTGAACCTTTTGACGGGGTTTTAACAAATCTATTGATTTTATTTCATGTTAACGGAAGACTATAGCAAAATATAAAACTTGTATCTAAAGTGCAATAAAAAAGCGTTTTAGAAAATCAATAGTTTGTTTTTATGGTTCACTTATTCTAACCAAACATGAAAATAAAATGTAATGTAATATAATATAATGTAAGTTTTCATTGTTATACGATCCTTTTGTAGTTTTTCTTTTATAGTTTCTCACCATGGTATGGATTTGAAAATAACCACGAGGAACCTGCAATGAAGAATAACTGTATTTATATAACAAGGTTTCGTTCTATACATTGTTGAGTAGAAATGTATGAAAATTAAATTAAATTAAATTATGATATTTAATTTCTTTCGTCACGTAATGACGCATTAGTATTTAACAATATGTAACGTAATGTATTAGAACACTTAAACAACAACTAAGAAAGAAATTGGTCAAGATAATGTAAATATTCAGTGACATATTACAAATAGACGCATCATACACAAACATTATTACACTGCTAAATGGTGGCAAGTTTATTATAGCCAAATACATGAAATGTAACAATTTCTTGATAGTTTAATCTTTACATCATCTAAAACACAGGAAGGCATGATTTTCGGCAAGTTTAATAAAATTTACATGATGTACGGCGGCTAGCTGTGACATTGGTTAGAGCGGCACTAAGTGACTTGGACAATTATGCACCATTTATCTCACCAAAATAGAGCGCGAGCAACATATCTATGCTATAAAAACATCTTAGTAAATATCTAAGTATTTTTCCTTTCCTTCCGGTAATCCCGCCACATTGTGCCGTTATCTTTTGAAACGATATAATCGGTTTAATTTATTAGCCTTTGAAACTACTTAATACAGTAGCAATTATCACTGTTAATTAGTATCTAACCAATATTTTACAATAAACGTCGTTAGCAGAGTTGGAACAAATGTGTTGTGTAAACATTTTTAAAGTCTCATTTTTATCAAATTGACGAGCTGAATTTCTACGCGATTTAAAAATTCAGTTGAAAAGAGTTTGCATAGTATAAACCTATGCAGCCTCTCTTCAACTGAATTTGCTTATCGCTTGACCTTTTATGCAATAATTTGACCTAAAGACATATTTATTTCTGCATTTTGGTTATTTGCAACACTTATACGAGTCAAAACCCTATTCTAGATGATGCCGGCTATTCCTATAATTGAATAAATAATACTTAGTTCACGCTACAAAGCCCTATTAGGGAAACAAATAGACTGCTACGCAGAGGGTCTCGGTTTAAAGCCTACGGCGTGCACCACTTTAATTTCGAAGTTATGTGCGTATTCAATTGGCAGAGTGACGACCGGTTGGCGTAGCGGAAATGTAATCGACTGCCACGCCGAAGTTCGGGGGTTCGAATCCAGCTCAAGTCAAACATTTGTGTGCGTGAACATGGCTGTTTGTCTTGATCTGGGTGTTTCTATGTATAATATGTATGTTTAACCGTTGTCTAGTACCCATAGTACAAGCTCTGCTTAGTTTGGGACTAGATGGTGTTGTGTGAATGTGGTAGAATATTATTATAGTTATTATCCACGTTCTCTAAAAGCGCCGCTGAGAGCCACTAGTGTTGCTAAATGCTTATAGAAAACGAATGTTGGATATCCACATAAAATAACGGCATCTATACTGCTACGTTTTGTAAGGCGGTTTCCTTTCTCCCGCATCCCGTTACTCCTCCTGTTCCTTCTTCCAACCAGGTCGGCAACGCTCTTGTGACCCCTCGAGGGACACCACGTCCTTAGGCGATAATCACTTACCGTCATCCGGCTTCTCATAAGCCTCCTATGCCATATAAAACATAAAAGAATATGGAAAAATGTTTCCATCGATGAACGGTTTGAATACTATCCATTCGTATGCCACTTCGGAGTAGACCTTGGATGGGATTCGAACTAAAGATCTCTGGCCTAGCAACTTATAAAATTACGCTTTAATAGTTAACTTTTTGGAAGCATAGACAAGAGTAACTTCTCACAATCAAGTAATTTTGCGTTTATCTACTGTAACTTAAAGTATATCCTAGCCAACACAGGTGTAACAATACGGCCGTTTGCGATTTCGTATGTAGTCCAAACAATCACTACAGCCTTTCGCGGTCCAATGCTGGACTCAAGCTTCTCCTATTTCGCTTCACTTTAGCAACGTGAGACAGTAGACAGATTTGGCCTTCTACACCATGCTTGCCAGGTGGGTTAGTGTAGGGTTTCATGTCAGGTATAATATTATTAGGTTGAATATTCTTTGCGATGATGAGGAGAGTCTCTTCGCAAATAATATTTTATCATCATGTCACCCTAGAGACGTCCACTGCTGGACATAGGCCTCCCCCAAGGTTCTTCACACAGACCGGTTTTGAGCTGCCCGCTCTTCGGTCCACCTTGTGGGGGGCCTACCCCTGCTGCGTCGTCCAGTACGAGGTCGCCACTCCAGAACCCGCCCCTTAGTTACCACTTACGCCACTCACGGTATAAAATGGGGTACATTTAATAGTCTCGATCCGTTACTATACGGACAAATAAATAACCCTATACGTATTAATCCTGTGTACGTTTCGAACCAATCGCTTTCAGAATGGAAAAAAACTGGGGGACAATCGTGCTAAACGTCAACGTATTTACCAAAACCAAACTTCAACCGAAAACGATACGTTATGCAAATTTCGTATCGTGCTAATTATTTGAACGTAAACGATTTGGTTTTTGTAGGGCAGATACGTTCAGTGACAGCTAGGTGACAGCGTGCGAGCGAACTCTCGTTGTTGGATGGTATCACCATAATCGCGCTATTATTTGACAACGTTTTAAATCAAAACCGTTACGTTCACGGACGTCTCATACGTTGTCAAACCAAAAGTCCCTATCAACGAACTTTACAATTTCATAATATTTTAAATTTGAGAAAATTATTAAGATAATTTTGTATTATTTATCAATTTAGTGGCATATGCTTATTATATGTTTGATTGTTACTTAAATGACTGAAAAACATTATTTCATATAAGGCAATTTTTATAGATATCTCTTTGGTATAGCTTATTGTTGCGGTTGTATTCATTATTGCAAGATTGGCGCCAAGCTGGCTTGGCCCTATATTTATAACAATGTCTAGGAAGGCTTCTCATCGAAAAGGCTACATCTCGACGAGATACCTTCCTAGACATTCGCTTTTGAAAGGCTGAAACAATACTACGGCATAGTAAAATAAGAACAGTAGGTTAGCTAAGGCCGATCGGCGAGTTAATTGACTACTCTTGCGTCCTACCTACGCGCGGCGCATCCCGTACTGAGGCCGCGGCGCGGGCCGCGCCGCGCCGCGCTCGTCTGACATTGTGTGCGTGAAAAGTCTGTGCGTACACGGCGCCGCCGGCGACTCACGCGTAGATTCAAACCGGTGGCGGCCGATTTGTATGAAGCTATCCTACTATTCTTTTTGTACTATGATTATGGCGATAACCTGGCAGGGTCGCCATTTAAAAGAGGGAATAAAAGATGTTGTTTGCGCAACGACGCAGATATATTGTGTTCTATAAAATACAGGTCGCATTGGTTATATACTAAAGTCTTAACTCTACACTACATACGTGTACCATACACATACTACTGTTCCAGTTATAGGTTCTATGGGTGGCTTAAGCCAAAAGTCTGCCTACTCGGTCACTGCGCTCTCAGGCGCCTGTATACAGCAAGTAGACGACTGATAAACAATCATTTATATTAATTTTTTCCCTAAGTACCTAGATAGGTATTGTAATTATGGAATTTAACCAAGAGACAGACAAAAGCGTAGTGCTCATCATACAAAGATTTGTAGTGTTTGGGAATCCAAGTCACTACCTCGGGTAACAGACCTAAGTCTTAGATTAAGGCTGGGTGGCAGCGAGTTGAATGTGCGTGTGTGTTATAATAGTTCAATGAGTCAGCCAGAGCCTAGTATCTGGCTGACTCATTGAACTATGGTCCGAGTCTCGTAATTTTACGGTGAATAGTTATAAAATTAACATTTTGAAAAAATGGGTTTAAAAACATTAATGCGTGCATTCAAAAAGGCTGTAGATTACAGAAAAAATCAACTATGAGTTATACTATGTCGATTACAACAATTCGGTTTTCCGTAAAAAAATATGTACGTTGATAACTACGTTTTTGCCGTGCGGCCTACTACGTTTCTGCCGCTAAATCTACGATTGTAATTCTGAAGAAAATATGAATATAGTAATCAAACATCAAGCGGAAAAAGAAGAATCATATAAGAGGTTTAGTTTAGTTAGTTTACAGTGAACAGTTGGGCAGCTTTGGTTCAATTATTGCTGCTTACCACGTTTTCGCTTTCCTTAAAAAAGGATTTAGCCCAGCTCCATAATTCGATGGTGATATATTACAGCGTTTTCGCGTTCTGTAAAAATAGTTTAAAATGTCGTAGTCAAAAATATGTTGGCAAATAATTGTAAGAATGAGGGTTGAGAGATAGAACTATATTTAGAAAAAAAAAACAAGTATAATATCAAAAAATCATGAGCCTAAGTTAAAAAACATGCCAACTACGATTTTTTTTAAAAAAAGTGTAAATGTTTTTCTGCTCTGGTGAACATTTTTGTTTTTGTGGATTACTACGTTTTCGCTTTCCGCCGTCGAATATAGTAAAGTAATAAGCCTTGGAGTCTGTTAAGAGAATATAATATATCTAATAAGTTCGCCCATCAAGTACCACCTGCCCATACTAGTATGAGAGTGGTTAGGGTAGGTGCCGCCTTTCGTCTTTAGTGATCATTTAGACCGGGTGAGTTTCTAAGTAAATTTTAAGAAAATATCTTTGAAGAAGAGAAATATAAGAAAAAATTAATACTCTGTGTCAACCCACACCTGGCGGTGTGATCTCAAACTAGGCACAACCTAGTGGCATAGTAGTCAGACAATTGACTAATATACATAAATATTGCTTTTATACCCATACGAGTATTATAGTTATGGTAATTGACTCATCGCACAAAAATTTATCCTGGGGTGGTAATCGAACCCATGACTATCGTCTTAGCAGTCAGGGTTAGGTACCACTAAACCAATAGGCCGATCTACAAGGGAGACTAACCACTAACTCAGCAGGATGTGATACATAAGCGTACTTTCTAATCGGGTATCGAGTCCAACATCTGATGATCCAGTGTTACCCGGACTACCACTAGACCACTTCAATATATAGTTAAAGGAATAGAGTAGGTATGTATGTATATTAAAAGGCAAGCTCCAATTTCACATTTTGGTTTTATTTATTCAGTGTGTTGAGATGATGAAAACTGATACAAAATATTATTTTAAGTAGAGTTGAAACAATCAACATCTGTTAGGCCATTGTTACAACGTGAACTTCACAGTAATAATAATGTATTTGGTTTGGTTTACATTATTTAAGTAAACTAATTAATAGTATATTTTTGTTTAATGTCCAAGAAGTGTCGATGGTCTCGATTTGTTCTCATAGCAAATTCCTCATTTTTGTAAACTTCCAATTATGTACAGTTGCGGTCTGAAAGTGTTTACCACCTTAAGGCTTATAATTGCATGAACACATCAATTACACAAGGACGACGATATTGTACTAGGCAATCAGTCTATGATAACATGCGTTGCGTAGCAACTGGTGTCAATAACGATTTATTATTCCACATTTATAATATACGTTCATTTTATTACAAGCGTGATATTTACAATAAAACTAAAATATTTGTAGTCTTCAAATAATGTTATTTTAAACTTGTTATTTACGATTTTAGTACAGCTCCTTGTTAATAAGGTTATCAAATGACTTTTCCATACAGATTATACTGAAAGGGATGGCGAAAATACGACATCCTGAATATAAAACCTTTTTGAAAAAAATACAATATTATTTATATCGTCTAGCGTAAGACTGTCTCGTTGGTCTAGCGTTAGTGCATACGACAGCTGATCATGTGGTCTCGGGTTCATTTCGCGGGTCAGGCTCGGAAAATGTGCTAAGGTTTTCTGTTAAGAATTTCTTAGTGACTATTAGGAATTTCTGTCAAGAAATTCTTAATAATTAGCCCGAAGTTGGCGGTGTTTCACCCCCGTGCATCAGAAAGCACGTTAAGCAGTCCCGGCTGTCATGATCTATGGCAGTCATTAGTGGGAAGTCAATGCCTCAAATATACCTACTGACTACTGGTCTAACCTTAGAACGATGTTAGATGGCAGTCACTCCGTGTAAAAACTGATATCCAGTCAAATCTCGGTAAACCAGAAATAGCAGGCCCTGGGCTCCGAAGTGCAAGCTTGGCATGCAACTAAGAAAATGCTAGGGTGATGATCATGATGATATCGTCTAGCGAAAATCAGGGCGCGGTCCGACTGTGAGCTATAATGATAGTGGATGGTATGCTAGTTACGTTAAAGCGCATGCTGATCACATAAGTGAGCTTTTGTTTAGATAGTGTGTGCCCTTAACCAGGCGGATCGTGCTTTATAAAAAAATAGGCAGAAATAATCAAAAATAAATTCAACACATATTTTTTTGTTAATAAAAATTTTAATAACGAATATAGCCTCCCTCAGCAGCCACAGCATAAATGCAATTCTGTCATTATGTCAAATTATTTCATCGACCTAAAAATATTCATACTCTTTTTGTTTGAATCGATGCCTTACCAATGATTGAAAAGTAATAAGTACTCAGATATAGCATTTTAGACCTTGCTGAATCCAGCGTGACAAAGAATGTAATTTGAAAAGTGGTAAACATTTTTAGACCGCGACTGTACTGTCCATGTGGTTGTGCTAACGAGCGGCTAATTATTCTGCTTACTCCTCGGCTACTGTGAACAAAATTTTAACATAAATTATTTAGTAATCATTTACTCAAATATACTTCCCACCAAAATAACTAAACCCGCTGATATTTAACTTAAGATTAATATTGTTCTCATATGAGTGCGCTATATCTTGTGTTTGAGTATCTATATACTTACATTATTTTGCTGGGGATTTATGCATATTAACCCCTCGAAGCATTTTCGAGGCATCTCAGGACACCCGTAGATGTATGATGGCCACTTTCGAGGCTAGGCTTTCGAGCTAAGTACGGGCGCGTAATATTTATATCCCCGAAGGGGTAGGCAGAGGTGATATTACACCCACATTTCGCTATGATTTTGTAGGTCCCACGTAATAGGGGGCGAGCCTATTGTCTATTAATCTACTTTCATAAAAACATTACTTCAAATATCAATACCCGAGTGACGAGTCGTAAGTTTAGGTTTAAGGTAGCACGGCAAGTGGCCTTGCTTCACGGGTGGTTAGATAACGACCGCGTGATGCCTTAGCGATAAATGTCAAATTAAAGCGGTAACTTTGAACGGTTATAAGACAAGTTCAGAATGAGAATAAATACTGTAGGATCTTACGTAATGATAATTGAAATGCGTACCTGAAAAGTAAGAGTCAGCCAAATTCAAATTCTCCAGCATTTCGTCCATCTCTTCTTATATAGAAAGGATGACTATTATGCCGAATGCTTACAATTCGGGGTTTGTTTAGCATCTTTCTCTGCTCTATATAAGGTAAAGGCTCCTTATACCGAGGTATTTCGTGACATTTGGAAGCAAGCAGGAAAAATAACCATTTGTAAATATTTTAGCCTATTTAAAAATATTATTTCAGCTAAAATGGACATTAAATTTTGTATAACTACTATTATTATATGACTTTTCAAAAGATTTATTCATGAAAAAAATAGTTTTATAGCAAAGTCGATTTTCCCTAATTCCGAGGTATTTTCAGGCTTGAAACCGAATACCGCGGTAGTCGGTTCCTAATTCCGAGGTAGAATAAAAAGGAGTTAATTGGTTCCGTACAGCAATTTTATAAGTTAAATAATAATAGTAAAATAGTAGCGCTATTTCTTAAAAGTATGCTCTTACTCTAGTCACAAAGGAGGTTTTAAATAAAATAATAAATGTTTAAAAAAGTTTGATTAAATTTCAAGTAGATAGTTTACTTATTCTAAATTATTAATAACACAAATATTCGTTCATATCAAATTTGAATATATCTTAGTAGGTAGGTATCAAGAAAATCCAAAATGCGACTAAGCGCAAACGCTAAATTGTAGCGGGGCGGCCGGCGCGTGTATAAAGGATTCCGATATGACACGAAAGTTTTGGTCTAAGGAACCCTAGAATACTATTCGTGGTTGCCATACCTCGGTAGAAGGCTCTATGGAGATCCTTATACGGAGGCATACCCTTGGTATTAGGAGCTCATAGAGCCTAAAACCGAGGTATACAAAAATCCTACCTCGGAATTAGGAGAAATTCCTGTAATTTGTAATCCTAATCCGACCCATAAAATTCGACCGAATAAATAACTTATTCAATTCTTACTGATACCAACATGTCTGTGATTGAAAAGTGTTAATATCAGTCAAAATCTGTACAAATAATTACATTTTATTAGACTAAAGAGCTACTTCTTATTTAGGCCCTTCAAGGAAAATGTTGTTTTTTGAATCATGTTTGACAACATTTAATAAGATTTCTATCCAATAAAACATACTACGGAATTAGGTTTTTTTACTTCGAAAGAATATTAATAATTTTAAATGAACAAACGCCTCATTAAAAAAATATTGTATTAAAAGTAATAAGCAAGTGACGTTGTAGTGTTTCTCCTTGTTGAGGTGGACTGTAGTTTTAATCTTCCAAAGGAATGAAACGCCTGGCTTGATGGTGAGTTGATTTATTTTGATCTTGATCAGGATCGGCTTGTTGCTTCGGATTTCTTGAGAGAACTACTGCTGACTGAACTGAACTACATCGGTGAGAAGAGACGTGGTTCATCGCGACGCCCCGTAAGGGGCGTGCAGAAGCTTGTTCGGGGCAGATTAGCCCCCCGCAAGCGGGTTCTTTCTCCCGCCCTTTAATAAGGGCGGGTCCTGGGGGCGGGCAGTAGTTGCCCTTAGGGACCAAGAAGGCGTGTACGCGCGTGTACTCGCAGGCCGCTAGGTCTTCACGCCGTCCGGGCGGTCAACACGAGCCAGGTGAGACCCCCGGCGAACCGAGGGAGGCCCAGCTCCGTGAAGCCAGCGACGCGGACGGCGACTTACGTGCGGCCTGCGGAGGTCTTGGTGGTGTGGTGTGGAGGTGTTGGTCGACATCTGGCTTGATGTCGACGTCGTGGTATGGCTGTCAATCCTTGGCGTCGCTGTTGCGGTGGTCGTCCGCGCGCGCGCATGATGCGCGTATCCTGGGTGATACGGGCAGATGTCGCGCGGAAAGGGGCGGCCACCTGCAACAGAGTTGTGAAAAAGGTTGTCGTGTTAGAGGGGACGGCGGTTACCCGGGGCAGCCGCAGCGTCCGCAGAGTCGTCGTGGTCGATGATGAGGTCTCGGGGCAGCTTCTTCTTGTCCGGGGGGCGAGCGTGCCAGGGGGCCAGGTCCCGGACATGGTCCCAGGCCGAGGCGTCGGCTCGCTCAAACATCCCCACGGACAGACGGCGGATGTAGGCGTCCAGGCTCTCGATGCGGGTGTCCCGCTGGATGATATCGTTCCTCACGTAGCGAGGAGCTTGTACGGCGGCGCGCAGCGACAGTGACTGCTGCGCGCGGAGGCGAATGCGGCTCGACTCGCTCGTGAGGGCGAACCAAGCGGGCGCGGCGTAGGTGAGCCGGGTGCGTACGTAAGACTTGTACACACCCAGCTTTGCTCGCAGAGGCAGGTGAGAGGAGAGCACTGGACGCAGTAGCGCCCTGGTTGCGCGTACCTGAGCGACGACGTTGCGGACGTGCGGCTTCATAGACAAGGAGCGGTCTATGGTGATCCCCAGGTATTTCACCGTCCGGGTCCAGGGGATGAACTCACCCTGGAGTTTGAGTGGCAGTGGATGGAGCTGCTTGCTGCTGATTAGTATGGCCTGTGACTTACCCACGTTCACCGACAGTCGCCACTGCGATAGCCAGCGGGGGAGTATGTCGAGGGTACGCTGCAACTTCTTGGCGGCGTGGGCGGCGTTGACGCTCGTCGAGATGAATGCCGCATCGTCGGCGTAGAGCGCCAGCTCGGCACCCTCGGCGACGGGGATGTCGTCGGTGAACCTGGTGTAAAGCACAGGCGAGAGGCATGAGCCCTGCGGGACTCCAGCAGAGATTGTGCGGATGTCAGACAGCTCCTGTTCCACTACCACTCGGAATGTCCGGTTGTTTAGGAACGAGGAGACCACGTTAACTACACGGCGAGGCGCTGTGGACGTTGACAGCTTGTACAGCAGACCGGAGTGCCACACTCGGTCAAACGCTTTCTGTATGTCGAGGAATACTGCTACGGCGTGCTCGCGCTTGTTGCGCGCCGCCGTTATCCGATGCAGTACCCTCGACAGCTGCAATGTTGTTGAGTGTTCAGACCTGAACCCGAATTGTTCCGGTCTGGGTGTTATGTGCGGTGTGAGGTGCCGCAGCAGGAGTCTCTCAAACACCTTCGAGGTCGTGGGCAGGAGAGTGATCGGCCGATAGCTCCCCGGCTTCAGGATGTTCTTGTCCGGCTTCGGTAGCATAATGATGCGGCCTTCTTTCCAGCATGCGGGGAAGGCGCCTGTGCGGACGATCCCCGTGAACAGGCGCGCCAACGCTGCCACGGTGCGGTGCGGCAGGTGGCGCAGCGCTGCATTCGGTATCCCATCCGCCCCAGGGGCCTTCCGGGGCTGGGTCTGCCGTATGGCGCGCTGTACCATCCCGGGTGAGAAGAAGATGGGGTCCTCATCGGGAGCTATCGGCGTGGCGAAGTACTCCCGAAGGTGTGTCTCGACTGCTGCGGCGTGTTCTGCGTCCACAATCGGGTTAGGCCTGAACTCGCCCTCGAGGTGGTCGGCTAAGATAGCTGCTCGGTCTGCTGCTTTGTAGCGCGGTGTTCCGTCGGCGTGTAGTAGCGGGCGCACCGGAGCTGGGGTGTTCGTGAGGCGACGACATAGCCGGTGGATCGACGGCCAGTCGTCGCGAGAGTCCTCGATCAGTCTCTCCCAGCTCTCGGCGGTGTGAGTCCTCAACTCGCCCTTCACTCTCTCCGTCAGCCGGTTGAGTTGCGTCTTAAGGGTAGGGCATCGCGTGCTTTGCCACTGTCTTCTTAGGCGCCGCTTGTCAGCTATCAGTTTTGCGATGTGTGCCGGCAGAGGGGGTAGCCTCCTCTGGGTGTTGATGGGTGGTGTGGAGCTGACAAGGGCGGACTTAATAGCGCCGGTCAGTTCGGACGCGAGCGCGTCGACGTCGGCTGCGGAGCTGATAGGGCGAGTCGGTGTTGTGGTCTCCATCGTGTCCTTAAATTTGGTCCAATCCGGTAATGGACGTGGCGCTTGAGGGACGACGCGGGTGGGTTGTTGCTGGGCGACGACGAGTACCGGCTGGTGGTCCGACTGTAGCTCGTCGTCGAGTACTTCCTGGCTAAGTTGCAACTGGCAGTGCGAAAGGTCATTGTGGACGACGATGTCAATGACGTCGGGTATGTGTGTGAGCGTGTCCGGGTAATGAGTTGGTACCTCCGGACCCGCGACGATGTAACCTTGAGCTTCGGCGTCGTTGAAGAGTCGTATACCCGGTGCGTTGGTGGTCGACGAGTTCCACGCTGGGTGCTTGCAGTTGAAGTCGCCCGCAATGACGACCGGGTGGGGTGCTTGTAGGATGGTCCGCAGTTCTGTGACGTCGATGTTCACTGCGGGCGGCTTGTATGCGGCGTACAGGTGGAGGTGCGCACCGCCTAGGTGCAGCTCTACACCCAGCGTGTACAAGGTGCTGTGTGTTCTGACGGGTAGTGGTTGGTGTACGACTCTTCGTTTGACGAGCACTGCCAGTCCGCGGTAGCGCGTGCCGTCCGGCGTTAGTTCGTCCCTCCGATAAATGAGGAAACCCGGGAATCGTAGTCGGTCTGCAGGTCCCAGGTGCGTCTCATTTATCAGCGCCACGTCGATGTCCTGTTCCTGCAGGAGAGGGCGGAGCAGGGCGGCCTTCTTTTGGAGGCTGCGGGCGTTCCAGTGAAGAATCCTCAAGGGCTTATTCATCGTCGTTCATGACGAGATCCGCCAGGCCCTTGAGGATGATAGAAACGATGGCCTGCTTATCGCGCCCGGCGCTAAGGGCGGTGAGCACATCGTGTAGCACGTTGATGGCTGCCTGTACAGTTGTTGTTTTGCCGCCGCTCCTTGGTCCCTCACTGTGGTGTGGGGCCTTCGCCTTCTTGCCCCTGGCCGCAGTTGGTTCGGCGGGGGTGGCGACCGGGCGAGCGGACGGCTGGGGTGCTTCTTGAGTAGGCGCCGGGTTGCGTTTAGGCTTCCTTGGGCCGCCCTGGGTTGGTGGTGGGTCCTTCGGGGGTACTTCCGCGGCGGCGGGCGCGGTCGCGCCTTCCTCTACATCGGTGCAACAAACCGTCCTGCTTATGTTCTATTTTACAGGGTGCAAGTAGTGAGTGGATGTGAGCGCAACGCATTCGGTTCGGCCAATCACAGCGCTTCGTCCGAGTTTTACTTGTGGTGGCGTTTGGACAGGTTTCGACATGTTCAAACCTGTTCGATCGTGCTCGCGTCCACTTTACATCGTCATGTTTTAATTTCTTATTTACTATGGGATAATAAAACAACCTTAATCGAATAACAATAAACATTTCCCTACTCTCAAATCGTTTTTATTGAATCATCCTTATATCTACTTAAGTCTACTTATATATTCATATTTATTTACATTATTTATGATCATTACTTAATTGTATTACAAAGCTACGACGTCCGTAACATCCTCCCCCCGGCGCAGGGCTACCGTAGCCTTATCTTCCACGCAGAGGACGGCGAGCTTCGTCGTGGGACGCCGTAGGATGCCTGCTGTAGTCCTGACGTCGGCTGATCGCACCTTGCCGTCTGGACCGACGTATGTAGTCTCCACGACGCCTCGGGGCCACGTCCCTCGTGGCAGTGTGGGGTCGATGACGACAACCAGGTCGCCAACGCGCAGAGGTCGTCCTCGGTCGTCGGATGCCGTCCGACGCTGGTGCCCCCTGGGCACCAGCGTCGGCAGGTATTCATTTACCCAGCGTCGCCAGAAATGGTCGGCGAGCGCCTGGGCAGCTCTCCACTGTTTTCGGCTGACCTCCTTGCAAGGCCTAGTATAGGGAAGGCCTGAGGAGGTCCCGATGAGGAAGTGGTTCGGAGTCAACGCCTCCGGATCCTTGGGATCGACGGAAACGTGGGTGAGAGGCCGAGAGTTTATAGAGTGTTCGGCCTCTACCATCAGGGTCAGCAGCACTTCTTCTTTTAGCGCCCGTTGATGCAGTGTCGCCCCCAACGCCGTTTTGACAGAGCGTACTAATCGTTCCCACGCTCCCCCCATATGCGGCGCCCCTGGTGGTATGAACTTCCACTTCATTGGGTGTGAAAGTCCGAAGTGGACGAATTCTTTGGCCCATTTTTCATAGGCCGTGCGCAGTTCTGTGTCTGCTCCTCGAAAATTGGTGCCATTGTCGGAGTACATTACTCGGGGCCAACCTCGTCGTGCTGCCATTCTTCTTATGGCCATTATAGCCGAGTCGGTCGACAGACTCGCCACCAGTTCCAGGTGAACTGCCCTGGTCACCAGGCAAGTGAACAGTGCTCCCCAGCGCTTCTCGTGTCTTCTTCCTATGACCACTCTCATTGGCCCAAAATAGTCGACTCCGCAGTGAATAAAGGGTCGCTGCGTCTCTGTTAGTCGTTCCATCGGTAGGTCCCCCGTGACTGGTTTTACTGGTGTCGCTCTTCTGATGCGGCAAAGTTGGCATCGCTGCGCTATGGCTCTTACTGTAGGGCGCAGATTGACCACCCAGTACTTTTGCCTTAAGTCGTTGACCACGCGTTCGTTGTTTGCATGGCCGGCCCTTCGATGGGCGTCTTCTATTAGCAGTCTGGTAAACGGGTGCTTGCCGTGTAATATGACCGGCTTCTTCTTCATGTCTGGAACCGCAGCGTGCCCGATTCTCCCTCTCACTTTGAGAATCTGGTCTTCCAAGTAAGGGTCCAGTTTATACAGGCTACTGGACTTGGGCACTGGTCTTCCTTTTTCCAACAGTCTTATTTCTTCTGCGTAGTCGTCGAGCTGCGCTTGTTTCACCTATGTCTTCTCAGCCTTTTCTATCAGGTCGACGGTCATCTGGCTAGCTCGATTTTTGTACTTTTCCTTGAAGAGAAAGAGTACCGCTGTAGTTCGTATCAGCTTCTCATATGAGGAGAATCTGCTTATGTCGGGCAGATGAGAAGCGTGTTTCTTTTCTGTGACTACATAAGTCACTTCTTCCTCTTGGTCTTCTTTCCTGGCTTTCTCTTTCGGCCAGAGTTCTTTTTCATCATATAGAAATTCAGGCCCGGTGAACCATCTGTCTTCTGGTTTCATTTGTAGTTTATAATTAGGGCGCGTTGCATCATCTGCCACGTTTTGTTCCGTGGGCACCCATCTCCATCGATTGGCGTCGGTCAGCTCCGCTATTTCGCCCAAGCGGTGTGCCACGAAGGGTGTGTACTTGATGGCATCTTTTTCTATCCAACGCAGAACGGTTTGTGAGTCCGTCCAATACGTCACGTTCTTGGGCTTGTCTCTATGCTCTCTCACGATTGTTTCCGCTAATCGTGCGCCGATCACTGCCGCTTGGAGTTCGAGTCGAGGGACGGTTACTGGTTTTAATGGTGCGACCCTTGCTTTTGCCGCAACCAGGCTCACAGTCACTCTTCCATCTGGTTTCAGGATCCTCCAGTAGGCGGTCGCCGCGTATGCCTGTTCACTCGCATCACAGAAGACATGGAGCTCTATGTCGTCTTCAGAGCTTTTGCCGTAGCATCTTGGGACTCGCAGTTTCGTGGCCATGCTCAAACCTCGGAGCCATTCTTCGAAATGTTGTGCGTCTTCTTCGGGAATCACTTCATCCCATCCCACTCCGTGTCTCCACAGGTTTTGAAGTATGATTTTACCCGTGATAGTAAAATGGCTGATGAGACCGAGGGGATCGTAGACGGCCATCACTGCTCCGAGGGCTTCTCTTTTCGTCGGCGCTCTGTCTCTCATCCTCACTTCAGGTGCTAGACGGCTAAGCCCTGTGTTGAAGCCTAGTTCATCTTGATCCGTATGCCAAAGTAAACCAAGTGTCTTATCGGAGTTTTCCTGTCTCTGACCAAGCTTCACTTCGGCTTTGAGCACTCGTTTTTCTGTAGCCACGTTGTCCACCACATTAGGCCTGTTAGAGCACCATCCACGGAGGTTGAAGTGTGCATTCTCATGTATCTTCATGACCTCTTGTGCTGTTCTTATAGCTTCTCGCTCTGTGGCGAAGCTATCGACGTAGTCATCCATGTAGTGGCTCGATGTTATTGCTTGCACAGCGTTGGGGTATGCTTGTGCGTATCGTCTCGCGTTGGCATCTCTCACTGAGTGCGCGATGAACGGCGAGCACGATGCCCCGAAGATCATTGATATCATCTTGTACTTTTTCGGCGGCTTATCACGCTCTTCGTCTCGCCAAAGAAACATTTGAGCTGCTTGGTCTTGTGGTCTTATTCTTACTTGGAGGAACATCTCTTGAATATCTGCTGTCACGGCTACCTGACGTTCTCTGAATCTGAAGAGGATTCCTGGTAGCGATTTCAGGAGGTCAGGTCCCTCTAGTAAGTGATCATTGAGGCACACTCCGCTGTATCGGTGCGCCGCGTCAAAAACCAGCCGCATCTTTCCCGGCTTGTTAGGGTTCACGACCGGGAAGTGTGGCAGGTACCATATCTTCTTGCTTCGTTCCTCTTGTCCATCGCACTCTTGGGCATAACCTTTATCGAGGAGGTTTCTCACTTGAGCGCGATACTGTGCAGCGAAATCCGAAGAGGCGTCCATCTTTTTTTCTATCATCTTTAGTCTCTTCACGGCACAGTGATAATTATTGGGCATCGGAGCGTCTTCATCTCTCCATGGCAGACCCACTTCGAAGTGTTCACCAACCTTCCTCATTGTTCGTTGGACCACGTCGATTGCCTTTTGGTCTTCTGGTCTGACTTTCTTTGCCAGGGAGACTCCAAGGGCATCAATCCTGAAGTGTGCTTTCACTATTTCTTCTACGCGCCGTACATCTTCTGTCTGTTTGTTCGCAGACACGTCGTAGATATGAAGCACTAGTTGACCCTCTTTTTGAGTCAACGCTGAGCGTGGCGCCGTCCCATGAATTACCCATCCCAGTTGGGTATACGAGGCCGCAGGCTCATTCTTCTTGCCCATGCGTAGTTTTCGCGTCACGATTAGGTGCCAATTGTCCGCACCTATCAATACTTTCGGTGTGGCTTCGTCAAAGAATGCGTCCTTTTGCATGTCTCGGAGGTGTGGATATTTGATTAACATTGATTTATTTACTGTCTGACCATGAAGTCGTAGATCCTTCATCGTTCGTGCGCGTAATTCTTGATAGTCGCCGTTCTGACCACGAATTTGTAGTTTGACCTCTTGACTGTGTTCTTCGTGTGGCTGTGAGGTCACTCCTTGTATTTTGAGTGAAGAAATTGGCCCTTTCACTTGGATACGGCGTGTTAAATCCTCGTCGATGAGTGAGATCGTCGATCCTTTGTCCATTAGCGCGAACGTGGTCACTTGACCGCCTGGTCCTTTCAAAACGACGGGGCACATCTTTAAGAGTACGCGATGCGGCGCGTCGCTGCTTGCTGAGACAGTCATCACGGACTCCGCTGTCGGTTTGGCATCCGTCGCTTTTTCTTTGGTGTCTCGTTGCAACATCTCTTTGTGGAGTAGCGCGTGATGCGGGCGGGTACAGTTTTCTTTGCCACATCGCTTAGCTCGGCAGTGCTCTCGCCGGTGGCGATTATTCAGACATTTAAAGCACACTTTCTCCGTTCGGGCCCATTCCCACCTGTCGTCGACACTCATCATTGAAAACTTGGCGCACTTAGGCACATCATGGTCCCCAGCACAACACAGACATACTTGTTTCTTTTCATCTTCTTTTTCTGTCGTGGCGTAAATAACTTCTCTGCCCGCTTTCCTTTTTGTGCTTGCTTGCACCACATTTTTCTGTTCTCTCTTTGGTGCGGGCGTGGGCGTCGGGTTTGTGAAGGCGTACTTCATTGCACGGTCAGCCTCCCGCATCAGGAACCGAGAATATATCGTAATTTCAGGCTCACGTGACGTTTCCACTGCCTCAGAAGCGTAGTCGCACCACCTTGATTTCACGTGCGGGCTTAATTTGTCTACAACTTCACGCACTAGCATCGGGTTCCACAAGTATCCGCGGTTGTCCATATTGGTTAGCACACACACTATGTTCTGTAGCTTCACTGCGAACGAGTTTAGTTCACTTGCCACACTAGTGAGCCGAGGCAACTTCTTTATGTCCTCCGTCACATGGTCCATTAATATCTCCGGCCTTCCATAGTATTGTTCTAGCGTCTTCATAATTGTCCGTGGGTCAGACGCAGAGTACAGGAGCGCGGAGACTGCTTCCCTTGCTGGACCTCTGACGCAGTTCCTCAGTCTCGCTAAATTTTCCATCGCGGTGAATTTGTAGACACTCGATGAATCTTCATAAGCTGCCTTGAATGGCAGCCATTCCGTAGCTGCTCCGGTGAACACAGGTAGCTCAGTCACTTGTCGTGGCGGCGGGCGTACACGCATCATTTTGTCCAGCGTGTCGGCCAGTTGTTCGATGCCTCTTCCTACTCTGCGTTCCCCTCTTGTTGGTGAACGTGAGATCGAACGTTGTCTCCTGCGTGGCATGGCAGGCGTTGTAGCGTCGACACATGTGTTCGGCTCTGCGGCGGTTCGTTGGGCGGCGGGGTGCGTTGGCTGAGTTCTCTCTTCGGTGACTGGTGGGTGGGCTTGGTCAATACTTTGCAGCCACTCATCCACCCTGTCTTCACTCCTATGTCTGGAGCCCTCTTCACGAGCCTCTGCCTCTGCTTCAATCGCCGACACTTCATACTCGAACCGTTTGTTTACTAGGGCCTTTTCAATTTCCAATTGCTCGTTCCTAATTGCAGCAATTCTTTTATGTGCCTCATATTCCGCTAGTTTTACTCTTGCCACATCACTGCTATAAGATCCCCTTGATCTTATCGTACTTGCGGTGTCTCTCATTGACCTATTTGCCGTCATTGTTCTGACAGAGTCCTGAATTCTTGGCTGGAACGACGTGCTTGGAGTGACGAGTTGTTCTTCACGCATTGTTACGCTCGCGATCGCGGTTGCTCGACTCACCGGTACGTGGCGTGGAGCGGGTGCGGTAAGCGCGGCGGACGCACCAGACGGTGGCACAACTCCTCCCGTCGCGGCGGTGGCGAGCGGTGCGGTCACCGACACAGCGGCGATGGGCGTGGCACTGTCGATTCCACTTGCGGGCACTTCATGTTGGACGCGCGGCAACGCGGACGCAACGGTTGAAGGTGATCTCGGCGGCTCTTCGAATGTTCGGCGACGTCGGCTGTCGTATCCCGATTCTGCCTCACTCTCTTTGGCCGCAATACTCCTAGTCTTCATTTTTTAGGAACACTGTACTTGCGTATTTTCTTTGTCTTCAACTCGTCAGGCGAACGATGATCCGACTGTATCCGGCAAGCGTAGGACCAAACTGTTGAGGTGGACTGTAGTTTTAATCTTCCAAAGGAATGAAACGCCTGGCTTGATGGTGAGTTGATTTATTTTGATCTTGATCAGGATCGGCTTGTTGCTTCGGATTTCTTGAGAGAACTACTGCTGACTGAACTGAACTACATCGGTGCAACAAACCGTCCTGCTTATGTTCTATTTTACAGGGTGCAAGTAGTGAGTGGATGTGAGCGCAACGCATTCGGTTCGGCCAATCACAGCGCTTCGTCCGAGTTTTACTTGTGGTGGCGTTCGGACAGGTTTCGACATGTTCAAACCTGTTCGATCGTGCTCGCGTCCACTTTACATCGTCATGTTTTAATTTCTTATTTACTATGGGATAATAAAACAACCTTAATCGAATAACAATAAACATTTCCCTACTCTCAAATCGTTTTTATTGAATCATCCTTATATCTACTTAAGTCTACTTATATATTCATATTTATTTACATTATTTATGATCATTACTTAATTGTATTACAAAGCTACGACGTCCGTAACACTCCTATTACCGATGGTACCTGCGAATTAGGAACTACGCTTAAAAAACGTACCCTAACTCCGTGGTATTTTGTTTTATATTTTTAGATACTAAACCAATTTAAAACATAAATTATCTTGATAATTATGGCAAGTAAAATACTGACAAATTGCTTACCTCCAGTACCTTATGGTAAAATCACAACAAAAACTTACGTTAAATAAATGAGCTCACTTACCAAACAGCATCCGTGTTTGTATGAAAAAACCACTCGAGTCGATACCGTGGCCGAGACTGATTGATTTTAGCTAGTTGCTCCGGAGTTACACTTACGAACTTCACGTATGTGAGCAAGTTTGAAACATGGAATGAGTGAATCCTGTTTTTAAGTAGTTACATAATAATATTCAAAAGATAAGAGTGAAAACAAATATACCTCGGAATTAGGAGCCGATTTTGACTACCTCGGTATAAGGAGCCTTTACTTATTCCAAATCTGAAAAATAGTTTTAGTTTATTGTAACGATCATATAAAATTCGTATTGGGCTCGACAAATAGCAGTAGAAGCTGCAATTGCTACTGCAATTTGGTCAACACAACCACAACATTACTATGTGGTGCATCATCATTTGAATTTACCTTCGTTAATCTAGTGAAATAAAAACCACTTCTACATGACCAAGTGTGATCATTAAATGTTTTTTTCATAATTCACTTATAACAGTAAACAATATTTTGGTACTTACCGTATAATTTGAATAAAATTATTTCATGATTTCATAATCCTTTGCACGGCATCGGGAACGCCGGCGCACAGTGGGCTGAAAAAGTTCGCTAGTGGACTTAGAGATTTCGAAAAAATGAAAGTGGAATATAAGTAAACTAATTCCATTTTTGGATTCTATGATCAAATAAAAGTAAAAAATATTATTACAATTTTTTGATTAAACGCGTGGTTTTTGGGTTATTTTATTTTAAGATTTTTTTTGTATGGCAGAAAACAATAAAATGAGAATTGCTCGTACTTAATTTTTAAACTATCTCAAGAAAACAATGAAAGTTTATGATAGAAGATATTTTTTGGCTTTTTATGCACTATATCGCGAACTGCGTTTTTTTGCGTTTTGGCGGAAATATTTTTTTTATCTTTTATTCCACACCACCTAATGAGGTCAAAGATTAGGCGCGGTTTTTTTTATGTGGTATCCCCAGTAGGCCTAATCCACATGCCACACTCGAAAAAAAACATCATTAGTCATATATCTTAAACTTTAAAAATTAATTAGATTACCCTGATTTTGTCAAAATTCCGAGAAAGCATAATATGTCGTGACCTGTAATGGGTGGTGTGGATATTTTATTGTTTCATTTTTGTTGTATTGACTTGTTAACAGTGGTAGTAGAAAAAATCGATTTCGTTTTTAGGGTTCCGTACCTAAAAGGTAAAAAACGGAACCCTATTACTAAGCCTCCGCTGTCTGTCTGTCTGTCTGTCTGTCTGTCTGTCTGTCTGTCTGTCACCAGGCTGTATCTCATAAACCGTGATAGCTAGAAAGCTGAAATTTTAACAAATTATGTAATTCGGTTGCCGCTATAACAACAAATACTAAAAATAAAAAAAATGAAAATATTAAGGGGGGGTCCCATACAAAAAACGTGTTTTTTTTCGTATTTTTTGCTCAAAATTACTAACTGTAACAGGTAGACGCTTTAAATTTTCACAGAATATGTAGTTGTATATTACCTTTCAAAATAAATAATTAAATTTAAAAAAAGTAAATAATAAAGGGGGGCTCCCATACAACAAACGTAATTTTTAAGCAATTTGTTACTCGATCTTAATAAACAGGTAGAAACTTATAAAGTATTTAAGTATACATACAACGAACGTGATTTTCTTTTATAGATGATGGTACGGAACCCTTCGTGCGCGAGTCCGACTCGCACTTGCCCAATTTTTTTTATTTTCCACTAGTTTCATACAAACTTCAAACAATTTTATCTCGGTAAGTATGTACTTTATCAAAAAAAGTCAAAGAATAAAAAAATATTGTTTTTATTAGTAGAATCCAAAAACAAGTATCTTAGCCCCTAAATCCACATTTTGATTTTTCAGCCCACCGTGCGGCGTTCCGCACTTCCCGCTATTATTATTCTCGATACGTGCGCGGGAACGCTGGCGTTCCCGGCGGTGCGAAGCATTTAAAACCCAATTTTTTAATACATTGAGTTGAGTTTTGTTCAACGATTTTTTTTATTGAGACCATAGATAAATTTCGCTTGTGTTTTAAAACGAAAAAAAAGATGAAATGTCACATTTCATTTCCATACGAGGCGTGTCTGCGTCTAGTGCAGTGATGCAGTTATGATCGTTACCGCTATGGCAATATGGGTCATAATAGGGTGAACGTAGAAGAGCTTTGTAATTTGATCCATTGCTTAGTTTATTTATTTATTACACTAATTTCGTTCATTTATTATCAAAGAAGGTATTTGAAATGAAAAAAGTAATATTTTACCTAGTCTTTCATAGCAATTCTGTATGTCGTAAGCCATGTAATAATTATTTTCATGGCTTTTAACTTGCGACGTGTACACAGCCGTCGCCTTGTCTTATCCCGATATCGTATTTCAAGGTCTAATTATAGAAACTGTGAGACTGAACGTACTTTATCGTTTTTGTTTATTAAAGAATGGTTCTTGTTCATGGTGTTATAATAAGTAGTTACGACATTTATGGATAAAACATTCATTTATATCGTCCTAACCTTTTAGAGACTTGAAAACACATTTACGAAATCTTATAAGATCTTATTAAAAACTTATGACGATCCACTTGTCGTTTTTTTGATATTTGCAATTAGGAAAACTATTCATAAAAACAACACAGTTTACAGAACAACGATAAGTGGTCTCGTTTGTTTTTTATGAATGTTTATCTAAAGTGAGTATGTTTACGACCAAAACATCATACCAAATAATACACTATAAAAAGTGACGTAAGGAGTTTTGACAGATGAAAGGATATTATAATATTCATTGACATTCAATGACATGCACATAAAGTCTTTTTAAAATAGTGCTTACACATGGCGTGATGTCGCTACAGCCTATTTAATATAGGAATAGTACTTACTATTTTCAAAAGCCGGTGTCAAGCACTAAACGTTTGACGTAAGCCCAATGTAAGGGTTACGGCTACGGTTCGAAGTCTCAATACAATTAGGGCGGTTTCATATTAGCGTATTTTTCTGCGCGTATACGGCCGTTTTATCATACGCGCTTACACGCGCGCTACATTATGCGCTTCAAAAAACCGGGCTCGCGTAAGCGGGCATATTTCGGCGTGTTCGCTCGAAACGGTAGTGACATCTTGTCATTATCAACATGGATTCTGACGGCTCGCGGTTATACGAGCTTAGAAGCGCGTCAACGCTCGTACGAGTTGTGCGTGTGCCAAAAGGTGTGCCTACACGCGCCTACATGCGCTTCCAAAAACGAGCTTATACGCGCGTATAAAACGCTAATCTGAAACCACCCTTAGCACGACACCATGTTTGACATCAGCCAAACTAAAACCAAACGTTCACCAAATACGTTACGTTGTCAACGTTTGAACGTTTGAAAATAGCACGATTAGCCCCCTGCTCTAAGGGCGGTTTCAAATTAGCGTATTTTTCTGGGCGTATACGGTCGTTTCTGCATACGCGCTTACGACCAAAACATCATACCAAATAATACACCATAAAATGTGACGTAAGGAGTTTTGACAGATGAAAGGATATTATAATATTCATTGACATTCAATGACATGCACATAAAGACTATTTAAAATAGTGCTCACACATGGCGTGATATCGCTACAGCCTATTTAATATAGGAATAGTACTTACTATTTTCAAAAGCCGGTGTCAAGCACTAAACGTTTGACGTAAGCCCAATGTAAGGGTTACGGCTACGGTTCGAAGTCTCAATACAATTAGGGCGGTTTCATATTAGCGTATTTTTCTGCGCGTATACGGCCGTTTTATCATACGCGCTTACACGCGCGCTACATTACGCGCGTCAAAATACCGGTCTCTCGTAAATGGGCATATATCGGCGTGTTCGCTTGAAACTGTAGTGACATCTTGTCAGTGTTAACATGGATTTTGACGGCTCGCGCTTATACGAGCTTAGACGCGCGTCAACGCTCGTACGAGTTGTGCGTGTGTCAAAAGGCGAGCCTATACGCGCCTACAGGCGCTTCCAAAAACGAGCTTATACGCGCGTATAAAACGCTAATCTGAAACCGCTCTAATAAACTGTGACATTGCAATCGCTTAGTTGTACATGTCTACCTGTCTACCTGTCTATCTCTGTCTGTGTAGTGGTGTGATGACGTGTAATTGAGTTAGGCGAGAGGAAATTAAAATTTGGTATGTCACACTGTACCGTAAATATTTATTTTCTTCCACAGTCAACTAAAGGTAATACAGAAAAGTCAGTGCGTTATGACCTCGACAACGAATGAATGTGACGAGTTATCAGAGGCAGAGAATACCCAAACACGCAACAATATTTTGTGGCTTACACAAAGCGTTGTCAAGAAGTAATTACTATGTTACCCATCAACCTTGTTTATGCATATTGTTACTTACAGCGTCCAGCAACTCCTGTAATAATTAGTAAGTTGCAGGCCCTTGTGCGGGTTTTTCATGGTTAGTGATCGACGAAGGTGGATAAAAAATGAAATATTAGGTATATGAAATATTGAAGTTTTTATTTACAAAATTAACAACATACAATATCACTTTGGGAATTTGCAGGTTTACTTGCATAACGCCATAAATATACATACCCATTTGGTACTATTTAATAAAAACACTAGTGATTACAATTCCTTAATTGTTTACTTACAGTATCCCACTAGCAGTGGGTATAGAATGTTATGACAAAAATGTTGATGTAATGATTATTGGAAGTACAATTATTGTAATACCTAAGTACTATTATTATCAAAATAATTTTAATGATAAAATGTGTTTTACAGTACAGTGGTTATCGAATGCGCCCACCTCAAATATACAGGGTGTCACTAGACCCATCACCAAGCCGAAGTCTACTCGTTGTGGATATCATGCCAAGTCATACTAACTAATAATAATACCTGGGAAACGATTTCTTTTTTAAGTTTTCACATTTTTTAAACCGCAATTAAAAGCGCGCGCGTGCAATGCTCGAAATACCTTCTTATCAACGGGGTTATAGCGCATCTAAAGGACACATTGGGGGGGTAAATGCATCGATTTTGTACCTTATTAGAAAAATTCCATACTAACTTTGAGCCTCAATATCTCCTGACCAGTAATTTCCCAGGTATGATGCCGAAGTAAAAAATGTTCGTAGTGATTAGTACAACATGGGATTTTAGTTTTCGTTAAGGGTCTTTTTACACCCTGTATATCATATAGCTACAACTATACTACAAATACAATGCTGCTATTATGATCCTTATTTCAAGTGGGATAAGGTAGAGAGTAGCTTCGAAAGATTCGTACATGGGAGATTATAAGATTTCGAACTATTGAATAAATAACAATATAATATATCTACTTTTATGTCTTGATTTTGTACCGAAGTGCTATAAAATATTCAAATAGAATACCACAATTATCATAGCTCTGAATTTGGACATTACACGTTGCTTGAATTATTTCCGTTACGTTTCCATCCTGTGAATGAAAATATTAATATTTTTTTAAAACGTTCTCCAACACACACATAGTTAACTCCGAAGACTCTTTTGCTTTCGTATTTCCATTATGTTTAACAAATTTGATAGAGCAAAATTCGAAATAAAATTTTT
The DNA here is from genome assembly GCA_944739405.2 of Euclidia mi. Taxonomy (NCBI): domain Eukaryota; kingdom Metazoa; phylum Arthropoda; class Insecta; order Lepidoptera; family Erebidae; genus Euclidia; species Euclidia mi. Next base: position 90,972,647 of record OX123183.2, on the reverse strand, counting down.
ATTTTATTCATTTTTGAGCTTAAACGTAAAGAAAAATCTCTTAAAGGAACGAAATGAATATAAAACGAAATTCTCAATGAGTAGCTAACATAGACATAGATCTACATAGATAACGCAAATGCATGCACTTCACGTGTCTGAACCCCGACCAAGCGTCGAGGTTGGTTGCCGCTAACTTCAGTCCCCGCGCGTCCGTTGTTGCAGACTTGCAGTCGAACGTCCGCAAAAAACTAAAAAAATGCCTCGTTGCGTGATAATTAACTGCAGTAGCCCAAAAATTTCGAGCACCCAAAGGCAGGAACATATTTCCTATCACAGGTAAGTTATTTTAAAATTATATTATGCGTAAATTCATATTAAAACTGTTTTTAAGTATTCCTAGCTGCGTGTCGTTCCAGAATATACCTAACTATAAATTACCGTTAAGTAAACTTAATTCACATTACGTTACCGCGTTTGCTTTGGACGTTTGATCTGACGTTGTGTGTTAGGAGACGATGAATATCGCACAAGCGATACTGTCGCGCATCGCTTCGGTACAGTTCGTACAGTAGGTATTAAAAAGTGGGCACGCTTGGTTTCAATACAAATCGTGATAATTGAGTTATCTATGTAGATCTATATCTGTGGTAGCTACGAATTTTGCAATATCAGCTGTGCTGTATATCTGTATAAAGTGCCTTGTTAGGACTGTTGCTACTTTAAACTTAGTACAATATTCTGTATCTATTGGCTGGGCTGCAGTCTAACCACTAGGTTACCTTAACAGCTAAGCCAAAGCTTCGTGGATTTGATTCCCGGGCAATTGGGCACAAACAACCCAGCAGGCTTAGCCAAAACTCAAACGTATCGTTTCCATCGCCGTTCTCCGATTTCAAACGCAAACGCGTTTGCAATCGAAGAAAATGCAAAATTGGTAGCCAACACCACGCGTTAGTGTCACACGCACATTCTGCGACACAATATGGTCATTAGTCTATGCCTTGCGTTGTTTGAAGCGTTAAGCGCGTCAAATATCAAAGTAATGTAAACATTTAATGCGAGTGTAACAAAAGTTCGAACCAGAAGATTTGTTTTAAATTGTTATAAAATTTAGTAGAATATATGTAGTAGTGGTATCTTTATATTATCTTTAAACAATTATTGAATAGTGTGATATAACCGCCGGGAACAGTTTGCAGTTATAATAGAGTTTATGGAAAGGTATGTAAAATATTAAACATTTTATAAAAAATTTGCTATCCTATTTGACTCTCTAAGGAATTTGAAACATAAACAATGACGTGCGTCGCGATAGGCAACTTACCTGGAGAACACTTATGTAAGTGGCACTTTGCTGTATAAATAGGCCCTTTATGAGTCTGAAATAGTTAAACAATGTTTTAGGCATGGTGATTTAACGAGGCCCTAACAAGGAGCTCAAGGCCGAGTACAGGCTGACCGTCTGTGGCATTCTTTTTTGCATTTTCTGCAGGGTTCTATCATTCGATTGTTTGTTTGTTCGATTGTTTGTTGATTATTATTCGTACGCAATCGACGCTAATAGCGTTAGTTTTGGCCAAAATTGGCGACTTGGCTACCATTTTGCGGTTGACATCGCAGAAACGATGTGTTTATTCTATCGATGCCAATGCTTTTTATGCGTTGTGTATTTGGCCACGACTTTTCTATTTGTTCGATTATATCACGTGATTTTTCATTCACTCCATACATTTTTTTGCGTTAACGTTTGCAGAAAGACGTCTTGGCTAAGCCTGCAGGACATATCTTTGTGTGCTGGGCACGATTATTATTTGTTTGTGTCTTGGTATAATTAATCTTCTATAATATAAAAATGAATCGCTGAATGTGGTGCTAAGCGCAAATCTCGAGAGCAGCTGAACCGATTTTGCTAATTCTTTTTTTATAATATTCCTTGAAGTACGAGGGTGGTTCTTGGGGAGAGAAAAAATAAAAAAAAATAACATAAAAAACGAATCGACTGTTAGGCGGTACGAAGTTCGCCAGGTCAGCTAGTTTAAAATATATATTAATCATGCCATAGTACGATCTCTGCTTAATTTGGGATCAGATGATTGTGTGTGAGTTGGTCTGGTACATTTTCTTATTATTACATACTGTATCGTTTATTTCAGTGCGTCGATGGATACCCCTATATAAACAGATGTCCTTCAGGATTATACTTTGACGACATTAGCAAGTTTTGTACGTTCAAAGCGGAGGCCAGATGTGGCCCCATCGCTACCAGTAAGTACATTGTTTTTAAAACTCTGCCAATTTATTTGACGTTGACAACTACGGCTTTGGAGATAAAACAAGCTCTTTTGTCGATTGTTTTGGAGCTTTTGGAAGTTATTCAATTATGTTGGAATGTTTTTACAGAATATATACGTTCAAAGCTTCTAGAACATTTGGTTTTGCTTTTAATACTTAACGAAATGATATTAACATCTTAATTTCATGTATCAATAAACGTTATATAAGAAATTTATTCAAAACTGAGGAATAAATATGGTTACCCATTGTGACCAAATCAAATATGTATATTTGAAATAGAATATTTCAGGTTTTAAGACTTAGGAAATAATATCTTAATTCAACACATAATTGCAATAGCAATATCATTATCATCGTCCCAGCGTCACCCCGGTTGCAATGATTTTCGCCTTAGCGTCCTAGGTCCGCTGCTAGTCTAAACCAATGTTCGCCTTGGAGTTTGGGATCCGCTGCTCTCACCATATTTGACGAAATATTAGCCACACTAGAAGTATAACTTGAATTACAGTAGAAGTCATCATCATCATCATCAGCCTGCTAAAGTCCACTGCTGCGATTTTCGGCCTTGCATACAGTAGAAGTAAAATTAAAGAATAATTTCACGGCAGCAATTTTAAAGGCATGTCTTATTGGCTATTTGTCCCTAGCCCCCGCGCCCATCACGGAGGCGCCACTGGACTTGGCCACGAAGTGCGACCTGGCCCAGTGTCAGCTGCCTTACTGCTTCTGCTCTAAGGACGGCACGCTTATCTCTGACGGTCTTGATCCAGAAGACTTGAGTAGTATATACACATCTTAAAAGGTCATGGGAATTTGACCTTATAAATAACAAAAAAATAGCCTTTTAAAAGGAATAAAGATCTAAAATCTTTAGTCCTTTTAAAGATATTCCACTAAATGATTAATGTGTTGTATTTACATAGTCATGTGACAATGCAAGATAAAATAAGGGATTTTCCGATATGTAAAATATCTGAATTGTTTAGGTACATAGCCGTGTGAAAAAATAAGTAAAGAATTTATCGATAGAATGTGCGATACATAAAAATAGAATCTAAATTTGTTTGTTACACTTTAAACTTAGTATTTTAACTACTTGACATACCATCTTCAAATTATGTGTTAATAATTGTCAGAGGTACAGAAAACGGTATAGGCTATAGAATTTCATGTTGCCCTGGGTCCGGTCCAGCCCAGCTAGACACCTACCGAAATTAGAACTAAAATGTATCTACCTGATACACCATGTAACTAGTAGTTATAACGAACGTTATGACGTAGCATAATGAGTTCATTTTAATATAGTTAAACGCTTAATGGATTAAGCATGCACCTATAAGCTTATACACCTACTAGAGGACGCCAACAGCTACGCCTGCATTTTTTTTTAATTTACCCGTTTTGGCCGATCCTGTGGGAATTTCGGGAAATCCCTTCTTAGTGCACCCCTACGGTCCCCAAGGAACATACATGCCAAATTTCAGCTTCCTGCGCCCAATAGTTTTGGCTGTAGCGTGTCTGTCAGTCAGTCAGTAACGCAAGGATTTTATATATTAAGATAAGCTTTGTTGTCGTAAGTGATTTTAAAAGCTATTTATATTGGTATAGCACTTAGTAGGTAAACACCATAGTGAAGTTAATGGTGAGTCGTTTTTAATGAATTCGCATTAATTAATAACGTTATATTCCATTTAAGGGATTAGCAATAATATGCTATTAAGCTGCGATTAAGGATTAGAAGGAAATTACATTCAAGCTAGGTAAAGTTAGACTAATGGTAGATACTGTAAAGCTAGGCGTAAAGAACTTATGAAAGTATTGACACATGTACTATATGTAGACTAGTTATACATAAAGACATATTTGACTAGCGTAGTGACTACTTTATGGTTGTGCGGAGAATATGAAATACAGGATAAACTCCATCTAATAGTGAAAGCGATATATTAGTTGCGTAAATTATTAAGCTACTTATAAGCGTGTTAATCAGACTGAGAGAGCCATTGTAGCCTGTGTCTTCACTGTATCATTTTATCATCAATACAGAAAGTAGCACAGAAAAGCGTAAATTTATTTTAACATATATATATATATATATATATATATATATATATATATATATATATATGTCGGCGGGTTGCTTGATTTTTGGGCGGTATTAACGCTCCACAGTTCGTTATAAGTTCACACCAAATAAATTAACAAAACTGACTAGGTATAATTATTTTGGATTACTGAACACGAAACGAGTGACCGCGTCTAGGTACTTGTTGTCCGCCCGGAGTCTCCAAGAGAAGTGATAGTTGTGTTGCTCCGTTCAACGTCAACCGTCACCCACCTCTTCAACTGTAGCGAACGTCACACTAGACTCTGACGAAGCGCGCCATCTTCACACTTCCGTTTCGTAGTCAGTTGACGTCCCGTACTCATGACCATTCCGATACGGCCATCCTACAAGACACACGTCCATGTATGTTAATCTGTTAGGATTCCAATCAAATTTATTACAAAAAAGACAAAACTTCTGCATTACTTTTCTAACTAATAATGGAGCTGGATTCAGAGCATCACTGACAAAACAGTCATTTACCATAGACTCACATTATAATCAAATCAAATAACTAAAGCTCTATATGTGATTCATAACCATTCAGTAACCTCCAGTTACTAAACCAGGCACTCAACCAGCCACTCGGTTGCCACCATTCAGTAACCTCCAGTTACTAAACCAGGTACTAAACCAGTCAACCAGTCACTCGGTTGCCACCCATTTATCTGCGCATCCTCACAGGGATCGCCAAAATCCTCCTGGACTTTATGGTTTCCTACGAAACCGATTTATCTGCGCATCCTCACAAGGATCGCCAAGTCCCTCCTGGACTTTATGGTTTCCTACGAAACCCATTTATCTGCGCACCCTCACAAGGATCGTCAAGTCCCTTCTGGACTTTACGGTTTCCTACGAAACCCCAACACTAGAGATGTCTGCCTACCGCGTACTCACGGACAACTGCCTTCACAGTTGGTTGATACCGATTTGTACTTTACGGCTACAAATCAACCTCTGACATTGAATCACACAACTAATAAAATAATGTAAAATATTATGGGCAGACAAAGGCTCTAGACAAACATTAGTAGTTGTTATTAACAAATAACTAAGGACTTGTCAACCTTTAAGCAATACATAGTTGTAAGCAATTAATTTAGGTTTCTAAACATACGTTTATGTAGTTTGGGTAATAAACAACTGATTGGCTTGTAAAACAGACAGAATCAATTCACAAGCCTCCAAAGCCCCACTAAATTTAGTAATCAGTTAGCTAATAAATAATGAATGAGCTATGCACTATGGTTGTCTGTTTGCTTACAAACTGTGAGATAACCACTCAAAGATTAATCTTCTATTGAATTAACAGGAAACGTACTTACTGTTCAAAAACTCTCAGACTCATTGTGCCCACATAATTGTTTGTAAGAAAAATGTCGGTGAATAATTTAAGGACTGTCGTTTCATTATTGTATTTTCGACGCGGTCGACTGATTTCATTACAGCATCTAATTAAGACTAATGCCTGTAGCACACCTCCGCTGCGAAACTCAAAGGGCGAAACTGCAATAGTTTTTAACAACAACAGTTTTTTTAGAAACAGTAGAGAAATTCCCTGCTCTAACGTACAAAACTGACTATGATGTTGTTTCTTTCTAACATGATTTAGCTCTTTTGATCAGGCGCCGTGTACACCTCCGCCCGTTGTCCACCATTTTGAAGCGGTTCCGCGTGTGACTCGGACGGGGCTGTAGCAATCGACAATTTTTATAAGTGAAATAAGAACGATGGATTTGGAATTTACTGAAAAACTTATACAAGCAGTAAGAAATATAAAACTAACAAAACTACAAGCATGGAGGGATATCCAGAGAGAGACTCTTTACATAATGTATTTTCTCCCAACTTCTTTCTCTTTTTATTGATATAACGACGACCGGTTGGCGCCGCGGGAGTGTAAGCGACTGCTACGCCGAAGGTCGCGGGTTCGATTCCCGCTCAAGTCAAACATTTGTGTGAATGAACATGGATGTTTGTCTTGGTCTGGGTGTTTCTATGTATAATATGTATGTATTTACAAAAAAAAAGTATATATTATGTATGTTGTATCCATTATCTAGTACCCATAGTACAAGCTTCTGCTTAGTTTGGGACTAGATGGTGTTGTGTGAATGTGGTAGAATATTATATTATTATTGATATCATGCACCCAGATACGGCGCCTTTTTAAAGTTGTTGATCACAGTAAGATTAGTTCCTCCTCTGACTCCGAAAGTGACGTCATTTTCTTTCTATTGTTATTTCTCAACTATTCTAGTTTTAGGTTTCGCTAATATAGTTTCGCGTAAGTGAAGTACTGTTGCACAGCGAAACTCGCGCAGCGGTTTCGCAGTTGTTGTTTCGCAGCGGAGGTGTGCTACAGGCATAATACGCCTATAGTTTAGGCTCGGATTATCGGATTAATCAAATATGATCCACATTGAATATTTTGTTTAAAATATTCTATTTGGAGATTAAAATAAAATGTGTATCTTATTTTGGATGATTAATATTTTATTGACAGTAGAATAAAACAAATATTTTCTGATGCTTATGTGCTTATATAAGTTTGCGATGTTCCAAGAACTGAGAAGTTAGACAACGTCTTCTAAGTGGCCGTAATTTGGCAAGAAGTCTAGACAGTGCAGCGTCAGACTTTTCTAATAGCTTTTATATTGTGCAAATATCGACTCTCGGCATTATATCTGTATTTTTTTAGTAGTTAGTCCTGATTATATGTTTTAACATATATTAGGTATATGTTTTAACATCTTAAAGGGAATTCCTTGAATAAATTTTGGTGATTACCACGAAATAAAAGTAATAGTATGTATTCAGTTCATAGGCACACATAGTGTATCTGAGGATATTTGAATAAATAGTTATAAACCTACTATATTTATGGAAAGGTTGTCACTGTTACGTTTGTTACTTATAGATTATGTGATAGTTGTTCAACAAATTAGCATTTACATTGTTGAAGACTTCAACGTATGTATAATTTATCAATTATACATTTCATGCTGTGACTTTTAATGCAGTTGCAGTCGTTACTAGAAGCAGTAACGACTAAAAATTCATTATAGTTTCCTAGGTACTATTAAAAGCTAAACCTACGTTAGGCAGTAATAGAGGCACACTATAGGTATAATACGTAGCAACTTTAACAATATGTTGAAATGCGTGTGCTGGATGCCTGTTTTCTTGATGGTACTGTGAACTACTATATAGACATAATATATCACTTAAGCTTTGTATCTATTTTTGGAATCAAAAAGGATATATGGATAAAACGATATTTTAGTTGAGGAATTCATTCATTTGTCTAATAAGGCATCTCGGATAAATCAATGCATATCAAAATCGTGACTTCCCTATCTGTACGGTGTGCGATCAATTCGGGACTACGAAATGTGTTGTATAACCACTTTCACCTTTCATATAATAATACTAAATCGTAGTCGAAAGTACATTTGCTCATATCTATTAATAGAACGATAATGGAGCAATCATTCGCTATGTATTAACTTAGTTAATTTAATCGCTCTATTGCCTGATTGGCTTCATAATTAAACAACGAGGCCAAGATGAGCTTGATTTGTAGCAGCGGGATATCAGACGCCACAATAAGGAAATTTCCGTCTGCAGATGTTATATAGGTACATAATATATATTCTTAGGACAGTTTGTGTTTGACATTTAGCCTTACGTAGGGGTCAACAAATACGACGCAACTTTAAATACTTAACGCATAGTGACGTAACGATTACTTAGATTGTTGGTAACATTACTAAAACGAATTTATTATTTCCAGGAAGCTATCAACAGAAAGATAAAGGTGAAGACTTTGTATGTCAAAAATTTAAAATGGCTACCCATAACGGTAACTAGGTAATGCCTGTGTTATCTAGCAGGTATTATGTGGTCACTTAACAGTAGATTGTAACGATTGATACGTAGTATTACTATGAAATTGTGGCCGTTTCTTTATTTATAATGATTTCTCAGAAATACTGTGTACTAGTGTGATCAAAGAAGTAGATGTATAAAGTTTATTTCCGTATAGGTATAATTATATAAACAGGCTGTTACATAAAATGCGCAGTAATAAAATAATATAATTAAGTTATTATGCATGTTAGTAAATTTAACTTTAACTGGTACATTTCGGGAAAGTCGTAATTTTGTGACCGCTAACTAGTTTTTTCATTACTAAGTTCTAAGTATTGCAATTTATTGAAAATTTACCTGCAGCCGTGGCTTATAAATAACTACAAAATAGAGTATTCCATTTATTTGATATGGGGTTGAAAATGTTATAAATAATTTCTTCAAAACATATAACTTGAGAATGATATTCGATATTGGTAATAACTAGAATCAACAATAAATAAAGGCAACAATTTGTGAATCACACAAAGTGTTGCCTCATGTGGGGATCGAACCCACAACACTCGGCGCAGTATCAAGCGGCGAGGCGGCCGCTTAAACCACTACGCCAAACGTGCAGTCATTGCTTGAATTATTTCCGTTACGTTTCCATCCTGTGTATGAAATAATATTATTTTTTTAGAATCGTACACCAACATACACATCATTAACTCCAAAGAGTCTTTTGCTTTAGTATTTCCATTATGTTTAACAAATTTGATACAGCAAAATTAGAAATAAAATTCTTACTGTATTAATTTTTGAGCTTAAACGTAAAGGAAAATCTCTTTAAGGAACGAAATGAATACAAAACGAAATTCTCACTGCGTAGCTAAGAATTTTGCAATATCAGCTTTTTGTATAAAGTACCTTGTTAGAACTGTTGCTACTTCAAACTTAGTACAATATTCTGTAGTGGCTGGACTGTAGGTTAACTACTAGGTTACCTTATCAGCTAAGCCAAAGCTTCGCGGATTAGATTCCCAATTGCCCACCCAGGACAAATCTTTGTGCGATGAGCACGATTATTTTGTCTAGGTATAATTTATATATAAAATAATTATGTCAGTTTTAACGGTAGTAGAGCCTTGCTGATTTCAGTATGAATGGGCCGGCTCTACCGGGGAAGTACTACCCTCTCACAGAAAATACTATCTAAACTGTTGCGTTTCGTTCGGTGAATGAGAGTCCCGGAGGCCCTATCCCCTATTCCTTCTCCCTCATCCTACTCCTCATCCTATCCCATTTCCCAACCCCAAGGGGCGGCAACGCACTTGCGACTCCTGTGGTGCTTCTTGTGTCCATTGACGGCAGTAATTGCTTACCATCAGGCGATCCGTCTGACCGTTTGCCGCCTATTACTATTAAAAAAAAAACTGGTTATCATAGTATGACCTCTGCTTAGTTTGGGATCAGATGATTATGTGTGAGTTGGTCTGGTAGATTTTCTTATTATCACATACTGTATCGTTTATTTCAGTGCGTCGATGGATACCCCTATATAAACAGATGTCCCTCGGGATTATACTTCGACGACATTAGCAAGTTTTGTACGTTCAAAGCGGAGGCCAGATGTGGCCCCATCGCTACCAGTAAGTATATTGTTTTTAAAACTCTGCCAATTTATTTGACGTTGACAACTACGTCTTTGGATATAAAACAATCTCTTTTGTCGATTGTTTTGGAACTTTCAGAAGTTATTCAATTATGTTGGAATGTTTTTACAGAATATACGTTCAGAGCTTCTAGAAAATCAGGTTTTGCTTTGAATACTTAACGAAATGATATTAACATCTTAATTTCATGTATTAATAAACGTTATACCTATAAGAAATTTATTCATAACTGAGTAATAAATATGCTTACCCATTATGACCAAATCAAATATGTATATTTGAAATAGAATATTTCTGGTTTTTAAATTTAGGATATAATATCTTAATTCAACACATAATTGCAATAGCAATATCATAATCATCGTCCCAGCGTCACCCTGGTTGCAAAGATTTTCACTTTGGCGTCCTAGGTCCGCTGCTAGTCTAAACCAATGTTCGCCTTGGAGTTCGGGATCCGCTGCTCTCACCACATTTGACTAGTGCTAGAGCTAATATTTCATTAGCTACACTAGAAGTATAACTTGAATTACACTAGAAGCATGATCTTCATCGAGAATCATCATCAGCCTGCTATAGTCCACTGCTGGGTATAGGCCTTTCCAATCGCCCGCAACTGAACCGGATTTTCGGCCTTGCGTACAGTAGAAGTGAAATTAAAGAACAATTTGAAATTATTTTTAAAGGCATGTCTAATTGGCTATTTGTCCCTAGCCCCCGCGCCCATCACGGAGGCGCCACTGGACCTGGCCACGAAGTGCGACCTGTCCCAGTGTCAGCTACCTTACTGCTTCTGCTCTAAGGACGGCACGCTTATCCCTGGCGGTCTTGATCCAGAAGACGTGAGTATACATGTACACATCTTATTAGATCATGGGAATTTGACCTTATAAATAAAATAAAAAATTGGCTTTAAAAAGGAATAAAGATCTTAAATCTTTAGCCCTTTTAAAGATATTCCACTAAATGATTAATGTGTTGTATTTACATGGTCATGTGACAATATAAAATAAAATAAGGGTTTTTCCGATATGTAAAATATCTAAATTGTTTAGGTACATAGTCGTGTGAAGACAGAAGTCAAAATAAATAAAGAATTTATCGATAGAATGTGCGATGAATAAAAATAGAATGTAAATTTGTTTGTTACGCTCAAAAACTTAGTATTTTCACTACTTGACATATCATCTTCAAATTATGTGTTAATAATTGTCAGGGCTGGTATAGGGTATAGAATTTTATTTCACGTAGACCTGGGTCCATCCCAGCTAGACACCTTTACCGAAATTAGAACTAAAATGTATCTACCTGATCCACAATGTAACTGGTAGTTATAACGAACGTTATGACGTAGCATAATGAGTTCACTGTAATATACGTTAAACGCTTAATGGATTAAGCATGGTATACACCTATAAGCTTTGTTGTCATAACGTCATAAGTCATTTTAAAAGCTATTTAAATTGGTATAGCACTTAGTGGGTAAACACCATAGTGAAGTTAATGGTGAGAAATTGTTTTTAATGAATTCGCATTAAGTAATAACATTTTATCCCATTTAAGGGATTAGCAATTATATGCTATAAAGCTGCGATTAAGGATTCGAAGGAAATTACATTACAAGCTAGGTAAAGTTAGACTAATGGTACCTACTGTAAAGCTAGGCGTAAAGAACTTATGAAACTATTGACATAGGTACTATATGTAGACTAGTTATACATAAAGACATATTTGACTAGCGTAGTTAGTACTTTATGGTTGTGTGGAGAATATGAAATACAGGATAAACTCTATCTAAAAGTGAAAACGATATATTAGTCGCGTAAATTATTAAGCTACTTATTTAGGTAGGTGTTAATCAGACAGACGCAGCAGAGGTAGGCCCCCCGCAAGGTGGACCGACGATCTCGTCAAGATCGCGGGAGGTGGTTGGATGCGGGCGGCTCAAGACCGGTCTGTGTGGAGAACCTTGGGGGAGGCCTATGTCCAGCAGTGGACGTCGCTTGGCTGATATGATGATGAATCAGACTGAGAGAGCCATTGTAGGCTGTGTCTTCACTGTATATTATCTTATCATCAATACAGAGATTAACACAGAAAAGCGTAAATTTATTTAAACACGTACATATATATACTGACTGGTTTACCATCGAGACAGGTGTTAGACAGGGATGTGTAGCGTCGCCATGGCTGTTCAACCTCTTCGTGGACAGTCTTAATAACATCGACATACTATTTTTACTAGTATATCGATGCTTAATATATATATATATATATATATATATATATATATATATATATATATATATTTGTGTGTGTTCAAGGGGACTTGAGAATGCTTTAGATTCACAATTTAGTCCACTGGAAAATGTTTTTTTACTTAATTTTTTATTTGTAAGTAGTTGTGGATTTTGGAATGTTTCACATTGGAACCGATGGACTGTGTCGCTATCGCAGTGTCAAATCTCATATTAATAATTTCGTCAAGGAGTACATCGAAACCTTACCTGAATAATAAAACATTAAAAAATAAAGATTTCGAGGCGACAACATATAGCCGCAAAAATTCAGATTCTCGAGTATTTTGCTAAATTCTAATGGTTCTGACAGAAAAATCGCAGTCGCCATATTGCCCACTCTAGCGAAACGTCACAGATACCAGATAACATTTTGAGTACCTACTACCAAGTCTTAGTACTAAGTAGTTTGTATGTGTAAATACTTTTTGCAGTTATATTTCAAATAGTTAAAATGACAATTATAGAAGTATCCGCCCAATAACGGAGATTTGTGTTACGCCGAACATAGATGATAATATATACTATAACTAGAGAACCCCGAATTTACGCGAGAGAAGCCGCGGGCAAAAGCTAGTTATATATATATGTATATATATAGATTTAAAACATAGTGACTGTGGAGAATGAATGAGTTACTTGTCAAATGCCTCCTTTATGCTGATGCTCAGGTAATACTTGTGTCTTCAGCGGAGGACTTGCAGGAGGTAACAATCATGCATGGTGCTTTAGGGAGGAAAGGAATGAAAGTGAATGTGAGCAAGACGAAAGTTATGGTTTTTGAAAAGGAGGAATGTGTTACGGCTTGTAATGTTATGATCGATGGACAACGAGTGGAACAAGTGAATGATTTTGTATATTTAGGTTGTTACCTACGCTGTTTACTAGGAATGGTAAGAATGAAGAAGATATTGAAAGAAAAGTTAATGCAGGTAATAGGGTTAATGGAGCTTTGAAGGCTTTTATGAACAGTCAAAATGTGTCCAAAAAGGCACGCTTGCCTGTGCATAGAGGAGTGTTAGTAACTACACTTATGTATGGTAGTGAAAGTTGGGTATGGCAGAAGAGTCGGAAATGAGAGAAGTACCTATGTGTGATGTTTCTTTGACTGACAGAATTATGTGATAAGAGAGTGTTGTGGGGTAAAAGAAGATGTAGTGACAAGCGTCACGAAAGGTATGTTAAGGTGGTTTCAGCACGTGGAGAGGATGGGTGACGAAAGACCGACCAAGCAGATATATAAGGCAAGTGTGAATGGGACAGTACGACGACCAAGACCTAGACGGCCGTTCTCTGACCAGATTGGAGATATCCTAAAAACAGGACAGGTTAGAAGTACCCTGAACAGAAGAGCATGCATGAGGAATCTGATGGGAGTGAATGAAGCAAGGGAGATATGTCAGGACCGTTGCTAATGGCTTTTCTGCAGTCTCTACCTACCCCTCCGGGAAACAGGCGTGAGTCTATGTAAGTGTGTATGTATGTATATAAACATACATGATAGTACATTACCATAACTGCATGTAGTATTTAATGTAATTACTTGTTTTATCATTTATAAATAGTTCTCCCTGGTTTATAATAGTCTGACACTAATAACCCAGTAATATGTATTTATCGACGGTAGAATTGTGTAAATATTTTGCAAAACCTACTGTGAAGCAGGTTTTGAAAATCGCTACGTAGTCTAAGCGACTTTAATGTATATTATTTTGTATAAGAAGTTATCTATTTGGTAATCATTTTATTACAGAAGATGCATCTAATTTTTCGATAGCCATAATGCCCTATTACCCTTTTACCACAAATAATATTTTAACGGAAAATAAATTTAGTTTTCGATAGGCTTATCGCTCTATTACCCATTTCCAAACATCTAAAATATTAGTACACAAACGTTACGTGCAACTAAGGCTCAACGTTTCGTGACGAAGCATAAATTTAAAGAAATCGTGTTATGTTCTAAAAAACCAAAACGGAGAGCGAGGATGAAAAAACCTAAAAAAAAGAAAACCGTCTCGCTTTTAGTCTCAGGTAGAGCGGAGACTCAATGTAGCTTGGACAATTTTAATAAATTGTCTTCCTTGCCAGATTATTTAACCCATCGAACGGTCTGTGAAGACAAAATAAAAACACTTGAAGCAAACTTTCTACGTGAATCGCGCTTACTTGATACTAATTTGATTCTAACTCTACATGACTATTACTTTCATAGATAGAAAAATGTAATCGGACTTACTCTCAAAATTCTCTTGCTATTGTCTAGATACCAAAATCGTTATGTAAGTTTCACTAATGAATATTACGTATGAATTGCTTTATTTTTAATATATTACTTCTAATTTCACCTTGCACGTTAAAGTCAAATTTGATAAATGTTCATCATAGTAATCATTAAATAGACCTTTTAGTTACGTAGTGAGGTTGGTCCAGTTGCGTTGAAAGTTGCAATATTTTTTTATGTCAGGGATACAGATATGGATAGGTATTTTATGTTTGCTTCTATGAAATAAAATGTTTTCCATACAGGCGTACGCAACAGTTCGTTTATTATATGCCCCATGATTAAGTTGTCGCTATGATGGGGTAAAGCCAACGTGTTTAATGATGATTGCCGCAAACTAAACATTCAGAAGGCATGCATTAGCGATCATTAGCCGTTCTATTAGCGGCTCGGTGTCCCGACATGCATACAAATTATCGTACGTGTGATCACCACCGCAACACACCCTACTAGTGTGCACTGCGTTTTGGAACCTTAGGGACCCATCTTATAATTTAGGCGGGTTTAGAGGCCCTCTGATAGTAGCCTATGTCCTTCTTCGAGGCCCATAATAGGTACGACTTAAATACCAAAGAGCTTGTTTATACGAACATCAATTTGTTCGTACCAATGGAATGTACATTGGTTTTTTCTACAGACACAATTTATATTTTGCATAAATATAGTATGTGTATGCACTGTGATGTCTTCTAACTTTAATGTTCTTTAAAAAAGATTGACACAAAAAATCGAGTGCTTAATGTTTATACGTCGGATAGCTAAAGGGATTACTATATTTTGATTAATTGCATAGAAAAATGGCTTCAACGTTTATTTTATCCGATAAGTGGCATAGGCAACACATGACCATACAAAGTAAATATAATAAAGCTAAAGACTATATTTTTTAATTTGTTAATCTCCGGTTTTGCCAGTGCGTCCTTGAAATCAAATTTTGTGTTAGATAGCGTGTTAGTTGCGGCAAATCAAATTCAATACGCAATCACGCAGCAACAACTAGTCACGAGGCAGTAAGTAACGTACATCATAGAAGACACGATGCAAAGTTGCCACCAAGTATACCTCGTACTAGCTAAGCCCTTGGTTATATCCCTATTTAGGGCCACTGCTCCGCAATGGTGGCTCATAGCAATCATCGGCCCTGTATATAAACTGTCCCACAGCTCACTGCTGGCCACGGGCCTCTTCTCACTATGAGAAGGGTAAGGCCATAGTCCACCACGCTGGCTGAGTGCCGTTTGGCAGACTTTACATGTCTTTCGAGAACATTATGGAGAACTCTCAGTCAATCAGGTTTCCTCGCGACGTTTCCCTTCAACGTTTAGCAAGCGGTCATTAACAACTTAATACGCACTTAACTTCGAAAAGTCTTTGGTGCGTGCCGTGGATTCGAAACCCTGCGTAGCAGTCCGTCGGTCTCTCCACTAGGCTATCGCAGTGGCTCATAGCGTGATGTTAGGTATATTATTATAGCCTATAGCCTTCCTCAATAATTGGGCTATCGAAAACAAAAATAACGATTCAAATCGAACCACTAGTTACTGAGAATAGCGCGTTCTACCAAACAAACAATCTCAGTTTTATAACATTATATAGTATAGATTTTTATCGTTTTTAACACTACCTTTAAGAACTTTATGTCTACAGCTATGTTCAATCAATGATAAAAACTCGGCCTCGATTCCGTCAACATTCTGAAGTCGCTGCAAAAAAATCAAATAAAGAAACGGGACCATGTACTTGTTTTTCACAGACGCCCCAGATGATAATACTGACATTCGACGGAGCTGTGAACTTGAACAATTTCGAACACTACAAGAAAGTGTTCAATGGGAAAATTAAGAATCCCAACGGCTGCCCTATAAGAGGCACGTTTTTCCTTTCGCACGAGTACAGGTAATTTGAAATGTCTCATTGCTTCTATTCATAAGAATTTTTCTTATGAATCTTTAATTTGCTGCAAGTATTTTTCCTCGGGGTTGATATTGTAAGAACTTCATTTAGCTGAGGCAGTATTTCTAGTTCATCTGCTTGTAATTAAGGTGATTAAATTTGTAAAAGTATTTCGTGTAAAATTAACTAATCAAATAAATGAGGTTGTCGTGATTAAAACCTTTGACAGGCATGTTATATGAATTACCTATCAACGTCGAGGCATTCTACTGCTACTAGTTTTGACCAAATTATGCTGTATTTTATTGCACATAAAAGTTCATTATTTTCTACTGTAAATCGATGCAATCAATTGGAAATGTCAAAGAACTTTAAAATTCGTGCGCTGATTCAAATGCAATAAATAACTTCACAGCTTGTAACGTCAAAGTTTACGTGTCGTGACTAACCTATGATGTGTAACATTCTAAAAGTAAGGATACTAAATAGTCTAAGGTAACATTAACTTCCTTCTTTGTAGCAACTACGTGCAAGTGCAAGCTTTGGCGCACGACGGACATGAGGTGAGTACTATCTTATTACAAACATATTAAAATTATACCAGTTGTTCTCATTGTTTTCTCTAGCAGGTTAGCCAATTAACTAGCAATTCTGGCTTATAGACTAGACACGACAGAATATTAGTGTTTCCGCAGAGCGACTCTCGTCTGTCCTTGGCAGTCCATAAGGATAGCGATATTCTATGGCTGTTACTGGTGCCAGTGTATTCATGGGTAGTGTACTGCCCATATGGGCTGTCAAAGATCTTCATGACTATCGGGACCGCTTGGTTCTGTACTCTCAATCACTGCAAATAACACAATAGCTTAATTTTTATGTATAACAGTACTACCAAGTCATAGTGAAATAGGTAAGTACCTGCTCCCTTTTATCGCCGATTATGTTTTGTGAAAGTAGATAGTTTCCCGGTAAAGCTCTCTATCGAAACGTACTTTTCAAGGCTCCTATTGTCTTGGAAACCTTTAACATACGATAGCATGATAAACCTCCGTATCACCTTTGCAAATGACGGCCATTTCTGTATATGGACCGCAAAGATGTTCACGCCGATCGATGCGCTTACTAGCATGCGAATTTGAATAAAGTAATAAAATTAAATTATATAATGCTTGTCATAGAGTTCAGTAATAAATCTGCTCCATGCATAATTCATTTCACATTTCACGGAAATACTACCATTGAAAAAGTATTATCTATGTATCGGTCACGAGCATTTAACCACGAATTAGTTACGTACCGCTTGAGTAAGTTCATGCTTTTAGCGATCAATCTTTGTAAATCATCAAAGACACGTCTGTTCGAATAATCGTAGCCAATCCATTACAATGAGATTGACTGGCCATCAAAAGATGGTGAGTTCAAATCCTAATTCCGTGAATACCTACTGAACTTACTTTAATACCTAAGATGTTTATAGTTTGTTCAATTAAATTGCCTATTTGTTAAAGGTTTATTTATTCATCACTTTAGACACATGATTATTGTCCGTCTTATGATTAAAATTGACCATAATTTACTATGTTTTTCGTAATGGACCTAGGCGCACACAGCAAGTGCCAACAACAATGAAACTTCCAAATTTAAAGGTCAAGCATATAATATGTGTTACCGGCATTTCGTTTTATTGGAAGTAAGACACGCCAAGTCTAATAAGCGTTACGGTTTGTACACGGTGAATGAACATTTTGAGCTGTGTAAATGTTTGTTACGTAATGGTGATACAAAATACTTCAGACTGCATGGGCAGTAGGTGAACTTTATCGACATAAACATTCCTTGGGAGTACAGTACCGAGGAATGAAGATTCATTTTGGCATTCATTTTTTAATATCGCAATGATTTCACAGATAGCGACAGGCACAGTATCGCAGCAGCAAGGACTCCAAGACAAGGGCTATGAAGAGTGGGCCGGTGAAATGATCGGCATGAGGGAGATTCTCTCCAAATTCGCCAATGTCTCTCGCTCAGAAATCGTCGGCGCCAGGGCTCCCTTCTTGAAGCCAGGAAGAAATACACAGTTTAAGGTAAGCCCTCAAACTATGTCATACTTTAAAAAAATGTAATAGGTACATTGTGATCTTGTTTTCCAAGAATAAACTTCATCTTTTGTCTAAATTTACTCATATTTCATCATAACCACGTAATTTTTGCGATATTTGTGTAATAAATAGATCTCCACTAACATTTCACACTTAGAAGTGTGAATTCGCGAAAGTTAGTTTGTTTATTTATAAAGTACATAGTCACATCTCTATTTCATGGAAGGCAATAAAACTTTTTATGGAGGAACTTTACAAGACGAAAAAAATATAGGTTACTTTTATATCGACTGTGTAGGCGGGCTCCTGTGGGTACGGAATAAAATATGACACTGAATAAATTCTCTTTGTGAAAACCAGATCACAAAATGTTAACAAATTTTATCGAAAGTTGAAGTGACGATTTGATACCAACTGTGCAATATTGTAGCTATAAATAATTTGGGCCGCGGCTCCAGTTTTTGCTTGTTGAGTCTGAAAATAAAATAAAATACATTGAAAGAAATTGACTTTGATAAGTGACGCATTTATGAGAATGACGTGCGGTGGAATACGTGTCTTGAGTCTTGAATGTTGTACGGCTGTGCCGCCTATCTAATTACGTCGAGTTTCTAGACGATCAAGATTGTTTTTTTGACGTATTGGCCTTATATCTAATATCCACAGGTTTATAATTTAATAAAGCTGCTTTCGCCGCTATATGGATTTTTCTGTAAGCAATTTATGTCTGAAAGCAATAATACAATTTAATACTATTTACTTGAACCCACGTTATTTTGTATACGGGTACATTTATATTTAAAAGGTATATTTAACATACCTCCTCTATATAGAGTCTATCGCTTTGTTACTTGTGTTTGGATGACGGGACTTGCTTCTAATACGTCCCTTTAGACATATTCATGTTTGAGATTTGTGGTAAGTAAAATGTAGACTTTATAAGTGATTACCCTGTGCTACGATTTCCGGTCTGATGACTGACTGTTGGTCTAATTAACGAACGTCTCTATTCAGCGGATTCCCATGCAACCCTATTTATTTCCCCAGTATTTGCGATCAGTGGGCCTAGTCTTAGTAGTCGATAGGAACATTCTTCCATACATTTCCTAAAAGCGCCCTTGCGGCCTCTACTGACCTTTACTAACCACAAGGGACGCTTTATAAAATATATGAGAAAATGTTCCTTTCCACGAACCAAGAAGTCCGATCTACTAGTACCCAAACTCTGACTAGGCTCCCAGATGACCATGTGTGTTATAAATATCGTGGACTACTTTGTTCTTAATAATTATACCAAATAGAACATAAACACAGCAACATTATTATGACTATATTTGATCAGTCAGTCAATAAAATATAGGGATAGGTTGTTCATTAATATTTCAGCGGCACATCTCTTCGTTACCTGACAATTACCGCCATCACTCCGACGCAATACAAAGTGAAATACGTAAAGATTTTTTTGCTATGTGTACGCTGTGGAGTCACGGGGGATGTACGCCAGTTGTGAAACAAGCAGAACGGTACGCTGTGTATTGACGTTTTGATAGGCACCGATCGTATACGTATCTAAATAAAACTTATTGAAGTACACTCTGTATGTGGATTTGTTGTGAGATGACTGTTCGCGATGCACGATTAAATTACACGAATAATACGTGGAGAGCAAAAGTAAACGTGCTCGATATAAAACGGCATGTAACTTCCAAAAGTAAACATACAAAATAAATAAAAAAATAATTGCTTCCGCACTAATCTAGACTGAAAGCTCTGCATGGAAGGCAATCCGGCGCTTATCATCTTGTAAGTCGTAAAAGTTGTTTGAGGGAAAGGACCTTCGCTATTTTATTTCACAGATAGGCTTGCTGGCAACATGTTACTAAACAAAACGAGGCTGTCAACTTATGATTCATTTCATAAATAATATTGGTAAACCTGTGCTTATTTTCACAATTTACTAACCTTCTCAAAGCAATAACAAAAAGCAATCAAATATGTCTTTCAGTATCGCACCTAATGAAGCATGAACTGCGCGTGAATTGCCTTTTAAACTAACATTCAGTTTAATAATTAATGTTGATCAATATTGTGTATCTAACTAGCTACTATAAGTATACCTACCTACTTTATTAGAGCTTCAGGCTTGATGTTTACATTTTGAAATGTATTTCAATGAACAATATACAGAATGCAGCTGAAGGCTGATAGAACGATTACATTAACCTGTTTGCTTCGTGTCAAATATACTTTCATTAATTAAATACAACCGTTATTTTAGTAATATAAGCAATGTAAATCGTGGTAAACTCATTGAGTAAACTTTGAAAGTTTATATATTAATTTTAGGAAATACCTATTTACTCAGTAAGTAGGTATAGTTACGTTTCAAGGATTTCCAATCTAGTAGATATTATTATTTACATAATTAAGTCGAATTAGGAAAAACGAGCCTTACCCGAATTGCATTGAGAAAGAATCATGATGTTGTTGTTACAATATTTAAGATTTTTTATTTTATTATATGTATGGGTATTATATATATCCATAGATCAAAACTAATAAATAACTGAAGACGTTTTTGAAGCCCATCTATATATGCAACTTAGAAATTGATGATTTTAGTTTAAGTATTTTGGCGCGGAACGGCAGAGGTGTTTCTCTATTGTGTGGCTCTACATTAAATTTAACTTAGCCACTTATGCACAAACGACATTTGTAGATATATTTTTGAATCTTAGCCATCACAGCAAGAACAGGATACAAAAGCCACAAGTAAATGTTCATCAAGATCTCATCATACAACCCAAAGGTTTTTTGATTATTCTTGCAAACGCAATATTGAAGTCGCTTTTGTTTTTATTTCTATAGACATGTCAATGATCCTCGCAGAATTGTATTACATTTATTTTTTGTAAATAAAGTGAAGAGGTTAGATAAGAAATAAAGTGTCTGTGTCATACGGATGGAATGACGAATCTATACGAGTACCGTTTTACGCCATCAGGCTACGGAAACTTAAAAAATGGGAACCTTCTCGATTTCGGTTATACCAAGGCGAAAATACCATCAGATTTAAATGGCCCTTAAACACTATAAATAATATTACAATAATAGATCAGTTATCACAATAACTGAGGTTAACCCTCGGCACAATGACTGGCATTATGTTCATGTAAGTACATACTATATTCAAATAACTGGGACGCAAGACTTCAATGCTGTCCGTTGGCTGTATTGTGTGTTGCCATTATAACAGCTAAGGACAAATATTGGTGATGTAGGTTCAATAATAACTTCGTGAATCGTACAATCTGCGTGGTCAATCAATTCTTTACGGGTCCCTCAACTTAATTGACCTCAATGTATAGATCCTTTTAATTAAAACGTGACAAATTAAAAAAATATTGCCCTATCATTTTAAATTTGAATGAATAATTATGACCATTTTAATGGACAGATTCGGTAAAATTTACTAATAAATGGGATATAATATTGCCAGTTTTGTTTAAACACCAAGATTTGCAACGAATGCTGTTAATTCAGATCTCATTTAATCATACATATAATGCTTTACTCCATGAAGATCGTGGAGCAAATATTTAGCATTAACCTGTAAAGTGTAAATGTCAAAAATGTTGATCTGATTACTGAGAATACTGGAGTGTGATTGGGCGCGAAAGAATGTTATTGGTCGCTGCGAGTTATGCATATGTGTATCAGATTATGATTGGTCAATAATTGTGACCTTGTCATTTGCAGCAATGAATCATTGGCCGCATAAAAACATGTCAGCATGCTGCTTTTTGTACTAAGCGCTCCAAAGCTATGTCACTACCTATACCTACATTATGATAGCAATTATACTAACGTAAATAGTAGTAACATCAACAATCGAATAGAGCACGAACCTTGGCAAAATATTATTAACAAGAAACAAATATCTAAATATTTTTATTAATGCTGTCAGTCCATGTTCACTCCAATATTTTTCAATGAAATATATTTGACCGTGGAGGAATTGGATCGAGACGTAAACTGTTGTTTGAAATGTTGATCGGACAGGACCGGTCTTTGAGTTCTTTTACACGAAATACCGCGTACTGGCTATAGGCGATAACATGACATCACAGGCGCTCGCGATTGGTCAACATTTATTTGCAGATATATAAAAAAATACGCATGTAATTGATACGCTAGGAAAAAATGCTTTTGATGTATCTATAATTTTTACATGACACTGTTGTTTGTTTTTATTTCTTTTACTAATTCTATACAACACATCTGTTTGCCAATTAATTGTTTATGAAGCAAAGCGGAAACTGTTAATTAAATGCCAAGAGAAAATTATAGAAAAGTTGGAAATTCGTAAAAAATTAGGCGAGTACTTTTAATGAAGAAGATAACGTTATCTATACGAGTGAAAAAATATTAGATTTTAAAGTTGCGCTTGCGAGAATGATTTAGTTTCACACGCCGTCAGCTTAAAGTCCTTAGTCGTAATAATCATTATTTAAACTTATAATTAAAACATTTCATTAATTTAATCACAATTCATTATTTAAACTTAAGGCTATTTTTTTATGCAGTTAACAATAGCGTTGAATTTCATTGCATATTTACATATGATACATTATTTGTTTTTAGCTTGAGTTTTTAGTAGAGCAACGAATGTAAAATTTTTCAGTCATGTTTATTTTAAGCCCAAATACAAAAATAGTATACAAATATTTACCGTGTTATATACCACAGCTTTGAGCATTTCGGGACTGTTAAAAGTGGGATCACGGATGCACGGTGGACCGAAGTTTTAACACCATTAAAAATAATTACACTCTAAACATTTCAAATTATTATGAAGCAATACATTGGGAATTGACTGTATATGGTAATCCATAGGTGATGGAGGACTTCGGCTACATCTACGACAGTTCGGTGGGCGTGCCGCCGTTGCCGATACCTGTGTGGCCGTACACGCTCGACTACAAGATCGCGCACGAGTGCAAGTCGGGCACTTGTCCCACCAAGTCCTTCCCAGGTCAGTGGTAATTTGCTGTCGACAAACGGAATACATCGTCGACATCGAACTACGTAGTTCTCTTGCCGAGAGAACATTTTATAGATCCATATTAATGCTTAAATGTGTCTGAATCTAGTTACCCTTAGACTGCCTTAGAGCATTCAATATGTTCTGGAATACGTATAATTATATATATATTTAATTATGTATAATTTAACAACATAAAACCCCACGGCAGTGCACTTGAGCACGACGAGAGATTTCTTATGACAAAGAAGTATATAACTTAAAAGTTTGATAATGACATTGAAACTTCAATAATACATAACATTACACTCATATGCGACACCGAGGCATTGCCGAGGCATCTCAAAGCATTTAGCCGAAATCAAATGTGACTGTGTTCAATGTCTTCTTTTATTTTAATATATGTTATATTTATGTTATGTTTATAAAAGCAGATGTTTGTCCATTACGTTGTCATTTATTTCAATTAAAAATAAATAAGTAACCGCAAGCGTGAAACAGAATGATGCGGGTAGTATTTGCTTGAAACAGACGTGTGTATATAAGAGTGTATTCGCAGGTCTGTGGGAGGTGCCGTTCAACGCGCATTACATAGAGACGTACGAGGGCGGCCACTGCCCCTACCTCGACCAGTGTGTGCTGCACAACCACGACGCTGATGACGTAAGTTTATAAATATATTATTTGTGACTTATTTTATTTGTCCTCGCTGTGGAAATTCTATTGCAAACCATTCCGTTTACCGCTCTATGGTTTAAGTTTGGAACTAGCGCAGGAGGTTTTTGAAACGCTCATAAAGTCGTTCGGAATCTATTCACTAAATCCGCCGCGGAGTCCTCGAACTTCGGGTTTACGCAACGCCAGTTGCGGTTAGCACACTTTGTCACGAACAATATATCTCATAAGTAATACATATAAATCAGATTGTTTAATTCGATTGCCAAGTTAATATATTTATTCAAAACAGAAAAGATTTTTAATAACCGACTTGGTATTACATGGATCTCACAACTTTTTACGGTCGCGAGACTTGGTATTTTTGACAAGTATTGTTTTTATGGGATCTAATTTCTTTTTGTGGACAGTCTTACTTTTGGCCTTTCCGGTACCTTCTACTTCTTGTACACCAACAACGAATTTTCTTAAAGCTCTAACTGCAAATGTAATTTTGTAATCCTTTATATTTGTATGGGATTACAAAGTTATTTATGCAATTGATGTATCTCGAATACTGGACAGAAATTGAAAAATATTTTAATTTTTCCTTGATTCATATACTAAACACTAATCGTATTCTAAATTTGAAGCTTCTATGTCTGCTAGAAGTGCCTTAGACTTTTGATGATCGGTCAGTGAGTGACAAAATTAAGAATTTTGACTCGTTATAATTCTTAAAATACTAGTTCAAATTGAACGAAATTTGAAATACACCATGTTTATACAATGCCTGCATGGTCACTAAAAAATCAGACTTTTAGTATTATCCACAACGAAGTTATAGGGGGTCGAAAATGGCCTGAATTGCTTCGAGAAAAGGATGGTACGGCCGTGCCGCTTTTTTGCTCGACTTGGTGGGGGCACTGCCGTTATTTTTTTTTTATAGACTCACGCCTGAATCCCCGAAGGGGTAGGCAGAGGTGTAATATTACACCCACATTTCGCCAGGAATTTTTAGGTCCCACGTAATAGGGGGCGAGCCTATTGCCGTACCGGGCACATTACCAGACTCCGCGTGCTGTTACTGAGAATTTCCTAACGGAAAAACCCAATAACATTTTGCCCGACCCGGGAATCGAACCCGAGACCTCCCAATCCCACGCGCACATTTATGCCGCGCGAGACCAACGAGGCAGTCGTGCCCCCAGAAATATGCTTTTACTACTAAATTCATAAGCTTTAATCGTGTGTATTTTAAACGGCTTTTCTTTATGTTTTCATGGATTTGCTTAAATTTACATCTAGTTTAAAATATAACATTTAATATTCTGATAGTTGTTAAAAATACCCACTTGATTCGCTGCTCGAAATTGGGGAAGCTTTTTACACTGCCTGTGTTTTTATACTAATTTACATAAATAACTAGACTTTGTCCATGCCTGCGCCCGCGTGATACTTAAACCTTCCTCAGGAATCCAACTAACTACCTATTACTGAACACCGTACAAAAATTCATTTTATATGTTCTTTCCAATAGATGATAGATCTTTAGAAGATTATGTAGCATTGTCGACTGTTTCAGTACAGAGTAAAACGGTAAGTGACGAGTTCTTAACCGAGTTATGCGATACCTGTGGGAAATACAATATGCTAATTACGAGCGCGTGCTGCCGCCAATTTGCTAATCTGATCTTCGCGCATTACCTCAAACTGATTATTGTTTTTGTACAATGGATTTTGGATGTTGTATTTGTAGATAAAATTATGGGAAAGTATATCGAAAAGTTACCTAATAGTTTTTCGGGATTAGGGAATTACCATAATATTATAGAAGATGTAGCCAAATATATTATTTCTTTCTATTTCTTGTGAGTATGAGGTCAACTCTGGTATCGGAGTTTATAGAACAACCAAAGGTTTTCGATATGGTCTAACGATTCTAATTCTGAGACAAGAATCGAGACCGACTGTTTAACGTATTGTCTGAAGCGCAACAAGCCGTCATCCATTCGACTGGTGGTCTCCGCAAACATTCCTTTACGTTGTCCATCTTCGTCGTGCTATGAGCGCTATTACATAAGACTTATTAGTCATATTATCTTATGTAATGCCCAGGCAGCGATAGCCGAGTGGATATACCAACAGACTGCCATGCAGAGGGTATCGGGTTCGAATCCACGGCGCGCACCAATGACTTTTCGGAGTTATGTGCGTATTGAATTGTTAATTGCTAATTTTTGGCCAAAGGTCAAAAGGTCTATTGCGCATTCGTGGATTTGGAAAAGGCTTACGATAAAGTGGTGAGGAATGAAATGTGGTCGGTGCTGTCAATGAATGGGGTGGACAGCAGCCTCATTCGAGCTCTGAAATCCCTTTATGAGGATTCTAGAGCTTGTGTGAGGATAAACGGGGCATACACTGACTGGTTTACCATCGATAAAGGTGTTAGACAGGGATGTGTAGCGTCGCCGTGGCTGTTTAACCTCTTCATGGACAGTTGTTTGCAAGATTTAAAACATAGTGACTGCGGATTAAGGATGAATGGGTTACTCGTCAAATGCCTCCTTTATGCTGATGATCAGGTTATACTTGCATCTTCAACGGAGGAGTTGCAGGAGATGGTAACAATCATGCATCGTGCGTTAGAAAGGAAAGGAATTAAAGTGAATGTAAGTAAAACGAAAGTTATGGTTTTTGAAAAGGAGGAATGCGTTACGGCTTGTAATGTTTTGATCGATGGACAGCGAGTGGAACAAGTGAATGAGTTTGTTTACTTAGGTACGTTGTTTAAAAGAGATGGTAAGAATGAAGCAGATATTGAAAGGAGAGTTAATGCAGGTAATTGTGTGAATGGAGCTCTGAAGGCGTTTATGAACAGTCAAAACGTGTCCAAAAAGGCACGTTTGGCTGTACATAGAGGTGTGTTAGTGCCTACCCTTATGTATGGTAGTGAAAGTTGGGTATGGCAGAAGAGATTTGAAAGTAGAATAAATGCTGTAGAAATGAGAGCACTGAGAAGTATGTGTGGTGTATCTTTGACCGACAGAGTAAAGAATTGTGTGATACGAGAGTGGTGTGGGGTAAAAGAAGATGTAGTGACAAGCATTGAGAAAGGCATGTTAAGATGGTTTGGGCACATGGAGAGGATGAATGACGATAGACTGACAAAGAAGATATATCAGGCTAGTGTGAATGGGACAGGACAAAGGGGAAGACCTAGGAGAACGTTCTCTGACCAGATTGGAGACATCCTGAAAAAAGGACAAGTCAGAAGTACCCTTAACAGAAGAGCATGCATGAGAAACTTGATGGGAGTGAGTGAAGCAAGTGAGGTATGTCAGGATCGTTGCAAATGGCGTTCCGTAGTCTCTGCCTACCCCTCCGGGAAACAGGCGTGAGTCTATGTATGTATGTATGTATGAATTGTTAATTATCGCTTGTCCCGTGCCTCGGAGAGCACGTTAAGCCGTCGGTCCCGGTTGTCATGAAGATCTTTGACAGTCGTTACAGGGCGTCAGTACCTTCTAAATAAACTGACACTAGTCTAAACCATGGAATATCGCTATCCCTTCGGGTTGCGGAGGTCAGACAGGCAGTCGCTCCGTGGAAAAGCTAATATTCAGCCAAATCCGGTTAGACTAGACAGCGGACCCCAGACTGAAAACTGGGATAACGCTAAGAGGATGATGATGATGATCTTATGTAATGCCCAGGACTCCTTTGTCGCCGAAAAATGCGTTTTAACTATTGGTACTATACATTAGTTAACTAATAATGTATGAAATCTTGCGCCAGAGTCGATATAGCACATACACGTACACTCTCACGTATTAGTACCTAATCGCATTCGTAAAATGGCAGATTACATAGGCGAAATAATATTCAAACGAACAAATAAAAAATTTAAGATAAACGTTATCAATTAGTGGTTTTGATAAATGGGCGGCATTATTATTAGATACTTAGCCGATTAACATGTAACAACTACTAGTAAGTGTGGGTTACTTTAAATGGTCAAGTTGTGTCATATTTTTTTGGATTGATTCATGTAATATGTAATGTTACTTAAAATGTGATGTTATTATTAATATTTTTTCACTTCTTTATTCATACTTCTATTTAAACCTTTTTCCTGGCACAAAACAAAAAAAAATTTCAAAGGTGAACTCAATGCCCAAGGCATTCTTTCTCAGTAAACCTTTGAATACCAACCACGATACACATTCATAAAGAAGGTTTTAAGTCTACGGTTTCCTTTCCAAGCCTGAGGCTTACATCCATTACGTTAGTGATCAGTTTTTGTTACAGATTTCAGTATAAAACTGATTAAGTTTATATCATGCGGATCTATGAGTAGATAGACCTACTGGTACAAACGGTTTAATATTTTAAGTTTATCGCTTTGTCAGCCATTTGTAGTTTAGAACTTTAGAAGAAAACGTTATTTGAGAGGATCAACTAGAAACTTAATTATCGAACAAACCATTGTCCTTTAAATATAGAGTTGGATATTTTATTAAACCGTCTATTTTGGATAAGTAAATGACAAGGTTCAAGAAGATAAAAATAAATTCATTCGTGGACAAGTAGATACTTTAACCTTGATCTCTTTGAAAGGAAAAAAATATCAGTATTGCTTCAAACGGGTGATATTAGCCAGCAAGTGGGTTGGGTACATTATGTTTGTGCGTCGTAACCGTCAAGTGCCGTTAAGTCGACCTGTCGTACAGTGATTTTCAATCTATTTATAAACTGAGAGCAATTTTCCGCTTACTTTCTAACCAGATTACCTATTAATGTTTTTCCGTTCGTGAGGGAAAGATAAAGGTAAAGATGCACCGATGAATAAAATTGAAAGTAAACATTACTTATATATAAAACATTACATAACTAAATCTTATGCATACCTCACGTAATGTTTGAGGAACATCTCATAATTATTTTATTGGGTAATTATGAAGAAACTGCATAATTTTAAATCACCGTTATAAAGCGACTTTTAGTATAAAATATAAATAAATTTAAACAATGTAGGTGAGCTTGTGTTTGTGATTGTATCGAGAAGTGGAACGGAAGGCGGCTGAGAGAATAATTTCATATACGCACGTACGAGTAGCTTGTTATTTTGTCTCACAGTTTAATAGCATAACTAAACCCTGCTAAACAGGTATAAAAACTTTATAATATACTATTTATACGCAACTGTGTTTGTACAAGCTCATATTTAGTTATTATCTAGTTGGTCAGTTTGCGGTTTGCACAAGTTATGATAGGTAGAAACTTGTAGTAGGTAATATTGTCTATGTGTGTAACAAGCAGACAGTATGAATGCTTTGATGAAGTAGTTTGTAATGTTGTTTTATAACTTAAACGTACAGTTTTAACACGCTTATTTCTATGTACTGCGGTACTAGGAATTGAGTCACTGTTAAGCTTAAAACGTACAGTAGGTAGGTACCTACCTGATAGTCATGCTTAGTGAGAAATCATAAGTACTAATAATTTCTCACTTATTTTCACACTCATAGAATATACATATTTAATAATAAGAGAAAGTGGTAGGTGTTTATTTTCCTTATCTATTAGAAAGTTGGCTGCCTTGCTGATAAAAATTGCTAATGGAAATTGACGGCTAGGAAGAGATTTGTTAGATCCCTTTTTTATGCAGTAGATGCTCGTGACTTTAGGTTGTTTGCTCACGGGGGTGTTAAGGAGCAGTGCTTTGTGAATATAATTAATAGATTTTTCGAAAACTGCGGTCTATATTCCATACAAATATATTTGCTATATTACCTATAAGTGCAGCTCAGTTCTGATAATTTGCTTGATCTCTGAGATTAGCACCAAACTTTATGTAAGTGCATCATCCCACTGCAACTGGAACGGGCCTCTTCTCACTGTGAAAAGGGCTATGTTATATAGTCCATCACGCTTGCCAAGTGCGGGTAGGCAGACTTCCCAAGTCTTTTTGGGAACATTTTGAAAAAATGTTTCAGTGGTGCGAGCTACGCCCCGAGTTCGAACCTGAGATACTCTGAATGCCAATCTGTTGGTCTTTTCACAAGGTTGTTGCTTTACTTAAATGAAATCTGTATCTATTTTATCTCCAGTCTGTTAGATGTTCAGTATGGTATTGCTGGTTGTTGCTTTACTAAAATGAAATCTGAATCTATTTTATCTCCAGTCTGTTAGATGTTCAGTATGGTATTGCTGGTTGTTGCTTTACTAAAATGAAATCTGAATCTATTTTATCTCCAGTCTGTTAGATGTTCAGTATGGTATTGCCGATTGTTGCTTTACTTTAATGAAATCTGAATCTATTTTATCTCCAGTCTGTTAGATGTTCAGTATGGTATTGCTGGTTGTTGCTTTACTTAAAAGAAATCTGTATCTATTTTATCTCCAGTCTGTTAGATGTTCAGTATGGTATTGCTGGTTGTTGCATTACTTAAATGAAATCTGAATCTATTTTATCTCCAGTCTGTTAGATGTTCAGTATGGTATTGCTACTAATTAAATACAATATTTCGTTTTTCACAGGTCTTAGAATGGCTGCAAGAGGACTTCAGCCGCTACTATGAGCAGAACCGCGCGCCATACATGATGCCTTTCCACACAAACTGGTTCCAGATCAAGGAGCTCGAGCAAGGACTGCACAAGTTCTTGAGATGGGTCTCTGGCCAGTGAGTATGATAAAATTTTACATTACGGCTTTATTACACTGTATATCTAGCGCACCATAAACATGGAGTGAGCATTACCTTAAGGCCAATGTCATCAATGTCAATTCATCATCATCAGCTTGCAATAGTTCACTGCTTTATATACCTACGACTCTCCAATAGCACACCACTGATCTCCGGCTGTTCGTACAAGTACAGAGTGGTCAAGCTTTTATCGTTTTCTACAAGGTGGTCAGTAGCCTTTCTATATGTGTCTGTTGATCACAGATAAGACCTTGAAAACTCTTGTAGTGGCAATATTAACTTTTTAGGGCCGGATTTGGAATCAAAAGAAGCGTTTGTAGCTCTACTAATAAATGTACATTCACTCACAACAAGTAATATCCAATATTTCTAAAGTAATTATCATGAAAAGCTCACAACCGCGTGAAAGCAGACTTTAACCTCAATTAAATAGCCTATTATTTTAATATTTTGTGTGATAAATAGTGAAATATTCGAACACTGAGCTTTAAATACCGTTATCGGTATACTGCGTACGGTAATAAGCTTCGCTTCCCAATCGAAATCCTCTTTGATGAATTCCACAAGTGTACGTACGGGTTTATATTATTGCCTGCGGGTACGGTAATTATACATGATTCCACTGAGAGTTTAATAATTGGCTTGATGTGGTGCGGGTACCGTTACTGGTTAGTATCGGCGTATTATGTACTTTTAGTGAAAAATATTTATTATTTGTAATGGAATAATCGAGAGCGTTACGGTAATCAACTGTCAAGAGTTTTGGGTTGGTATTGCTTTTATGAGCTGTTCTGTATTGTCCCAATCTACAAAGCTTTACTAAAAAAAAAAACGGGGAAAATACGTGTTAAATATATTTACAGAGCAGAGCATATTTATTTAATGAACTACGCTAGTTCAACGTATACATGGTCCGGTTCGATCCGGGCAGTGTACCGGTACGTTACATGTAAAGCACGACAAGATGTCAAGTTAAGCCGTCGTGCGTCGGTCCCAGCTGTCAGGAAGAGCTTCCATTACAAGGAGTCTGTGGACTGTCAGTCGCTATTTTGCATAGTTCATATTATGTGCAGTGATGTGTGTTTAACTTAATGAAACTGCGAACGAATGAGTAATAAATCAGATATTAAATATACGTTTATTTACGTTTATTTACCATGTTTCATTATCATCAGCCTGCCGTAGTCCGCTGCTGGATTTAGGTCTCTCGGATAGCACGAGCTACTGAGCTCTATTCTTGGCTCTTTGTGTCCAGCCGCTGCCAGCCACTTTATAATACAGTTTGTCTATCTGCTATTATAACTAACCGATTTTATACTTTCGCGATTTGTAAACATCATACAAAATAAATTAGCGGGTCTTAATCGCGTCCAATTAACTTATTTAAGGTATAAATACCTATTTGTTTCTGACGTTTCTCTCGCTTTGCACCGAGCGTGGTCGCGAAGAGACTGATGAGAGCTCAGCGCCGTCATGTGGAAGTGCGGGTTTCGGCACATACCCTTCACTTGGACTTAATTTAAGTTCGCAATGTCGGTACTTGGACACATTACCCTAATGACGTCTACACACTGTTGAGATTTATCACTGCGGCGGTGTTTACATTTGCTGATGACTGGATTCCAAATAGCCGATAGTCTATATCCATCCTCCCGGTTGAAATTGTTATGCTTTTTCATTTCTACCGCTTCACGTACTATCCTGAAGTAATAGTGACGTCTCTCCGCGACCACGCTCGGTGGAAGACGAGCGAAGCGTCGGAAACAAATGGGTATTTATACCTTTAATAACTTAATTGGACGCGATTTAGACCCGCTAATTTTTTTGTATATTATAACTAATACAAATTATTGCAAAATTAATGGTTTGGATGCTAATCACGTAATGTGGCTAAGAAATCGTAATGTAAATAAGGAATAATAATTAGTTTGAAAGTAATATTAAAGTCTTTTTATGCTGGCTTCAATGTTTCAATGTATATATGAAAGGAAAAATTGCAAAAGCTATTATCTGCAGGTTTTCGCAAAATATCAACGCAATGTGGGAAGTCATAATTACCAACTGGTAACTTAACAAGGTTTTCTTAAAGCATCTACTGTTGCATATAGCAAATGCTACATACATTTTATAGCTCAATTAGACAACAATTGCCAGACTTTTAGCGGTTTTACAGTTTTCGTATTTAAACTAAAGTATCCAGAATTACTCACATTTACTGCGTAACGAGGTGTTTCGCGCCAGTAATAGTAGGTACAACTTTTGGTCTAAATGTAAAACCAAAATAAACAGTGAGGAAATCCGTAAACGGTAGAATAATTTCAGAGTATAAATTTATTTATGATGGCTGTCTGGGGAGGCGACGTAGATAGCTGTTACCGAAATACTTGTCCCCGTTATGCTATCGTCGCCAATGTATAATTAATATCATCATCATCATGTCAGCCTAGAGACGTCCACTGCTGAACATATGCTTCCCCCACGGTTTTCCACAAGGCTATTAATGTTTATATCTGTATTTGTTTCTTTTCCAGGAAAGACGTATGGTTCGTCACCGTGACACAGTTACTAACTTGGATAACCGACCCTCGCTCGGTGAAGGCTCTAAACAACTATGAGGCGTGGCGCTGTGACAACAAGGACCTGCCGCCGGCGCCGTGCAATATTCCCAACAAGTGCGCTCTCTCCTTCAAGTCACCTGACAACAATTTCACTGACACGAGATACATGGAGACTTGCACTGAATGTCCTAACCAGTGAGTATAACTGTTAACATAGACTTTGGCGTTCAGAAATTACTCATCTCATGCCATTCTTTCTAAACGAAGGAGCTGAGGTAAATATATAGTTATATCTACACGATCATGATAATACGTAGACGGTAACCAACCTCGTGGTTCGTTAGGTTATGGATGAGAAGCCGAAGGAAAAAAAAGTATGAAGTCAGTACACTCAAGTATTCTGAGACTTGACCCAAATATATAGCAAATATCCATGGTAATCATGAAATATTGTTATTTATTTGGATTGCGGAGGGCAGATTAAAAGTGGACACCGAGCAATCAAAAGCAAAGTGGAAGTAAACGGGGATACCATTGAGATAATGATGATACCTAATGATTCTAATCGTAATTTGTTTTTAACAAAAAATAAAATGTAGTGTCAAGTACCTTGGTAACATTATATTTCTTGATGAATAAAAGTGTGATTCATGGGAATGAACTGTGATAGTAATCCACTTCTCACTTCAGAGACTGAAGAGGTTATATTTATTATTAGAGGTTACATTATAGTATTGTCATAAGTATAGCCTCTGGCAGTAGCAATCGACCGAATTTCAACTTACTCTGAAAATAATATTCCACTTAGTTCTCATAATGACATTCCTGAACTTTCACCAGTCCATATAGAAATCAAAAAGAGATTTCATATCTCTTGGTTCTTCATATTCCTGGGTCCGCCATTATCGCCACCTGTCCTTTTAGTTATTTCTTCACCATTCAATAAAGCACGAAGTTTCTTTATTGACGCTGTATACTTTATGATTTTATCTATTCGAATTGGAAACCATATTTCGATAATTTTGAGTAACAGGAAAATTAAGTTAAAGTCAAAGTCAAAATCATTTATTCATTTAGGCCACAAAGTGACGCTTATGAACGTCAAAAATTAAAGTTGAATTACTAGATGATTCTATGTACATTTACTGCCACGTTCGCAATGCAATAGGTAGAACCACGAGAAAGAACGGGCAATAAAACTGGTGGCCACTCTTTTTATCTGCCAGTATAATGGTTTTACATGTTATCTTTGTAAGGAACTGCAACTTTAGTCCGGTCATTATAGACATTTGAAATAACAAAAATTGCCGGAGAGCCAAATATTGGTGGTGAGCTAGGTTTTACCATTACAAATAAAGTCTTAAAAGTTCCCATCGATCATATGTGTGCTACAAAAGTTATTCAGGGTCAAACGTCAAAATTTGAGGTCTTTTGGATTTTTCTCGAAAACGGTAAGTTTTATCAAAATAAAACCTGAACCAAAGTTGTAGATCTTAAAATTCTCTACAAAATGGTATCAATGATTTTTTCCTAAGAGTACAATAGAGGAAGATTCCTGTGACTTTAATGAAGAAACCAAAGATTCAGCCACATTTGAACAATTTATGAGCATCCAGCAAGAAGAAGAGGAAGAAAAAGAAATCGAAGAAGACATGACTGTTGAAGTAGACGTTCAAGAGTATGAATCTGATTAAAATATCTAAAGAAATCAAAACAATAGTTAAACCAATAATCAATAGCAATATCAATATCAATAATAAGGTAATATCTAGAACTTGACGGGTATTGTTCTCTTAAATTAGTCTTAAATTGTCATGACAGTTAGTGGAGTAGGCCTACAGGGGACACTCGGCGCTTTTTTTTACCGTGGTAAAAAAAAGCGCCGAGTACACCTACCTCACAGGTGGCGAGGAAATGTGTGCATA
Source organism: Euclidia mi (assembly GCA_944739405.2). Taxonomy (NCBI): domain Eukaryota; kingdom Metazoa; phylum Arthropoda; class Insecta; order Lepidoptera; family Erebidae; genus Euclidia; species Euclidia mi. The sequence continues at coordinate 90,937,274 of OX123183.2, read as the reverse complement.
TCATGTATGATGTGACTCTTAGAATCGCGATATCTCAGGAATGGTAAATCTTAGGAAAAAAATAAATCATTGATACCATTTTTGTAGATAATTTTAAGATCTACAATTTTGGTTCAGGTTTTATTTTGATAAAACTTACCGTTTTCGAGAAAAATAAAAAAAAACTCAAATTTTGACGTTTGACCCGAATAACTTTTGTAGCACACATAGGATCGATGGGGACTTTTAAGACTTTATTTGTAATGGTAAACCCTAGGTCTCCAGCAATATTTGGGTCTCCGGCAATTTTTGTTATTTGACCACTATTTTTATGTCTAAATTGACCGGACTACTGTTGCACATTGTGAGTTATCTTCTAATGCAAAAGTTAATAGTTATTGATATCATACTCAAGCAATAATTTATGTTCATTTGGTAAGCCTTCCACAGTGAATATGGTGAAATAGGAGCATCCACTTACGTCTTTTGATGTAGGCAACTCGCTAACATGACTGAATCAGATCTCTGGTGGAACAGTATGTTCCGAAAAGTCATCATCATCCTAGCGCTGTCCCGGTTGCACTCCAAAACCCACGCCTTGGAGCCCGGGGTCCGCTTTCCGGCTGTGTCTCCTCCATTTCGCACGGTCTTCAGCATCCCTGGTGGTTAGTTGGTTGGCACGCATGTCATCCCTTACGTCAAGCCAGCATTTCTTTGGCCTTCCCCGTTTACCGGGGCCCGGCGGAGGTAGCATGGCAAGACATTTGTTACCCACGTAAGATGCCGGTTGACGTAAGACGTGGCCATACCAGCGTAGACGACACTCTTGCAGTTTGTCAGCAATGTCACGGACACGAAGGCAACCCCGGATGCGGGAGTTCCTAATGCGGTCCTTCCGCGTGACTCCGTATATCAGCATGTTCCGAAAAGTAATGGTATATAAACCTGCAGCAATTTACAATCTATTAGTTAGTAGTTCATGACCACGAGTTACCCTCACCTTACAAATCCGATAAGTTATTCTTTACCGTGGTCAAGAAGATTATGGAATTTTATTTTCTTGTGAATTTATAACTTTCTTAGTGAGTATTCTACGTTGGTTGATAAAGGAATTTAGAGCAACAAGGAAGTACCTCTAGTTTTAGGTATATATCAGTTGAATAATCTAATGCGTATGCAGTTTCTTAAGCCAAACAACCTCCTATTGTTTCGCTTAAGAAACTCCATTCGCATTATACTCTGTTTTAAGACGCGTGCTTTATGTTCTTTGCGCTGCACTACTAACTCGTCCGCAAAGTCAGCTCCACTGTCCAGGATCACCTGCAATCTACAACCGTTCGCTATTGTTTTGACTGTATGACTCTATGTAATGTTCTAACGCCTTGTTATCTTGTTTGTAGAAATAGAAACAAGAGATTTGATTAATATTATATAGTGTTTTTAACACATATTAGGGTTTTTCGGTGTGGGTAACATATTTAATATATATAGCTCATATTTAATATTCGTAATATTAAGCTAGTAGCTGGTATTAGGGAAATTATGAACTATCCTTTAGGGTTTATATATTGTAAAATGAAAAATAAGCGTCTTTGTATTAATGAGATAAACAATAGTTATTTGTGCAACAAGAGAGCAAAGTTGTTTTTTGTTTGGAGTGCTGATTTTGAGTCCCGAGCAAGCGAAGGATTCTATGATTTGATGAAAGTTAGAATCCTGAGAATGGTGAGGGACTCAACAGCACGAGATACTAAAAACTTTGCTCTCGTGTAGCACACATAAATTTTCACCACAGCAGTGAGAACACATATTACTTAGGAGGCATAGAAATGAACACGAACAGGAATAGATTGAATTCTGCATAATCACTTGTTGATTTAACTCTTCTGGTGTTAAAGTACAGTCATCATCGCTAGTTTCACTCATCTTTTTAGATTATTTTATATATTAATATAATTTAACACGTTACGCTATAGGTACCTACCTACGTATCAGCTTAAGCGAAATTTTTATTCCCGCTACTTTTTTTAATCGCGTCCCGGATGTTTATTTTTCAAATGTATCATTGTTGTAATTTTATTCTAAATAAAAATGTTTTGGTTAAATACTAATTGTATACTATTAATTAGACTTATTTTTATTAAAATCCAATAATAAATAAAACATGTAAACAATAACATATAAAAAAAAGTAATTTCTTTGTTACAAATATCTTTTTTTTTTGCGTTGCCGTAGGTGTTTTCTTTGAGGTCGAATTCCAAAATCGAATTTCGAATTCGAAGGGGTTTGTTTTTTCACTCACATTTTATATGCATGTGAAAGAGACAGAGCACAGTAAAATTCGAATGTTTCAAATTTGTGGCTGAACAATGTCAATTCGTGGCACTGAAGATTGAAAAATTAAAAAGCTACTTTGCCTCACGCTCGAATCAAAATCGCGTTTTGTTCACTGTTGTCTCGCAGCAAACGCGGCATGTTTGAGCTGCTGTGGTGAAATAGTTATTTGTGCAACAAGAGAGCAAAGTTGTTTTTTGTTTCGAGTGCTGATTTTGAGTCCCGAGCAAGCGAAGGATTCTATGATTGATTCACGAGCGTAGCGAGTGAATCAAAGTTAGAATCCTGAGCGTGGTGAGGGACTCAATAGCACGAGATACAAAAAACTTTGCTCTCGTGTAGCACACATAACTTTTCACCACAGCAGTGAGAACACATATTACTTAGGAGACATAGAAATTAACAGGCATAGATTGAATTCTGCATAATCACTTGTTGATTTAACTCTTCTGGTGTTAAAGTACAGTCATCATCGCTAGCTTCACTCATCTTTTTAGATTATTTTATATAATTATTAATATAATTTAACACGTTACGCTATACCCACTGTATCAACATCAGCGAAATTTTTATTCCCGCTACTTTTTTAAATCGCGTTTTAATACCGCGTCCCTGATGTTTATTTTTCAAATGTATCATTGTTGTAATACTAAATAAAAATGTATTGGTTAAATACTAATTTTTTACTATTAATAAGATTTATTTTTATTAAAATCCAATAATAAATTAAACATGTAAACAATAACATATAAAAAAAAAGTAATTTCTTTATTACAAATATCTTTTTTTTTGCGTTGCCGTAGGTGTTTTCTTTGAGGTCGAATTCCAAAATCGAATTTCGAATTCGAAGGGGTTTGTTTTTTCACTCACTTTTTATATGCATGTGAAAGAGACAGAGCACAGTAAAATTCGAATGTTTCAAATTTATGGCTGAACAATGTCAATTCGTGGCACTGAAGATTGGAAAATTAAAAAGCTACTTTGCCTCACGCTCGAATCAAAATCGCGTTTTGTTCACTGTTGTCTCGCAGCAAAAGCGGCATGTTTGAGCTGCTGTGGTGAAAAACCTATTACTGTTCTTTACGTTCGGTGAGTAAGAGCGCCGCAGGTACCGTGCCCTTTTTCTATTCCCTCATGCCGTTCTTCATGAGGTCGAATTCCAAAATCGAATTTCGAATTCGAAGGGGTTTGTTTTTTCACTCACATTTTATATGCATGTGAAAGAGACAGAGCACAGTAAAATTCGAATGTTTCAAATTTGTGGCTGAACAATGTCAATTCGTGGCACTGAAGATTGAAAAATTAAAAAGCTACTTTGCCTCACGCTCGAATCAAAATCGCGTTTTGTTCACTGTTGTCTCGCAGCAAACGCGGCATGTTTGAGCTGCTGTGGTGAAATAGTTATTTGTGCAACAAGAGAGCAAAGTTGTTTTTTGTTTCGAGTGCTGATTTTGAGTCCCGAGCAAGCGAAGGATTCTATGATTGATTCACGAGCGTAGCGAGTGAATCAAAGTTAGAATCCTGAGCATAGAGAGGGACTCAACGGCAGGAGATGCAAAAAACTTTGCTCTCGTGTAGCACACATAACTTTTCACCTCAGCAGTGAGAACACATATTACTTAGAATACATAAAAATTAACAGGAATAAATTGAAATGTGGTTTTAACTCTTCTGGTGTTAAAATACAGTCATCATCGCTAGTTTCACTCATCTTTTTAGATTATGTATATTATATTAATATAATTTAACACGTTATGCTATACGCTATCAGCATCAACGCAATGTTTACTTTATTCCCGCTATTTTTTTAAATCGCGTTTTGATACCGCGTCCCTGATGTTTATTTTTCAAATGTATCATTGTTGTAATTCCAAATAAAAATGTATTGGTTAAATACTAATTTTATACTGTTAATTAGACTTATTTTTATTAAAATCCAATAATAAATTAAACATAAACAATGACATATAAAAAAAGTAATTTCTTTATTACAAATATATATTTAATTTGCGTTTCCGAAGGTGTTTTCTTTGAGGTTGAATTCCAAAATCGAATTTCGAATTCGAAGGGGTTTGTTATTTCACTCACTTTTATATGCATGTGAAAGAGACAGCACAGTAAAATTCGAATGTTTCAAATTTATGGCTGAATAATATCAATTCGTGGCACTGAAGATTGAAAAATTAAAAAGCTACTTTTACTCACGCTCGAATCAAAATCGCGTTTTGTTCACTGTTGTCTCGCAGCAAAAGCGGCATGTTTGAGCTGCTGTGGTGAAAAAAGTATTGTTTAGTTACTATGTGGTTACAAAAAGCATTTAACGCATCGTCAATGTCCGGGCGGTAAAGCCACGGTACGTTATTACCGACTACTTTTATTTTACTTGTACGATGCACCATGTCAGCTAACTTTGTAGGTAGAATGGCAACAGACATATTATATCCTAAACTAGCTGAGCCCGTGGTTACACTCGCGTTAATTAGGGCTACTGCTCAGCACCCGTCCCTCATAGCGTAATTCGATAAATGGGCTACCCAACATAAAAAATATATAGGTAACATAGAATTATTCAATACGAACTCGAGTGCTAAGTTAGCGCGTTTAATCAAATAAACAAACAAACTCTTCGGTTTTATTATATTAGCATAGATATCTCTAAAATACTCAGTTAATTTTAGCTAAGCTGTCGCTGCTGACAGGAGCCCATCTACTACATAGGTCTAATCATCGATCAATAGTCAACGGTTTGGGTGTGTTATCAAGAAGTTCTTTCTGTAGGTTATCAACTGCTTGTTTATTAGTTCATCTGCGGACAACAGCAAAAATATTTACCTATATTAAGGCCCAAGAAAAATAAAACAGAGCACAAAATAAAAATAACATAGGCGATAATATCACAGCGTTACTTTGTTGGTATCACGAATACCAGCTAATATAGCTAAAATTAAAAGTTTCGCCCAACATAAATGAACTTTGAGCAATAATAATTAACACGGTGTGGCTAATGGAATGTCAGACTTTGTTCACTACATACTTATAGTATTTTCGCTGTATGATGATATGCGTGACAGTTCTCATTTTACATGTTACGCATACCTACTACTTTCAAGTTATGAAAATAAATTGGCAAAAAAACAAATAATTAAAAATAATATCTATTAAAATTACAAAGTAAATTGATACTAGTATGCCTCTCTCTATTTTTATAATTATTTTTAACTGTAAATAAATTATTTAATTATAATCCTCAAAATGTCAGATGCATGAAACGGAACCTCTGTCAGTAGAGATTGACACCATTGAATCGACATGAACTCGATGAATAGGAGCGGCCATCTTGTGATCGAAAACGTCAGTACGAGTGCATCTGCCTTGTATGCGGTTTATGTTTCTTTCTGTTTGGCGTGTTATTTTTTATTTTTTTGTTGTGTTATATTTGGTATGTAGGTACAACGCCGAAAACAACAAAAAAGATAGTTTTAAACTCTCAAAGCCCTGAATTAGTGCTTCGTTTGACGACCTTCTTTGAACGAGAGCCTGCAAACGGGGGCCAAAATGTAACCGCAGAAAATTGTAGGAATGTCGTAGAAAAAACACAATCGACAATATTTACCGACTGGGATAAATATGTCCACCTAGACCGAATTCCAGATCAGCAATTAATTATCTCAGTCGGAGAAGATTCCGATTCAGATGTGAGCTTTATTTCGAGTGACAGTTACCGGAATAATTAAAAAAGAATTTTAAAATTATGTACTGCGTTTTATTTCTGAAAATGTATTTGCCAAAACACTTTCAATATGAATTTATTTCGAAGATTTAAAATCGATAACTACGATTCCATGTCCTTTGCCAATTAATTCGATATTTATAAATAATCGATTAAATTTCCTTAGGTTACATCATTATAATTGTCAGTCATGAACTGTCATGCATATCATCATACAGCGAAAATACTATAGTATAAAACAAAGTCTCTCTTCTGTCTGTCTGTCCCTATGTACCTATGCTTTAATCTTTAAAACTACGCAACGGATTTTAATGCGGTTTTTTTAATAGATAGAATGATTCAAGAGGTAGGTTTATATCTATAATACATGCACGAGAAACACTAACAGTTTAAGAGGTTTCGAATGTGATGTCGTAAATTACCCGTTCCTATAAACATTGCCCCCGTGCAAAGCCGGGCCGCGTCGCTAGTATAATTATAATCTAGCACCCAACACTTCCCAATTATTCGATAGTGTAGTAAATTACATTTAATAATAGTTTTAAACATGATTTCAGTAATTACTTAGGTTACTATCTTATATTTGGTTATATTTGGTATATTGGTTTTTGAGCTGAAAAATGATATTTGATAGAAAAATGATTATTGATAAGGTGTTTAATTGATATTACAAAAATAACAATATATTTTAAGACTACTAAATTTCTATATCTAAAGCGCCAAAGCTCTTGGACAGGACGGAGCTCCAAAATGTTTATAACTTACTCTGGTGTAAAATTATTATATCAGGAAAGTAGTAAGTTTATGAAGTGATAGTTGCTTGGAAATATTTATGCAAAGTCGAGATTAGTCGTAGTCCATACAGTGATACAGTGCGAAGCGATGTAACGGTTATACCTAGTTGTTTCTCTACGATTTGCACATAAATTAACTTTGATATTCTTTACAGGTACCCATGGCTAGGAGACTCAGGCGGGACTGGAATCCCAGGCAAGGACAACTATATACCCGATAATCTTAAAAGGAAGTAGTGCGCTGTATTCATACCCTTTATAAATGCTGTGCGATATATTCAGTACATTCGGACGTCTCGACACAGCCAGCATTCAACTGACGGTGTGTTAACATTTAGCCTTTGGGCTCCTACCACACGGCTTAGAACCACAAGACATGTGTATATCGCGTACCTACACTAATATAAATTAAATGTTTCATTCTGCGGTGAAATTGTTTACCTTTAGGTTTACCTAGTTAAGAAACGAAATTATACTGCTTCCATACTATTATTTATGAAACAAGTCTCAAACGAGTAATTATTTGAAAATAAACGTCTGTTGGTCTTAACGCTTCGGCATGGATACTATATCATCAACGAAAATGCATTTAGTAATTCTGTAAACCTTTTGGTTCATGAATATAAGTAGGTATGTGTGTAAATCTCAAAACATTGAAAGTATTTGATACTGCTTCCAGATCTAACCGTATTTTCTTGTCGTTTGAAATATTGTATAAATTAAATAAAGTAACGCCAATCTGAAGCTACTCGGTGATTTGAAAAAGAAATAATGTTATTGAACCTTTATGAAATATCTTTTCAAGGAGGCTCTAAAGCCTTTTGTATCTGGTAATTTGAAGATTGGCTCGTTAGTTTCCTTTCGGCTTCTGGTAAATAAGTAAATAAATTTTAAGATGTTGCTTAGTCACAAAATAATACGTAGGGTAAAAAATATTGTTAGTTTTCGTGTATTTAGATAGCCATTTACTGAGGTGAAAAGTGTAGCTTTTAGTTAATTTTTTTTTGCGTTTTGTTGGCCAATGCGGTCATTGCGGAGAACTAAAATATGAATGACAAAAGTGCCGAGAGGGGCGTATGAAGCTTCGTCATAACTATAGGGATTCCCTAGTAAGGACTTTGGTCTCTCGTAAGGGCTGATTTGTACAAGATATTGCATACATACATACATAGTCTCACGCCTGTTTCCCGGAGGGGTAGGCAGTGATTACGGAACGCCATTTGCAACGATCCTGACATACCTCTCTTGCTTCATTCACTCCCATCAAGTTTCTCATGCATGCTCTTCTGCTTAGGATACTTCTGACCTGTCCTTTGGTTTTGTGTCATTCATATTATCACTAATCGAATTTTTTTTTTTTTGAAGAAGTATAAGCTACCGACGCCTTAGTACGTGTGCTACTCGACTTAATTAAATTTTAAGTTAATTACTATAATAAATTGCAAAACACAATTAAAAGCAGCAGAAAATATGTAACACAAAATATTTCTTAATATAGGTACGTATTTTAGCGATAAAGTATAAGTTGATCATTGCAGCGTGATTCTTTTATCAGACCAGTAACACTTTTTAAATCGAACCATTCAGAATACAGAGACTTTATTGGGGCCAGGGTAGGTGACTAAATTGTAGACAGTCCTCCTAATGTACTGAATATATTATATAGACCAATGTTTTGTATATATTTCGTTTTGTAAGTAATTAAGGTAATAGTGACTAGTCGTCGCAATTTATTATAATTATGACTCTTCAACGACTTTTTTAATTTTGAAAAATTTAATTTAATTTTTATAAGATATAAAATTTCTTGTAATGCTTGTTTTAAGCAGTTGCCATGTTTAACCAAAACAAATTTAATAATAGCGGTATCGAAGGCAATGGTACATTTTTTTTGAAATACCTGTCTAATGTGTTATTACATTAAAGTAATTAATTGAAAAAATACTCAGATTCTTAGGTACTTCGTTTCTCACACACACTGCCAGTATACGATTAATGTATTAAAGTTAATGAGTTTTCTCCTCGATATTGTTGAACAAATACCTCGAATACTTATAGCTTGATACATACTTTTAAAATATATATTAAACATGAACAAACTCTGGTGCTTTGTATTAAACAATAAGATGGAATTGCTGTTTTTATTGTTAACAAATAAATGTATTTTTATACTTCGAATGTCTTTTATTTACTTCTAAGCACATAATATATAATTAATGGTTTGCTCCTCAGGGCTCTATCAGACAGAGAGCGGTCACGCGGTCAAGCGTTCAAGCGGTCAGTTTTGCGTTCTTTGTGTTATATTACGTTACATAGACCGCGTGACCGCTCTCTGTCTGATAGGCCCTAGTTCTCACTCTCCTAGATAGATGGCACTAGCTTTGATATAGAAATTGAAACTATGGATATAATTATGCCGTAGAGATTATCTATTTAAAGCATATTTTGGCTACTGAAATCTACAAATAATTCTATGTTACACGTTTTAGAGCGTAACACTGCTACATACTAATGCAAGCTTTGAACAGATTAGATAAAGTTAAATCTAATATTTTACGAGCAGTTGCCGAAATGTTGTTATTGCCATATCATATACAATATGTTGATCTGCATTTGCAAAATATTTTAATAATACATGATAGACAGTATGTATACTGATTAACCTAAAATCATTTCAAACAGTGTGCGATGATATAAGACCCTATTTTCTATTTATTAAATCTTACTTAAATAGTAAATCAGAATAAACTGTTGAATCGTGCAAAATAAGACTGTACCACGCAGTCACTGTAGGTATGTGTGCTTGTGTGTGTTAGGCACCTGCAATGGCGATCAGCTGAGCGGCGGCGGCGGTCAATACACTGAGTTAATTTTCAAACTGTATGATGAAGAAATGTTTTTTTTTACTTTTAGTGACTTATTTTTCATGTATTTGTATACCTATAATGCCTTTTTACAAAAAAATACCAAATAATTATATAGTCAGTACTTTCCAGTGTAACAATTTCATTACACATAGACTAATGCAAAATGGTGATGAAAATGAGCTTCTTCAAAAAATCTCTGATATTTTCAAATCATGGACTTCGTCAAGTATTTAAGTGTATTATAATTTATCTTTATTTTGTATTAGGGCCTTAGATGTTAAGAACTTAATCAGGTATGCACAAGTATCTTGTTTAGAAACACTTGGTGTACTCTAAAGAGGTTCGTGGTTTATACATTACCTAATAAAAGTCCCAAAAAAAGACTATTGTATACATATTTTATAACGACGGCTGGCAGTTCGCGTCTCCGACCCGACGGCGGAGATTTAATTTGAGATTGCACTGATAATGGCTGCTCAGAAACTTTCTCCATACTCACATGCATTAGCCGCTATTAAGTCGAGTTTTTGTTATACATAATCCGAATCGTTTCTATCCCCATTCTGGATGTCTTTCTCGCAACAATCAATATTCCCAGCTAGCATTATCGCGTATCTAACGCGTGCTTCCCTACTTTAGCTGTTAGGGATGTAAAATTGTACCTATTTGTAAAGTTCCGATGTCAACGTATCTACGATATTCACATGTAATTTGATAACGTGTTTTGAGTTTTAGCATAAGTAACTGTGAACTACATGTTCACAGTTACTTATGCTAAAACTTGCACGTATGTTGTTAAAACCTCGTTCTTGAATGCTTTAATTGGTACAGGGTTATGTTACGGTATAACTTCAAAGTAGGTAAGTTAAATTCTCAGTTTGAAATGATGATTGTGCATCTAAATGTTTTACAACCTGAAATAATATCCGTAATTCCTACTCGATTTTGTGTGTTCTATTATATGTATAATTTTCTAGCGTTTCTAAAGACAGGAATAGGAGCCTCTCGAAGACGCTGGAGGGCGCCGTCGACTTTGTCACAGAACACCTAGTATTTATCGAAATCACAGAGGTGCTTGCCGGTATTGTGTACCTGTATCTTCATTATGTTCGATCTTGTGCGTAATTATGGAGTATAAGCCCCGCTGTCTGTTGATTCTTTTTACGCACTACAGTCATAAGAATAAAATTCTGCATGAAGCTGCTGCTACATGAAGAGTTGGTAAACTTAACTTTGACTGGTTAAGCTTTTACAGTAACATAGTCATATATATTGATATCGTCCATGTGGTGACGGATTAAGAATACGGAATGTCACCACTCCAGATCATCCCATGGGTGTCGTAAGAGCCGACAGAGGGAGCATATTATGCAGAGAACAGCACTGTAAGAGAAGGAAAACTTGATACAAACCCTATGCCAACCCGTCTGGCCAGCGTGGTATTATAGGCCAATTCCTCCTTTCAAAGGAGAAGCCTAGTCCAGCAGTGGACTGTTAAAGGCTGATGATGATGATGATATATTGATATGAAAGGTAACGACTTTAAAGGCACAACCCATGGTCGAATATTTATTATTATTTTCGTGTGTCGAGTGAGTGCTACACTCCAATAGATATACTCAGTAGAGGTAAGTACCATAGGACGGAAACTACTATTAAGCTATTGCAGTCCCCGAGAAAATATGATGGCATGTGTGCTTTATGAAGTGATAAGCTTAAAGAATATTTTTGTTGACTTTATTGAGGTGCGAGGTATTGTAATCATTGCAACGGTTCACCCTGGAATTTTATTGAGAGATTCAATTTTGTAATAAAGTATTATCCCCAGTATGACACTCGTTTCGATTAAAGATAACTAAAGTTAACATTATCTTATGAAGAAATCGTATTCTTGTAAGAAAGTTGCTTCATTTTATATTTTAAAAATATTTCTCTCTATAACGTTTAGCCGAAACACGGTAAAACTAAATTCGGTATTGTAAGGGTAAAGCAAAGGGATGGTATATAGGGTGCTATAATTGTAACAAACCAAAAATGTTAGCACGTCCCCCGAACATACGTTTCCCTTATACGTATTATGTATCACAAATCACGGCACATATGAACATAAATATTAACGCGCCAGAGGGTAATGTAGAAAGGTGGTAATAAGATCCAGCGACATTGTCGCCGAGTGGCGAACATTACAAAATCCCCTCAGGCATGCAAGGGAGCTTCATAAAATATAATAAGACCATGCGAGTGCCCCGCTGAAAACAGGTCAGCGGACTCAACCACACCAAATAGGCTGTTTTTCTCATTCGCTGCAAATGTTCTATCGAAATTTGATTACCTAAAATGATACCTACACCTACATAATGAATATTATAATTATATATTAATTATCGCCGGTTTTTTACTACACAATAACCTCAGTATTTTTGGGTCTGAAGGAAAAGAATTACCCTTAATATGGTAATGATGAAAGATTTTACGAACACCAAAATTTTCTTGATTTATCGTGGATACCTCACCTTGCAATATATTTTATGACGACGTCTGGTTACGTGTACGAGAATGGATATGCCAGAAATCCATTTCATATGAAAATTATCCGAGGTTGCATCTGTCGACTATGAAGTCGGCCGTGAAACTTCCCCAAATATGTAAATGGAAACATTGGAAACAGAGAAGACAAAGTTTACGACATGCGACAAGCTACGCCAAGTCTGGCAGATACGTATCCAAAAATATTCGACTCGAACAATCTCGCCACGGAATGGCACATCTGACTTTATTAACTCGACCACAACAACAACTTAATCGGAATCGATCCGTATAAGTCTTCTCATTATTTTCCCTTATCAATGTACGTACGCATAGAAAAGCTCCAAGTTATTCTTATGGACGACATTTTTATGTCGTAAGAATAGGGAAATAACGAACTCATAAATGGGAGTCGGACGATAAACAAGCCATAGCCTTTGAGGTAAGAGTCTGTTCTCTTACGAAGTAATGTGACTGCGAAAACGCGAATAATAACTATAACTACCTGTTTTAATAATAAAAGGCGCATAAGTGTCGTGGGTTCTCTCGATGCTCGATACATGGTGTAATAATTTACCTAGATTACGTTCTTACTGCGTCTACAGCTCATTCCATTACACCCAAGTTAATAAAGCCAATACAGTTAAACATTGTTATATCTTTAATACGTTTCCATTAATCTTTTTTGACAAATAAAATAGCGTGTTGTTGCTACGTAAAATTTTACTTACTTATATTGTAAGTAAACACAACGAACATCTGGACATGAATAGAACAAGTTTCAAGTGAACACAGATCCGACGATGTCAAGAGTTAGACTTCAAAGGAGCTCGCATTTCGTTCGAGGCACTGAAAAGATGATTTTACTGCCGCAAAGAAACAAAAAGAACTGTACCGTTTTTGTTGAATGTTCTAACTCTTCTAATTTTGACGAAAAATACCAGACCAGTTCATATGTGGGACACAATTATCTAGTCTTACGATACAAGTAGGTAGAAAAAAGAAACCGCAATTGTGTTGGCAATGTAACCTACTAGAATAATATTGTCCAAATTAAACTTTCATTTTTACGGTTGCCTCCTGAAATTACTTTGTTCTATAATATATTTTATAGCGTGTTTACATTAAATAGCGTTTGGCGTGCATTTTTATTGGATCACAGACATTTCGTATTCCTCAACAGTTCTCCAGCTTTAAGCTGTCCGGGCCGAGGTATTTGGCTGACTTTTGTATTTTCCTCAAGACAAATAACATGTTTCATCTGATAACGGGCTGTCGTCGGCTCGTCTGTCTACAGAACCAATCGCTTTGTGGACGTTTCTTGTTATTTCATCTTGTTTTTATTGGGCAAGCTTGAACGTTTGTTTTTTTGAGAGCCTATTAACGTCTTGTCTATTGTAATAAGGAAAGATTCTCGAATTATAGTAATATTTCTATGATGAAAAATGTACTCATATATAAGCAAGAGACGGGTGGTATTCTTAGATATTTCGATTCAATTTTATTTAGGCCGGACCAATATCGTTAAGTGGCGCAAATGTGATGGACATTGACTGTTATAATGTTCGCGTAAAGTCTCTCAGTAGATTAGGTTCGTGTGGTGCGGATCAACAATTTCATTAGATGTACTTCGGTTTATTTGAGGAGTGAGTGAGTGACATACGGTGAGGTAAATGCGAGGCGGTGAGGCTGCACGTAGTCGCCGGCTGGCTGCGGCTGCATTATGAATTTGTACTCTTTTGTCCGCAGTTTTTAATTCTACCGGTAAAATGTATTGTTCATGGAACAAAAGTCTCTAGTGTCATTGTTGTTGGGCAAAGTTCATTTAAATTCCGTGCCCGTGAGAGGGAACAGTAGCAAATATGAATTCCTTTGCTCGTATTGTCAAACTGCTTTTGCTCGCTTTGGTATAAGCTTTTTAAAGCCACATTGGGTTTTATATACATGTGCACAACTCTATTTAACTCTTTTTTAGTAAACAATGAAATAGAATGTGGTGTAAGTGTATGAATTGGATGTTTGCTTGAAACATAGAAAATGAATGAAAGGAAATATAAAACCGAGGAAGCAAGGAAAATATGCAAAATTGTAGCTACAGGCGTTATGCTCTCTGTTTTTTGTGAGTGAGCTTCATACTGAGCATTATGTATTTTATATACGCGTGTACTGTGAACCAGTGGAACTATTGTTGATAGATACGGACTGTTTTTTAATCCAAGTAAAATCTATGGCTGGTAGAAAAGGTTTTATAAAAAGACTATACTTAAAAACATACCAGGTCACTCAGAAAATATTGCGAGAAAATGATTTTATGTATGTGAGACTGGCCAGTTATAATTTATTTAAAAATATGATTACTTATCAGTAAAAATAGGTACGTTCTAAATTCATAACTTTCCTCCACATTTTTTGCGAGCTTATTAAAATAACCGTGTCTCATTGAAAAATGGATTTGCGTCGAGAACATTTTCACGCTATGATTTTTTACGATTTTAAGTGTCGCCTGAAACCGGACGAATAGTACGAGAGACTTCAAATGGCATTCATGGATGAAGCAAGTATGCGAAGGCTAAGGCAACAGTGTATCGTTGGTATAATGAATTTAAGCGCGGTCGACTAACTTTGGGGGATGAAAAATAAGTGGTTGCCCTTTGACGGCTGTTACGGAAGAAAACGTGTTAGCAGTGAAAAATTTGATCCAAGAAAATAGACGAGTTACATACCAAGAGATTCAGCATATACTGCAGATTGAATCAGGAAGCCTTCACGAGATTCTACACGTGCATTACGGGTGCGGAGGATAGCTTCACGCTGGGTACTGCACAACCTCACCGATGTTCAGAAGCAGGCAAGGGTGGAATGGTGCCATGATATGATAGACAAATTTGAAACAGGTTTGTCTGGGCGTGTTTACGACATCGTTAGAGGTGATGAATCCTGGATTTATCAATACTATCCAGAAACAAAGCGCCAGTCAACGGTTTGGGTGTTTCAAAACGAATCAACGCCTACCAAAGTAAAGCGACCTAGAAGCGGGGGGAAGATTTTGATCGCAATATTTTTCAATTTGACTGGCTACTTGGTGTCAATTCCTTAACGAAACCAAAGAAGCATTAACGCCGAATGGTATACTACTAAACGCTTGGCAGAAGTTTTCACTGTTGTGAGCAACAAGCGACCAAACACAGGGCTCCGCAGGCTACTGCTCCACCACGATAATGCACCCGCCCACACCTCAGTCAAAACGAGGGACTTCCTAGACAGCACACCGGTCAAACTCCTGGGTCACCCTCATTACAGCCCTGACCTAGCACCGAGTGACTTCGTCTTATTCCCAAAAATAAAAAATCAGCTCAAAGGGATACAATTTTCGTCGCTGGATGATGCGCTCTCAGCGTTCGAGCAGGCTGTAGACGAGGTGTATGCGGCGGACAAGAAAAAGATTTCGAAAACTGGTTCAGACGCATGAAACTTTGTATAGAGGCTGGTTGGTGAAGGGTTTTGAAAGGATGTAATAAAATATATTTACTTATAGAAATTTTTTTTAGTGTCGCAAAACTTTCTGAGTGTCCCACGTACATACAGATTTTAAAGCCAATTTTCATTCTACAGAGCATTTATTTTATTACATTTAAAATATGTTAACAGTATTATTACATTGGGACCTAAACATAACTGGCGAAACGTGGGTGTGTAAGTACCTCTGCCTACCCCTTCGGGGATAAAAGGCGTGAAGTTATGTTATGTTATTAAATCGAACATAATAAAGCCATCTTAACGCGATATTGAAACATGATATTTGTTACTGCAAACGTCGCTTTTCACCACGTTTTACAGGAGTCGTGACAAGTTACGGGCCTCTTTTTGGAAATTCTCTCTCACATCATACTTCAAGAAGAGAGCAATACGGGAAGTGAACAATTCAAAAATAATTTATTGAGTCTGTCTGGAAGGACTGGCGGATACCATCAAACTATAAACTAGATGATGCAATCAGAGTAATTAGGTTTTAACAGGCAAAAATAAACACATAAATCTAAAGAAAAAGTCAAATTCACAATGAGAATAATCACGGACATGAAATTGCGGTGACAAGACATTTTTAAATATTATAATGAGATATTCAATTTTATATAAAAGTTTGTAACATTTTAGTAGGGCATAATTTAATTCATGTAATTATTAAAGTCAATTTTATCATTATTTCGTTTAAATGGCGGGTTGCGACGGCGAAGTAATTTTGTCCGGAGCCAACAGAAACTTGAAAAAGGAAAATTACACAATTTGCTAATGGGCATGACAAGGATAATAATTTGTTGCGCGGTTTTTATTACCAGAGAAAGATATTAATGTGAAATGGAATTTATATTTACGACCTAAGTATGATCGAGTCACGGGGGCAGTGGACTTTCAATAGGAACAGACTGCTATCAATTTGTTTTGAGTTGTTCTTATTATCTTAATTATATTTATGTAAGTCTTCTGTACGTTTGATGATTGTAGAATAACTATATGTTGTCATTTTCTTGCAAAACAATGTCCAGCTATCACTTTATGACGACCACACACAGACTGCTATGCAGAAGGTCACTGTGCACTGGTTTAAACGTATGGCGCGTAACACTGTTTTCGAAGCTAGTGCATCTTGAAATTACTAATTTTGAAGGTAAACATGGAGAAAACTGAATTTCTGAGTGTTCTCAATAATTTTCTCGAATAACGTATGAGGTCTGCAAACCTGCACATGGCCTGCATGGTAGACGATAGCATAACTTTTCTCATGGTAACAAGTGCCCAGCAATGGGACTGTTTTCATATCAATAATTTGTATGAGGTAGCCACAGTTTAATATAAAGATAGAGACAATATTCAACTGCTAATAACTAGCTCGATTTTAACGCGGTTTCTAAGCTGTTGCCACCGGTCGATATAGTTATTACCTTGTTTTATATTGGTTGAAGAATAAAATAATAATTAGTCTACAAGGTTATTGTGTTTTGATAATAAAGTTGTTCGTGTTAATTGTGCACACGCGTCCTGTGTTTACTTTGTACCATTAGTGTATTACCACAGTATAAAGACATACAGTAGTTTGACGCCTTTGATCTCGTAGAAAAAGCCGACAACGTCTAGACAAGGGAGGCTAGGGCTGCCACATGTAAACAATACCTACTTATTCAAACACCGTCTATTTATTTTAGAAAAATATTACAATTGCTACGCTACATGAATAATATAGTGTAAATCACTTATCTATACATATAACTAAAATTGGAGTGTCTGTTTGTTATATTAAAATACCGCTTTTTACTAAATGCATATGTATGTATACACGGTACAGACACCGAAATTAAATTTAAAAAATTTTTGCCTGTCTGTCTGTTTGTTCTCGCTAATCTCTGGAACGGCTGGACCTATTTTGACAGGGCCCTCACTGGCCTGATGTACCAAGGAGTAACTAACAATTAACTACTACTACTAGCTAAAAAATAACCGGGTACGCGAAGAAGTTCCCTCAGGACGCGGGTGAAACCGTGGGTAACAGCTAGTTTATTATATTACAATAATTAACGATAAATAATTATTATAAAACACGTTGCATTTTTCGTGCGGTGACAGATTTGCATACAAAGTGTCAGCTAGCACCTATTTCATCGTGGGAGGTGGTTAAGAATATAAAGCATTTTTCGTACAAACCAAGTTAAAATAAAGTGATTGAATAGCGGTGGTTTAATGGATGCCTATGTTATCGATATGAAGTATTTTGCAGATTTTTTCGTGCAAACTACGTTAAGGTTAAGCAAAAGACATCACGGTCATTTTATGGATGGGTGACCGGGCTATGAGATTACGGAGACCATGTGTGGGGTTTGTAAAAGGGGGCCAAAAATATGGTTATTTTTGAGCTAGGATGCGCCGTTACCAAGATACATAATAATATGTGGTAGGTACTTACCTAATACGAGGTACTAGGTACTTATTGAATGAAACTAAAATCACACCAGAATCGAATATTACCTTAAACGCATATTTTCTTACGTCTGCCATGTTAACGTACAATAATTGCTACTTTATTCTATGATTTGGCCAGACATAAGATATTGTAAGAGTTAGTACATTAGTAGGAATGTGCACATTATTTTAAGTGGGTACATCCATTGCAAAATAATATAAATAATTATAATGAAATTTTCTTTTTTGGTATAAGTAAAGTGATGAAATCGCAGATTTTTTAAATCCTTATTTATTTAATTCTTTAAACAGCATAAAGAATTTCAATGTCTCACAGCACAAGTCGTATGCACCATCTTAATTAATATTCATAAGCAAATAAATAAGTAACGAACAAAAAACAAGCACGTGCCAGCCCCCAAAAACATGTACCTAGTTAGGAACTAAGGCGATATACGTAACTAGGTACCGCTCTTCCCGCGTCTCACCTCTTGGCCCCCGCACGATTGACCCGTCTAGACGCGTTCGTCGAACGACTGTATGGATTATTTGACTGTGGTATTACGTTGACATGTGCGTCAATTTAGTGCAACTTTAATATTTTATTGGGTGGGTTATGCGATCCACTAGTTTATAATATAGGTACATAGGTTTACATAGTCTTGCTTGTTTTCAAAAAATGTTCTTCTAAAAGGATTTTATTTTGTTTATTGACATTTATATTGTACCTTATATACTAAGCCCGCTGCTACATTCGTACATTTTTCTAATGTGCCCGTGAGTTTGTTTATCAGAGGGTGTGTGTATCCGATGGTTCGAATCCATGGCAGACCACTAGCTTATCGGAGTTATGTGCGTATTAAATTGTTAATTATCACTTGCCCCTTACCTCGGAAACCACGTTAAATCGTCGGTCCCAGCTGTCATGAAGATCTATAACAGTCGTTATAGCGAGTCAGTACCTCTGAATAAACTTACGCACGTAAACTATCCTTAATATTCTATTGGTAAAAATGTCATACAGTAAACTTAATTGAATTTGCTTTCGATATTACACATCTGACTGATTAAACCGGATGAAAATGTTTGCAAAAAGCCGAATTATACAAATCGCCTACGACATATGTATGTATATATACGTACACAACTAACTACACAATAAATGATATACATATATGAGTTTACACGCGCGTAACGTCAACCTTAAGTTGGAGTGGGTGGTATGTAATGTCAACAATAGTTTTCATTAAAGGCTATTTTCAATACATATCTATAAATAAAATCTTTATTTAATATTTACTCATTCAACATAATATGTGTAATTTTAGAATAGGTACTGTTCAAATTGTACGCTTAAACAACTTAATTAAAAACATATTATAACTTTATTCTACGACTCATTGTCATTGAGGGAAAAATCTGAACAAAAGAAACTGAGCAGTAACCATAAATACCTGTATTTCAGGCACAACTGTAATAGTTAAGTATTCTTGTAGAATATGTATTGTACCTATTTTTGTGCCAGCTTCAAATAAATAAGGATTATATTCAAATGTTTAGGTATTCATGGAGACAAATCATACTGTAAAATTTTCTACTATTCTTTACATTGTACTAGACAAAAATAAATATAAAACCGTATTTTCTAACTTCGCCGGCTTTGCGTTAATCTCTACAGGTGAAACATTCGGTAACGTTTGCAGAAGCAGTCAAATGTTAAAGTTAGTGCTTAATTTTCATAAATAACACGAAAATATGCACCACGGTACAATTTGTGCAATTTTTACCACAACTATTCGGTGGTTCATCTGTAGAATACAAAAATATTAAACAGACCTTTTTTACGAGACAGCTTCAAGAAGCGAGTAGTGAAGTGACTGTATAATGACCGTGCCATCACTTCATCCAAGAAAGCTGCATGAATTTTCTTTCACACTTTATGAGACCACAAAATTTGTTGACAAGCAATAGACGCGAATGAATTCAGTATTGGACTAAAATTGCGCTTCACGAGTAAATAATTTTCATCTTGTAAATCACGAAAACATATTCAAGCACTGGTATAAACTTTTATAGTATAGACAGGATAAGAGACAATTATAAAACTTAGAGACTATAAAAAGTAGTTCGTAAATTATTTATTTGATTGGAGTATGTTAAGTCCATTGCACGTCGCTTGTACGTGTTTACTCAACAATACTTAGCGACCTTCAAGTAGCTTCAGAGTTTCGTATAAATTAAAGCGTTAACGAAGGAAAGGCGATTTTTCGTAACTTCTAAAGGAAATTTGATTTCGTATTTTCTAATAAATAAAAACTTTTTAACTCTTTCAAACATGATTTCATAGTCACAATGCTTTTATTCAAAGAAGCCTAAAAATCAACGTAACAAAGTAACTTCAGACGGCAGACTAGATACGTACTTAAAGTTTTTGTAAGCCACCAAGAGGTTTTAGAACTGAGAGAAGGTTTAATTGAATGTTCAGATCGAATGTCAGTCACAAGAAAAACTAGTTACCGCTTGCAAGTTCCCGAGTAGTTGATAATGCTCTTTGAAAGGGCACATTTTGAATTTTCAATGTAGAAGTAGAACGCAACGTATAAACGTTTTGAAGGCAGCTTCGTCTTTGTTGTCTATCCACATAGTGCGAAGTTGGTGTAGTGTTAGAGAAACATCACTTGACGTGATCGATTTTCTCGGCACTAGGACACATATACACGGCTGGTTCATACAAATACTATGACGAGAAACTTGTTTGGTATTGCATATTTACAACACAATCTAGTTTTACTACTGCTATTTCTTTCTTAGTACGGTGGAATGTTGTTAAAACTAAAACAGGCGAGGTAAATTTTTCCTAGTCGGAACGAAAGCGGTTAAGGTCTTTAACTTGTTAGGTTGTTGGTACGTTTAGGTTGTTAACTTGAGGTCAGTCGAGTTGTATAAACGTCCAATTCGGACCAAATTTACAACTTTTTCTCACTTCCCTGTCTCAAGTCGAGGCAGTAAACTGGGAAGCAATCTCGCTGTACTGACTACACTGTTGTTTTGCAGAATATTGCGGAGCGCGTGACTAATAAAATGACAAATAGCTGACGGCGCTGTGTACGGACAACATGCAGATATGAAATGAGATGAATGTTGACAACGAACTTTCCAAATTTATTGCCTGATTGTGTTCTTATTCACATACAATGAAGGCACAAGATTTATAAGCTATACGTTAGGTATTTACTATCGATGTGCGCATCCAATATTGAAGCGTTGCCGCATATTTTCGTTATA
Source organism: Euclidia mi (assembly GCA_944739405.2). Taxonomy (NCBI): domain Eukaryota; kingdom Metazoa; phylum Arthropoda; class Insecta; order Lepidoptera; family Erebidae; genus Euclidia; species Euclidia mi. Next base: position 90,915,807 of record OX123183.2, on the reverse strand, counting down.
AGTTTTGGTCTAATAGGCATGGTGCCGAGCGTACAGTACTCGCCAATCTTTATGGCTGCTTTGAATGTAGCCATCGGTACGAACTTGCGCATGGTACAGTCGGGTGGACATGTCATAACCAAGAAAATATATTTGTAATTATTGAAAATTAAAATCTTCAGTTACTGTTGTTAGGTTTGCTATATTATATTGTTTAATTACATATTCAATCAAATTCGAGTAATGTAAATTCAGTTAGGTGAAGGGACTTTTAAGCCTAGACTTCTTTCCTTCTTCATAAACGTTAATACGTCATAGACTATTTTCCGTGTTTGGCGACGTTAAACATTAAAACGACCGCAAGGCATGATCAATGACAATGGTAACTTCTATATCAGTACAAATAACAACAAGAAACAACGATAGCAACGAGAAACAATAAATAAGTAACACTACGAAACTATTTTAAACGCGACGATACTGTAAGAGCTCAGCGATTATGTGAGCCGTGTACGAACGTAGCACACTCACACTAACGCGCGGGAGGCGAGGACGCTAGCGGGTGGAAGACAGCGCGCGCGGGTGTGCCCTGCCTCCACGCCCCGCTTACGTCCCGCTGATAACTGATTTTGTGTTCTGCGCAGCGCAATGCGGCTAGGTTCGGAGCGGCCATAAAGTTTGGCGAGTACTGTACACTGTAACCGATATGTTTGAAGACGCCGGACCGTTATGCTCAAATTCTTCAGTACAAGTGCTCTTAGCCCACAATATCAGCCGTTCGCTATCCAAAGGTCTCAATTTCGCCCCGAGCTAAGGACGTCGATACGTTCTACCTGTAGAACCCAAATCCAATCTGTCTATTCTTGTATATCTGTTGATAGAGCGACTCCTGTATACCCTGGTAAGACATCTATTAATTAAATGTAAATTATTTAGCAACAGTATAGATTTTTAATAGTGTACTTATTATTTTTGAAGTAGGCACTAATTATAACATACGGCAAGTAATAATAGAATCTATATATTAAAAGAATTTGTGTTTTATAATACGAGTCGGCCAGCCCGTTCTACCCAACCGATTCGCATGATTTTTTTTTTAAATGAAAGCTCTTGCTGCATAGATTTGTCATCAAGCATTAGAAATTACCTAACTTGCACATTAATCAAGTTATTTGCAAAAACAGTTTCCTCCCATACATTTTTTACGTTTTCGTAGCCGTAGTCTATGACTTTCTGCTACTATATATCTGGTTCTCATTAAGGTAGGCGTTTCGTAATAGGCCTAAAACACGCGCTGAAAAGAGCTCTTTCATTTGATGGTATGCTCATTTAAATTGGGTAAGTTTGAAGGAAGATAGGTGTGGACATTGAGCTTATTTTTCAATATTTTCCTATCAATTTCTTAAGATTCCATTGCTTTCTCTCTACATGGACGGTTCTAAATTCAAAAAATATTTTTATGGCATCTATATGAATAAGTTCCTTGCGGTAACAGCCAGGAAAAAACCTTATGCCTCCTTGGCGGTGACCTTGCCTTACTTTCATACGGGTGTGAGTGTGGTGGTGTGTAAAATTATACCCAATGTTGGTAAAATTATCACTATAGTGAATTATCGCTCATGGCAGGTAATATTTCCCGAATGTTACCAGTTAAACCTTAATGTTGAGTGAACTGATCTCTGAAGGTGAGGAATTTTCCTTACGTTTTATGTTAGGAAAATTTTTGTGTTTTTAAATTACGGACTTGCTTCGGGTATCTTAATTTTCTTTTATGTGGAACATATTACAGCGGTTCATAGTACTATTGTCATAACTATAATTATATTATTACAAGTGGTACTTATGGTAGAAATTGTAGCTTTGGTAAGAATAGTAGTTTTGAGAGAAAATATACTTTTGACAGCACCGGCGCCGGTTTTAGTAAAAATGGTAGTTTTGAGAAAATTATAAATATGATAGTGTTAGTACGAATAGTAGTTTTCGTACAAATAGTAGTTTTGATAGGAATAGTATTTTCGGTAGGAATAGAAGTTTTGGTAGAAATTGTATTTTTGGCATACATGGTAGTTTTGGCAATGTTACTTACGATTCCTACCAAAGATACCATTCCTAACGTAATTATTACATTTCTAAATTATGATGGATTAATCACACTCATACACAAAACAAAATAAATCGTGCTTCTCACAGAAATATTTAGCTGGATAACAGAAATAAAACCTATTTTCTTACTTATAAAAAAAAAGTTGCTTATCTATATTTTTAATTTTGGTAGTTAAATATTGACAGATAAAATAAAAAAGTGAAATTATCGTAAGTTAGTTACTTAAGTTTCTGATTTAATAACGTATTTTTTGTGAGAAGTTGTATTTTCAATTATAATGATGGTTCTTGGCAGGAAATTGAAAAATGCTCAGAGAAAGTTTGAACAAAGAAATTTTGAAATCTTGGTCAATGACGGCCCCGTTGGAGATTTGGTACTGCATGGTCCTCCTACTGCTAAAAAATACGGGTGGAAGCGGGTTCAGATTTGATTAATTCTACCATCAACTATTTTCAAGTGATTTCCATTCTTGGTGACGGTAATTGCTTATTCCGCGCAATTTCTTATTGTTTATATGGAAGTGAGAATAAACATTATGAAATTTGTTTGGCCACTATTGATAACATTGTCGCACACAGTGGGATGTATTTATTTATAGTCTATGCGGAAAGAGAATGGGCGTGGCGAAAATTGGAACTAAAAATTTTTTGCTTATGTACGTACGATTGAAAACCCTTCTGTCTGTCTGAGTAACACAGGTTCAACAGATCAAGATTTTTAGTCGCACTTTAATAAATTAACAATGTTAAAAACATGAGAAATACGGTAAGTACGTATTGTGGCGCCCTCAAATAAAAAGTCTGTTCTCTTTCCGCACAGACTATAGTAACTTCATTGTTGGGGACGAAGCATATGGCCAGACCATTATAAATGCAACAGATTACAAACGTGTGATGGGTGCCAATGGACATACATATTATATAATTATATCCCTATGGCGCGGTAAACCATTCAGTAATGGCAAGGTAGTAAATTTCACAATACCTAAGGTGCAACGCAAAGCCAATGTTGTGAGAAAATAAGTTTTGTGATATATATATTTTTGGTAAGAATATCATCTTTTTACTTATTAGATAAGGCTACAATGTACTCATCATACCTATATGTAAGAGCTTTTTTATAATATTAAAATATGCTGTGGAACAGCACGGGTCCTCTAGTTATACTAAATACGTATTTGAATGATGCTCTACTTCGGATCGTGTTGACGTTGGACAAAGACCGTTCGATAACTACTCCGAAGCTCGGCTTACGTATATAATTATGTCGTACATACATACGTCAGTCACAAAGAACGTGCCTAACCAATAAAACGAAACAACGAGGCTATCAGAAATAGACGCAGGCGTCACTGCCGGTCTGACATTGACAAATAAGCCATTCTGAAAAAGATCCCATTTTCCCCGAGACCCCTACTACGTACGACTATTAATAACAATTAAAGAAACGTGGATAAAATCTCGCCGAAATGCAAATTAATGAGTGGAAGATTTCAAGCATTCACGTTATTAAATTTGTGTCTTTATTAAACAGTCGACAGTTTCTACGATACCTTCTTGGTGCGTTATTCAATTTTATTTTCGGCGCAACATTACTATGAATTGTTTGGTCGCTTACAATGATTGTTCGTGATTGAAGTTAATATCGTGGCATTTCAATTTCTATGAATGCTAAAACAGTCTTATTTGTATTATTTAGTCTCTATTACAATTTAATTGGTTCCTCTTCAAATAATCGTATCGGTTTCAATAACATAATCCTTGATCAAATAGTTCTCGATATAAAATAATGTTTGTTACGTTACAATGTATTATCGGTACGTGTTGAAATATAATTTTGTCCGTATTGATACAATGTTTAAAGTTTATATTTTTATGGACCGAACAAGTGAGGCAATGAAAAAGGCATTCAAGAAACGAATGTTCGTTAAAATGGTTCTGCTATAAAGGTTTTGTGGTTGCTAATGTGTTTAATCTAGAATAGAAATTACGACTATTGCAGCAATTTGCTACAAAACTTGGATGTAATTTAAGTTGTAGGATTCGCAATATTAGTACCGGGCGGATAGTGGGTTATCGAAATAATTCGATATCTGCTAACGTTTACGCAAATTCCTGTAGTAGGCGCACTGAATACGGAACTGAGCCAAACGGAAGACGTATTACGAATTTAATCTCGCAGAAAGGTGGTATCGTGGCTGCAACAAAGCCTCTGTTTACGACAAACGTCTAGAAGCAATATTACCTAGGGAAAAAAATTAGCACGGCCGGATTATAAAATTTTCTACATGACTTTCAAATGAAAATCTTGGAGTCCCGTCCCCGTCGCTAGCACAAAAGCAACTCTATCTGTTTGTTTGACCGTCTGCCTAATGGTGCCATTTTAAAATAACTTGATCTTATCTTTACACTTCTTTGCGAGGAGAGAAAGGAAAAATATATTTTTAATATTCTTTTATTTTATTTTAAAAGATTTAGAAAGATACGGTTGTAACGTAATCCTAAAACGAGTAGCTATAATAAATACACGCTATTTAAATGAAAAATGCAAAGAGAACAAGGTAATCATTCTTAGAAATATTTGTAGAGAATAATGTTTAACAAGTGGGTAGGTATTGCTCACTAGTTTCGGTAATATGAGAGCTGGAGTGGGCACAGGCACAGAGCAATAGCACGTTGCAGCATGAGAAGTTTTCCAATCTAACTTCATGGTACATCAGGAATTGCTCGCTTCTTACGTGCCGTTCTGAACATAATTTTGTGTTTATACTCACAGCCCTGCAATCGGCGAGCGCCGTTCTTGCATCGCTCCGACGAATCATTTCGGTAATGAATACTGTGTGAAATAAGCTTTTAACATAAACTCTTTAGGAGTCGCTGAAAGGAAGCTTTTAGCATGTTATTTTTTCGGTTTATTTCGGCAGTTGAGTGTGAGTGGCGATTCTAGTTGAAAGGCGAATATCGAATGCTTGAACGTCGCTAGATTAAAGGATGGCGTTATTTAGTATGTCAGGCGGCAGGCGAAATGTTCTGTATAAATAATCCGGAATAAAGCCTTCACACAAAGTGCGCGACACGAGTAGTGGGAGGAGAGATTTATCCCCTTGAATCTAATCTTGCGGATGGCGAAAAGAGCACTTTCTACAAAAAAATTGTCTCAGTTGTCGCGTCTGCCGCGATCCGGCTTGAGACTGTTTACATTGACATAATTCCCGCCGTATGCTCAAAACTCATTTGGCGTGTTAGCAATGATGTTATCTGGATAGCATTTAAAAACTCCTAAGGATTAAGCTCAGAACTACTCACTCTTATCTCGAACGTAAGTACTTTGTTTACTGCGAACCAAAGAGACGCTTGAAAACATGGTAATACGTACGTACGTTATTTTTATTTTATAAGGCTATCCTGGTAGGAAGTGCCTCACCGTAAACGCCAGTTAGGCATACGAGGTAAACTTGCTCGTTGCTGGGCATACTGAGAGAGAGAGAGAGAGGAACATTTTGGAACTAAGTATTCACCATCTTGTCCCCATCTTTCCGTTACTACTTTTCGCTATGGTCCCGTGTTAATAAAGAAGATAGAGAATAGGGAGCTGGGCTAGGCATTCGGCTTGCCCAGAACGAAACGTAACAGTAGAAATCCCGATATATTGGGTTGATCTGCGGTGAGAGGGTGGTATTGCTGCGGACCAGCCAGCCGTTTCATGCTGCAACCAGTGTGGTTATCATCTCAGTATTTTTATTAAGTATAAATTTACCTTTTATTAATTCGTTATTAAACATACCTCAGCACTGGCATATTATATTATTTACCATAGTGTGTGTGTGTAAATATTTTCTTTATATTCAAAGGCTAAGATATCAATAAACCACGTTAATTAAATGAAAAAGTAAAACACAAAATGTTAAAGCAATTTTCTGGTAGAAAGAGATTTACGCAAAATCATAAAATGAGGCAACTGTCACAGTGAGAGTTTTGAAACGTTATTAAGAAAGCGAAACGTTATTTCGCATAAAAGCACAAAGACGACGCATATTTTTAATAATTAATGATCCCTCGAGCAACTCACCTGTTAAACGTTCAATGAAATTAATTTTCGCAACAATTTTCTGTTATTTTTTTATTTACCAGGTTTTTTGGTTATCTACCAGGTTTTTTGGTTATTTACCAGTTTACCTTTACCGACCGGAGCTAATATGGCACACACCATTTTGCATTGGTTGTTTGAAGTTAATGATTACTTACGCATACAGGAAACAGCCAAAATAAAATAGGTAATTTGCTTTAGAAGCCACCCTCAACCTTTCATACATTTTAATAGTTTTAATTTATTTTGTAAGCTGTTCAAATTAATCTATTTGATTTTAACTAGTTACGATGCTGGTGATCATAATCTTTATATAAGGTTATTTAAATCTACATTCAGAAGATATACATATGTAGGTAGGTGCAGGTACATGAATGGTGTAGAATTATAATAACAATAATCAAACAATAATTAACATCATATCAAACATCAATTAACTATGAAAGAGAAACATTACAAAAGCCATAACTAAGTGCCATAGCCATAACTAAGTGCCATAGTAAGTAGTAATAAAATGTTATACTTAACTAATATTTACTAATAAAATCAAAACTACTATTACTGAACTAAAATGTAACTATTAATATCCCAGTATTATTAAGACAATAAGAAAGAAGTTTGAAGCTGACACAAGAAGAGGTCGATTATCAAAGCTTGGAGACAGCTACTTAAAATATACTTTTTGTGAGTATTTCGGACAGTTACTGATCATTCGGTCTTGCCCTAAAATTACAATAGTGATGTGCCAGCAAAACACATTCAAATTGCTGTCTGCTTTAGGATTATGGTTTAGGGACTAAGACTAATCTCACTCTCATTCTCATTACTGTATCACCTGTGTAGCCTGGTTCAGTAGTTGTGCCCATAGCAGATATATGTGGCCATAGTATGATGTTTGTGATTATGGCAGTGATTTGAACGATGTCTTTTTACTAATAGAAACGGCAAATTAGAGCCATCACCAGTAAGGCTTTGCCAAAACTGAAACCACCAAAAATCTGCTAGTCATAAAGTGGCTTTAATTTTGAGTTATATCGCATCAGCTCTCCTTTAGCCACCGGAATTGAGGTAAAGTGATGCCGCTTTGGCACTGATAAGGGGGCGTTGCAAAATGAAAATACAGATAAGGAATACTGAACGGCTCGATTTGAACTGATGTGAATCAGTTTTCGAACTGACATCTCTGCATTATTGCCAATAATTGGCGTAATATTTAATCCAAAAAAAATAATAATTTAATGAAAATAACGTTATAGTTATTACATAAATAACTATGTCATTATTTTTAAAATATAATTACCCAAATTTGGGCGCTACTATGCCTTACAATTGCTGCTGTACGTACATTTTGTTGCCCGTACATAACCTACGGTTACTCAGCTTATTTGCGACGTACCGTAGTAGAATTGTTTCAGAGTTAATTTAAGATTAAAAGGAAATAAAGGTGCACGGTGAGTTAGCTCGCCTCAGGTGAACCAACTTTGTGATTATGTGGACCAACCCACTCCGCCACTCATTTTGTATGGATGGTCTCAACTCCGGATTAGTTTAACATTTTAACAGAAATATTTAATTTAAGAGTTTATTTTCCTTTTTCTCTGTTCGTTCAGTATCGTCGTTTGACATTTAACAATCTTAACTTTAACTTGCTTGTTCGTGAGTTTTATTACCGAAATGATAAATGGTTCATTGGGTACAGTAACCAATTTATCAATAAGTATGTATGATTGCAATACAGTAACTTTTTTAAATATTTTCTCGTATAAATGTAATGAAAACTAGTGTTTAGTAATGGAAAGTTCTGCGTAATATAAAATGCGCTGAATAGCGTACACCATCCGCATTGTCACTCGTACTACATGCTGATAGTAAAATTGTCTACAGGACCACGCAGAGACCATATTACAAACCACAACTGCACAGATTCCCACGTTTTTACTTCAGTCAACTTATTCCACCCAGCCAGTCACAATATAAAATAAACGAACGGAATAATTAAACCGATACGTATTCATCCGAAACGTTTGTCACAAACGCTAAATACCTACTCAATTATACGTACGTATATCTCTTCGAGCGAGTGCCTCCGACGAATTTTCGACAACGATCCCTCCTGAAATCAGATTGTCAACCAACCGTTATGCTTTCAAAATGAAAGTTCGAGACCTTCTTTTTGAGAGATTAAAGGAATCAGCACATCAACCTCATCCATTATTATAAGTATTTATGTATATATTGTATTTATGTATATTTAGGTGTATATAGATTTATGTTTATGTATGTATTTATAGAAATATATAATATATTGTATGTATTTTATCCCTATTATGTATATAACTATTTTATTGTTTTTCCTTATAACTAGTTTTTAAATTTATACTTAATAAAATGCACCTACCACTGTTATCTCTGCACCACCTTAAGGTTGACAGGTAGAGAATGCCTTATGGCATTATGTCCACCTTTGTACACCATGTTTGTGCATAAAGAAATAAATAAATAAAAATAAATAAATAAAAATAAATAAATAAATAAAATTGATGAGAAGGAATTTATTCAAGCATCTTGATTTCAACAAAAACCATAAATCATGTCGGTTGTAAATGTTTCGTGTTCTTACAAATTCCAAAATGGTTTGAATGAGAAATTAAGTCTTTGTCTGGGGAGCAGCTTTTATAAAAGAAATGAATGGTGCACGCAATGTGGTGCACACTACCTATAAGTCGGTCCCATTCGTATTAATTTTTATTTGCATGTTTGGATTATGCAGGCGGCTAATAATGTAGTTTATTACATTATACCAATAACATATTCCATTGCACTCCCAATTTGTACTAAAAATGTGCTTGAAAAAAGAAACACGTACACGATCGCAGTTTCTCCAATTTCAATTCATTGTTCATTATGAACTGGAATAAACGTAGGACGCTGTATATTTCACTTTTGTGTCATATTATAAGGAGGAGATGTCACACAAGGTATCGCGTCAATATATCTATTTGTCACATATATTTCGGTTGAAAGTAGAACCCTCGGTTGAATAAAAATAACTTTTTTGTTTTACGAATTCTACGCGAGTGACGTCTGCGGCAAAACCTCATAAGGAGGTACCGACGTACGAGTAAGTAATCTCTATATTTCTTGTGCCCTCTGTTTACGTTCAAAGAATCGAATGCAATCGTAAAGTTCAGTAAGTGCAAAGCAATTTGGCGCAGCTGATAATTTAGAAAGTGCTCAAACTTTAACGAAGGTAGTCTCTGCTTTACAAAAGTTAATCTGTTTTAAGCTTTGATTTCAGATAAGTATCTGGTGTGTTAACAGTTTGAATGTTCGAGACGGAGGTGTCGATATGTACTTCAGTAACTCAGTAGCTAAGGGCGGGTCGAAGTCGGGACTCAGATTTATTTAGTCACGTAAGCCACAGTCCAAACTCGCTTCTTTTGCGTAGTTTCTAATCTGCTATCAAACAAACTTTTTTATTACTTGGTAACTAGTAAACAACATACGGGGAAAATTTGTTCCTCATACCTATTGACTACTACTTATACGCTTATATATATGTGTGTAGAAGATACATAGGTACATATATAGCTGATAATGTGGTTTAATATGATGTTAAAGTGTTAAACTACGGCAAGTTTCATAAAATTATGCATTGTATTCGAGCGGTTCTTATTCATATTTAGATACAAACCGATTTAAAAGTGCTTCAAACATTTAATTAGTCCTACAAATAGATGGGCATCATCTATTCAATAAGTAAAAAGCCTCTTCAATGAACTGTAGATAGCCTCTAATCGTTATTGAAAACGCGGCGAAGAAAATACATGATTGAAAGTAATGACGTTTCCCATTTTAATCATGAATTTCGTAAGGGGTGCGGTGGAAAATTGTAAAATCGAATAACGCAATCGTTATTCGATTTTACAATTTTTCACGTCGTGAGAAAGTAATCAAAATTTATTATTCTTCTCTCCAATGTCGGTGACATTACTAACAAATCGAGTATAATACTGATCCGTATTTTATGGTTTTTCTTTCATATAAATATTATTGGGTCATCAGGTGCTGAATCTATTAACGGAAATAACACGAGGTATATCAAACCACTAATTACGTCTGTGGAGTGGTGTTCCGTGTTCCACTGTAAACATGTTAAGCTGTTTATATATTATAAACATGTTAAAACTATATTCATGTACGTAAAACTTGAACGTAGGTTTGCTGATCGCGAAAATAAGCTTTTAACGTCGTTATTGTATAGTAAGTGACAGTACTTCTGATTGCTTGCTGGATAATTATATATTCATCAAGCGCAATCTCTAAAATAGACTCAGTGAGTTACCTAGAAATTCATATTATGAAACTACGAACTAGAACAATAAAATCGAATACGAATACTGCCTTCGTGTACCGTCGATGTAGATGTTATTATCATAATCCGATTGTCAAATATGAACGAAACAATGACATGTGAGAATTGCAATTGAGAAAGTTTTGATCAACGCGAATCGTATGTATCTATTATGAAACTGTTTGATACGCAATCGGCCGCGATCGTCTCATGAATAAAATTATGGAACTTGTCGAAATATTCAGTATTATCCGTCGCCGGTGTAGGGGTCCGCTATTGCTCTACAGGGTGTACTTACTTTCATTTTAACTTCCACAACGATGTGAAAATATTTCTCGGGACGTTTATTGCTAGCGAGAGAGTTGGTGTGGTGCGAACTAGAAGCCGGGATATAGTCATTCACTTGAGTTATTATAACTACTGTATGTAACCTTCGCTAATAATTTTAATGCTAGATATGTTTTTATCTCCTGTGGGTTTCTGTTATTCGAATGGGATAAAATAGCAGTAGATCGTGAAGGAATAAAAAGTAGTTGGGCAATAAAATAGCAGCTTAGAAAATTGTACGGGTGAGCTAGAAAGTGCGGTAACAAAATCTTTAAGACGTGCAAACGACTTCTTATTTATTTATATTCCCGTTTGTATTCTAGTTCTGCTTAAGTTAAACTAAAATTGAACGTTTAGTCGGTAGTGTAGAAGTTAGCGTCCTTTACAGCATCAGTTTATGGTAGCCTTCTTGCTTTGTCAATATTTATTTATACTCAGTGTATTACATAGTACAGAACAATATCGTTCTTAAGTCCCACGTATTCGACGTCACTATTAAAGTAATACAACTTCGTTAGATTTAGGTGCCATAATTTCGGAAAAACGACGGCTGAAAACTTTGATAGCTTCAAAAGCTTTTAACACAGGATGGTGTATCGGGAATGCTATAATTTTAAAGTATGTTCTTGTGAAGCCACGGCTCGGAAAACTTTTGTTGTGTTATCTTTTGTTTCGGTAATAATTGTTCCAGAAGTACCGATGTTTAGAAAGGTAGAACATAAATAGTGAATAAAAGCAGCGCCGCTAATGCACCAGACAGTTGAGTACAAAATAATGGCCTTTGACTGAATGAATCTGTATCTGTTGTAGGATGAAAACGTAGTATCTGTACAGTACACTCACCATATTATCGATAAGGACTTCGTTATTATGCCGCCTCACTGAGCTCTGAGTACTGAGCACAGTTTTCTAGTAAGTACTAGATTCACGACAAAAAATTCGGGCGAGTGCGAGTCTGACCCGCGCACCGAGGGTTCCGTACGCATTTTACCTCATTTGAAGTTGGTGCTAATTACGCTAGTCCTCTAAATCTGTATGAGCGCCCATACAACTTAGAGGACTATCTTAAATGGAGTCTACTATGTATGTATGGGGACACCCTTAAATTATCCACTTTTTTATTTTTTGTAATTTTTCCTTTATTTGTGCTGTAAAACCCTGCTTTTGGCCAAATTTCGTGATTCTAGTTCAACGGGAACTACCATATAGGTTTTCGACCCAAAACCTATAGGGTACTTACGGTTGACCTAGAATTGTCAATTTTGGTTAAAACCAAGGCCTTACAGCACAAGTAAAGGAAATATTCCGAAAATTAAAAAAAGTTCAAAATTAAGGTTAATTTTCGGTGGTGACACACGGACAGACAGACAGACGGACAATCCTTTTTTTACCTTGTGAGGTACGGAACCCTAAAAATAGAAAATATGTTGCTGTTTCATTCAAAGCGTACCAACGTTGATTGTCGGAAAGATTCTTGTAAAGAAAAATCCCTGCAGGAGCCTGGAGTTACAATTTATAACGAATGTAGGTGTCCTCAGATAGATAGAGAGCGCAAAGGAACCGTTGCAATGAGCACGACATTTAAAAATATAAAAGATACGAATATGAAATACAAGCCAGAATATATAGGGTATCTAAAAATACCTTAAGAGAAACTCCTTACTGTGAAATTGTAATGTACATAATCATTAACAAGTACACCTTTATTTATATACCTTATTTGAAAATTATGTTATGAAATGAATTGGTACCAAACATAGTATCGAAAATACTTCGCGTTATCATTAAAACTTTTAAACTAGGTAATTGAGTTTGTTGAAAATTGTTTGTTAATGATGACAAAATATTCTTTCTGCACAATATTACAAGCGGAAAAGGTAAATAAGTAGATTCAGTGTTTGTTTAAATTAGTCCGTGACTGTTACTGCTAAGTATAATTATTATTCGAGGCATGTAACAATGGAGGTACAAGTATATGTATCGGTGGTTGGAAACACCGGTAACGGTATCACCGAGCTTTATACAAATTAAAATTCCGGAGTTAAGCCAAGCACTGAAACAGATTCGCGGCAACTTCGCCTTAATTCTCTTCGCGTGCCGACTTACCTACGTCCTAATTTATTGGAACAGTGAAACAGGGAAGACTTCGATCGGTACAATAAATTGCAAATTTTATTATTTGAAGAGAAAGTCGCGAGTTGCCAATTGCAATTTGGTTTTCCGATCACGTCTCCATACTATTGGTGAGGATATTCGAGCCACCTGTGCCCGTACTCTATGAGGCTTTAAACGCGCCTCTGCTCTTTCGATAAACCGACTGTGAAATATTCGCGGTGTACGCCAGACGCCGCAATTCTCTATGAATGATACACGCCTCACCGGTCGCGCGTTTTCTAGCTGCAAACGTTATCGAACCACTCCTAGCTCGCACTCATTGCATAATTCCTAAACTCCGCGATGAAATCTGACTCTGTACCCAGTGCTCATGTAACTAAACAACTTTGTATGGAACACTCGCCAAGTTGTTAATTTGTCACCTCTATTGTTGTATCCTCAGGGCATAATATCACTTTGCCGGAATATACAATAACGATATAGGTAAACTTGATATTGATACTTCTACTGACTTTGTTCATTCGAACTCAAATATGAGTAAACAGGTAATCTTATTGATTGTAATGCACGGTACAGAACAAAGTAAAAATATTTGCATTGTTTTCTAAAAAAGAACTCCACAAGTTTTTGTTTTAATATATCATGTAAACGTGAGACTGCGAAATGTGCCGAGAGCAGTATTAAAGTAATACAAAGGCAGCTAATTTTGTGTATAGTTAGGTAAAAAGTTGGCGACGCTGGCGTGTGGTCGCGACCGTATCTCAAATTAAATCTCACCAACAAATCTTCGCGGGGGGATGAACCGGCCCGGCCTCTACTATCGACTTTTTATATTCGTATTGTATACCCCTCGACATGTCACTTGTGTTCCAAGTTTCTCCGAGAAATACTCGCTCTGATAACATTATTGTTACAACTTAACTTTTAGAGTGAAAAACGGTTATTAAATTATTGTAAAAGATTAAGTTTGAGAGCTTTATAGGAGAAAGCTTTGAAGAACTTGTGGAGAATTTGTTTATTTAGATAATTTCCTGCCCTATTTCTAGTTGAGCAATGTGGCTCTATAACAAAAGGAAAATAATAAATTGTAGTAGAAAATGTTTTCAATTTGTAGTGAGTATATAAGAGTGTTTGTTGTACCGAGGTATGGGCGAAAGCTCATCTCCTGGCTGGCTGCGAACGTTCGCAGTCGCAATTTGTTTCCGTACAGCCTTAAAAATCCGCATTTTATTGTTCCGCCTCTCATTTCTACTTGAACTATGCCCCGCAAGGGTCTCAATGAGCTCACCCATGCAAAACTTTCTTGTTTTTATAACACGAATAATGATGCAAATATCTATTTAATTTTGTCTTATTAAATGTGACTTTTATTTGCGCTCAAACTTTTATCACCCATTTGATTACCATGAGCTCGGCTATTTAGTATTCGTCGTGTTAAAAAATAATGAAATAAAGGCGGCGAAAGATCGACGAACTTTGCGATGACAAGTGGCTAACCGTAGACTAATTAACTAGCGTGATTATACCACTCAGAAAGACTAAGTTGTTAACAGAAAACATATTTTAGCTCGAAATGACAACTCTTGAACTAAGAAATTCCTGAGACTTATGTAGAAATCGAACCCTTGAGACCTGACACACAAGCAGTGTTCAGACAACCACTTAAACCATAACACTATTCGTGCCATTTTCACGTCTTAATATTGGGTAATCTTATTTGTATGTTAAGGACTAGTAGCTTGAAACATAAAGTTAATTAAATATTTCACATTTCAAACACTACCTCAAGGTTAAAATTATTTATCCTTATTGAAAATTTGTATTTAGTAAAGTTTTCAAACAGTAAAGCAATTTAGCGTTTTGGAAAACATACTAATTTGTGACTATTTGATTCAAATTAAATTTTACAAAAAATCTTGTATAAAGATGAAGAAAATAAGTAAATATTAGAAATTTGTATGTCTTGTAACACATGGTAGGTAAGGGAGTTACATGGCACCTGATGAATGCAATACCGTCTTCTAGTCACGAACTCGCAGGAACCTAGATTCTATGTATTTTTTATCAAAATGCACGTCATTCACACATTGAAATCACATTGGAACCGTTCGTAGAAGCACTTTCATACAACATTTAATAATTTCTGTCTAGCTTGGCCCGCCAGTATCACGGTTATCGCTTTTGATTCTAAAAAATATTTTCACAGCTTCATTTTCCAGTTCAGATACTTGCATAATGTATATTTATGCATTATAGTGGACACAGAATGTACATTAGCAACTGAAAATAATTAGAGAATGGTAATTTACCTATTTGCATTCGAATTTGATCCACAAACAATAGACCGACGGCTACAGGTATCTCATAATTATTTATGCCAGCTGCCCCTATTTTGATCACGGTAACGTTTTCTTCATATTTTTCGCGGATTGATGGTGACACCAATACAAATCCAAATATTTTTCATAATGCAAATAAGGAAGGAATTTTCACTTACCCATAAAAGTTGGATGACTTCTATAACTCTGCAGTGAATATTTACACACACAATGATTATGCATACATGTGTAGTGTGGACATGTGTGTGTGTGTAATTGTTGTATTTACGCGTTTGTTTGTTGCGGGAGTAACGCCCCAAGAAGTGCATTGAAGGCGGGTCAATCACATGTGACACGTCTCTTTTATGACTCCAATATCCCGGTACTCTGTCATGGCGGCATACAGCGAAAGTGGAATGATAAACCCTTGATACTGTTAATTTGTTTGATCTCGGTGCGAGTATGATAAATATAGGTAAAAGTCGCAGAGTCGGCTGACACACAAAGTGAAATAAATTGTGTGAGTTCGTCGCTGCGTACGAACGCCGCCGGACGAACGTGCACCTGTCAATTCCTTTTCCAACTTTTATTTTTCTTGATTCTATTCACCGGGCATTTGGAATCGAAAATTTATCTCTGTTTAGTAAAGAATAGCGAATTTTAACGTGGTAACAAATCAATCATGCTGTGTGCTGATATAAAACTGCTTTATCTGCTTTTAGATTATAAAGATGGATGGGTAACGTAAAATGTAGTCGGAAACTGTATTTTAAATCGTATACCTTTAGACCTTTCATTGTAACAGAGATTCATTTATACTAAAATCTGAAAATATCAGAAAGTACATACTATTTACAATACTGACAGCTATGACAAAGTCTAAAACAAAGATGACATTCGGTTTTCTCAATGAACACGAAGAATAAAAGCAGTGAAACTTAAACTAAACGTGATAGAATCCGTATAAAGCAGTTTGATTTCTAGCGTCTCATTATTTGCCAGCAGCCATACAACTGACAAGTTATAAACTTGATTAATTAGTTGAACATTCAAGCTAAATGTTATCCAATGATTTCTATCTCCTTGAGGCAAGCCTCCCTAAGCACAATAAAATGAAAATAAATCGTGTAAAGACTCGGAACAAAATAAACATTTCCTTTTAAATAAAATTAAAGAATCGCTATCAGGTTGAAACGCTAACAATCATTGCTATTAAGCTGCGTCTGACAAAAAGGACTACACATAAATGAGGTCAGCTAGAGAAATAAAATACCTATTAACCTTGTGAAAAGAGGCCGTATTACGCGGACGCTACCCGCTGAGATTCAGATCAGGCTCGGAACAAATAACGTCAGTGGGGCCGTGCAAAATGGAGCGGATAAAACATGCCTATCACAGCGTTCTTCGAGTACGTAAATTGCCTCGCCGAAACATTTGCGCATTTTTCATGAATATATGTATTTCAAAAACTTTGTTTATTTAATATGAACATATTTAGAATGCTCTAGGTATCACGCAGTGGAATAAACTTGATACACGCGAGCATCATACATCCAAAGGTATTTCAATCGCGTACTGTTATATATAGCTAATGTATATGAAAGTGCAGTGCAGCCCTATTTCCTAACACCCTTAGTCACTTTTGATTCTTCATTATTATTTCAGCTTTTATTAAGTCAGTTCGATTCCATCTCCCGTCGGTGACACTTGCCTCAAAAACCAAATTTTGTATATTCTTAGTATACAGTGAAAGTCAAATAAAGTGTCCTTCAATTAATAATTTCTTTTTTTTTAAAAACACTTTACTCAAGGTCTCATAACAAATTTGGTGGCAGCGGTGGGATACTTTGTAGAGTATCCTCGGTTCGTCACCGTATCCGCGATAACTCATGTGAAAATTAACTATTTCGCGAGTGTCATAAAGGAAATCCAAAACTTTCTATAAAATCGTCGAACTCATTTTATATTATCCTGCTATCCTATTATCGTGTTCTATAGTGTCTCGTGCCTGCGAAGACGATATCCGTGTTTATTATCCAGTGTAGTCCGCTGAATCCTGAGAACAATATTATATTACTGAAAATTCGTATCGTTTCTGCGAGTGGAAAATATACCTACATGTATCTCCTGAGTTGAAGGTCATCTAAACCTTAACTACGCCAACTACGCCGTGTCTCCAGTAACTCTGGCTTGCACCTGTAAAAGATATACCTACATGTATCTCCTGAGTTGAAGGTCATCTAAACCTTAACTACGCCAACTACGCCGTATCTCCAGTAACTCTGGCTTGCACCTGTAAAAGATATACCTACATGTATCTCCTGAGTTGAAGGTCATCTAAACCTTAACTACGCCGTGTCTCCAGTAACTCTGGCTTGCACCTGTAAGAGATAATACGTCCTGACCCTGAAAGAAAACCGTCAGTTTCCGTGTTCCTGTAAAACCAAACGGTGCGACAGCAAAAGCCTGAGAAGGCAACTCTCCAGTCATCGAGAGCATCGCATTCCTGAGCGTAAGGAAAGCGTACTGGTCATGTACCGGTTTGTCTACCTCTGCGTGCTACTGTAAGTGACCATTTAATATAATTTTTCAGTGAAAGTGTATAGGCAAATTTTATCTAAAAACTAAACCATCAAGTACGTAAATAAAGTGCGTTTAAAAAACTATTGATCTCGCCATAATTGTATTCACAATAGTGAATACAATTATGGCGAGATCAATAGTTTTTTAAACGCACTTTATTTACCAATATAATTATAAGCATTGTACTTTAAATAATATTCCCACGAGCTAATTCTTAGTAACAGACCGCACATTGCAACTGCGCTTATCAGGACCACACCGTATTCGATATAGAGTTACTCGGTGGGCCGCCTGTTAGACCGTAACGTAATTTAATTGTATTTGTATTTACCAAACATTATTTTTGGCCATATCTGTCAAGGAAAGCCAAATCAAATTAGAAAAGGGCGAGTCAGTTCAAATCGGTACCCTATTTAAATTCATAAAATCTTTTGACGGTACCCGTGAAAAATTAAATTCTTTTGTAAATAATTGCGACAATGCCATAAACTTAGCCACGGAAGCCCAGAAATCAATATTATTAAAATTTATTCTATCAAAATTAGAAGGGAAAGCCGAAACCGCTTGCGCCATAAAGGAGTTTGACTCATGGGACCAATTAAGAGAATTCTTAAAAACACAATTCGGAGAAAGGAAGCATTATGCGCACCTACTTACAGATTTACAAGAATGCCGGCAACTAACAAGCGAACCTGTTAATCAGTATGCACTTCGCCTTGAAACTTGTCTCTCAAAATTGTTAACGGAAGTCACCTTGTCTAATATGAAAAAGTCTGAGCTGGTTGGCCGCACAGCCGCCATGGAAGACCTTGCCCTCCACTCTTTTCTACTTGGCCTTAAGCCAAATATTTTAAACTTAGTCCGCGAAAAGAATCCTTTAACCCTTAACGAAGCAGTGAACTTAGCCGTGTCAGAAGAGAAAATACTAAACATGCTGTATAAACGTAATTTGCCAACAACGAGCCAAAATGCAACGTCACAACGCCCTATTCCAAAGCAGAATTTTACGTTCAGGCCTGCAATTCATAATGTTAACACTAAGCCTCACCTGTCTAAGCAGCCCAATCAGATATTCCAAAATTATTTTTGTCGATATTGTAAAACTCCAGGGCACACCCTCGAAATCTGTAAAAAACGGGAATACAACAACAATAGGTTTAAGCCTCAAGGTTCTTCTCAATTTCAGCAACGACCAATGCAGTATAACCAAGATTATTCTAGGGCTGGACTAGCTCGCGTTAATTGCGTAAACGAAAATATCGATGATAACCCTTCCGAAATTCAATCCAATATTTATAACAACGATACCCAGAATGATTATCATTATGATGATAATCAAGGACACGACGAAGGCCATTTAAACGAGTAATGGGCTCACGGAGGTGTCCCGTGAGACCCAAATCACAACTCCTAACGCTATCCATTAATGTTAACGGCACCCCTTCAAATCCCAATGACCACAAGGGTAACCAGCCCCAAATACGTGTCTTTACTTCTAAACCCAAGGACCACAAGGGTAGCCAGCCCCAAACGAGTGTCCATATCTCCAAAACGCAGGACCACAAGGGTAACCAGCCCCAAACAAGTGTCCATATCTCAGAAACCAAGGACGACAAGGGTAATCAGCCCCAAACAAGTGTCCATATTTGCAAAACCAAGGACCACAAGGGTAACCAGCCCCAAATAAGTGTCCAACGTTATAATCACAATCCTAATAAAGTTCATCAAGATGCTTCTAAGAATATTAATACTGAAAAGCTAAATTCTGTTATAAAGGAAGATCAAATTTACGAAATAGCCTGCAAACCCGCTAAAGTGTCCTTACCTCATATACTGGTTCAAACATCAGTATCCGATAAACCACTGATGCTCCTTGTAGACACAGGTTCCTCCGTTTGTCTTGTCAAAAAGTCCTCCATCCAGTTATACTCCAACCTGAAACTAAAAAATGATACAATAAAATTAAAAGGTATAGATAATAATGAAGACACTACCGCCTCTACTCTAGGTAACTTTAATATGAACCTAGTATTGTGTAGAGAATCAATTCCTTTTACATTCCACGTAGTAGATAAAATATACTTATCCTATGACGGTATAATAGGAAATAATTTACTTACCCATTTCCAGTGCACAGTTGACTATAATCATAAAGTTCTGAACCTTGCCAAAAATAAAATTAACCTTAACTTTACACATTCTGTATATCATGTCCCTGCTCGATCTGAAATTACCATAGAATGCTCAGTCTTAAATCCCGAATTAATAGAAGGTCTTATTCTTGACCAGCACATTAATGAAACACTGTATATTGCAAATTGTCTAGTTAGAGTCAAAAACAATAATATAATTAATCTTACGCTATTAAATACATCAGAAGAACCTGTAACATTGAACTCCAACCTTCAACTGACATTACATCCCTTCGACAATGAATCATCTCACATGATACAATCCAATCAGTCATGTTTGAATAGAACCCAAGAAGTCCTAAAACTTTTACGTGTATCCCACTTGAACGAAGAAGAATCAAATGCGCTTTATGAAGTATGTTCTAAGTATTCTGACATCTTCCACTTACCTGGTGATCAGTTAACCTCTACTCAAGCCATCCATCATAAAATTCCAACCTCCTCTGGCCAACCTATTAATGTAAAATCCTATCGTTTCCCTGAAATCCATAAGCAAAAAGTGCAGTTACAGTATAAATTCAATTTTCAATTTCAATTTATTTATTTAATTTCAATTTATTTAAATAAGTAAATACACAATACATATATTACATGCATCACCATCTAGTCCCAAACTAAGCAGAGCTTGTGCTATGGGTACTAGACAATGGTTTGACATACATATTTTTTATTTAGATACATACCTTATATACTAACATACATACAATATAAAATTTTTGTTAGTAAATAATAGAAATATACTTATATACTATGTTAAAATTGCTTCACTTATCTACGGCCAAGATAATGTTGTGCGTTCTGGTGGCACTTGTCCGCGGAAGCGACGGAACACCACACCTTTCGGCCAAAAGTCCTCCTTCATAACAACAGGCAGAAAGCACGGCGGGACCACAAACCAGGCACCCCAAACGCCTTGAAGTTGACGTTGCGTCGCGACTCCAGCAGCTGTACTCTCGGCATGTAGTTCGACTTTTGGCGCACGTACTCCGCGATGTCCTCCGCCTTAGTGGTGTAGTGCAGGCGAGAGATGTACACGGGTGTGTTCGGCGCGGCAGCGCGCAGGTTTGCACCAGGCTCCACAGGAGCCGTGCCGCAACAGTTCTTGACGGTCTTCTGACGACGCTTCCTCCTCTGCACCGTCACAAAACCATCATCTACTACATCAGCCTGTTTTTTCGCCTTTTCCGGCTTGGACTTCGCAGCTACGGGGGTGCTCGCAGTTTCCTGCTGAGCCTTTATTGATGTAGGTCGCGCGGCGATACACGGAGAAGTCGCAGGGACGGGGGCAGGGCTGCGGGGCGCTTGTGTAGCGCACTTAGCAGTCACAATCTTACGCGGCGACAGAACTGCTGACGCGAAGCTTGCGACCGATGTATTGACGCATGCACCAAATTAGGAAGTTATTGGGGTAAATTAATATGAATTATCAATTTATTTTAAAATATACGTAATTCTCCAATACGGAATACGTAATAATACATACTACCTGTACCTTTCGCGATATTGCCTATTATAAGTGGCATTTAAAAAATATGCGTATTATATTATATATATATATTGTTCAGAGTTTGCCCTAGGCAGGTGGGAAATTGTTGGAGACGCAGTGGAAGTTTGTATTACATCCACCTGACTATACAGCAAGCAAGGAGTCTGACATATGAGACTGAGTTTCTCAGCACTTAGATTTAAACAAATTAATTATCTGGTGATCTTCTCTGGTGACCTGGAGGCGACCTATAAAATTGCACTCACTAATTTGGCCAAAATGGTGGTGAAATTTCTATAGTTACCAGGCTCCAAACGCGGCATCTTCAAGACACGCAGCACGAGGTTGCAGAAATTCACAATTTACTGTTTCATAAATGTCAATGTTCAACTCAACTTTTGCCGGGCAAATCAAAGGCGGCAGTTTCCAGGTTTTACTCAAGTTAATTCAATCATACAACTTAATTCGCGAAGCCAGTTTTTACCATGTGCTTGCAAAAGGCAATATTTTACGAGAGGACAACGCGTGTTAATTTTTCAAGGCAAGAACAAATAATGATTTGTCATCTAATAATGTGACCAGAGTCAAATAAACCGGTCAATTGCGAGTCGGACTCGCGCACCGAGGGTTCCGTACACACCTTTGGGTATATATAATTATTTAAAAAATAAGTTATGTAACTAAAACTGTAGTTTTCAATTTTTTTCCTATGTGCTATAAAACGTTGCTTTATGCCAAATTTCAAGATCCTAGATCGACTGGAAACTACCCTGAAAATACCCTTTAGTTTTGACTTAAGCATTTGATATGAATTTCAATTTTATACCATATTTATACCAGGGCTCATGAAGAAAGGGGTAGCACCTTTAAAATTATTAAAAATATTTTAATTATAAATTATGTAACTGAAAATGTATGGTTTTCGCAATTTTCCCTTTATTTGTGCTATAAGACATTGCTTCGTGCCAAATTTCAAGATACTGAGTTCACGGGAAGTACCCTGTAGGTTTTGATTCCCTTGCGAGTAGTTGCGAGAAAATATGCGGCTTAAATTGCTGTTTCTTTTTATTTCATTGATATAGAAGTTTGATTTTGTCACAGGTTTTAGGTATTATAGACTTGAGTATTTGATATGAATTTCAATATAATACCTTAACGCGTTCATGAGAAAATGGTAATAACTTTAAAATTATAAAAAATATTATTATTATATGATGTAACTAAAAATTACGGTTTTCGCAATTTTTCCTTTATGCATGCTATAATACATTGCTTCGTACCAAATTTCAAGATTCTGAGTTCACGGGAAGTACCCTATAGGTTTTGAGTTTCGAATATTTGCTGAAGATTGCAGCATAAACGGCTGTATCTTTTGATTGCGTTGGCTTAGAAGTTTGATTTTTTCACAGCTTCAAGAGACAATAGATTTGACTATTTCATATTAGTTTCAGTTTGATACCTCCACGCGTTTCTGAGAAAAAGGGTCTTGACAGACGGACGGACATCAAAGTGATCCTATAAGGGTTCCGTTTTTTCATTTCGAGATTCAGAACCCTAAAAATTACAATAGACAAAAAAAATGATACCAACTAATATTCTCGATTTAACTATCATAGACAATATTTCTATTTCAAACATCCACCCGCCCCGGACTGGCCTACCGGCCCGCTAATCGGTTGGTAGACGTGACATTTTGCCACGTCGTCATCGTGACACGTTGCAACCGCTCTCCTCAGAATGGAATCGTCCACCAAGACCTCAGCAAATCGGGGAACTCCATCAGTCCCAGACGAACATGTATCCCAATTGTTCATATTCTCTCATGAATTCAATATACTTCTGTCTGAGCTCCGGATCACGACCCATGCGACGCTCCATAGCCAACAATCTCTTTTCGGCTAAAGGTCGTGACTCACCAAGCGGAGGCCGAACAGACAGGAAGGGTAGCTTCGTAATAATCCGACCAGAACGGAGTTGACCAGTATTGTCCTGGAAGAACAACTCACACTCCTCATGTTCCGGATTCAAACGAGCAGCTTGAGGGGGCTCCTCTACCTCCCAAAACCTCTGAACCGCATCAGAGAGAGCGGAGCCTACCGCCAACAAATTATCAAGTTCGGGTGGAGGGGGTTCCCTAGATACAGGTCCCATCAAAACAAATCCAAATATGGTCGGGATGGCAGTCAAACCATTTGGCACCAAGACCCGTTTCCCACCAATCAAAATTCCGAGGACACTCAAACAACCACAAATACACACAACACAATCAACAAATCGATTTGTCACGTTGTGTCAAATTTGGGGTCTGCCAGTTCTAAACCCGATGTCAAATTCACCACAGCAGCGGGTGCTGTAGCTGTTTCTGTGGATGCATACCCAAAATATTTTTCAGCACAATAGCCGAGGTTTTAATGCTCGGGCGTGATTCAACAGGGGCAAACAAAACCTTAACTTGCCCTTCAACAGAAGATGCTACGTCACCTATTCCCTGTATACAATTTGGAAAGGAACCCATATTTAATTTGACCTGCCCTACCAAATAAGTGGAAACAAAGCAACCTTGTGAACCTGTGTCCAATATAGCGCGGACAACAACAGAGGCCCCCGTGGGTCCCCAGACCCTAACAGCAACCGTTGGTAGAATAACGGTCTCAATGGGGGAGGTTGGAGTTATAGGGCAGAAATCAATGACTTATTGTTGCCTGGGCGGCGACTGTTGGCCAGGACCAGGCAAATCAAAATGAGGGTGCGGTCTGAAGTCCTCAAAGGCACGGTGATTCGAGCCGCGCGTCATCTGTGGGGGTCATGACGACGCACCCGCCCAAAACGAGGTGGGCGCGACTCAAGGCGGGGACGCTCCGCCAAAGGAGGGAAATACAGCAATCTTGGTGCTGGTAACGCTGAACAGTCGCACATTCTGGTGCGCGAGAGAGAGGAGGCGTGCGCAAGCTACGATTCTCCAAACGGGGTGAGTGGCGATCAAGTGAGCGAGGCGAATCTCGGCTACGCGCCGGTGAGCCACGGCTGACACCTTCAAAACACCCGCCCGTGCGCGGCGTCGGCTGATTGGACAAGCGGCCTACCTCTCTGGCATTCATGCAGAGAATGTCCAAATGCTGTCTTCCACAATGAGGACAGGGGCGAGAATTTGGGCAGTCTCGCTGGTAGTGGGAACCTAAACAAGAGAAGCAAAGACGGCGGGCATTCGCGATGCGCCTACGAGAGGCGACATGAAGGTCCAAGAATTACAACTAGCCGTTCTGTGCCCCGTGACCTTGCACTAAGAGCGCTCCGCTGGGCTCTGCGTGACTGCAAATCGAGGAGGGCGCCGATCAACATTTCCTCGGGTGTGAACGCGAGCCTGCTCCTTGACCTTGGGCGGCTGCGACTTAGCCGGCGTATCACCACCGGAGTTGTCCAAGACCCGGCACTCGTCCTCCAAAAACTTCTCTAGATCCGCAAAAGAGGGCAGATGTGTCGCACTATCCACGCCAAAGCGCTGCTTAAACCGCGACCTTAGGTCGGCAGGCAGCTTCTTGAGCACTATATGTACCAACAGGTAGGACTATTGGTCCACGGGCAGATCCAAGCACTTAAGGGCGTTTATGGCCACCAACAGCGGGTTCAATAATTGGGTGCGCAAACCAAAGACCCGGGTGAGCGTGGGCAAACTCAAAATCTGCTTAATATGGGTGTCTGCGAGGCCACGCTTGCTGTGGTACCTGCGGGTGATCAAGTCCCGAGCCATGTGGTAGGCCTCGTCAGACACCGGCAGATGCTGGATGAGGCCTTTGGCCTCCCCATCCAAAACTGACATCATATATGCCAATTTTTGGGACGGCCGAAGGTCAGCCCTGGCATCGACTAGGCTGTCGAACAGGTTGATAAACCCCAGGTACAGGTCCAGGCGATGGCTATAAAATTACACTCACTAATTTGGCCAAAATTGTGGTGAAATTTCTATAGTTACCAGGCTCCAAACGCGGCGTTTTCAAGACACGCAGCACGAGGTTGCAGAAATTCACAATTTACTGTTTTACAAATGTCAATGTTCAACTCTTCCTTTCTTCTTTTCCAGGTTCTGTTTCCAGGTTTTACTCAAGTTAATTCAGTCATACAACTCAATTCGCGTAGCCAGTTTTTATGGTATGGGGTGTACATTTTTCAAGGCAAGAACAAAGAATGATTTGTCATCTCATAGTGAGACCAGAGTCAAAAAATTACAATAGACAAAAAAATGATAGCCTACCTACTAATATTCTCGATTTAACTATCATAGACAATATTTCTATTTCAAACAAAGGTACTTCACGTACTAAACAGGTACTTAGTGCGTGTATTTTTTGGGTTCTGTAGCCAAAAATGGCAAGAATCGGAACCCTTATAGATCCGCCATGTCTGTCTGTCTCTGTGTCCATCCGTATTACTCAACCATTTTATTCCGAAACTATTAAGTCTACACCTTTGAAAATTGCTAGGTAGATGTAATCTCTAACCCGCTTCCTGATTTTTATACAAACATAGAAAATAAATGAAAATTAAGGTGGCGCTACATACATGAAACCGAGGTGAAAATATTTTTTTTCATCAACCTTAATGAAACGTAAAAAGACCCTTAACGAAAACTGAAATCCCATATTTTACCAATCGTTACGAACATTTTTTTTTACTTCGGCACCATATCTGGGCAATTACTGGAGATATGCACGCTCAAAGATACCGTTTTTTTTCTATTTAGGTACAAAATCGATGCATTTACTCCGCCAATTTGTTCTACAGATGTCCTATGCACCCATGGATAAGTAAGTATTTCGAGAATTGCAAGCGCGCACTTTTAATAGCGACTTTACAAAGTGCTAAAATCTAAAATGAGTGTGTGCCTCCCTCCCCCTCTAATTCTTAAAATAAGAGTTAACAACGAAAATTGGTTTGAGCGAAATGTAGTCAGCTGTTTTTGAGATATGGTACATGTTCAAAAATCGCAAATATATCTTTGTCATTCATACAAATACTATGAAAAACAAAGTTATTTGTGTTGACGAAAAAGTGTATACCTCTACTATGGAACCCTGCATGGGTGAGTCCGACTCGCTCGTGATTTTATTATTTAAATGAATTAATACAAAACTGGCGATGAACGGGAAAGCACGAGGTGGGATCACTAACTGGGTGTATTGCACCAGTTGTACCAAAGCGTTGTTTTATAGTTCAAAATATGTAAATATAGGACATAATAAAATAGCATCTACATAATCGTTTGGGAAGTAAACACACTTAAAATAAGATTAAAGAATGTGATCCAACGAACATTGCATATTGACACTTAACTCCAAGTAAAATTAAAATCGAAAATATATCTTTTAACTGTCGCTTAGAGAAAAATCTCGTAATAATTTATTTAAATCATATTGTTACGAGCTGGGGTTCGACGATAAATTATAACTCACTATCCCACTTCTGACACCATTACCCTTAAACCACCGATACGTCAAATCTCTTCTAGTTCTATCCTTCTCGGATAGAAAGCGTTGTTTTCAATTAAATCGCCATTCGTAACACGGCCTCCCTCCTAAACGTGTTCGTCTCGAACATCGTTGGACCCATAGTAACGAGCCAACCGGTCCACATGAACTATCTTCGGTGCACCTCGCGGTCCCTTCTGGATTCGATAGGTGACGTCGTTCATCCTGGTAATTATGCGATATGGCCCGTCCCATCTGGCTTGTTGGGAAACGGCCCAGCGACATCCAAGACTATGCGCTCCCATGGGGCTCCCACATTGTACACCTTTAATGCACCTCTGCTTCGAGTATGTGGCCCCTTGAAAGCTGCACAACTTGTGCATTTGCGGCACCAATTCTCGACGTCATCCCGACAGTGGAGCCAATAAAACCGCTCTCGGATCTTAGTAAGCGTCTTCTTAACTCCTATGTGACCTCCCGAAGCACCATTGTGATAGAGCTGCAAGACTTCCGGCACCTTAGTTTTAGGCACTACCATTTGCAAATGGCACTGGTTACCGCGAGCGTTTTCCCATTTGCGGCACAGAACTCCATCCTGGACGACCAAGCTTTCTCACTGTGCCCAATAACTCTTGGTGATAGGGCTCATTGCTGCGATATCACTCCATTTGGGCCTAGGAGCGTCTGATTTCTTCCATTCGAGAATCGGCTGTATGTCCTTGTCGTCTTGCTGAGCACTCTGCAAAGCTTCTTTCCATTCGTCGCTCAGATCCGTCTTCAACATCCTCACTAGCGCTGCCTGCTTTGCTTCCTGTCGGCTACATTGCTTGCACTGGTCGGGACACGGCCTACGCGATATGGCATCTGCGTTACCATGAGACTTGCCGCTGCGATGTTGTATTACAAAATCAAACTCTTGCAGTAGTTCAATCCATCTGGCTACTTGTCCTACTGGGTCCTTAAATTGAAGTAGCCATTTCAGCGCCGCATGGTCGGTTCGCAGGTGGAATTTACGGCCCAACAAGTATTTGTTGAAATGCTGCAATGTCTTTACTACAGCCAAGAGTTCCCGCCTGGTGACGCAGTAGTTTCTTTCGGGTTTGGATAAGGCCTTGCTGAAGTATGCTATAACAACTTCTTGATCACCCTTCTTGTGTGACAGCACGCCGCCAATTCCGGTGTTACTGGCATCTGTGTCAACTATGAACTCATGCTCATTGTCAGGGTAGCCTAGAATAGGTGCAGTACACAGATGTTCCTTGAGCTTCTGGAATGCGACGTCACAGCTCTCATTCCAACAGAACTGCACTCTGTCTTCGGTGAGCTTATGAAGAGGTCGAGCAATGTCAGCAAAGTTCTTCACAAACCGTCGATAGTAGGAGCATAATCCGAGGAATGCTCTGACCTGCGTTTTGTTCTCTGGAACTGGCCATTCCTTCACGGCAATGATCTTATCCGGGTCAGTTTGAATACCGTTCTCCGAGACCACATGTCCTAGAAAGTTCACTTGCCGTCTGAATAACGCGCATTTCTTCGGACTCAGCTTCAAATTAGCTCCTCGTATCTTTGACAGCACTTGCTCCAAGTTTCGAAGGTGATCCTGGAAGGTGCGCCCCACGATGATGATGTCATCCAAGTAGACCAGGCAGGCGTCTCCAATCAGTCCCATAAGCACTCGCTCCATCAGTCTCTCAAAAGTAGCCGGAGCGTTGCACAATCCAAATGGCATGACGTTAAATTGCCATAATCCTTTTCCTGTGGAGAACGCCGTCTTTTCCTTGTCTCGAGGATCTATTTCCACCTGCCAGTAGCCACTTTTTAGGTCTAAGGTAGAAAACCACTTCATCCCCGTCAGCGTATCCAGTGTGTCATCGATGCTTGGCAGCGGGTAGCTGTCCTTCTTCGTGATGTCATTTAATCGGCGGTAGTCTACACAGAAGCGCATGCTGCCATCCTTCTTCTTAACTAGGACAACGGAGAGCACCACGGGCTGGACGAAGGCTCGATTACGCCTTCTTTCACCATACCGTCAATCATAGCTTCCACTTCACGTTCCCCTGCCACTGGCACACGTCTTGGTCGCTGGTGAATCGGTGCTTCACTTCCCGTGTTTATTTTGTGCTGGACTAGCGCTGTCTTCCCTATGTCGGCATCACTGGTCGAGAAAATATCGGGGAACCGGTTCAACATCTTCTGAGCCTTGGTCTTCTCTTCTTCCGACAGGGTGCTTTGGCAGTCCTCTAAAAGTAAAGACACATCGAACCGTGCACTCTGAACCTTGGCACTGGTAGGTTGCTCTTGACATCTGCGCATCCAAGCCACTCCTTCATAGGTGCCCAATTCCGTCCCTTTCTTGAGCAACACTTCCTTGTCACTTGCATTTGGTGCGCGTACAGATGAAACTTTGGTACCCCTTACCAAGGTTCGTGCAATCTTCCACGAGGCATCGTTCTCTAGGC
This sequence comes from Euclidia mi, assembly GCA_944739405.2. NCBI lineage: Eukaryota > Metazoa > Arthropoda > Insecta > Lepidoptera > Erebidae > Euclidia > Euclidia mi. The sequence continues at coordinate 90,886,342 of OX123183.2, read as the reverse complement.
CTTCGATAAGTACGCAACGGTTCCCCTGACCAGAATTCCTAGGTAGACAAACTGGTACAACCGTTTCCGACCGCGGGTGAAGAATGACATTCTTCAGGCAGTACACTTTTCCTGAAGTTGCACCTTCCATGAAGACTTCTTCCGAGCCACACTTCAACACTCCCTGGTTAACATCGATCTCGCAGCGATACTTCCGCATGAATTCTAGGCCCAAGATGCAGTCGTCCACTTTATCGGCCACGATGACTTTGTGACGGTAAACTTTGTTGCCTAGCTTCAGATCCACCTCCATTTCGCCTCGGACGGTTATGTGCTGACCGGTAGCTGTTCTCAGATTCACACATTCATTGTTCCTGAAGCAGCCCCGAAGAACCCTTCTTGCCAGATGGAAACCGACGACTGTCCGAGAAGCACCCGTGCCCAATGTCAGCTTGCATGGTGTTCTGTTAATTTCGCCTTCGATGATCAGGCTGTTCCCGTCGCATGATTGCGAGATCGAGATACTTGGGGCTCTTCCATTACCAGCCAGCACCCGCCCCGCAGTCCTGGCTTCTACTCGTTTCCCTGCTCTCGCTGCCTGGCAGGCACATCAGGCGACCCCTTTGGTGGAGACAGGGTGTCGCCAGGCTGCCTACGCTTTGGGCAGCTCAAGCGGATATGGCCTCTTTCTCCGCAGATGTAGCACCGAGGTGACGACGCAACTGGTTCCCGTCAATAAGCCCAGGAGACGACTGGTATGCCTTCCTGACCAGCTTTTCCAGCTCTAGAGCCCACTGCTGCAGAGTTTCTCCAGTGCGTTGCGTCCTGTCCTTCAGCTGAGCACGATACACATGTTCGAGGTGCGCGTCTCAGTACCTCGCCTCCAGCGCCTCCAGAAGCTTCTCGTAGGTGACGTCTTGTCCGAGTGCCTCCAACACTGTCAAGGCTCGGTCGCGAAGGCCCAAGGTTAGGGCGGTTAAGGCCTGTTCTTTATTCCACCCATTTGATCGCATCACAGCCTCGAACTGGATCTTGTATGCCAACCATGATGACGAGCCATCAAATGGTGGAACCTTAACTCCACGAGGTGAGGGTGCTACAGCCGCTGGTGTCACTTCGAGCCCACGCAACTTCTTCTCCACTTCAGCAACACAGGTCTCGTGGTGGTCGTGTACACGCTTCTCTATAAAGGTGACGCGAGTCTCAAGCTTGTCGTGTACGAGCATCTCTACGTCGCTGATACGGGCCTCGTGCTGCTGAAGTTCCTCCTTGACCGCCTTCAAGTCCTTCCCTACAGCGGCGCTGAGGTCCTTCATAAGCACCACCTGCTCTTCTAGGCGGCGCGCGTGCTTCTCCTTGTCGCGCTGGAGCTGTTCTTCTAAGCGGCGCGCGTGCTCCTCTTGACGGCGAGCCTGCTCCTCCTTGTCGCGCTGAAGCTGTTCCTCCAGGCGGCGCACGTGCTCCTCTTGACGGCGAGCCTGCTCCTCCTTGTCGCGCTAAAGCTGTTCCTCCAGGCGGCGCGCGTGCTCCTCTTGACAGTGAGCCTGCTCCTGTTGACGGTGGTCCTGCTCCTCCTTGTCGCGCTGTAGCTGTTCCTCCAGGCGGCGCGCGTGCTCCTCTTGACGGCGGGCCTGCTCTTGCATGAACGCCATCAAAGCCGCGATGTCGGGCACCGCCATGGAGTGTGCGCTTGCAGGCTCCACTGCAGCCGCGGAGTCGCCTGGTCCACCAGACGATGGAGAAGGAACGTCTCCGAAGTCTCAGTCTCTGGTCCAGGTCTTGCTGGCGCTGGTTCCTGGTACGAACTCCTTCAGTTTCTTTCTTCGGCATAACCGGCATAATTTATCCCTTTCATCTGACACCAATTTGTTACGAGCTGGGGTTCGACGATAAATTATAACTCACTATCCCACTTCTGACACCATTACCCTTAAACCACCGATACGTCAAATCTCTTCTAGTTCTATCCTTCTCGGATAGATGGCGTTGTTTTCAATTAAATCACCATTCGTAACAATATTATATAGTTCAATGATTGTCAATGAAATGTAATTTAAACAATAACATTTAAACAAAAAATAACACAACAGTACAAACGTACAACTACTATTATTCAGAATATTGCATATACCAGTTAGCAGCGAAATTTTCCGAACGACGCAAGAAAATTTTTATTCTGTTATCTTAGAACTTAGTCATTTATTAAAATGAAATCACTTGATTTCGAAATATATTTATGGTTGAAAGGATATTACTTTTTGTTTGGTCCTATTTAAGGTAAAATTGATATTTTTGTAAAAATTTTGTTGATGGTTATTTTCATTCATGAAAACATAAGGCACATTGACATTTGCTTAAAGTTTTTGTGATTAGATCTCCTTTATTTAGCAGAAGATTCAGACGGATTTTTTTTTATATATATACAGGGTGTCACAAGACCCATCACCAAGCCGAAGTCTACTCGTTGTGGACATCATGCCAAGTCATACTAACCAAAAATAATACCTGGGAAACTATTTTTTTTAAGTTTTCACATTTTTTAAACCGCAATTAAAAGCGCGCGCGTGCAATGCTCGAAATACCTACATATCCATGGAGTCATAGGGCATCTAAAGAACATAATAATATTGGCGGGGTAAATGCATCGATTTTGTACCTAATTAGAAAAATGCCATACTTTTCTTTTTTAATTTCTTTTTATTTAAAAAAAATCTGTCAAATTGACTTCACGCTTTCACGCTGCCTGATGGTAAGCTGACAGTGAAGTCCTATTGGGAAGGCCACCATCCCCAATTGCTGGTTAAGCAATGTGACATGACGGCCCTCACTTTGACGGCCTTGAGAGATGCTTTTTCACGCCCCGCTTAAAGGACCCAGGATCAAGGGAGGAAGGAAACACGTGAGCTGGCAGTGAGTTCACATCTTTATGGTACGGCAAAGATAAGATGTACCGAACCTTTTCGTACGTGACGGTATACGTATACTAACTTTGAGTCTCAATATCTCCTGAAGCAGTAATTTCCCAGGTATGGTGCTGAACTAAAAAACCTTATATATATATATATATATATATATATATATATATATATATATATATATATATATATATATATATATATATACTTGTTATATTTATATGCACTATTTCAAACGTCAAAGGTCGGTCCACCTGGCCACTTGGCTAATCTCTGATGCTCCGTCAAGTACGTGGCTATCACTACAGATTTCTATGACAATCTGCTGAAAAGTGAATCCAAATATGCCTACAGTACATTTATTTCCAGGCACAGATTCTTTGAATTAAATTAGTCTGAGAAAGGAGAAATACCAAAGACGGCCTGTAGCGGCCAGAAAGTTGTGAATCGTTGAAATTAAACATATATTTTTTTTAATTTATACATCGTTTTCGTTTCTTGATAGAGCTTCGTTGAAAGATTTTAGTTTTAAAGATTATTATTTTGAATAGGCTATGGTAATAGCAGATGAATGTCTTATGTCGCCCGCATTAAAAATAAAATGAAGTATGGTAGGCAGAAATTGTTTTAAGGAAATAATATATTTATTAGAAAACAATATATTTTATTTATTTTATAAATATATTTGCAAAAAGAATCAAGAAATACATAATTTATTATATACTCCATAATTATTAATCGGTAAAAATCGTTTTTTTTTAATCGATAGTATAAATATTTTTTCAAACTATTTGCAACACATTTTTTATCTGTTATGTCATTCGTGTTGCTACTGCGCATCGTGAATATTTTGCTCTGATTTATTGGTGTTTTCATACGGTTTTAATTGTAATGTAATTGAATATAAATTCAATAATAATGATCACTACCTTCTACCCATGCCAAGAATATGCAGCGGTGTTTGTGATTGTGGTTAGTTTTTTTGGACGAATACCGTATGCGTACGAGGTTCCCTAGTACACAGGTTTCATTATTATTGGCCTCTCTTTATGTAGATTTTGTTCTATATGACCCAAAGACATTCTTTTATTTACATCTAGGTCTTATATTTATGTTAAAATTCAATTTTGAGGTATATTTAGTTGTGGGATATTTTTATTTCAAATATCTCGTGTCTTCACTTCAAATAGTTTGTTTGGTATGTTATTTACATTTTTAAATAGGAAACTCAACCTTAAAATTAAAAAACTATTCTACCTGCGCAATTATATACATTCTTTATTTATTTATTTATTTATTTATTTATTTATTTATTTATTTATAGACTCACGCCTGTATTCTCGAAGGGGTAGGCAGAGGTGTAATACTACACCCACATTTCGCCATGATTTTTTTAGGTCCCACTTAATAGGGGGCGAGGCTATTGCCGTACCGGGCACATTATCAGACTCCGAGCTGCTACTGAGAATTTCCTAACGGAAAAACCCAATAACACTTTGCCCGACCCGGGAATCGAACCCGAGACCTCCCAATCCCACGTGCACATTTATGCCGCGAGACCAACGAGGCAGTCGATAATGTTATAAAATATACATTCTTATAACATGTATTGCAAAAAATTAAACTACTAAAAAACTTAACTATCCTAAACTAATGAAAAACAAAAGAGGCAATACAACTATGAAGCGTCCAAAAATTCCTCCGCAACGCTGTCGACTGGTAGCGTGCCCAGAAGGCTGGCATAAGCATTGCCACGTTGTATGGCAATGCTTATTCTCTCTGCGAAATACAAACCAGCCTTCTGGTCACGAGAAGCATCAATCAGCCTTCTGGCGATTTCTTTATATAGAGCGTGTGCACTAGGTCCCCATGGCCCCAGCGTTTCGACCCCAAACGGCTCAAAAACGTAATTACCCGCTAGGTTTCCATATTTGCGCCGTTTGAGGCCCTCCGCCGATGCAGCAGCAGCGCCCGCTGATCCACCTGTACTTGAAAGATGTGATGGCGCAAGGGTATCGACGCATGTCGCGTCCCACACCAAAGGCCTACCCATCTTCCAAGGTAATAACGTCATACCGTCTGGTCTCTTCCCATCGTCGCGTACCAAGCCATTAGGTTCAAGATGAGCTGGTACTCCGGCGGTGACAAGAGCTCGACGGAGTATGTCATTAATATGGGCATGTCGGGAAATACGCCCAGCACTCCTGCTGCACGATAGGCCATGGTGGCCAAGACTGTCGACGGCTTCACCGCAGTGACAGCGATGCGGAGAAACGCAAACAGCTCCCAAGCGCAAGCAAGAAGCGATGCGGAAAGTTGTATCGTCCAACATAGTTCCTATGTTGGACGATGGAAGTGCTTGAAGCCATAAACCCGATTCCCACTCTCCCACAGCCAACAAACGGGCGCGCTCTGCCACACTAGATGCAGTATTTAGAAGGTGATCTCTCATCTTGCTACAGAGCGGCCCGTCCCATTGTCTCTGAGAGAATAGATATCGGTGCAAATCAGAGCTCGGGCAAGCCATTTTCCAAACGTTGATAGCATCAGGCTTGCACGGCACCTCAGAATTAACCAGTGTAGGTTCTAGAATTTTCCTGGTTAATTCCTGAGTGCCGTGAACCGAGGCCAAAAACGCCGGTAGACTTACATCTGTAATTTTGCGAACGCCGAGGCCGCCCAAGCGAACTGGTAAAGTTGCTTGAAGCCACACTCGGTCGTTCATGTCAAGATTAAGAATTTTGCTCAAAGTGTGCCGAATAACATTATCTATGTTTTCCAAAAGGGATAAATGTTTCCAAAAAGGAGAGGCCCGCAAGTAGTATGTAAATTATGGAACGAAAAGACAGTGCCGAATAATCGTGAATGCCGAATGAATATTAATTTTGTATAGCCGATCTGAAGTTTCACAGAAATTTTGTACTTTTTCATTTATAAAGGATTCAAAAGCGTCGTCGAAAATCGGAGACCCAAGGAGGCGGAAGGAACATTTATTGATGATTTTAATATTTGGCGCCAAAGAATTGAATTTTGATAAAATCGAAAGGTTATTCAAATTGTCATTTATAAAAATTTCACATTTGTCTGAATTTAGTTCTAAACAAATTGCTTTAAATTCATTTTTTAATTAGTTCTAAGTCTTGTAAAACTGTGTTAAGGTCTCCGCCCAGGGTTTTGTCATCCAAATACCAAACGTTAAATTTTGAATTTATCTGTTTAATTATTGGATGAATAGCTAAACTAAAAATGACCGGCCCAAGAGGGTCACCTTGTTGACAACCAACAGCAGATTCCAAAACATTGTCTTTGTATATCAATTTAGATGGATGTCTATAGCACTGCCAAAGGAATTTAAAAATTTTGGGCGTTTCTAATTTAGCCTGTGTCAACAAGGTGTCCCTGTTCACTGAGTTGAAGGCATTCTTCAAATCAATCTTTAAAATGACCTCACCTTTACCGCAGCCAAGGTACGTGGACAGCGCATGTATGGCAGCCTCACAGCCTCCCTTTGAACCAAAGCCAAGCTGGACTGAATTTATCTGCCAAAATGGCACTATAGTATTTACAGCACAGTTTGGCTGCCATACGTCTGTAGGTACACCCCACGGCAATGGGCCGAATGCTACCATCTTTTTTGCGTAGGGCGCACAAGTTGGCCTCGTACAATAAGTCGGTGACATCTGTGGCCACATTGCCGGGGAGCATAAGGTTAATTAAAGCCGTCAGCACCTTCAAAAGTGCATCACCAGCCTCTCCAGCACTTGCACTTGTGAGATCCTTCAGATGCTGAGGTGTTGAGCCGTCGAGGCCGCCAGCGGATCCACTTCGAAAGAAACAGACGGCTTCAAATACGTCCTTGGCTAAAACAATCAGACAGTCAAAATCTTCGTCAGGCATGTCGGGTAAGGTGAGGTCATTAGCTGGCGCTGGGTGCTTACTCTTCAGACCTAGGGTGTCTGCAGAGTAAGGCGCCACCACATCGCTACTAAACAATAACCTAGACGCCACTTGAATGTCACCTTCCCTCAATTTGGACTCTACACATTGGTAAATTGTTTTCTTAAATCTATTTACAGAAAATTTAGGGTCAAAATTGTTATCAGAATTGTTACAAAGATCTTTAATTTGGGCTGTCAAAGATTTTGATGATGTCCGGTTGCTTTGAATGTGTAGAATCCTATAAGGGAAAGTGAGTAACTGTTCCCAAGCTGTTTTGGAGTTCTCACGCACAACGAGACCAATACAGTGAGCTAAATTATGAGCTACTAATGGTCTCGCTTCGCGTGGAACTCGCTTCAGAACCGGATTTGAATTTTTTATATCCACCAAGTGTTATTTAAAAAAAAATTCGAAAGAGTAGTCACACATGGTTTCTTGTTCGTCCTTGCCAGGCCCATAATGTATGACCAAATGGTACACCTCCTTGTCTACTAATAAAATGTCAACTGTTAGTAAGAGATAAAATATCTGCATTTGTATTCAACTATTATAAAAATAATTTATTTTGTTAATGAGCATATCACAGGCATTATAATCGGCTCACCGACAAAATTACAATATAAAATATGTCAACGCTAACAGCGGTCCATGAAAATGAATGACATGAAATCATCAAGGTAATTTTTAACCGGTCATAATGGCTAAAGTGTTGGCCAGTTGTGACAGATGTAATTACTTATTGCCGATGCCGGCCAGTGATAAATGTAAATGGTTCCGTCGTATTTTAATGGACTCGCATTAATATAAATGGATTAAGTGGTATTTTATGCATCTGATTATACGGACATTTTAATTTTTAATTTGATTCAGGTTATTTTCATGCTTGTCGTGAGCGGAAATTGTAATAATAAATATATGTGTAATAACAATAGGAGGGATAGTGAAGAAACCAATAGATTACCGTGCGTCTGCATGTTATCTTAGGTTTAAACACACACCGGGCACCACTAACTTTTTGAAGCCGTATGCGTATGAAATTGTTAGTTGTCGCTTGCCCCGTGCCTCAGAGCACATGTTTAATCGTCATGTCAGTCCCGGCTGTCATGAGGATCTTTGACAATTGATATGGGGAGACCTTAATGTACCAATATTGGCCAGTAGTAGCATATTTAAGGACACCGTCTCCCAGGGCACGGAATGACGCTTTCTCTTGGGTTGCACATGACAGACGCTCTATAGAAAAGCCTATCATGCGACGAAAATCATGAATGCAACCGGGATAATACGCCAAGACGTTGATGAGAATCCGAGTAAAGTTCTCACTGCAGACAGACGAATGGCAATTGCGATTTACTTTAAGGCCGATTTATTAGTTATTAGATAGCGAAATGCGTAAAAAAACATCATTTAGGTATTGAAATCAAACTACGGTTTACGTATTCTATCGCGATATAATTGGTTTTAGTCAAGTTAGGTACATTTAAACCGAATGATCTAGAACTATAATTTTTAATTATTAGGTACTAGCCGACGTTTCAGTTTCGTTATAGAAACCGTGGTCACGGCACAATTAGGTGATATTTGTGTTTGTCTTGAATTTAAAAGTTATCTCAAGGTACTCGAACATTTTTGAACTATTTGTGTTACTATTTACGCAGAATTAGCTCACTGTGTCTTGATGTCTTCTAGTGAATTTTTCCTTCTTGGGTGTCATTAGCCTGATAACAAGATCCCAAGCTCGAGAAACATTCCCATCATCTTCCCTATTGATATCAGGGTGGTTTTTTAATTTCAATAGCTTCACGTATCATCCTTGGAATAAAACTGTGTTCTTTTGCGAGTATCTGTGGTTCATCAAATCGTAGGTAATAGGTTGGTTCCTTGTTGTACATGTTCACACACACAGCAGACTTCGTCGAGCGTTTGTGTTTAATGTACAACATCGGTTATTTTGATATAACTTTTCAAATTCAAGACAAAGACAAATATCACCTCAGTCTGCAATGACCGCGGTTCCTGTAAAGAAATTGAAACGTCGGCTAATAAATAAATGTAGTTGTAGATCATTCGGTTTAAATGTACTTAACTTAACTAAAACCAATATATTGCGATAGAACTCGTAAACCGTAGTTTGATTTCAATATGTAACATTCGCGTAAACCCAAGAAGATACTATTATTTAGGTAATATACAATGTCAACATTGGAAGATGCAGAGGTTAGTCTTCATTAGATATTTTTGAGATTTGCTTGTGTTATTTTCCGTATAGAATTTTCTTTCTAGTTAAATAAAGTTTACTTTTATGAAATCGCTTAGAAAAATAGGTACACAAGGCAGCGAACGGAGAGTTTAGTTTTCCTGTAATGCTAGCCGTCTATAATATCCTGTAACCTAGGACCACTAATTACAGCAGAAAGTACGATTATAAGAAAGAAAATGTGCACCGTTAGTTTCCTTTGCTTTCAGCGGCTGTTTCTATATTTTATTTTATTTGCACCTAACAACTTAATTAAGAAACCTTGTCAAAGATAATTAGTACCTACCTTTTACGCAAGGAGTAATTATATAAGGTTTAATCATGCTTTTGTGTAAAAAATATGAGGTGTAGAGTACTTTGATTAGGTACTTTACAGAAAATTTACTTAGTTATGTTTTGAATGTTTTGAAGTAATTTAGATATGATCGTAATGGTGGTATTCTAAATAGTAGATGCCAATTTGAAAAATTATTCGTATTATTTTTTATTTAGAATCGCTTAAAACTGTCTATTTCAAACCTCATTTTGAATACCTGTCGTAAATAGTGAGGTGACAGTACCATTCAATGCAAGCTTAATCATTTGTTCGGTAGGTAAGTGTAAGCGAAGCGTCACTCAGCGGTCCAGGCGGGTGCAGATATTTACTTCCTGCGTACTGCGTATCAAAGGCGCTAGAACTGCGGAAATTAGACAGTAGTGACACAGACGCTGCTCAAAGTGCTCCGGTGCTCCCACGGCAATAATGATACAAAGGGACCTTATCTTCCCACACTTCTCTTCGCTTACTACACTATGAGTGGTTTGTTGGTCTAGTGGTTTGGGACTTGCTACACAGGTCATGGATGCGATTCCCACTGAGGAACAATTTTGTGTGACGAGTACTATAATTTGTTATATGTCTGTATGTATGTTTAATATGTGTGTGTTCACAAGCATTTATTGATGCACTGTTTGCACTTTGTACGGAAACAGGATTGTATAAGTATGTACCTAGTACTAAAATTAGCAGTCACCGCACAGTTAGTCTGGTGATGCGCAGTTGCGTTGCCCACTTGACGCGACACGCCAAAAAAATCGGGACGATTATTCATTTGTCTGTGTTCTGCGTTACGACGCTATTTTCAAAATTTTTGACATCTTCTAATAGGGTTATTTATTTTGCGAACACCATCGCCTTCAATGTATGTCAGTTATCTAATTACCCTACCTAAAGTAGTAGTGCTAGTTTAGGATTAGACAAGCAAGTGTATGTAAATTATCGCAGGATATTTTATATATATATAATTATCTTAAAGGTTACTCCAATTAATAACCTAAATATCCTACAGTAAATAAATATTATATCCACAGCTTTATTCCCTGTTTCCTTACTAATTTTACGAACCATTTCGTGTATCGATTATCAATAACAAATAATTGGGCACTAAGGAGATTTATGTAACAATATTTCGTAGCTTCTAGAATAAAATCATTAATTTAGATACTTCTAGATACAATTGTTCTGACTCACATAAAGAGCATAATTATTATGGTAAATGAACAAGAGGCAAGCATTTGTAAAATTGTAAGTAAGACGCGAAAGCAGTGCAATATTTTAGGGGAGGAGCAAACAAAAATGTATTTACTTTTTTTTAAAAGACACTCAGTTGTTTATAAGGCGGCCATTGGCCGGATCCCATTCAGTTCGGTCTCGTCGACTACATTAAACTGATTGCTGCAATTAGCAAATGGTGTAATTCTCGTTTTTCAAGCGTCTCCCGTCGCTGGGTTGCTCGCCCCTCACCCCCTTTAGGAAATTAGTTGAGCCCCGCAGGTCGTGGCGACTTTCCTGGGATTAAATAAAATTGAAGAACTCGAATGAAATTGTTTTGGATTTCTCGTCTTGATCAGTTAGGTTTGTCGCCGTTCAACTCGGGATTATGGCCTTAATTATAGTAAGTGGATTGCTAATCGCATTTATTTCAAGATTGTGCGGCATTTCTGAGAATTGTGGCGAGCTCGATTTGGCGACAGACTTATAGTGGTATTACTTTCATTGTTACCGTTCTCACGGCCCTTATTATTTGCAGCTGGTTACTTAAAGAAGCGCTACAGTACAACGTCTGCGTAGCTTAATCGGAATTACATTATATAAAATGGACTAGAATTTCCCAGCGTAGTTTTTGTTGCGACAAATAGAAGATTTTATTCAATATAGAGACCAAAACACATCAGTTTATATGTCACTGGACAGTAGCGTCAAAAGGTTTCGAAATTGTGTGAAATCGTTTTCATGTAGGTATGTCTGATATTATAACTACAAAAACTTCTAATTGTTAAATCGTATATTAACATTAAAATCTTATAGATAAAATATAGCTAGGTAAATTTAATATTTCGATAATAGTCGAAATCCCTACAGCGTTGAGTCTCAATTAAAATTTACTCTCTCACTTAAGTTTAAATTTCTTGAAACTCTTCCTCAAGAACTATCCACAACTTAAGTTGTCTTATAAAAGAGAAAGAAACAAAATAGTAAACATTTGCTTCTGAATGTATCTTTCAAGACACAATGTTGTAACACAATTGGCACAATCAAAGATATTGTCTGTATTTCCTCCGGCAAACAACTGACATAAAGACAGCTAACTACGACCCATCACAGACTCAAACGAGCGGAGCCAAGCAATACATAAGGAGATGCACAAGGGGCCAACGATCGGTGCCGAAACGAGCCAATATGTGAATTCAAAGGCGACGAAAAAGTGGCAAAATGATATATTTTTGGCAGGACAATACTGGATAGTGTATGGGGCTGTTTCATAGTACTTTTGTATTATATGAAGGGGGATGGCAATAAACAGGACGATTGCACGGCCGGCCCTCGGCCCCGTCACACACACATCTAAGTATACATTGTACGTGTGTATAAACGCCGACATACGTTATACACTGTAATAAAAATATGTATTTTACTGCCTAGTTTTTTCTTATATCGGAATATTGAAAGCACCATTGAACATCGTCCATTACGTCGTTTTTTTGGTCCAAATGGTAACGTTTAGTTTGGAACTTAAGAGAAGTACCTACATCTAGAAAAATAAAATATTCACGCGTGTAATTCGCTGAAGGGTAAGGCAGAGATTGGTTACAAAAATATTTCATCAGCCATATTTTATCGTAGGCTACTTATTTTCACTATCAATCGGCAACCACGCCTTATTACCATCACTCCTGCACCGCATGTCGAAGTAAAGCATTAGTATCTTTTGCTTGCGCATTATTTTCAGCGAGCGATTCCCTGCGGGCCAAACGAATTTGCAAGCGACGTTCATGAAAATCTGCGATGTGAGATAAACCAATGTCGGCGAACACGTCAATGGATTTTTTATAACAATGTAGATATCATTAATAGATATCTTTTCAGTTTTAGAGATAGAAGTCAAAAAGACCCAAATTCTTAATCTTGGTAGAACTTAGGTATCTTAAAGATTGCTAAATGGCTAAACAAATAAAATACCAGCCAGTTTAAATGGATAGCTACGCTCAGAAATCTTATTTGCAATGTTTTCTTTGTGTTCTCAGATGAAATTAATTCTTTTTGTTTCGTCTATGTTTGTGTTGTTTATTGTGTTTTGTATTACGTTTTGTTATCTTTCTAAATTATTTTTTTTTTGTTACTGATATTTGTTTTTCATGTTTGTGTTTGCTGGCGGGTGGTGCAGAGAGCACAGTAACTTTTCACTAATCGTGTATAATTAATAATTTATATATTTTTATATTGCTTATATATTATATTATTTTGAATTATTTACATATTATTAGTACGTTTATTATATATTATTATTTATGTCTATTTCCGACGATAATTCTTTTCATTCTGCGAATGATTCAGTTATTTTGTCTGCCGATGACAGTTTCTGCTCCATTAATGACAGTCAGTCTCTAAGTGATATTCTACACGAGCAGTTCAATCTACATACATACATACATATACTCACGCCTTTTTCCCGTCGGGGTAGGCAGAGACAACAGAACGCCACTTGCTCCTATCCTTACAAACCTCACGCGCTTCCTCTACACTCATTACTTTCATACATGCTCGCCGGTTGTGGGTACTTCGGACCTTTCCGTTTCTTAGGATGTCTCCAATTTGGTCGAAGAATGTCCGCCGAGGTCTGCCGCGACCGACTTGCCCACACACATTTGCCTTATATATCTGATTCGTCATTCTTTCTTCACTCATTCGCTCCACGTGTCCAAACCACCTAAGCATTCCTTTCTCAATCCTTGTCACCACATCTTCTTTCAGTCCACTGCTCTTTCGTATAGTTGCATTCGGAATTCTATCAATTCAATCTAACAACCAATAATTACCTAAATGTGTGTCATATAAATGCACAAAGCGTTCCAAGTCATTTTAGCGAACTTGTAGAAACATTTACTGACACCAACGTTCATGCCATCCTGATCTCCGAGAGCTGGCTCAAACCTCAGCTTCATTCTACCTCATACCCTCTTTCAGGATTCGTTTTAATCCGGAATGACCGACTTGACAAACGAGGCGGAGGTGTTGCTATTTATCTCCGTAGCAATTTATCTTATAAAATGTTATCTTCCTCCTCCCAACACTCTACTTCTGCGGAGTATCTTTTTCTTGAGGTTTGGGTCAGGGGAACCAAATTGGTTCTTGGAGTAGTATACTGCCCTCCTTCGGTCAACTACTTCACTGATTTGGAATCGGTTTTAGAATCGTTGGGTTCTGAGTATGCACATCATATCATCATGGGCGATTTTAACACTGACCTTTTACCCCATCATTCACCTCGCTCCCTCAAACTTATCCATGTCACCGAGTCTGCCAGCCTTCACGTTTTGCCTCTTAATGCCACTCACCACAACCCTAACGGGGAGGACACCTGGTTAGACTTAATCCTCACCTCTAATCCTACCTTGGTCCGCTCTCATGGTCAGCATCCTGCTCCTGGCTTCTCCCGTCATGACCTTGTCTTCCTCTCGTATTTCCTGAAGCCTCCTAAACCAAGTCCTAAAGTACTGTACTTGCGTTGTTATGGGCGAATGGACGTTGAAAGGTTGAGGATGGATGCTGCGAATATCGACTGGGAACCGCTGATGTCAGCCATCACTATAGACGACAAAGTCGATTTTTTTAACAACACGGTTACGAAGTTGTTCGACGTGCATGCACCCATCAGAAAAATAAAATTGAAACGTCCACCTGCTCCTTGGATGACTGAGGGGATTCGGATGGCGATGCGACGGAGGGACCGAGCTTTCCGCAAATATAAAAAGGATCGGTGTGACGACAATTGGTCTCTTTTCAAGATAGCTAGGAACAGGTGCAACCAGATGGTACGCAACGCTAAACGCCGACATATCTCCGAAAATGTTACCAACTCATCCCCTGCTAATGTATGGCAGGTTTTAAGGACACTAGGCATTGGGAAACCTCATGGCCAAGTGGTTCTACCGGTGACTATTAGTTTGGATGACATTAATCGTCATTTTACAACTACTGTCACTTTGGACGACCAAACTAAAAGTCAAACCATAGCCTACTTGGCTAGCTTACCTCGTTTGAATATTAATTCTTTCTCTTTTTCTCCTTTATCATCAGGTGAGATTAAAAAGATTATCCTGTCAATTAAGTCCAAAGCCGTGGGATGCGATGACATTAGTCGTCGCATGATCACGGTTATCCTTGAACAAATTTTACCTGTAATTACCCATATCCTAAACTTTTCCCTTGACACTGGTCAATTTCCCTACATATGGCGTAAAGCCTATGTGCGTCCTTTGCCCAAAATGTCGAATCCCACTCTCCTGACACATTACCGTCCCATATCCATTCTTCCCTTTCTATCCAAGGTACTTGAGTCATGCGTTCAGAGACAGTTGTCTGGGTTTGTTTACGAAAACAACATCCTGTCACCCTTTCAATCTGGATTCAGACCTGGACATAGTACTGTCACCGCATTGCTCAAGGTGACTGGCGATGTGAGGGCGGGGGTGGAGGACACCAGGCTTACTCTTTTGATCTTGGTGGACTTCTCAAACGCCTTTAACAACGTCAGTCACGACCTTCTCCTTCCAGTCCTATCCTATATAATGATCTCACCTATGGCACTGGAATGGTTCTCCTGTTATCTTCGAGGACGCCAGCAGTCAGTACGCGTCGATGAAACTTCATCAACATGGCGTACTTTGGACTCTGGTGTTCCTCAAGGCGGAATACTTTCTCCTCTTCTATTTGCATTATTTATTAATCTTCTTACTCATGAACTTCATTGTGCGTATCATCTGTATGCTGATGACCTACAACTTTATACACAGTCCTCTTCAGAAAATTTAGATTCAGCCATAGCAGCTATAAACCAAGATTTGAATGCTATAAAGGTCTGGTCGGAACGGTTTGGCCTGGCAGTGAACCCTGCTAAATGTCAGGCTATTCTCGTTGGTAGTTCCCGTATTTTAAGCAGGGTTGACTTGCAGTCACTACCTGCTGTCATTTTTGATGGATCTATAATCCCGTTTAGTTCAAGCGTCAAGGATCTTGGCTTACATATTGATGCCAACCTTAACTGGCGGACTCAGGTAGCGAATTTGAGTCGTAAAGTCACTGGTGCCTTGCGGTCGCTTTACTGACTGAAGAACTTTCTGCCATTCAGGACTAAGACAATGCTAGTACAGACTTTAATATTTCCCATCATCGACTATGGTGACGTGTGCTATCTCGACCTTAATGCAGATCTCCTCAATAAGCTCGATCGCCTTCTCAATAATTGCATTAGATTCGTTTTTAATCTCCGCAAATTTGACCACATTTCTGAGTACCGATCAAAGTTACGATGGTTACCTATTCGTCAACGGCGTAGCCTGCGTACTTTGTATACTCTTCATTCTTTACTGCACTCTCCTTGTGCACCCATCTATTTAATTTCACATCTTCAATTTCTGTGTAATACACATGAGAAAAATCTTCGTTCCTCCAATAATCTTCTGCTTCTTTGTCCTTCTCACAATTCCAGCCTAGTACATTCATCCTTTATCATACAATCTATCCTTCTGTGGAATGCTCTCCCTCTTGATATCACGATGTCCACTAACCGTTTTACGTTTAAAACTAGAGTTCGGCAGAATTATCTAAATGCATTAACTGAATCGTCATAAGTTATTTATCGTTTAATTATTTTATATACTTATGTATATATTTATGAGAATTATAGAATATATATTTATGCGTTTATTTATATATATATATATATATATGTATATATATATATATATATATATATATATATATATATATATATATATATATATATATATATATAGTTAGTAAAGTCTTTTGTTTTTCATTTTAATTTAAAAACTGCACCTATTACATATTTCTCTGCATCACCCAAAGGTTGACTGGTAGAAAATGCCTTCGGCATTAAGTCCGCCTTTGTACTATTACGTGCATAAAGTTTTAAAATAAATAAATAAAATAAATAAATCACAAAAGTTCATTTCATCTTTTAATATTTATTTATTTAAGCGTATTTTCGTGTGGTATCCTTAAATCTTTTATTTAATTACTAGACGTCGCCAGCGGCTTCGCCCGCGTCTATTATACATATAAACCTTCCTCTTGAATCATTCTATCTATTAACAAAAACACATTAAAATCCGTTGCGTAGTTTTTAAGATATAGGCATACATAAATATAATATAAATATAGGCATACATAAATATAATAAATATTCACAGCTTTCATCTTAACAGTAGGCATTCCAACAATAAATTTTTTATCATAAACTAGATTATTCAATTGAGTTTATTATTTACGTGCTTATAAATGAATATGAAATTCACAAAACATAACTGATAAGCTGATAACAATAGAAATACCATTCTTTATTGTCTTCAGTTTGGATTTATAATACATTTTTGTTCGAAGAAGTAGGCAGAGGATAATATTAAATGTGACACGAGGTTTGCAGGCATTGTTGGTGTCTATGCGGCCCGCGCAATTTCCAACAGGGAATCCAAAAGAAAGCTTTCCGTAATAAAACGCAAACTTTTGCGTAAATGTTTGGTTTGGTATAGGATGCAACCAGTCAGTATATCACGCCATTATTATTACGAATTAATTAACACATTAATTATATCGCAACCATTGTAACCACAACAGAACTACTCCATCAACAACACAGTATCGGTATCCACAAACGTCAATCACTTATCAGCAACCAAGCGACCCACAAAGAACGACGCTGGCCAACAGCTGAACAATTAACGCTCATGCAAATGGTTAAAAACAAAACCTTTCTGTACAAATGAGCACGCTATCCGCTCAGCTGTTTAATTAAACAGCAACTGATGAACCCCATCGAGGAAACGACTGGACCAGATAAAGCGTAATGCGTACACACGAATCTTGTCGACAAAACAATAAACTCGATAAAGTGTTAATCGGCTGCCTAAACCCTCAGCGCACACTTACAATCTTGAATCGCAATACATTATTGCCGTACACGAGCACTCGTACTACCAATACACCTCGCCGCCTACCGCCTCGAGCTCTATTTCGACTCTCATATTCGTACCAAAATATGTGTACCCGGTAAATACCAACATAGACAACATTAAAACTACACGAAGACACACTCACACAAGTTCGTGAGGGTAGTTTGCCGAAATCAAAGTGGATTGTATTACCGCAACTCACCAATGACCTATATCGTTACGTTAGCCTTATTCTTGAGATAATTGCGTTTTATGAATCGATTTACCCAGACATTAATATATTTTATTGCGCTAGGTAAATGTTATTAACTTTCATATATCTGTGTTTATGCTGTGCAGGCCCAACCGCTGACAGCCAACTATGTTACACTTGATGTTTAGGATATTGTTTTGGGTTAGGTATGTGCCTTATAATACTCTGCGTTACTACGTCTTTCCTGTTACTAGTTTCCGAATAGTTTGCTACAACTTGAAATAGTTGCCCGAACACTAATAGGAATAATAACGTATTTAATGTTATTTGACGTTTGACTCAGGTCGGGTTAACTGAGTTCTTACATTTGCGGAGAATTTTAGTACCGCGGGTGATCAAAATTATGTCTCTAGTTTATTTCTCTTGTCATCTCATTTATACAATTATGTTTTATAGGTAGAGGGTTGCTCGTATCTTTGTGAATTCATTGTCATCTTTACGTCGCAAAAAATAATAGAGATTAAATTAAGAAATATAATTATATCACTCGCAGAATGTAACGTTCTTTACAAAATATGTAATAAATATTTTACGCGGTATTTCGTGAACTAGGACATCACTTGTGCTGTTTGATTCTTCGAATTTATTTGCGTCTCAAAAAGCCTAAACGTGGCAATCGCCTGCCAGGCAGCCTCTTGATATGGGTAGTGAATACTTATTACTATCAGATGTCTAAAGCAGAGCATGTGTGATGCGTGACTACGGCGACAGCGAAATATTTCAGTAGTTTTTGTTAAACTAATATTAGTTGAATTTGCTCTTGAAATGATCGTGACTATGTATTCTTTGTTTAAAGAGCTAATATTGTATATAGCATAGAAATAATATCCGGCGCAATCGTTCTAATATAAGATAAAACTCTGCAACCCTTTGTGTAAATTAAAGTGCGTTAGTAAAATAATAACCAACATAGTTTGTACTCTATTTGAATGTGAAGTACACACATTTGTTCTAAATAAATTGAAATTCTTTTCCGCCAAACGCCATTGAAACAGCAATATAAGTTGTTATAGTTTAAGTTAGAATTTATTCGCATGTACATGAATCAGTCGTACTTGTAGTGCTGGCTGTAACATTTTAGCGTCGATATATATAGAGCTGCGTGAAAGCGATCTGAAACTTCGTTACGTCTCCACTACATCGCTGTGTAGCGTAGGTCGCAGATTTAATAGCAGTTTGGACAATTCACACGTGACCGTTCCACCATAAAGTTTGTATTTATGTCCATTCAAGTTAAACGTCACATTATAGATCGCTATTGGCTTGTCGTCTGGCACGGATAAGCACATTTAGCTTATATAGACTTTGAGTATACAACGTTGTATCAAGAATCAATCTGCATCGTGGTGTATATAGGTACTGAGAGATTTCAGATATTTTAAATGAAACTGTACGAAAGGAGGTAACTTGTGTATACCGTATAGTTTTGTATTAGTACAGTACACACAGTACGATCTTTGCTTAGTCTCGCCGTTAGTGACTCTTACTGTTTCGGCGGAGGTCGCGTATTCGATGCCTACCCAGGACAAATACTTGTGTAATCAGCACGTTTATTTGTTCTGTCTTTGTGTATTATTTATCTATATATTATGTCGGATGCGATCATTAGTATAGTCGCTAAACGACATGAAGAGCTGCCATCTGGTGACCGCTGAGTGACGTATTGCGGTACGTTGGAGAGGGCACTTGACAAGTGCTCCTGAGAACTCGTCTGGCGAGGAATGGCATTCTGGCTCGAAGCGGCTAGCCATAAATACCTCGTGAATCTATCCTCGGTCCGTTGTAAGACTTTAAGTGAAAGTATTATCACGTTAGACTATAATTGTGAAGATACTGTATTTTGTGTCCTCGAATAAACTCAGTGTAAATTGTACTAAGTGTGTATTCATTGCAAAGAGACCCAGCTGTGTCCACATAGAACTGTGAAGCGTTGATACCGGCCAAAAATCAAGTTACCCGTCGTCGTTTCGTTATTACAGAATACGCTTGCACAGTTCACCACTAGGATTTATGTCCGCAAGTGGCATTCATCAGAGCGCTACCGTGCCAGGCCTCCTTCACTCGGCCGTACCTACAGCGATAAGTGCCTACACTTTGACGCGGCTTCCAAGCTGCGTCGTCACCGCTCGCGCGCAGGGCTAGCTAATAACGTGAATTTTAATAGTGAACAACAAAAATGTTCACATCACAAGTCTGGTGCGAAGTATTGCTCATTTAACGGATGTGTGTCGGAAACAACTTGAAATTTTGATTTTATTTATTTTACGAGAGCAACTTGAAAATTGTACTTTTTATTTGTTGAGATATCTCAACGATTATGGTGTCAAATTAAAGGTCTAGCACAAAAACCATTTTATCTGTTTGAGTCATGTAAATCGGCCTACGCGTTTAGGAAATAACTAAGAATTAGTATAGTGAAAATGTAAATCACCAGAATTTTTGTGGTTTTCGTTCTACGAGCTCAAATAGTGGGATAGGATACTTATAGTATTAATATTTATTATTAGGTACGTGGTCAAGTAGGTAGATAGACGATGAATAAATATTGTAGTAGCAGCGGCAAGTCGACAACCCTAGCGCACCGCTCCGCGCCGGACAGCGACAGCGTTATGTGTTAGAAAAGAGCGGGAACAGTTAGGTCAATATCGCGTTAGGTACTGAATGCTCATGCGAGCTGAATTGCACTTTCTTGCTTAGTAGCAAGAGTCGCCATTTCTTTAAATTGGTTTGCGAAGTGGTGCTTCTGTTCGTAAGAACTATCTATTCTGTGACCGTGCTTTGATACGCACATAAAGCTATCAGTTACAGGTTTTGTGTCATCACAAGAATCGTTATGCCATATTGGAGACCTTCGGGTGGTCTAATAACTCCGACACCAGATTTGGCCACACACTCACACAAAAAAGTTAAAATTAATCAAAATCAGGTTAAAATATGTTTATCAGTTTTCTTATAGGCATAATAAAACCACTAGAGTAACTGTTTATATAGCCAAAAGAACAACCGACGACAGCTTACTCTAGGCATAATACTCAAAAGCGAAATTTTCTAAACTATAATTTTATTAATAAAAGTTTTGCAGGTGGATTTTATAACGTAATTTATAAAAGGGCTAGGCTTTACGAGATTAAACTAGCTTACTCGAACCCGCACAACAAGATCATAGTTTCACCACATTACGGATTACTTAGAACTTAACTTATGATGCCACATTATTATTCTGTATAAAATAATGTATAAACGCCAATTTATAGTTATATCAACATTATCAACATCACTACATAGTATAAAAAAAGTCTGTCTTCTGTCTGTCTGTCCCTATGTATGCCTATATCTTAAAAACTACGCAACGGATTTTAATGTGTTTTTGTTAATAGATAGAATGATTCAAGAGGAAGGTTTATATGTATAATAGACGCGGGCGAAGCCGCTGGCGACGTCTAGTAATTAAATAAAAGATTTAAGGATACCACACGAAAATACGCTTAAATAAATAAATATTAAAAGATGAAATGAACTTTTGTGATTTATTTATTTTAAAACTTTATGCACGTAATAGTACAAAGGCGGACTTAATGCCGAAGGCATTTTCTACCAGTCAACCTTTGGGTGATGCAGAGAAATATGTAATAGGTGCAGTTTTTAAATTAAAATGAAAAACAAAAGACAAACCTACTCATTAATATAAAATATAAAATGATATACATAGAACTAATATACGTACTTACATACATACCATAACTATATATATATATAGTTAGTATAGTCTTTTGTTTTTCATTTTAATTTAAAAACTGCACCTATTACATATTTCTCTGCATCACCCAAAGGTTGACTGGTAGAAAATGCCTTCGGCATTAAGTCCGCCTTTGTACTATTACGTGCATAAAGTTTTAAAATAAATAAATAAAATAAATAAATCACAAAAGTTCATTTCATCTTTTAATATTTATTTATTTAAGCGTATTTTCGTGTGGTATCCTTAAATCTTTTATTTAATTACTAGACGTCGCCAGCGGCTTCGCCCGCGTCTATTATACATATAAACCTTCCTCTTGAATCATTCTATCTATTAACAAAAACACATTAAAATCCGTTGCGTAGTTTTTAAGATATAGGCATACATAGGGACAGACAGACAGAAGACAGACTTTTTTTATACTATGTAGTGATGTTGATAATGTTGATATAACTATAAATTGGCGTTTATACATTATTTTATACAGAATAATAATGTGGCATCATAAGTTAAGTTCTAAGTAATCCGTAATGTGGTGAAACTATGATCTTGTTGTGCGGGTTCGAGTAAGCTAGTTTAATCTCGTAAAGCCTAGCCCTTTTATAAATTACGTTATAAAATCCACCTGCAAAACTTTTATTAATAAAATTATAGTTTAGAAAATTTCGCTTTTGAGTATTATGCCTAGAGGAAGCTGTCGTCGGTTGTTCTTTTGGCTATATAAACAGTTACTCTAGTGGTTTTATTATGCCTATAAGAAAACTGATAAACATATTTTAACCTGATTTTGATTAATTTTAACTTTTTTGTGTGAGTGTGTGGCCAAATCTGGTGTCGGAGTTATTAGACCACCCGAAGGTCTCCAATAGGGCATAACGATTCTTGTGATGACACAAAACCTGTAACTGATAGCTTTATGTGCGTATCAAAGCACGGTCACAGAATAGATAGTTCTTACGAACAGAAGCACCACTTCGCAAACCAATTTAAAGAAATGGCGACTCTTGCTACTAAGCAAGAAAGTGCAATTCAGCTCGCATGAGCATTCAGTACCTAACGCGATATTGACCTAACTGTTCCCGCTCTTTTCTAACACATAACGCTGTCGCTGTCCGGCGCGGAGCGGTGCGCTAGGGTTGTCGACTTGCCGCTGCTACTATAATATTTATTCATCGTCTATCTACCTACTTGACCACGTACCTAATAATAAATATTTATACTATAAGTATCCTATCCCACTATTTGAGCTCGTAGAACGAAAACCACAAAAATTCTGGTGATTTACATTTTCACTATACTAATTCTTAGTTATTTCCTAAACGCGTAGGCCGATTTACATGACTCAAACAGATAAAATGGTTTTTGAACTAGACCTTTAATTTGACACTATAATCGTTGAGATATCTCAACAAATAAAAAGTACAATTTTCAAGTTGCTCTCGTAAAATAAATAAAATCAAAATTTCAAGTTGTTTCCGACACACATCCGTTAAATGAGCAATACTTCGCACCAGACTTGTGATGTGAAAATTTTTGTTGTTCACTATTAAAATTCACGTTATTAGCTAGCCCTGCGCGCGAGCGGTGACGACGCAGCTTGGAAGCCGCGCCAAAGTGTAGGCACTTATCGCTGTAGGTACGGCCGAGTGAAGGAGGCCTGGCACGGTAGCGCTCTGATGAATGCCACTTGCGGACATAAATCCTAGTGGTGAACTGTGCAAGCGTATTCTGTAATAACGAAACGACGACGGGTAACTTGATTTTTGGCCGGTATCAACGCTTCACAGTTCTATGTGGACACAGCTGGGTCTTTTTGCAATGAATACACACTTAGTACAATTTACACTGAGTTTATTCGAGGACACAAAATACAGTATCTTCACAATTATAGTCTAACGTGATAATACTTTCACTTAAAGTCTTACAACGGACCGAGGATAGATTCACGAGGTATTTATGGCTAGCCGCTTCGAGCCAGAATGCCACTCCTCGCCAGACGAGTTCTCAGGAGCACTTGTCAAGTGCCCTCTCCAACGTACCGCAATACGTCACTCAGCGGTCACCAGATGGCAGCTCTTCATGTCGTTTAGCGACTATACTAATGATCGCATCCGACATGATATATAGATAAATAATACACAAAGACAGAACAAATAAACGTGCTGATTACACAAGTATTTGTCCTGGGTAGGCATCGAATACGCGACCTCCGCCGAAACAGTAAGAGTCACTAACGACGAGACTAAGCAAAGATCGTACTGTGTGTACTGTACTAATACAAAACTATACGGTATACACAAGTTACCTCCTTTCGTACAGTTTCATTTAAAATGTCTGAAATCTCTCAGTACCTATATACACCACGATGCAGATTGATTCTTGATACAACGTTGTATACTCAAAGTCTATATAAGCTAAATGTGCTTATCCGTGCCAGACGACAAGCCAATAGCGATCTATAATGTGACGTTTAACTTGAATGGACATAAATACAAACTTTATGGTGGAACGGTCACGTGTGAATTGTCCAAACTGCTATTAAATCTGCGACCTACGCTACACAGCGATGTAGTGGAGACGTAACGAAGTTTCAGATCGCTTTCACGCAGCTCTATATATATCGACGCTAAAATGTTACAGCCAGCACTACAAGTACGACTGATTCATGTACATGCGAATAAATTCTAACTTAAACTATAACAATTTATATTGCTGTTTCAATGGCGTTTGGCGGAAAAGAATTTCAATTTATTTAGAACAAATGTGTGTACTTCACATTCAAATAGAGTACAAACTATGTTGGTTATTATTTTACTAACGCACTTTAATTTACACAAAGGGTTGCAGAGTTTTATCTTATATTAGAACGATTGCGCCGGATATTATTTCTATGCTATATACAATATTAGCTCTTTAAACAAAGAATACATAGTCACGATCATTTCAAGAGCAAATTCAACTAATATTAGTTTAACAAAAACTACTGAAATATTTCGCTGTCGCCGTAGTCACGCATCACACATGCTCTGCTTTAGACATCTGATAGTAATAAGTATTCACTACCCATATCAAGAGGCTGCCTGGCAGGCGATTGCCACGTTTAGGCTTTTTGAGACGCAAATAAATTCGAAGAATCAAACAGCACAAGTGATGTCCTAGTTCACGAAATACCGCGTAAAATATTTATTACATATTTTGTAAAGAACGTTACATTCTGCGAGTGATATAATTATATTTCTTAATTTAATCTCTATTATTTTTTGCGACGTAAAGATGACAATGAATTCACAAAGATACGAGCAACCCTCTACCTATAAAACATAATTGTATAAATGAGATGACAAGAGAAATAAACTAGAGACATAATTTTGATCACCCGCGGTACTAAAATTCTCCGCAAATGTAAGAACTCAGTTAACCCGACCTGAGTCAAACGTCAAATAACATTAAATACGTTATTATTCCTATTAGTGTTCGGGCAACTATTTCAAGTTGTAGCAAATTATTCGGAAACTAGTAACAGGAAAGACGTAGTAACGCAGAGTATTATTAGGCACATACCTAACCCAAAACAATATCCTAAACATCAAGTGTAACATAGTTGGCTGTCAGCGGTTGGGCCTGCACAGCATAAACACAGATATATGAAAGTTAATAACATTTACCTAGCGCAATAAAATATATTAATGTCTGGGTAAATCGCTTCATAAAACGCAATTATCTCAAGAATAAGGCTAACGTAACGATATAGGTCATTGGTGAGTTGCGGTAATACAATCCACTTTGATTTCGGCAAACTACCCTCACGAACTTGTGTGAGTGTGTCTTCGTGTAGTTTTAATGTTGTCTATGTTGGTATTTACCGGGTACACATATTTTGGTACGAATATGAGAGTCGAAATAGAGCTCGAGGCGGTAGGCGGCGAGGTGTATTGGTAGTACGAGTGCTCGTGTACGGCAATAATGTATTGCGATTCAAGATTGTAAGTGTGCGCTGAGGGTTTAGGCAGCCGATTAACACTTTATCGAGTTTATTGTTTTGTCGACAAGATTCGTGTGTACGCATTACGCTTTATCTGGTCCAGTCGTTTCCTCGATGGGGTTCATCAGTTGCTGTTTAATTAAACAGCTGAGCGGATAGCGTGCTCATTTGTACAGAAAGGTTTTGTTTTTAACCATTTGCATGAGCGTTAATTGTTCAGCTGTTGGCCAGCGTCGTTCTTTGTGGGTCGCTTGGTTGCTGATAAGTGATTGACGTTTGTGGATACCGATACTGTGTTGTTGATGGAGTAGTTCTGTTGTGGTTACAATGGTTGCGATATAATTAATGTGTTAATTAATTCGTAATAATAATGGCGTGATATACTGACTGGTTGCATCCTATACCAAACCAAACATTTACGCAAAAGTTTGCGTTTTATTACGGAAAGCTTTCTTTTGGATTCCCTGTTGGAAATTGCGCGGGCCGCATAGACACCAACAATGCCTGCAAACCTCGTGTCACATTTAATATTATCCTCTGCCTACTTCTTCGAACAAAAATGTATTATAAATCCAAACTGAAGACAATAAAGAATGGTATTTCTATTGTTATCAGCTTATCAGTTATGTTTTGTGAATTTCATATTCATTTATAAGCACGTAAATAATAAACTCAATTGAATAATCTAGTTTATGATAAAAAAATTATTGTTGGAATGACTACTGTTAAGATGAAAGCTGTGAATATTTAAGTGCTTATAATTGTATACTACCTGACCAGATAGTCTTTGAAAATTATGGGCAGGTAAAATCTTTTGGGTAGGTAAATAATTTTCCTGCAGATGTCTATTACTCTAAACCAATATAAAAGGCTGAATTGATCTGATAACATTTATATACGGTAGGCTGTGCTGTTGTCGACATTCAGAAGATAATAGTAATATGGATGAAACCGGGGAAAACGTGCGCGTGATATCAAAGGCGATAGAGGCCTTATCACAAAAAAAATTAGTTTGACACAAATACAGATTCTATTTATTACTCGGAAATAACCGGTGGTGCGTTCACCATTTAAAAACAAAAACGCTTGTTCGCGTGGCGCGAAGTTACCGGACTACCCGCGAAGCAAGGCCACTTGCCGTGGTACGTTAAACCTAAACATACGACTCGTCACTCGGGTGTTGATATTTGAAGTGATGTTTTTTATGAAAGTAGATTATATAACCTTTGTAGTAATGTTTGAATGGTGACTGAATGACGGAATGCTTAGTTAATGTGACCCGCCGAACTTGATCCTATTGTAAACAATGTCGTCTATCGACGACCTACTCGCCATTTTTGTTTGTCATGATAACAATATGGGTTATAAATTGCTTACTTTTGTTATTTTGTATACCTGGTAGTATAAGCTTTACTAAAATATAAAATTATAACAATGCTTGCTTAGAAAATTATTTAGATGTCAGCATTTGAAATTTTGTATATTTCGCTGTCTTTGCATGTTGCGCGTGGGGCGTAATTATGGATTCAAAACATCATTGTAAACAAATAATATAATTATATTTGATATTTTTATGTTTTAATTGTGAACGAACTAATTAATTATAAAATAACAGCAAAAGAATAATAATTTAATTCAAGAGGCTATATTCATTCAATTACCGAAAAAACGGCATTTAGTTTTTATTGAATGAAAATATAAAGATAAGGTTACATTTATGCTATGAATAATTGTTTTATTATGAGTATATAAATAAACCTATCATATGATATATAATACTCCTATTATTAATGAGATATTGGCTTTCGACAATTTTGGCGGGAATGGCCGTTATTTTTGGCGGGAAAAAGTAAACAATTGTGCAAAGTCCAATACGAATAATTCTTATCGGATTCTTATCAGATATGTTTTTTAATTGGAAATCTAGTTGAAAAGAAACTTATCTAGGTTTGAATCTGGTATATAACAAAAACATTCTTTTGAAAAAATAAAATACGAAAATTGGCGGCAATTAACAATAATTCATATTTTATATTTTTTTTTATGTTTAAAGTTAAAATGTTTCTTTTCATTATATTTATTTTCTCTGAAAGTAAATAAAATTACCTTGCTAACCGTGTACAATACTTATATACCTCCCATAATAAAAAACGACGAGAAATATGAATATGTTAGAAATATAATAGCGCGCTCGAAAATGGCGGGGAAATATTATACCGGGCGCGCTTTATACCGCTCTTGCGTGGGCTTCAAGTATATAATTTAGTGTTAATTAATATCATTTGAAAGCTTATTTAATTTCGCGTCTTTTGATATACAATATTAACTTAATAAATAGAAATATCACCATTCTTCCGCGCCCGTACTTAGCTCGAAAGCCTAGCCTCGAAAGTGGCCAAAATACATCTACGCGTGTCTGAAATGCCTCGATGGTGGCCAAAATGCTTCGGGGCGATAACATAAAATTGATGTATTGAAGGGATTATATGTCAACACATCAGTTTTTTTATAGATTCCTGTTCTGTTTGTTTCAAATCGTCATACAAAGCTAAAAATAGAGTTTGCACACGTTTATGGGCGGGAAAACACTCACCCCATACAAAAGCACTCGATAAATAATACTGATAATAAGTTGATCTAATAAAGCTCTATTTCACGAGAGTCATAAAAGTCTATATCGCCGCTGCCATCCACTAAAATAGTTGAAAATACCGGCGGCTGCACTTAAAAATCGCATATCTCAACCTTTTGTTAGTTTCAACAATAGGTAATTGAACCAACTGGCTGTTGAAAAAGAAACCATTGGATACAAATTTATAATGCAGTCTGGAAATGAATCACGTCATGGCTCGATCCTTTGGGAGCCGTCCTGAATGAAAATGAACAGCAATACTCATTCAACGTGGACATGAATATAAAATATTTTCAAATAATCCATCATAGAGAAGGCTCTTGGATTATTTTCGCGGGAACGTGCAACTCAGAAACTTTGCACTGATATGCTTCTTTCCGAGTTCTCTCTTGTTTAGATTGTTGTTTAGTTTGCTTCCTTTGTGGATGTGGAGATATTCTACTTAGATAATTTCATGTATTTATGGATGGTTTTCATACGTTCAGTATTGTTTCAAGTTTTAGTTGGTACCTAGAAGTAGGTGCCTCCTTAAACTTGAAAGATGAACATTTCAAGTAATTTCACTGCAATGGGATCTACTAAATCCATTCCTACTAGAGAGATGACTTCTTTGTGTATACATAGTTATGTGTGACATTATATACAAAACCTTAGCTTTAATCTAATGGTTACTGAGTAAGTGAAATCTACTCAAAACTTTGCTCATTTGCATCGTAAAAACAACAAAAGCAATACGTTAAAATAGGAATTTTGATATTTACATATTAAAATTATTACGTTTGTGTGAAGCATTTCCCAATACGCGGCACAGGTTAGTAATAACGCGCCTGCATGAAAAAAATTTCGAGTAAAAATTTCACGCACTCAATCAAGTGGAAAATCGTTGGATAGGTCCGATAAAAACACGGTTCATCCATTTAGTATGCACCGTACGCTGGTGTAAACTTGACTGATTTTTGAACCTTTACTGAAATTTTGAACTTAAAATTCGTTATTTAATGAAATATTTTAGAACTGTTGTCTAAAATACTAATACAACTTTACTGCCACAAGTGCTTCATAATTTCAGGATTTATATATATATATATTCAAATTCAGATTCAAAATCCTTTATTCATCAAATTTAAAACGTTATTACTGTATGCTTCTACATTTACATTTACTGCCACGTTCGCAAAGCAATAGGTAGAACCATGAGAAAGAACGGGCAATAAAACTCACGGTCACTCTTTTTCATCGCCAGGTTTTGCATAATACACAATTTACATTTTGTAAGGTGCTGCAACTGTTACACCTTCTATATCACTTGTATATATTTACTGTACATAATAATACTCAAGCATAATAGTTTTGGTTAGCCTCCTCAGAATAGACATGGTGAAACAGGAGCATCCACTTACATTATATATACCTAATAATGCAGGCAATCCGCGAAAGTGATCAGAACCATGATGGAAATGATGCAGTTAAATATTAAAATCTAATACCAGCCCGCAAGACCGTCATCGACCAGTCATCGCAAGTAGCACCCGTTCACGAGTATGACGCATGGGCCAGCCATCATACCTCTCGCCATATTAGAGGGACAGGGATGACCCGACACACGACGCCACCACAAGAAATGACATTTTAGTGAGCATGACGACAACGGTATACGAACCAGCAGTAAGAAACAATCTATTGGTATACTGACCATGACCACCAATTACCTCCATTTTCCAGATCGTTATTATTAACATAAGTTAGTGGAACGCGGGAAGGAATGCAAATGTAGAAAGAATTTTGTGAAGGTGACAAGTGAACAATGATATGATCAGGGATAAATAATGTTAAATTACATTCAACAAATCATAAAAATATCCAAATCCTGCAAAAATCATATGTTCACGAAGCACCTCCACTTAACATGTAAATAAAATAATCGTGAGTTAAACAAGCCTAAGCCTATCCTCACGGTGTCTTATCATTTAAAAATTCCTTAATAGTGTAATAATCCCTTTGTAAAAAAAAAGTTCCTAATTGTCCGTTTGTATTTGTGCATGGATAAATTCATTATTTCAAGAGGCAATTTGTTGAAAAATCGTATACCAATCCCCGCAAATGAGTTTTGAACTTTATGTAGACGGTAGTTAGTTCCCACCAGTTTATGCTTATTCCTTGTGTTCACTTTGTGCAAATCACTATTTTTGCGGTATAGAATTAAGTTTTTCTTAATGTAAATTAAGTTAGCATATATGTATTGCGATGCAACTGTCAATATATCTACTTCTTTAAATTTATCACGTAAAGAATCTCTAGCACCTAACTTATAAATTGCACGTATGGCCCTCTTTTAAATGATAAAAATAGTCTGTATATCAGCAGCTGTACCCCATAACATCATTCCGTAAGACATTACGCTGTGAAAATAACTAAAGTAAACTAGTCTAGCAGTATCTATATCTGTGAATTCCCTAACTTTTCTAACTGCAAACGCTGCAGAACTAAGTTTTACTGCGAGACAGGATATTTGGGCGCCCCACTGAAGCTTACACTTTAAAGTTACACCTATGAATACGGTTGATTCGACTAGTTGAATTGTTTCCTTACTTAAAATTATATTAGTAGGAACACTTTTGACATTAGGCAAAGAGAATTTAACACATTTCGTTTTGCTTGAGTTGAGTACCAAATTATTTGTCGAAAACCAATCTAATACTTGTGCAAGAGTGTTATTGACGGTATCAAAGTTACTTAAATCACGATCAACTTTAAAAATTAGTGACGTATCGTCGGCAAACAAAACAATATCACATAAATTTTGTACAAAGAACGGCAAATCATTAATATATATTAAAAAAAGAAATGGACCGAGAATAGAGCCCTGTGGAACGCCCATTCCTACTGGCAAACCTAGAGACCTACTCCCATTAACATCTACATACTGAATTCTATCACTAAGGTAGCTGGCAACAAGATTGAGTGCGGTATCTCTAATACCATAAAGTTTCAATTTAAGTAAAAGTGTATTATGTTCCACACAGTCAAAGGCCTTTGATAGGACACAAAAAACACCAATGGCATCCTTCGAGTTTTCCCAAGCATTAAAAATATGCTTTAACAAAGTTACACCGGCATCAACGGTGGAGCGACCCTTAGTAAAGCCATACTGTTCACTGTGAAATAAATTATTTGTGTGAAAGTGGCTCTCTAGTTGATGCAAAATAATCTTTTCAAAAATTTTACTAATAACAAGCAAGATAGAAATTGGCCGAAAATTACTAGGGTCGCTCTTTGATCCCTTTTTGAATAATGGTATTACTTTACTGTGTTTCATTAGATCAGGAAATACTCCTGTATCCTACGCATCTGTTGAATATTGCAGCTAAATATGAGCTAAATATAAGCTAAATATAAGCTAAATATAAGCTAGAAATAATTTGTTGAACAAGTTTAACAGAAATGTTAACCCCATAAGTCAACAGATTTTTTATTATTGAGCGTCTTGAATACCTTCAGTATGTCATTGGTGTCAATATATTTAAAATTAAAAAGCACATCACACTCATTCACATTGCCCCTAACCAACATTTCTGCTTTGCTTGGACATGAATCTAGACAGCTGGTTGTGTTCACTGGTATGTTTATGAAGAAATTGTTAAATGTCTGAGCAACATCAGTTTTCCTAGTAATAATTTCACCATTAACTTTTAATTCATAATTGTTCTATCTACCAATTTAGCTCGACCAGTCTCATTGTTAATAATGCTCCAAGTAGTTTTAATTTTGTTCTTGGATTCTTTGATTTTATTGCTTAAATATAAGGATGTGGCTAAAGCACATGTCCTCTTAAAAACCTTTGAATAATTTCTAACATATTGAATAAATTCAGGATTAAAATTGTATTTCTTCATACCATATAGATCATACAACCTAGCTCTACTTTTGTATATACCTACTGTTGCCCAGTCACAAAAATTTACTTTAATGCTCCTTGCAAACGTCTTCAGTTTAAAATTTTTATTGTACTCATCATTAACAATTTTAAATAAGCATTTATATAATTAATCAGGATCATCAATGGTTAAGTCAATACTGGCGATCTTGGCAGCAACATCATTACTAAAGTGTTTGAGGCGAGCTGAGGTCATTGGCCTACATGTAATTTCTTGTACTTTAGGGGTTGTATTAGTTGGAGTTACAACCTTTTGCCCGCAGTGATCCGATGTCAAGTCAGTTAAAACAGCCTTACTTAAATAAAGACAATAGCAAAAAAAGATTATCTAAGCATGTAGACGAATGTGAGGTTATTCTGGTTGGTTCAGAGAACAAAATATTTAAATTAAATGACCTAAATAAGCTAACTAACCTAGTACAAATTGGTGATTTTTCTAACAAATTGACATTAAAATCGCCACATACGATTATAGACTTCCTACTAGAAATTATGTGTTTTAAGACATCCATTATAATGCTTTCAGTGCTTGGCCATAGTAGCGCAGGCAGCCCGCGCGCGGGCCGCGCGCGACGCCGCGCGCGTCTTCATGTGTCCGTAGTGGCGCGTTTGCGGGTGCGGTGAACAGTGTTTGTCAAATTTAGGGTCGCGGCTAGATTAATATGAGTTTTCAGTTTGATGACGTTATCACTCACCATAGTAACACTATGTCAATTGTTCATCAAATTCGCAACTAACTGATAACAAGGCCGTGCGGATAATAAAACCGCCTCACGGTCTGAGGGCGTGGGTTCAAATCACATTTATAACTGTTATAATAATTTTGGTTTTTATGATATTTGGAAAATCTTTATAAATATTTGGCAAATATTAAAAATAAAAATAATATTTTGAATAAAAATTGGAAAATTCTAGTAACTTCAGGAACGACTGGAAGGGTTAAAAAGAGATATGTGGTAATGTAAATAAATAAAACAAATTAGAATTTATATAGATGCTTTGCATTTTAAGTTCATCATTATATATATAATACTAGCTTTTGCCCGCGACTTCGCGCGCGTTGAAGTCGGGGTAACATTAATTTACTTTCAGTCTCAAGTTGTGTGAGACTCCTGATTAGTCTAAACATACATACATACATAGACTCACGCCTGTTTCCCGGAGGGGTAGGCAGAGACTACGGAGCGCCATTTGCAACGATCTTGACATATCTCTCTTGCTTCATTCACTCCCATCAGATTCCTCATGCATGCTCTTCTGTTCAGGGTGCTTCTAACCTGTCCTGTTTTTAGGATGTCTCCAATCTGGTCAGAGAACGTCCGCCTAGGTCTTCCCCTTCGTCCTGTCCCTTCCACACTTGCCTTATATATCTGCTTGGTCAGTCTTTCGTCATCCATCCTCTCCACGTGTCCAAACCATCTTAGCATACCTTTCTCGATGCTTGTCACTACATCTTCTTTTACCCCACAACACTCTCTTATCACACAATTCTTTACTCTGTCAGTCAAAGAAACACATACTTCGCAGTGCTCTCATTTCTACAGCATTTATTCTACTTTCATGACTCTTCTGGTATGGTAGTGATAGTTGGGTATGGACCCAACTATCACTACCATACATAAGAGTAGGTACTAACACCCCTCTATGGACAGCCAAACGTGCCTTTTTGGACACGTTTTGGCTATTCATAAACGCCTTCAGAGCTCCATTCACTCTATTACCTGCATTAACTCTTCTTTCAATATCTTCTACATTCTTACCATCTCTTGTAAACAGCGTACCTAAATATACAAACTCATTCACTTGCTCCACTCGCTGTCCATCGATCATAACATTACAAGCCATAACGCATTCCTCCTTTTCAAAAACCATAACTTTCGTTTTACTTACATTTACTTTCATTCCCTTCCTCTCTAACGCACCATGCCTGATTGTTACCATCTCCTGCAACTCCTCCGCTGAAGACGCAAGTATAACCTGATCATCAGCATAAAGGAGGCATTTGACAAGTAACTCATTCATCCTTAATCCACAGTCACTATTTTTCAAATCTTGCAAACAACTGTCCATGAAGAGGTTGAACAGCCACGGCGACGCTACACATCCCTGTCTAACACCTGTTTCGATGGTAAACCAATCCGTGTACGACCCATTTATCCTCACACAAGCTCTAGAATCTTCATAAAGGGATTTCAGAGCTCGTATGAGGCTGCTGTTCACCCCATACATCGACAGTACCGACCACATTTCATTCCTCACCACTTTATCGTAAGCCTTTTCCAAATCCACGAATGCGCAATAGACCTTTTGACCTTTGGCCAAGAATTTTTCGGCTACGCACCGCAAGGAAAAGACTTGATCCGTGTACCCCATACCCTTTCGGAATCCTGCTTGTACATCCCATATTTTCTTGTCGGTTACTTCCATAACTCTTTCAATCAGTACCTTCGCATACAATTTGCCAACAATGCTGAGAAGGCTAATGCCTCTATAGTTCTTGCAGTCTTGTTGCGAGCCTTTTCCCTTATAAAGAGGCACAACCACCGCTGTGGTCCAGTCATCAGGTACTCGGCCGGTGCTCCAGCACAAGTTAAATAAGCGCTGCAGCTGACCAACTATGATGCCCTGTCCAGCCTTCAGCATTTCAACTGTAATCCTATCATATCCTGCAGCCTTACCTAATTTCATACTTCCCAACGCCTTCACAATCTCATCCACACCAATATCGCTTTCATCATTGCTATTATTACCATTAATTTCGTCTTAGTCGTGATTAGTCTAAAGAGTTCAGAAACTCTATAGAGTAGGTACAAAGTAATTCGGTCAGTATCCATGACATTGTCTACCATTATATATACCGAATGTATATCTATAAACACTTTAGCATTTACAATATTAGTAGAGTATTTCTGAAGATTGACTGATAAGTAAGTAACCTATCTTTAGGGTTCCCTAGTCATAGGCTGGGAGGCTTAAAACTGAACCCCTTATAGATTCGCCATGCCTGTCTATGCATCCGTTTCTATGTCACAGCCACTTTATGCCGAAACTATTAAGACTACAAATTTCAAAATTGGTAAGTAGATGTATGCTGTGCATCGCTTTATGATTTATATACAAAAAAAAATATCTGTCCTATACTAGCGGGGTGCCTATGGAGATTTTTAAATTTAAATTTTGCTTCCCAAAACCCTTGGTGCTCAATATCAATAAACAATATCGATACACAAACACTACGGAAACCAAAGATATTATTGCTGGCCAAAAATTGATAGTGATATTTGGCTAGGGGGCTACGTTATGCTTATGTTAAATAAATCCCTCTACTACGTTAACCTTGGTGACCGAGTTCGACTCGCACTTGATTTCATAATTACTCATAATATTATTGCTCATAAAAGTTTGAGATCCGCACGCTCCGCATTGTTTCCCGCTTGCCGCCCGCGCTTTCACTACGGACACTTGTATGAAAGTTCTATGGTTTGAGTTGCCCGCGTGCTCCCCGCGCTGCACCGCTCTCCGCCCCGCTCGCTCACTACGGACACTTCTATAGAGCTCCATATGTTTGAGTTTCCCGCGTCGCGCCCGCACCCGCGCCGGCCTTCCACTGTGGCCGAGCACTCAAACTGAGTAAAGTCGCTTTGTGGCGGTCGATACACACACACACACACTATAATATGTTGTTCAAGCTTAACACAAGAAATCTCAGCAGTGCGCTCGATAGAAAGTTTAGCTATATCCTTACGTTCTTTACATTTCAAACTATTACATACATATATTAGAGAGCCACCACGAATAGCCTTCTTTCTTACGAATGCACTTATAACTGAGTAATGTTGATTGTTAAATATTAATTGGTCACCTCGCAACCAATGTTCCGTAATACATAAGATATTGTTACGCCATCTATCGGTGAATGGGGGTACTAGAACAGATTGAATGTATCGGTGGTTTAAAGGTAATTCATCAACTCTGTACTAGATGGCGTTGCTGTATCGAGCATCGACTGTTCGCGATTATTTCGACAGTTTTGTGGAAGAGTCTAGAATGCGCTAGTGATGTTATCCGGCCAGTATAAATAGAGCGTAAACGCGCGAGTCAGGACAGTTACAATTGAATATCGAAGCGATCAACAAGAAGCGAAGGAAATAAGTCGGAAGTGTTTAGTGTTGTTCTAGTGTTATTGTGTTAGTGAATAAAGTGCAGTTTTTCTGGCATAGTGTATATAATTTATCACGAACCCCAGCTCGTAACAAATTGGTGTCAGAAGTGGGTTAAATTATGCCGGTTATGCCGAAAGAAGAAACTGAAGGAGTGCGCACCAGGAACCAGCGCCAGCAAGACCTGGACCAGAGACGCTTCGGAGACGTTCCTACTCCATCGTCTGGTGGACTATTTTATTTATTTATTTATTTATTATAATTTCATAACAAAATATATTTTGTGTCGAAATGTATACACACAGATTTTAAAAACAATATAAATAATCATGCACATGTCAACAATTAGATGTTACAAATATAAATCATTAAAATACACAATACTCCATTAACTAGGCGACTACGCGGCTGCAGTGGAGCCTGCAAGCGCCATACACTCCGTGACGGTGCCCGACATCGCGGCTCTGATGGCGTTCATGCAGGAGCAGGCCCGCCGTCAAGAGGAACACGCGCGCCGCCTGGAGGAACAGCTACAGCGCAACAAGGAGGAGCGGGCTCGCCGTCAAGAGGAGCACGCGCGCCGCCTGGAGGAACAGCTACAGCGCAACAAGGAGGAGCGGGCTCACCGTCAAGAGGAGCAGGCCCGCCGTCAGGAGGAGCAGGCTGCGGCTGTCAAGGGGCCACATACTGGAAGCAGAGGTGCATTAAAGGTTTGTACACCTTTAATGCATGTGGGAGCCCCATGGGAGCGCATAGCCTTGGATGTCGCTGGGCCGTTTCCCGAGAGCCAGGATGGTAATAAATACTTTTTGGTAGTGATGGATTACTTCACGAAGTGGCCTTAAGTGTTTGCAATCCCAAATCAAGAAGCTACCACAGTGGCCGATAAGCTGGTGCATGAAGTCTTTTGTCGGTTCGGGGTGCCCTTGGAAATCCACAGCGATCAAGGCCGGAACTTCGAATCTGAGGTGTTCAAGGAGACTTGTCGCGTAATGGGTGCACATAAGACCAGGACCACGGCTTATCATCCGCAATCAGATGGCATGGTTGAACGGTTAAACCAATCACTGGAAAGGTACCTGGCGAAGGTCGTGGAGAGCAAACAAAGAGATTGGGACAAGCACATCCAACCATTTCTCCTGTCATATCGCATTGCGGTCCACGAAACCACAGGAGTAACACCAGCTTTTGCCAATTTCGGTACAGAGCTACGTTTACCTGCAGACTTAATCACCGGTATTCCACCAGAATCTCCACGCAATATAACGGATTACGCGACCGAGCTACGCAACAAGATTAACGACGTATACGAGCACATCAGGCAGTCAGGACAACAGATGTCTGAGAAGATGAAGACTCGCTACGACCGGAAGGCGAACAACAAAGGCTTCGATGAGGGATCATTGGTGTGGCTTTATAACCCAGTACGAAACAAAGGAAAATCGCCTAAGTTACAAGCCAGATGGGACGGGCCATATCGCATAATTACCAGGATGAACGACGTCACCTATCGAATCCAGAAGGGGTCGCGAGGTGCACCGAAGATAGTTCATGTGGACCGGTTGGCTCGTTACTATGGGTCCAACGATGTTCGAAACGAACACGTTTAAGAGGGAGGCCGTGTTACGAATTGAAAATAACGCCATCTATCAGTGAATGGGAGAACTAGATGAGATTAGATGTATCGGTTGTTTAAAGCTGTTTCATCTATCCTCTAATAGATGGCGTTGCTGTAAATAGAACAAACTAGAATGACCGCAAGCTACCAGAAATTTCGTGAGTCGTCTCGAAAAGGCTAGTTATGTGTTCCGGCCTGTATAAATACAGCGTAAGCGCGCGAGTCGAGCAGTAACAATTGAATATCGAAGCGATACACAAGAAGCGAAGGGAAGTAATTCGGAAGTGTTTAGTGGTGTTTTTATTAGTGTTGAGAATTAAGTGTGAAATAAGTGTGTTTTTACTAGTTGTGTAAATAAGTGTGTATAGTGTTTGTGTATAAATAAAGTTCAGTTTAAGTGGCATAGTGAGTTATAATTTATCGTCGAACCCCAGCTCGTAACAAATTGGTGTCAGAAGAAAGGGATAAATTATGCCGGTTATGCCGAAAGAAGAAACTGAAGGAGTGCGTGCCAGGAACCAGCGCCAGCAAGACCTGGACCAGAGACGCTTCGGAGACGTTCCTACTCCATCGTCTGGTGGACCAGGCGACTACGCGGCTGCAGTGGAGCCTGCAAGCGCCACACACTCCGTGACGGTGCCCGACATCGCGGCTCTGATGGCGTTCATGCAGGAGCAGGCCCGCCGTCAAGAGGAGCACGCGCGCCGCCTGGAGGAACAGCTACAGCGCAACAAGGAGGAGCGGGCTCGCCGTCAAGAGGAGCACGCGCGCCGCCTGGAGGAACAGCTACAGCGCAACAAGGAGGAGCGGGCTCGCCGTCAAGAGGAGCAGGCCCGCCGTCAGTAGAAGCAGGCTCGTCGCCTGGAGGAGCAGGACCGCCGTCAACAGGAGCAGGCTCGCCGTCAAGAGGAGCACGCGCGCCGCCTAGAGGAGCAGCTGCCGCGCGACAAGGAGGAGCACGCCCACCGCCTGGAGGAACAGCTGGTGCTCATGAAGGACCTCAGCGCCGCAGTGGGAAAGGACTTGAAGGCGGTCAAGGAGGAACTCCAGCAGCACGAGGCCCGTATCAGCGACATTGAGAAGCGTGTACATGATCAACTCGAGGCCTGTATTGCCGAATTGGAGAAGAAATTGTGTAGACTCGGGTCCTACGACGTTACACCTGCAGCTGTGGCGCCCTCGCCTCGTTGGTTTAAGGTTACACCATTTGATGGCTCGTCATCGTGGTTTGCATACAAGGTTCAGTTTGAGGCCGTTATGCGAGCGAATGGGTGGGACAAAGAACAGGCCTTCACCGCCCTAACCTTGGGCCTTCGTGATCAGGCCTTGACGGTGTTGGAGGCACTCGGGCAAGACGTCACCTACGAGAAGCTTCTGGAGGCGTTGGAGGTGAGGTACGGAGACGCGCACTCGAACATGTGTATCGTGCTCAGCTGAAGAACAGGACACAACGCACCGGAGAAACTCTGCAGCAGTGGGCTCTAGAGGTGGAAAGGCTGGTCAGGAAGGCATACCAGTCGTCGCCTGCGCTCAGGGACGGGAACCTCGTACAAGCGTTTACGGATGGGGTCCGGGACCTGGAAGCTAGAGCAGCGGTAAGACTTGGGCACTTCAAGTCCCTGAAGGAAGCCTTAGCCTACGCTCTGGAGGTGGAAGCAGCGCGTCACGAGGATCGAACTTACCGTATTAGGGAAGTTGTTTCTTCACCTCGGTGCTACAACTGTGGGGAAAGAGGCCATATCCGCTTGAGCTGCCCAAAGCGTAAGAGGCACGTTGATACCCTCTCTCCACCGAAGGGATCACCTGACGTACCTGTCTGGCGGCAAGAGCAACGTAGCGCAGATGCTCTGACGTGTAGGCCTTACCCCGACCAACGCAAACACTGTGCAAGACAGGAAGCGAGGCCGGCAGCGCTAGTGAGAATGTTGCAGACGGATCTGAGCGACGGATGGAAAGAAGCTCTGCAGAGTGCCCAGCAAGAAGACAAGGACGTACAGCCGATTCTCGAATGGAAGAAATCAGGCGCTCCTAGGCCCAAATGGAGTGATATCGCAGCAATGAGCCCTGTCACCAAAGGTTATTGGGCACAGTGAGAAAGCTTGGTTGTCCAGGATGGAGTCCTGTGCCGCAAATGGGAAAACGCTCGAGGTAACCAATGCCATCTGCAAATGGTAGTGCCCAAGACTAAGGTGCCGGAAGTACTGCAGCTCTATCACAATGGTGCTTCGGGAGGTCACATGGGAGTTAAGAAGACGCTTACTAAGATCCGAGAGCGGTTTTATTGGCTCCACTGTCGGGATGGCGTCGAGAATTGGTGCCGCAAATGCACAAGTTGTGCGGCTGTCAAGAGGATACACACTCGTAGCAGAGGTGCATTGAAGGTGTACAATGTAGGAGCTCCAGGGGAGTCAAGACAACAGATGTCTGAGAAGATGAAGACTCACTACGACCGGAAGGCGAACAACAAAGGCTTCGATGAGGGATCATTGGTGTGGCTTCATAATCCAGTACGAAGCAAAGGTAAATCGCCTAAATTACAAGCTAGGTGGGACGGGCCATATCGCATAATTACCAGGATGAACGACGTCACCTATCGAATCCAGAAGGGGTCGCGAGGTGCACCGAAGATAGTTCATGTGGACCGGTTGGCTCGTTACTATGGGTCCAACGATGTTCGAGACGAACACGTTTAAGAGGGGGGCAGTGTTACGCCATCTATCGGTGAATCGGGGGGTACTAGAACAGATTGAATGTATCGGTGGTTTAACATCAACTCTGTACTAGATGGCGTTGCTGTATCGAGCATCGACTGTTCGCGATTATTTCGACAGTTTTGTGGAAGAGGCTAGAATGCGCTAGTGATGTTATCCGGCCAGTATAAATAGAGCGTAAACGCGCGAGTCAGGACAGTTACAATTGAATATCGAAGCGATCAACAAGAAGCGAAGGAAATAAGTCGGAAGTGTTTAGTGTTGTTCTAGTGTTATTGTGTTAGTGAATAAAGTGCAGTTTTTCTGGCATAGTGTATATAATTTATCACGAACCCCAGCTCGTAACAATATCAATCTTATGTTTATTTAAAAATAAATCTATTTCTAATTCTTTGCCAGATAGGCCTTGTATGTTTTGATGAACTAAGTTTAAAACACATGAATGCCTATCTGTTGTCTCATCTAATAGTTTAAACTAATAGATGTGTCAATATTACTATTGGTATAACTATTATCTACCAAATTCCTAAGTACTCTAGTAGTACTCCTGTCAGTATATAAATTAAATGCTAATAATTTAGCAAATTGTCGCCTATGTACATAAGAAAGATACATAGTATCTTTTGTTAAAAAGAAATTACTAATAAAAATATTAGTGTCAAAAAATAAAATACTGTCACTATGACATGTCCTATTGTACAATAATAAATTTAATTTGCCTATCTGTGAGAGCATATGAATAAGGCAATGCACAAATAATAAAGCTACATGCTATTTTTGTGCTAACATCTATCATTAAGTCTGTTAATTCTATGAGACTGTTTTTGGAGACTAATGAGCTGTCACCATACAATATGATGACAGTAGTTTCTGCATTCAAGTCGGCATTCTTAATCTTATCAACTAGATATATATATATATATATATATATATACACATCTATCTATCTATATCGTCACGCCTGTCTCCCATTGGGGTAGGCAGAGACTATAGAACGCCACATGCTTCGGTTCAAACATACTTCTTTCGCTTCCTCGACATTCATTAACCTCATCATGCATGCGCGTCGGTTATGGGTACTTTTAATTTGGCCCTTTTTCAGTACGTCACCTATTTGGTCGGCGTACGTCCGCCTAGGGCGTCCCCTACCGACATTTCCATTCATTCTCGCACGATACACTCCTTTCGTATTCCTTCTTTCATCCATCCGTTCCAAATGTCCAAACCAACGCAACATTCCTTTTTCAACCTTTGTCACTACATCCTCTTTTAGACCACACTTCTCTCATATCACACTGTTTTTCACTTTATCAATCAGCCTTACTCCGCACATACTCCTTAAAGCTCTCATCTCCACAGCATTGATTCTACTTTCATGCTTCTTCTGCCATACCCATGATTCACTACCATACATCAGTGTTGGCGCCAAAACTCCCTGCAGTATAGCAAGGCGAGCTTGCTTTGGGATAATATCTTTGCTGATGATAGACTGTAAGGCGCCATTCACACAATTTCCTGCTTTCACTCTCCTTTCAATATCTCCCTCACATTTTCCATCTCTCGTAAACAAAGACCCTTAATACACAAACTCGTTCACTTGCTCCACTTTTTCATCTCCTATCATTACTTCACATTCAGTTACACTATCATCCCTCTCTATGACCATGACTTTGGTTTTGTTAACATTCACTTTCATACCTTTCTTCTTATACGCTTCATTCATCGTGGTGACCATCTGCTGCAAATCCAACGCTGACGATGCAAATAGAACCTGATCGTCAGCGTATAGCAGGGTCTTAAACACTGACCCACCCATTCTTAATCCACATTCAGACTCTTTCAGATCGGTCAAACAACTGTCCATGAACAGATTAAACAGCCAAGGAGACGCTACACATCCCTGTCTAACACCACGATCAATGTTAAACCAGTCCGTGCAGGCCCCGTTTATTCTGACACAGGCACTTGAATCCCTATATAAGGATTCAAGTGCCCGTATCAGACTGCTGCTCACTCCATACACAGAAAGTGTTGACCAAAGTTCATCCCTCACCACTCGATCGTAAGCCTTTTCCAGGTCAATAAAGGCGCAGAAAACCTTCTGGTGTTCACTTAAGACTTTCTCTGCAATGCACCTTAAGGAAAAGACTTGATCCGTACATCCCATTCCCTTTCTGAATCCCGCTTGCACATCCCAAATTTTACTGTCCGTTTCAGAAATCACTCTTTCAATCAGTATCTTTGCATACAATTTGCCAACAACACTCAGGAGGCTGATACCGCGATAATTTTGGCATTCCTGCTGTGACCCTTTGCAATTGTACAGTGGCACAATAACGGCTTTGTTCCAGTCACCTGGTACACGACCGGACCGCCAACATTTATTAAACAGTAGATACAGCAGGCTTGCAGTGATGCCTTCGCCTACCTTGAGCATTTCAGCAGATATCCTGTCATATCCCGCAGCTTTACCCACCTTCATACTTTTCAATGCATATCGTATCTCTTCCATATTTATCCCACTTTCACAATTATCTTCCTCATTCGTTACTATATTCCTATTGTCGCTCCCTCCTCCTTCAAACATATTCTCAAAATATACCTTCCACTGATTCAGAACTTCCCCATGCTCTCTAATAATACTTCCATTTATATCCCTCATCACACCAACTTTCGAAACCTCTAATTTGCCTCGGGCTGTTCTGACCAAGTGCCAGAATAATTTGATATTGGCCCGAAAATGTTGGGAAAATTTTCTATCAAATTTATCCTTGCATTCTTCTTTCTTTCTTCTCACTATCTCTTTTACTTTATATTTCAACCTGTCATACTTTTCTTTTACAATACTTTCATTGTCATTCACACCACCTTGTACTCTTTTGTTGGCTCTTAAGGCCAGCAAGTCCATCCAAGCTTTGCGCTTTTCCGCAACCACATTGCTTACTTCTTGATCCCACCATTCATTACAAATTTTCTTAACGTTCTTCCTCTTGCTTACGCCACATACTTGAGTGGCCGTCTCAATCATTCCATTCTTAAACTCTTTCCAAAATTCTTCTATTTCGCACTCTTCTTTCTCAAACAAATCTTTTAACCTCACTTCCAATATCTCTTTATACTGATCGCGTATATCCTCTCCTGCCAATCTTTCAACTTTCAGTCTTTCTATGGCAGGCGAGTGTATGCGAGGCCGATGGCGCCATTTAGTTGTTAGTCCCGCTATACGACTAACTACCAAAAAATGGTCAGTACCCACATTCAAGCCTCGGTACACTCTGGTATCTTTCACTTTTCCTTTTAAACGTTCATCTACCACAACAAAATCTATCATACTTCGTTCTGTCTGCCTTTGCCATGTATACATATGAATCATCTTGTGACTAAACAAAGTGTTAGTCACAACAAGTTTTCTCTCCATACAAATGTCCAGCAAACACTCACCATTTTCATTCACTCTCTCATCACCAAATCGCCCTAGAACCCTTTCACATCCATCACGAGACACACCTACCCAGCCATTAAAGTCGCCTAACATAATTATTCTTTCATTATTCTCACACCTAGCAAGCACATCTCTGACCTTGTCCCAGAATTCCTCTCTGACATTCAAAGGTTTGGACATGTCCGGAGCATAAACACATACAACAAAAACTTTCACTAAGCCAATCTTTAATCGCATCCAAAGAAGCCTGGAGTTGACATATTCATATTCTTTCACACACTCATTCATTCTATCTGACAGAATCATTCCAACTCCTCGGCTAGCCCTTTCAGACTCAACAACTCCAGACCAGTATGCACGATATTGGCCATGAGTAGTTGTTGAGCAACCTTTCTTCTTTGTTTCACTCACCC
This sequence comes from Euclidia mi, assembly GCA_944739405.2. Taxonomy (NCBI): domain Eukaryota; kingdom Metazoa; phylum Arthropoda; class Insecta; order Lepidoptera; family Erebidae; genus Euclidia; species Euclidia mi. The sequence goes on along the minus strand of OX123183.2, from coordinate 90,841,857 downwards.
CCAGTATATCAATTTTCCTTACATCCATCGTATCACACAATTCATCGATCTTACTATCCACTCCTCCACAAACATTCACCGTTGCAAACAGGCATTCCCTAGCCCTCTTTTTGCCTCTGTTGGACGGGGAGACAAAACGTGACGTGTGGCAAACCGCGTCGCCGTTGAGAATTTTGCCCCCCCCAGATACGATGGGGCAGTCTGAGCCACAATGCTCAGAGAGGGATTCTCCGGTAGAACCGGTACCCTCCTGGGGTAGAGTAATATTTAATCCCCTTAAAGCCATTGCGCCATCTTCTTCACCTCTACTACGGATAAGGAAAGGAAGGGAAATACAGGATAGGATAGGGGAATGTTAAAGGAGGTTGGTGTTTGGGAAAGGATGTCAAAGGTAACAAAGGATGCCGCAATCACGGAAGGGATATTGGTAGTGATTGCGACAGCTCGAGCAAGCCGGGAGCGCAAACCCGAATGAGGCATTCTCTACGATCGGACAGATTAGTAGAGCGGAAGCACACCCTGGCTTAAGATTTTATATATATATATATATATATATATATATATATATATATATATATATATATATATATATATATATATATATATATATATATATATATGCGTATATACATAATACTTTCTTATATTCAAGTAATCCAATTGCATTATTATTTAAAAATAAATATGTAATGTTCTAAAATTTTCTTCGACATTCATTTCCTTCATCGTGTGCTACACCATTCGTTATGGTCGCTAGATGACTCATTCCTTAATTATATAAGTATCGGGAAGTCTACTACCATCTTTATTTTTCTTCACAGTTAATAAGCTCAACGAATCTCTTTTGGTCTGACGATTATTTTTTCTGTACCGTAACTTAGGGTATTAAATATTAATAATTATGTAATATTGTGTATTAACATTGGTTACCACAACTATGTTTATCCGATTAAATTAATTAGCACTTTGCTATATAATCTTTTGAGGTATTTAGTTTAATGGTTTACAGCAGTTAGTATAAATTAATGGTTCACCCTTGTTTGATAAAACAACGTTTGATATAATATTACTAAATCGAACAACGTTTAAGAAAATCATCACTTTGTATAATATCGTTTGACAGAATTTTCAGTTCATCGAATATTTATTTGCTATAACAACATTTGCGCTAATGATCAAAAGGTATATTGTTGGCCTATTTTTGGGTTAAGGGTCAAAAGAGAACCCTAACCTAACCTAACCTAACCTAACCTAACCGAGTCGGATTGCACTGAGTCGGGGTGTTAACGATAATTAATTCAACTTCAGGTTATTAAACTAGTGTGAAGAATGTGGACAAAGTTGACGGAGCCCTGCTTCGCAGGGCTCCTATTTTTGGGTTAAGGGTCAAAAGAGAACCCTAACCTAACCTAACCTATCCGAGTCGGGTTGCACTGAGTCGGGGTGTTAACGATAACTAATTTCGACCTAACAATATTATGTATTATTTTCATAATTATATCAAACTAGTCGACGCCAGCGGCTTCGCACGCATATATTTTCAAAATTCCCGTTTTGGCCGATCCCGTGGGAATTTCGGGAAATCCCTCCTTAGTGCACCCCTACGGTCCCCAAGGAACATACATGCCAAATTTCAGCTTCCTACGCCCAGTAGTTTCGGCTGTAGCGTGTCTGTCAGTCAGTCAGTAACGCAAGGATTTTATATATTAAGATTTTGATTATGTCAAGAGTCGATTATGAGATGTGTTACTTATGAAAACTAATTATTATGATATATGTTGTTATAGAAAGTCATTTTATGGCAAATAAAAGTTATCACTGTTGAGTTGTTAAGGCAAACGTTATTAGTATAAATGATAATAGTGCAAGTTAATATTATGATCGGGGATGATTATGGCAAACAATATTAGTGCAAATGAATTTATGGAAAACGAGAGAATACCGAACTAAATATTCGATACGATCTTTCGACTAAATCATTATTAGTGTAGTGAAACATTAGTTTAAATAAAATTAGTGCATTTGAAAATTCGGCGAAATGAAATTAGTTCAAATGAAATTAGTTCAAATAAATAATTACGCTAAATAAAAATTTACCAATGAATTATTCGGTCAAATGAATAATTCTTCGAAATGACTTTATTGCAACTAAAATTCGATTTAGTAATATTATATCAAACGTTGTTCGATCAAACAAGGGTGAACCTAAATTAATCTATGTAACAGTGCCATAATACGTGTACAAAGAAGTGTTTTTTTACACAACGGAAACGGAATATATAAAGGAAACTTTAGTTGTCCGTCAGTTCCTCTTGTTGTCTCTTTGTCTGTCAATCTGTTTTTGTCAGGAACGTGAAGAAGAAGCGAGAAGGTATCAAGGCACTTATTTTTCTTAGAATAAATAGCTCTATGATCCTTAGATTCTCTATAAACTCTCTTTAATTTTTTTATTGCAGTTAATAAAACTTGGTACGAAACCTTCAGTTTACCAGTCAGACCCGCTCTTGTTCGGTTTTTCTTTTTATCATATTGTAATGCATATTACGGGTCATGGTGGCCAGTCAGATAACGCCGGATTTAAATTTTTAAGGAAACTACGTTATTTTGGAAAGTAATTAAAAAACTCTAAACGTTTTTATTTTATCGTCATGTAGTTCTATATCAAAAAGATTACATCTATTTTTGTTACTGTAGAAGGAAAGCATAAAAATTAAGCTACAAAATAAAATCCAATATTTAGCTACCTATCACGAAAAAGAAGTAAATTATTGTCGAGTTCGTTATAGCCGCTATAATAGATATAGGTTATAACACACGTCACAGGAAGGGTCCAATATCACATTTACGTCAAAAGGAAGCGAATAAATACGTGTATTACTTTAGTTTTTGGACATAAGTGCACATAAGGCGGATATTATTGCGCGGCCCATGAGTTACGTGTTGCCGTCCGCATGATACGGCAAATGGGCCATACGTCTGGCTTAGCGGTGTAAATGTCGCAAATAATATCATGACAATATTGCTCTGGGCTCAAACTGCGTGAAGGTGACACAGCTCTATGAGTGTCTATTGCTCCTTCTGCGCTGATGTACGGTAGATATCATTTATTTTATGAGCACTTTTTCGGTTATTTCTTTTATGTTTGCTAAGATATTTATTTTTGTACTACCTAATCCTAGATATTACACTTTTACTAATATTATGAATATGAGTTTGTCTGTTAGTTACGGTTTTACATTGTGAAATTTTGTTTTAGTACCTGTAGGTATACCTGTTTTTGTACGCCTGACAGATGGGGACCTATATCTCCATCTGTCAGGCGTACAAAAACAGGTATACCTATATATATAAGTTTTCTCCGCGACTTAGCTTAGGTATGAGGTACCCTAGTACCTCATACCTAAGCTAAGTCGCGGAGAAAACTTAGTACATAATATTTTATAAATGCTTTTTTGTGTCTATTAAATGCAGAGTTACTAAGGTATCATGTGCCTGCTTTTGTTCAAATAAGTTTGGATTGCTGAATCACGATGTCGCGAACATTCTGTGCATATTAATTACTTTAGGTAGTTAAAGATCTGCGCAGTCCCGGTATAATTTGGACATTAAAACTGCAAACTGAAGTTTATTACGAAAAGACAGTTAGACTTAGTAAAAAATACTTATAACGTCTTCATATTATACTAAGCCTAGCAGAAAAGTTATCATCCCCCCGTTAGGAAGGTTTTTTTACTATGTGGAAATAAAGATGAAAAGCGAACGTATTAAATTCCTTACTGTGTGCTATTTTTAGAATTGTCTAGGCAAATTTAATAACGATTACCTACGTATATCAAAATTATGTACTCGAAAAACCCGTCGCAAGTCGGTTTTAGACCAAATAGCTATGAACAATGGAGCTGGCACTACTAGATCTACTTATTTCGTTAAAGGAATCTTGCAATTGAATGATTATTTTGTAAATTTACAAATATGTCTGAAGCAACACAAATAAAATTGACAGTAGCTCGACCAATCGTCTGTAGATCACACATTGTTAATTTTCTATGTGGATTTTCAATTGAATCGGCTGCCTCCGTAGTTCAATCAATAGCGTGCCTATGCATGTGCTGATTGGAAGGTCCCGGGTTCGATTCCCGTGTCGAGAAATGTGTTAGGTACTGAGTTTTTCCGAATTCTCAGTAGCAGCTCGGCGTCGGGCAATGTAACGGCACGGCAACCTGCCCGGTAACGGCAAAAGGCTCGCCTCCTACTTATAACGTGGGACTTCCGATTAAATACACGGCGAATTGAAGGTGTAATACTTCACCTCTGCTTATCCCTTCGGGGGTACAGGCGCAAGATTAGAAATAAATATTTATCTTTAAACCTCGATACGGTATTTTTATGCGATCCTTAATTTCCCCGTCAAATGTCTCCCCATTTAACTACTGCAGATGTTAATCTGTTCTAGATTTTATCCAACTGTCTCTAAACGTTGCGTCTATCACAGTGTATGGCGTTGATGTTTCATAATCCCTGCAAGCTCGGCGCATTCCATTCGCAACAGATAAACAATTGTTGGGGACGCATATCGTCTGGCGCAGAATGCTTGTGACACCGCCTACGTATATTGCTAAGCATATGGCGATAACGTCATACGAATGTTTGGAAATGACCTCAAAGGAGGCACGTTGTTGTTAATTGTAAAACATGACACATAATATTTTTATATTACTTTAAAACTTTAAGCACCAATAGAGATAAAAAAGTAACACATTCCAACAAAAACGTAAAACTTTTTCGCAACCAATGTTTCTAAAATTCCACGATTTTATTCCTGAATTACGTTTATAATGATTCAGAATCTAAAACTGTACTTATAAACAAATTGTTTCCAGTGAATATGTGCCAAACTAATTGCCCTAACTTTAGCGACGCTCAAGCAAAAATATTTTTAAATCAACATTGTCGCTATAAATCAACACACACCAAAATATCTCTTTCATACACTTTAGTATGGTCGTTTCACAAATACTCGATAATAATTTAAGCCCTTAGCGACCTATCTAGCCGACGGACGAGGGCGCACGGGAAATAATGAGGTGGCTTCAATAGCGCAACGTTTAGAGACCGAAACCACATGGAGCTGACCGATCCCACACGTCATATGGATACAGAGAAAATCTTCACTATACTTTACATGATTATATTGCAATCTCGAATGAAATTACAATAACATTTTCATGTATAATCAACAGTATCGAAAATAACTGTGCAATGTTCAAATTTTGATACTATTTAAACTGGACCTATTATATTTTGTAGCCAAGTGCTTATTGTGTACCTCCTCGTAATTTTATCTCGATTTGATACCTGTGATTTTATCGCACCTGATTAGGTCCTCAAAATATGTTTTTATTAGGTATCCTTTAAATGATGATGTAGTAAGCCATGAATGGTCTTTTCAGTAACATAAACAGAATTCTAATGACATAATTCAGTGAATGGCCGGTTATTCTTCTAACACCAAAGGTTAAAAGAATAGCCGTGATAGAGAAACAAAATAATAATAATAATTTATTTTCTCAAAAACACAGATACATTAAATATTCATTTCATAATTATAAAATCAAAGTTAGGCTAAGCAGTTTATTAATAAATTGGAACGTGCCACTCCTGTACTAGTTAGAAAACTGTATCACAATAAGGGTCAGCGCAGACAGAACGGAGCGCAGCGGAGAGGATTTTATAAACGCACTTGAAAATAAACTTTAAAATTATTACAATACAGTGCATAAATGCTTGCACCTGGCAGAAAATGCTCGCGCGTCCTCGAAGATACGCGGGAATCCGTTCATGCACTTTATAGTAACATAATTTTAAAGTTTATTTTCAAGTGCGTTAATAAAATCCTCTCCGCTGCGCTCCGTTCTGTCTGCGCTGAGCCTAAGAGGGTTCTCCCTTCACAAATTCTTCTGAACAGTGGTTCAGAAGGTTTAATTGCCTGAGATTATACAGTAACTATCTTCTTAGTGAAATATTAGCTTCTCATTTTATTTTTATTTCGATTATTCAGAACCCCATTAGGACACGTGATTGAGTTCTTGCAAGACATCCCTAGTCCCTATCCTTACTAATATTATAAATTCGAAAGTGTGTATGTATGTATGTTCCGTTTTCACGCTAAACGGCTGAACCGATAAATTTTATATAAAGATAGATTGGACCATGGAGACGGACATAGGTTACCATAAGTTGCAAAAAATTAACTGGGAGAGATTGTAGGGAGGGTTGAAATTAGTACGGCATTAATTTATCTCTTTGAAGTGAGAACGCATGCGCTGTAATAATTGAGTGCGCATGTGCTATCGTATATCACTATCAGTACTGTCACATTATACATAATGTCATATTGTGCACGGTGCTTACATCTTCGCATATATCATTAGAAACTAATAATTTATATACTACGGTTAGACGGTTGAAACGATTTTCTCAACTTATACTTATTATAAATGCGAAAGTTTTCATAGATATACATAATTATATTGGACATGTATTGGAACATGGCTTTGACATTTGTCTGTATGCAAGGTGATGTTATTATGTACCTTTCGATAGATAATGTGATGGATACTGACCGAGTTACTTTGCACCTTGTATTGTTTCTGAAGTCTTTAGAGTAATCAGGAGTGTCTTCACACAAATTGAGACTAAAAGTAGATTTGTGTTACCCCGAATTTAACGCGTGCGAAGCTGCGGGCAAAAGCTAGTCTGGTTATAAAACAGCTGATTTTTTTGGTACCATACGCTTACTATGAAAAATCAACTTGGATAACCTTGTATTATTCATATTGATGTATTAAATTATATCACAAAATTAATACATATAGTTTGTTACAAATCTAAGCATTCGATATCTGTATACTTAAAGTCGATATTATATCATTTTGTTGTGTTGCCAATTCAATACGATTTTGTTTTACGCTGTCTACTCGTACTAATATTATATACTATCGAACATTATTCACAATATTCATGGAATCGGTAACACAATGACCACATATTGAAACCACTATAAATCACATCGCATCAATCATACATTTCAGCAATGAGATATTTTATTTAAAATATTTATGTACAAAGAAAACCGCAAAATAAATAACACAACAAACTGTATGTAATAAGTTAACTATAAAACAAATACTTTTGTAATATCAACACTACAGTCAGAAGTTCGTTGTAACGTCAACATATTTATTAATTTACATTTTATAACCTTTGTACGGGTAAAGTTAGATGGAAAGTTTATTGCCACTGGGCGCCCGGTATCAGTAAAATTGTCCGTATTTATGCAAAAAGGAACCACACGACAAATTTCGATTTTTGTTTTTTTTGAAGAATACTTATTTAAAAGTGGTTTATTTTCTTATTCAAAAAAGATCCACTTGATTTTTCCCTTGGAAACAAGTTATACATAAAGCAGAAAGGAACCAACAGCAAAAATACACATTATACATATTGCAAAACCGAACCATAGCACCATGGGACTCGTTTCATCAAACAAATAAACCATATAAATTTCATGTCATTTTATACAAAACCGATCCACAGATACTTGGTACCATCATACATTAAAAATATTTCTATTATTAAAAATTATTATAATACACCAAATGGAACCAATGCAATGATGGGCTTGGTGTCGTAAATAAAAGATGTTATTAGGTTCGATGATTACAGTATAATGTGTATCAAATAAGTATTACATTAGCTTATATAGTTGGGAAGGTGCATCGCACACTACACCTCCCCCGTTTATAAAAATAAAAAATATGTTTACATACATGTTTTTTATGTAATTTAAAATACAGTTCTCCAATAAAATCATGATAAAAGTATACCTATCTTTTTCATTATTTAATATAATCGCAAAAACAACACTAAAATATTCAATATATCTAATCCTAAAGCATTAATAAAATTTTATTGAAAATAACCACAAATAGAGAATTTTTGAAACTTTACCATATTGACATAAACTAAAATGAAATACTAATTCCATATTTATTTTGAAGTATAAAATAAACACATTCACTAAACTTAATTCGAGAAGAAATTCTAATAAAAGTTACCATAGGCATATTTTTTTTTAAAGTAGATTATAGTAATACAATTTTAATAAAAAGATATTAAATGGAACATTTTGGTCAATGAAATAATTGAAACAAACATAAAAAGAAATATGAATGACCAATACAAATTAAAACGCTTCACTCATTAAAAAAGGACACAAAAATATAACTTAATTCTAATGCACTGTTGACAATACCTATTATTACAACAACAATAATACTTTATATTTATTTAACATGTTGATTGGCTAATTCTTTTTTTTACCAATATATTATTTTATTTATAAATCATTTAACCATTTTATTATAAATCAGAACAATAAAAACATTTTACGAATAAAATATCATCTGAACCAAAAATACGTTATTCAATGTTACTATTATACAAAAAAAACACAGGTAGGTATGTCTAATGTATAAAATCCTTGGTATACAATTATATTGTGACGTTAATTAGGAGAGGCTTAAGTCCAGCAGTGGACTGCTAACGGCCGTAGTAGTAGTAGTTTACAACACAAACATTTAAAAAAATCACAATTTGACACATTTTCTTTTCTCAAAAGTTCAGTAACAGTAAACACGAACACTGAAATATAAAATTGAATTGTATATAATTTTTTTTTTTAATCTGAATGAACTATGAAAAAAATATCTTATTACATATTATTTTGTAATATTAGAGTATTGGTATTGCATAACATTTTATATTTAAATACAAACATCAGATTTTATTTCTTTCAACAACTCTTTATTACTCATCAACATAATTTTATTTCCATTTATCACATACTTTTCACAACATCTCATAATTTTTTATTCTTTATCCATTTCAATACACAGTAAGGTACACATTTATTTTCTTATCATAATATCGGTCCGGCCGGACATTTTCATCATTTATTTATAATATTCATTTCTCATATTCATCATTTATTATCACAAGGGGCTCAATTTAAGGCTTCTTTGGCCTCCAACAATTTTCACAGAGGAATCTCGTTCGCACCATGATCAAACTGAAGGAATGGCACCCTTTTATTCACCTTATTAATTTGTGTACCTATATTTAAATACCACTTTCATAATAGCATTACATAACAAAACATTTATGCTTACTTCCAAAATGAATACTTCAGTACATACGAATCCAACATCGCTTTTGGGTGATCAATCCAAATAGCTGTCGAAAACCTAGTTACTGAATATTCCCTTCAACGTCATACATTCCTATAGCAATCTAAACACTCATTTCAAATTACTCATTCCAATACCATGCTTCCAAATAACATAAACCTTTCAATATGCCCATCTAATCACAGCGGTACCTAATTGCATACTAATGATTACAAAAAGATTTTTAATACCGTGCCTATATCCGACCAATTTTCCCTATTCCAAAACATAAAATAATATCCATAAATATCACAAGTATATAAGTATTGAAATATTATTCAAATCTTTTACACGAAAATGAACTCGTCTCAAATGTTACAATCGTTATAAATTACAAAATATGAAATTTTGTATAAGTACATACTGTTACTATATTTAGCCACATGATTCAACATAATATTTCTATAGAAGACTAATGTTCACACAATCACATGCAGGTGGCAAAACTTTTAGACGAATGCATTCCTTAAGATATTGCATCATAGCATAGGTGTCAAGTTTACTAGGTGTCGTTTTTATTAGCGCGAACTAACACACTACTGGACTAATTATAACTTATGATTCGTTATCACCAATAAAATAAAAGCTTGAAAATTAAAATATTAATAGTAAAATATGAATATCTATCTTTGATTTACTAATGCTTTGATACATTTTATATAATAAATAAAATATATGTATTAACTAATTACGTTTGGAAGTTAAGTTTATCGAAAATAAATTGCAACAAAGATTTACAAAAAATGTTCATAAATTTAAATTATAACAATGTTACTTATGCTAGTTAAAAGAAATGAAGAAGCAAATCCGTGCGCAACATGTAGTGTTGCTAAGGTATCGTATATCGGCGCTTGCACATTGGACACCTTATGCGCAATAACTTAGGAATGCGTTCTTACATGGGACGATTACAATAATTTCTTTAACAACAAAGAATAAAAATCTATAATTTGGCAACAATTTGGCAAATTTGTTGTGGGTTGAATTGCCAAACATATAATATTATTGTCAACAGGCATGTTTTTACTTTCATATTACTAATTACGACTACATAAAAGAGTATATGAAAAATAAAACTAACACAAAATGATCAATTGTTGTCCGCGCGGCAAATTTGAGAAAAAAAAAAAAGAAATACAGTTCACCTTACAATGTTCACGTTCAGGCACTGTGAGAAAAGGACACCGTGTCGTGTCCACGCTTCACGCGGAGCCCTCCTAGGCATCGTCGTCGTGTGGCCTTCACGAGACCGAAACCCAGGGCTCCCGGCTGCATCATCCTCGTGCAACCTCGCAATCCAGCTTTCCGCAGTCTCAAGTCATATAATATCGTTCGCCAGAAAATCGCAACAGGCGCAACGGCTCGATACGCCATTTAATTTTCATAATATCTTCGCCAAATATACGTCGATTCCACAAATAATATCAAAAACTTTATCTTTAAAAAAACCACTGGCTCAGTACTGCCAGAAGGCAGCACTGGCAGGGTCGCCATGCAATGATGGGCTTGGTGTCGTAAATAAAAGATGTTATTAGGTTCGATGATTACAGTATAATGTGTATCAAATAAGTATTACATTAGCTTATATAGTTGGGAAGGTGCATCGCACCCTACACCAAGTTTCTGTGGTATCATTATGCGTAAAATAAATTCATATTTTAATTACTCATTTTTTTTTGCAAAATGGAACCACAAGCATTCGGTTCTACCTTGTATAAATAAATATTTTGAACAGCAGAACCACAATTGATTGATTTTATTGTACTGTGGAAGGCGTAAACTTAAAGTTCGAAATTCTAGCTGAAATTGAGAGTTTCTACAAAGACCTGTACGCATCATGGAAGTCTAAACTCTTAAAACCAGGCAATGATGACTATAAAGCCCAACTCCCGCGCCAATATACGGAGAACTTCCCTGATGTCAACCAAGGCGAGGTACGAGAAGGTCTCGAGCAACTTAAGAACAACAAGTCTCCATAAGATGACGAAATCAGCACAGAGCTCTTAAAAGCAGGAGGGACTGTAGTCCTGAAAGAGCTGGCGAGCCTCTTTAATTCCATTATCCATCAGGGCCTTACAGTTCAGGCGTGGAGCGGGAGTGTGGTTGTCCTGTTCTTCAAAAACAGGTGACAAAATCTCGCTGAAAACATATAGACCCATTTCATTCTTCAGCCACCTCTACAAGTTGTTCCATACTTTTTGGCCAAATATACAGAAGACCAATGAGTACAATAAGCCGCTGTGTATGGCTTTCGTGGACTACGAGAAAGCCTTCGACTCCATCGAAACCTGGGTGGTTCTGGTTGCTCTGCAGCGGTCTCGTACCGATTGGCGCTACATCGAAGCGTTGATATGTTTGTATGATATCGCCACTAAGACCATCCAACTCCAGCCCCGTCGACGCGATTGAGATGAGGTGTGAGGCAGGGAGACTTAATATTTTAATCAGCTCTTCACCAGCGCACTCAAAGACTTCTTTAAGATGCTGGACTGGGCATAAACATTAACTGCGAATACATCTCACACCTTCGGATTGCTGACGATATCGTCATCGTTGCGGAGTCCCTGGAAGAGTTGAGCGGGATGCTCCACAGCCTAAATGGAGCCTCTCGACGTGAACTTGTCTCGGCATGAACTGAACAAAACCAAGATTATGTAAGACGAACTCATCATGTCGGAATCGGTTTATGTACACGGATGGATGCTTGAATGTGTTCAAAAGTATGACTACCATAAGCAACAGCTTGTGGTCTAGCTTGGTAGCAATAACTTCGAGAAAGAAATCGACCGTAGTGTCCAGTTGGGTTGGGCAAACTACGTCAAGTTTTCTCTTCGCCCCTACCACAATACCTGAAGACCGAAGTCTACAACCAATGCTTCCTACCTGTTATGACGTACGGTGCCGAGACGCGGACACTCACAGTGGGACTAGTCCCCAAACTTAAAGTCACACAGCGGGTATAAAATCCGCAACGAAGTTATCCGACAAAGAACCAGAATTACCGACATAGCTCACAGAATAAGTAAGCTCACGAGGCAGTGGACTGGTCATATCTGCATAAGTACTGATGGCCGATAGACCAAGCTTGTCCTAGAGTGGAGACCACGACTCGGTAAGCCTAAGGTAGGGTGGCACCCGGTTAGGTGGACTGACGACCTGAAATCGAGGCTGGGACGAAATGGATGCGAAAGGCTAAGAACCATGTACTGTGGCGCGTGTTGGGAGAGGCCTATGTCCAGCAGTGGATTGCTATAGGCTGCATATCAAAGGTTTATTACGATAATACATTCATGTATATTGGTAAATCCATGGCTTTACCGACATACATGAAACCCATGGGTTGTGGTTCTTTTCTGCATATGAGGAAAGCTATTAGTTAGTAAATATTAAACGGAACCACATGCACATTTTCTTAATTATCTAGAAAAATTAAGAGTATCCAGAGCAAATTTATATACACATACTTAAATGAGTAATTTATCAATACAATTATATAAAATAAAAGGAATATTTTACGTAATCTAACAGAGCTGCACATGTTTTTGTAAATCCATTGATATCTCAGAAGTGCGTTTTTGCTGGGTGGTTCCTTTTTGCATAAATACGGACAATTTATTGTAGTTTTATTTTACGACCTTTCGTAAATCGTATAATTAAAACGTTGGCAGCAATGGAGTATACTCTGCTTATTATAATTTTAAAACGTAAATATTTTCATGGCTGTAAATAAAACTTTAAAATGTTGACGCACGTGAGGTAGTTTATAGCGTCTGTAATGAAACTGTACATAGACCGGTGGTTTTTACTAATCTTATAACTCATTTATGTAATGTTTAATAAATAAATCGACTACAAAAACTTCATTCGGATCTCTTTCTTTGTTCCAATTTCTGGCCGTCTTCGTATATAATTAGCATACTCAAACAGCCTAAGTAAACGTATTTTTAGTACGCGACCGAAGTGAGATAGTATAGAGCAGAAGAGTATAGGTCGAGTGCAGTCGGTACATAAATATCTGGTTATTGCGCGTTTTGAGTGGTGCCCGCGATCCCGACACACTTCCGGAACTAACAGCCTCCGCGGCTGTAAACGTCTCTAGCGCCTGACTTTCGGTGATTTACTCCAATTTTATGTGTCGCCTCTACTCTGAATTTATATTAAATTTATTTTATGGTACAATTTTACAACCCTGAACATGTTACGATGGCCGTTTACGTCGTTTCGTTCGAACATGTGTTTAAGCATATTACGTCGCGTTTATTCACTTTTAATTAGATCACTATATTTACGCACTTCACCGCTCACAGAAAATAATTAAATGAGCGCGTCAAACAGAAATACTTAATTCAGCTGTATATTTCGATTATTTTCTGTCTACGTTGCCGCGTTCGAAAATCGAATAAGCCAATTATTAAACGATCAAAAAAATTGGGACAGCCAGCGAAGCCATTTCTTGTTTTCGCCGAAGCATCATAATGCTGTTAATGGAAGGAAAAATCCGAATGGCATCGTACAGCTGCGGACAGAGGACTGTTGGTACGCAGGATTAATAATTATTAATCCTGCTTATTCACAGGACAAAGCCGAGAGGTGAAATGAGCTTTTTTGTTTATATCCACTTACGTCTGTGCGAATCTACGCCGCAAATGGGTGTGTTTAATGTGTCAGCGGCAAATATATTAAATTTATTAATGTCGTGATAACAGCGACCTTACTGTGTTCGCACCGTGTAGTTGAGGACTAATAACACTTTCTAAGAACATGCCTAAATATTTACCAAGGACAAGAAGATTAAGAGTGGTCTCGTACCTAAAATGTTTTAAGTTTCATAACAAGGGCTGAAAATTAGTTTATCTATCAATTTTTTCCTAAAGAAGGTTACCGTCTTTGTGGTTTGATAAAAGTTTACAAACTAATTGTTTATGGCGCTAAATGTTACTATAAATTATGGAGATAATGCTGTTGGAATGGATAAAATTGTAGAGATTTTGAAGATTTCGTTATTACTTGGGGATATGGTCTGATCTAATTTATTATCCCGGGATTTTGGAGCCAATTCCGGGCGCCGTGACGTACGGGATTCGGTAGGCTATAAAATAATAAAAAAATTAGTTGCTAGGAGCTTTTATACAGTATACTTACATTTATTGTTAAAAGTTTATTAATTAGGTTTTAAGACTAACATAGTTTATTAAATCAATCGATAAAAACTTAATATTGAACACTTAATTGCGGAGTTGTCATTTATATTGTGAAATTGTTCCATAAGGAACGTGTTGCCACTTACACGAGAAAAGGCCGGGGTAGAAAAACTGAGAAAAAGAAGAAAAACTTTAGTATTTTTTATTAATACATTGATATAAGCTATTTTTTTATAATAATAATAATAATAATAATCTTTATTTGCAAGAACATTGTTACATAGATGGTAGATCGTCTTAAAATTAAATGTGTACATAATGTTCTGCCTAAATTGGGCATGCAAATGTCAATAGAAAAGACAAGTAGTTAAAGGCACATCATACATTCACATAATCTGTCTATTTATAATTTAGAAACTCTTTTACTGTATAAAATCCTCTATCTATTAACTAACTCTTAAGGCTTTTAACAAATGTTTTATAGGGTAGGTCCTTTATATTGTTAGGTATGCAATTGAATATATATCCAGACATTGCAAAACAGTTCTTTTTGTAAAGTTCAGTCCTAGGAATTTTAGGCAAAACAATTCTGTCCGGATCCCTGGTGTTTCTCAAGTACATATCCTTCGCTTTAGTAAACAGATCTTTATTAAGTTTAACAAATTTGGCAATTTCAAATATATACATGCTTGGCAAAGTAAGTACCCGTAACTGTTTGAAAAGAGGTTTGCAGGATATCCAAGGTGCTACCCCACAAATTGCTCTTATGCATTTCTTTTGAGCAATGAAAGCCCTGTTTACCTCAGTAGAATTGCCCCACAGAATCAAACCATAATTAAGGACGGAGGCCATATAACCATGGTATGCACTCATGACCGTGTTTTCTGATGAGATTCGTCTTAATTTAGCTAAAACATACACAAATCCATTTATTTTATTACACACTTTGTCTACATGTAGCTTCCAATTAATATTTTTGTCCAAGACTATACCAAGAAACATTGTATGATCAACTTCCTCAATTACAAACCCATTATGCATTACGTTTAATTTTTTTGATTTACGCCCGTATGTGGTAAATTGAATATATTTAGTTTTTGTAAGATTAACATTTTTATCAAAAATATTTAACAATTATTATCCCCCATCCAATTCACAACAGATTTAATAGATTTATTGATGTCAGAATTGTATAGAGCAATGTTATCAATGTCAATATTATTAGCAATGTCAGTATTATTTTCAATGTCAGCAGCATTATCAATGTCAGAATTATTTTCAATGTCAGCAGTATTATCAATGTCAGTCTTATTGTCAATGTCAATATTATTATCGATGTCAGTATTATTATCAATGTCAGTATTATGTTTATTACAATGAGTGGCATATTTCTGGATGTCATTAGTTTTAGATGTAATAATTATTGAAATGTCATCGGCAAACAGAGTGCATGAATTTTTAGTTACATCTGGGAGGTCATTGACATACAACAGAAACAATAGCGGACCGACTTTCTACGATAAGGGCAATTTGGGCGACATCTGTAGGTACGATGTTTTATTTACCTTATGGCGGAAGATTCCTTTTGTTCCACTCGTAACTTTGAATGTTCCAAGTTCGATTGGGCTGAATATTCGAGATTTCATCTGATAACTAGAGGATACCCGCAGCATAAAATTTAACTGTTTCTGCTCGTTCCAAGAATTTCGGACAATCGCTTCTTAGTGCACCTTTACGGTCGCTAAGGAACGTACATGCCAAATTTTAGCTTCCTGCGCCCAATAGTTTTAGCTGTAGCTTGTCTGTCAGTCAGTCAGTAACGCAAGTTTTTGGCCACTAAGATGGATTTTGGAAATTGGTCTGATAGACTACCCATAGACATTGCTCTACGGAAATTGAAAGTAGGTTACGAATTGTTGGATTGCATGTCTATTTATCCCTTTAGGAACAATTAAATGTTTTTATGTATATGTTATTTTTAGTTAATAAGCTAATTCTTGTTGCACGTGTAACTTTAGATATACTTCAGATGTATCATGTAGGTCGCAGAAAAAAAAAATTTTTGAACGCCTTTCCGGCTCTATTTATAAGTCATGTCTCGCAGGGGTCTTTAAAAATGTTCAAGAAACGGTCACAAAGAACACTAAAAAACATCAATTTGTGAATCACACTTAAATTGACATGAAGTGCTGTCGCGTGTGAAGGTTTATATCACAGCACACGGTGCATTATTAAGCGGTATGTAGACCGCTGAAACGCTAAGTAGGTACGACATCCGTGCAGTATAATATATTTTGAATTACTAGAATGCCTAAAAATATATTTCTCCTAACGTCGAAATGGTGAAGTAACTTTCAGTCTACTTATTGATAAACAGTTACTATGGACTTATAAGTAGCTTATTTTTCGCTCAAAATTGATATTACAAATAACGTTTCCACACCCCTACGTCAACACTTTTACACATACCATATACCTCACGCTGAGAGCACAGCGTCTTTATCACATTAAACGCCATGTGGCAGACACTGTAGAAAATCTGTTGTTCACGGTCATTTGTGACCGCACCCCAATCCATGTGTTAGAACTTTGGAAATTTGACTCACCGCCGACACACAGGGTTATTTATGTGGCTGCGATCTTTTGGAGGAGTTTGTTCGGCGATTGAGTGGGTATATACATACCTATGCACCCTCTTAAAATTTAGATAGAAGATACCTACATTATTTGTGGCAGTCACAGCCCTATTGTTTATTCGAATCTGAATCTATACCAATATTATAAATCAGAGTTTGTTTGTTTTGGTTGAATGCACTTACCTCAGGAACTACTGGTCCGATTCAAATATTTTTTTTGTGTTGGGTGTTGGGTAGCCCATTTATCACGGCAAGCTATGTAGCATCACTCTATGAGCCACGGGCGCAGAGCAGTAGCCTCAAGTAACGCGGATGTATCTGTGGGATGAGCTAGTATATAATATGTTTTGACGTTCATACGTGTTTCTGTGCAAACTAAGTGAAAAACATGACTTTGAATTACGAATAACGGAATCAACTATAATAACTTCTGCCGATGCTGCTGGGGATATTTTAGGCATGAGAACATTAATTGAGTAACTTAGTAGGTAATAGCGCACTGGAGAAAAAGCGAAAACTATTTTGCGAGGTTTCTAATTAAAGAATTACCCTGTATTTCGGTAATTTCGTATCGTCTACGGACATGGGTACTTTTAATTAAGTACATACCTTTATACTTAAGATTTAGAGACAAACTTACACTACCTTCTGTGTTTTGACACCAGCTACAATGTTTTCTATTACTTTCTGCAAAAATCCTTTCACAAACTACTTTGATAGATGTATCAAAGTACTCTGTTGTATCAAAGTACCTACTATTACAATTCAAACTCAATATAAACTCGATACGCATAGTATCCTGCGTCACCCACTTTATTCAATATCCGTGTTAGAACAATGTTACTTTGACAAACGGAATAAAGTTCTGAACCACGCTATATTTTATATGCTAACATGTATTATGTAACAGTAAAATTTCAGTAGATTCAATCGTGTTTAATTATAAGACGAAATGTGATTCAAATTTGTCTGCGAACAAGGTCGTGTCTAATTGATTTAGATGTCTAGAAAATCAATGAAGCACGTCAAAGTATGATGGTGAACTTATTAATTGCAATAAAGGGAATGATGGATGATGTCTTGCAACTTGTAAAAGCTGCTGGGTGTTGTGAACATGTTAAACTAGTAAAGTTAAACATGTTCACAACACCCAGCGTAAAAGTTAAGCGTATTCTGCCGAATATATTTGTGCATATGATGTATTATCAGAATACATAATTTCGAAAAATACATAGCCCTCCGTTTTGTGTGCCGTGTGCGCTCTAATTTTCTCGCCGCGGGCGCTTAATTGTGAACCTGCTACAGCCAAAATAATACAGGCAACTCGACTACCAAGCACCCCACCGGATGGAAGGTATGCTAAAGTTGGCCGTTTTCCAGTTTTTGCCCCGAAAGAAAGATCTAAGTTTCGTGTCACAGGCTAAGCAATGGTAATGCGTTTCAAATGCTTACTACGTTTGTGCTATAAACCAGGAAGGAATTGTTTTGTAAAATTGGGCACAGTTGAGTTGTCGTTTAATTTTACCCGTTTTTTACACGTTTAAAGGGAAAGGGTAGCGCATCATGAAACATATGAAGCATTTTAATAACAGGTTTCATTCATATCATGTGTAATGTAACGTATATTTTTTTATAAATTACACTTTCAGTTTTTGTCGAGTATAAGGGTTATACGGTATAACATCAATAATAGTTCAACATCACTTTCGTATTAAACACAAAGATACAAATACTTTAGAATGTTAGTATGTTTCTATGAAAACAATGAATCTTTTTGCGTATTCATACGTTCGAAAGGTTTATTAACACGTTCAAAACTACAAAATACAACAAAACAAACTACAACACTACGAATTCATATTTCGTGCACGGCTTGATTCATGCGATATGATGCCCGGACCAGAATAATATTGCTATTTAATATAGTAATTAAAGGAAAATCCATATTAAAGTTTAAAGTAAAAGAACAACTCGGCATTTTACTCCGGCTGTCATACCAACAGATACTTCATATTTCTCACAGAAACTTATAAGAACAATTTCTTACTCTTGAAGATTAAAACTGATCCATCATAATTAATAATAATTTAGCTTAATGAGTATAAGATAAATAACAAACTTTATGAAATCATGCTGAAACAACAAATAAATAAAAAGTTGGGTTTAGTCAGGAATATACACATAATAAATAGGAGTTTAAGATAATCTCATAGTTGGTAAGATAAATAAGGCGGGCTTATATAAGTACTGTAAGAAATCATAGAATATCTATCACGAATATAAATCCGATGGCATGTGTACTTTGATGTGGATAGGACAACTTGCATATCTTGTTAAGCTGTACAATTTAGGGCAAGCTAGGCTTCATAGCCACAGTCTACTACGCTAAGATGACGATGATGATAACTAGTATTTGATAAGTTGATGTAGTTCGTTTAATGTTGGCATTCGATATTTAAGATTTAACTCCTTTACTTTTCAAATGCTTCAACCAGCTGACATATTTCCTCGACGTGGTCCCGTATCTATAGACTGATATTACAGCGACAGATGTAACAAAATGCTAATGATGCTATTCATCATCATCAGTCTGTGGTATAAAGGCCTTGCCAGTGGCATGCAATTGGATAAAAACTTCAGTAATCATACCGGACGTTTCTATGAACACTAAAGAATCGTTTTCAATCGGTACTTGCTGTAACACGATTACTAAAGTCACCTAGTTTATAATTAAGTTTATTTTAGTTGATTATCAACAAAATGTAAATATGTCAACCTAGTACAGCTTATCTTTGTCCTGTTCGTCGACAGCGGCGCTTACTTGATGTATTGTAATGGATGGTCAATAAATAATGCAGTACTGCCTTATCTCTCAATCGTTTAAGGTGTGAAACGTCAATATTTTGGATAATATTAACATAACTGGCTTTATTATGTGGCTATCTGAATTAACGAGTAATTGTGAATACATAATTGATTTTATACTACTATTAATATTATTTACATTTGACTGTAATTGTTATTGTATAGATCGCATTTGTGATTATGAGTTGATTTGTAGCAGATAAAATGATGTAATGTACTACTCCGTCAAGAAAGTACCTGGAAAAGATCAATAATACACAAACTGTTTGTTATTCATCCAAATTCATTTGATCACCTTAAAGGTATGCTCCTTCAGAAACGATACTCTTACGCCAACGAATAATCCAATCATCAAAACATTTTTAAACGCTGTTTCCGGAATTGAGTTCAGTTCTCCCCGCAAATTTTATTCTACTTTATGTCTTCTACCGATTGAAAACGGGTGCCACGAATTGCCTACATTACCGATAAAGGGGTAAGCTGCAGCCCTTAATTCTTTAAAAAAGGCACTGGTAAAATGTCACCGTGTGTTAATTAAAAAAATATAAATAAAAGAAATGTACCTGAAGTCGTCCTGCATTAAATATTTATCTACGCGGCAGCGCCATCCATAAGTAAGTGCAAATAGGTAAGTCTCTAAGGACTTATTCTGAAAACACCATACGCAAGGGTTAGTTCAACAGTTTCTGTGTGATTTTATCATTCTTCACGTTCTGCGCCTAGAATATCCTTACTAGTAATAAGTTATTACCGTTTTTAATTTTATATGATTTTCTGATAGATTTTTCATACATTATCCAGTATCCTTCTTAATCCTCATAGGATTTGGCAAATTGTTTTGGGAAGTAGCAAGACCATAAAAATGGTGTCCTATTTTTCAATTAATGTGGACGAAAATATCTATTTAAATGTCATGAGACTGGTTTTAAGATTTTTAACCTAGAAACAAAGAACTTGTTACCTAATTGACACACATTTTTATAGATTCGTTTCTTGTGTTGTTAATTGTAATTATACCTAATTATATCGAGATAGAGACAAAAAGCTAAATATACCTAATTGATTAGCTTCGTTGGCTTCTTAATTAGATTTAAAAAGCGTAAAATGTTCTTATAGACTTCTAAGAATAAGTAATGGTTATGACTATTTAGACCAACATGATATTGACAGCTATAAACTCTCGAAAAAATTACACGTATTATTTTTTTTAACGAAATTAAATGTAAGTAAGTAGGTCCTGTACGTAATTTAATTACACAGAAGTCGCTAGGGTTGATGAATATCCCCCCCGTGGGATCTCCACCTTGTCGTGGTGGGGGGGCTCAGTAACCGTGGATTGGTCACCCGCGGTGAAGCTAAGAGGGATCCAGGAGGGGACGCTCCGCGTGGGCTTGGAGGGGCCTGCGCAGGATGCGTCCAACGGTGCGGGTGCGGGGGACAGTTCTGTCTGTCCTTCGCAGTCGGGTGCGGTCGCGGGAGGAGAGGCGTGTCGGTGTTGCGTTGCCGCGCGCCCTATCTCCCGCGACCAAATGGGGGCGCACCATTCGATGCGTCGCCGTGGGGCCGCAGAGGAAGAGGAGATGCGGTGTTGCGTTGCCGTCCTCCCTATCCTCTGCGGCCGCTGGGCGTTTTGGCGGCGGAGTCCAACACCTTAATCAGTCGCCAAGGGGGTTTTGTTCGGGGCCCGCCTGACCATCTGGCGGGCCAATACCCGTCGGAGGGTGGCGACGAGTGCTTAGGTGATGCCCCACCCTCCGACACACGGGTACATGGCGGCAGTCGAGGTGGTTTTTAGTGGAAACACCACATACTCCGGCTCTTATTTCCCCCAAGAGTCGGAGATCCGAAGGGATTTTCCACCTCGTAAAACAAAAAAAAAAAAAAGGGGTTGATGAATATCAATTAGTATTTTGAGCTTTGAAACTACAATATTGATATCATAGCTGGCTTAGTTTACTTAGTTATTTGCGATAATTTCTTAGTAAAGTTTGATGTTCGCAGAAATTCGAGACATCGAGTCGTTAAGCGAGACATAAAACCAACAGCGAAGAATACGGCAGTTAGTCGGCTTACCGACGATTAACTTTGGCAGAAAATTAAAACCGACGACGGAGAGATAATAAAAGCAGTTGGTGAAAATACGTGACCAATATGTCCTAGGAGGGTTCGGCGGCTTGATCCACAAGTTTATGTACCTCACGTACCGCGAGTTTGCTTTGCCAACGTGCGATGGCTACTTTACTGCTTGCGCGGCTCGCTTCGCTCGGATATCGAATCAAACTTCAATCACTCTCAGCATACAATGTCAACTATGTACTGAATACGGGATCGTGAGCAATGCTTCGTAATCAGATCCGTTTAACGTATTGTCCACAAACTTGTTTAATGTGTTTCTCTCAACGACATTGCTCAAAGCCAATGAACGGCTCGTCTATACATGAAAGAGCCACATACGGCTTAATTAACTCTAATCCTACATAATTAAAAGGATCTTATCAAACGGGTGTGATACAAACAGGCAACTCGATTCGTCGTCCGGTCCGAGCTGAAACTATGCAAAGTTTTAATTAAGCCGTTTTATCAAATATGAAGGCGGATTGGTAGGGTACGGCCGCGAGTCGAGGGTCAGCGTTGGATGAAAGGGTGCGATGACTATTGGAAGGCAACGGTTTCAATCACGCCAGAACTTCGCTCGTTAGACCACATACACGTCAACAAATCACTATTCATAACATTTCACATACAGCTCTTTCATGTCGGCGACGAGTTGAAAGTCCTCTGTCTACTAACTTTCCATCAATATAAATATACATTAGCCGTAGGCGTGGATGAATGCTACAATTCAATACGAAAAATCGATTGTCCTAAAAAGCTAATGAAACATTTTTTTCGTTAGGCTACTTTTTGGCAACAAGGTATTTGTGTTAAACATTTATTTGAATGCGCTTTATTTTTCATCAAGATTTTAGTAATTTACTCATGCAAACCTAGGCGCTGTTTTTACGTTTATACGTTTGCTGTGTTGGATGCGAGAATAATGATTTCTAAATATATGATGCCACACATCATAATATATATTACACCAAAAAATATGTAAAATAAAACATTTGATGACCAAAGTGAACTGTTAATAAAAAGTCCCTAAATAAATAATAAGATAAATAAAGTATGTGGTTGCAAATTAATAATAATAACACAAATTATCGTCGGTCATAGCACAAAATGGTCTGCCGGCTGCGAATCATTACAATTTATTATGTGATCGTGAATCTCACTTTTCACACTGTTTTGATTATTTTTTTAAATGCGTAGATATTTTTGTGTCTCTTCTGTCTCTGTTCATTTTTCGATGCGACAATACTCCAATATATTCTATAAAAATTGGGAGCTATCTATAATAAACGAGTCAAAAGAAATTTTATATATTGTCGTTTTGATGAAGCAGTCTAAGAAACAGTAAAAGAAATATAGCGTTCTCAAGGTAGTTTTATAGTGAAGTGATGGTTCTGCGGGCGCTAGTAAGTTATTTATCAATACGTGTATATATAAGGCGTGATAAGTTAGCACCGATAAGAGTTTCTTATTTGTTAACGTTGGAAGTTCGCATTAAAAAGACGAATGCAGGTTCGGCGCAAACGATTTAATGGCCATATTTAAGGTTCGCCTCTTGATCCGCTTACAAAACGAATCAGTTGCGAAATTGCTTTCTAAATTGGACTAGTTCGGTGGTAGACAATTTGGCTACACATTTGTATTCTTACGGAGAAAAATAGCATATACCTCGAATATCTGATAGTGAACGTCGGAGGTCTGTCGGCATCCGTCGAGTCACACAGTTGGGCTCGAGCCAATCATTCGATCGAAATGAAATATTTCGTAGCTTATATCATATAATTTAGGGACTTAATGAAAAAAGCTCACCTTTTTTCATTTAGTATGTTCATGTATGTATACGCGGAGAGTATTGGATTTGTTTCGCTGTGACGTATTTCAAAACAGGCAGGATATTAATTTGGTTAATATTGATTATTGATTAAATTGCCTATTAATTAGACATTTGCTAAACGCTCTGTTGTTTGCCCTGCAGATAATATCGATGCGCGGAGAGCGCACGATTTAAACAACGCGTTTTCGTGTGTGTATGGGCGCACAGTAAATAAAAAGAGCCACGAAGTGTAACTGTGTTCCGCGCTCGCTATTCTTAATGGGAATAGCAATGTTAACAGTTCTTCCTCATTGTCTATAAATTGGATGCCGCGGCAATTTGCTCATCGTACTGTTTTTAAAATGGGTATTTTATTGTTCTCTCTTTTATTTAAACTGAAATTACTCCTCATTCATTAGGACGAGAGGACGCAGCGCACTCCACTCCATTTTTATTTTCCATTGTTGGTTTTCAAAATTAAGCCCCAGTAACAATTGCTTTGTTAATAAGGGTTCCACGATTAATCTGCTTTATTTTTTTTCTTTTCGACGAAACAAGAAAGTCTTCGGACGACATTAGTATTTTTCTTTTTCTAAATAAATCAGACCGGAATGCGTTTTAGGTATTTAATGTAGCAAAAAAACGTGCTTTCTTTAAACGCTTTGTTTGGCACCGACAATAATGAAAGTGATTATAATGGATGATACTTACGACTGTTTTCTTTACTTTGTTTAAGCTTTAAGAGAGATAGAGGTGCAGTATTAAATACATTCAACGTGCAATGCGGATATTGTTACAGACTCTTTAGTTGCATCATAAATACTTTTTAATAATTTTATATTCTTTACTGTGTCATAGCTAACGTCATTGATTCTTTTCTGTCTTCTAACTTACGTTCGGTACAAATAAAATAAAACAACTTAATGTATGCAAAAAGCCTTTATTTTATTGGCGACGAGGATAATTGTGTTGTTCAGTAAACACCATGAACGCTGAACAATTTGCGGCATTCCTTACCGCGCAACAAGAACAACAAAAGGCACTAACAGTCCTACTGCAGCAGCTCGTTCAACAGCAACAACACCAGGGAAGCCCCTCAACAGGCAACAACACCAAGAATAACGATGGTAACGAAGCACCCACGACATCTAAACAAAACATTGTAAAACACTTCAAGTGCGACAAGTTTAACCCAGAAACAACCACTGCTGAAAACTTTATCGATCTGTTTGAAGCAAAATGCCGAATTTGGGGCAAAGAGGCTGTTAGTATTCAGAAAGACCTACTTATTAACTATCCGTGTGGTGACGGATTAAGAATACGAAATGTCACCACCCCATATCATCCCATGGGTGTCGTAAGAGCCGACAAAGGGAGCATATTATGCAGAGAACAGCACTGTAAGAGAAGGAAAACTTGATACAAACCCTATACCAACCCGTTTGGCCAGCGTGGTATAGTAGGCCAGTTCCTCCTTTCAAAGGAGAGGCCTAGTCCAGCAGTGGACTGTTAAAGGCTGATTATGATGATGACTTATTAACTGCATAACACCTGAAATATACCACGAGCTGATTGTAGCTTTGACCCCTGATTTTGATACAGCAACATACGACGATATAAAGATGAAACTATTGGACTTATATAGAACAAAGAAAACACGATACAAAGCCTTAATAGATTTTTGGAACTCTACGAAAGAAAGCGGCGAAACTATGGAACGTTATGCTAATAGACTAAAGGAACTCTCGAGGGACTGTGGCTACGAAGGGACTATGCTTGAGAGACAGCTTCGTGATCGTTTTGCAACCGGCTTGAACCATACACAACTAGAGGTAGATTTAAAGCAAAGATGGCCTGAGCTACGCGAAGTAACAGAAGGGGGCAGACCGAGAGAGATAACATTCGCAGAAATATTTTCAGTTGCCCAGTCACGCGAAATCGCATAGAACGACAGCAGCGCCGTGAATAACAAACAAAATGACTACGTTAACAGAATACACCAAAAGAGACAAGGCAAACGCAGTGATACAACGACTAACGAAACAGCCAGGAAGTTGCGACTAGATCAATGCCGACGATGCGGAAAGCGGGACAAACATAACTACGAGAACTGCTCAGCTAAAGACCACCCTTGTACGGCATGTGGAAGCACAGGACATTACGAGAGTGTATGCATCAAATCAGGTAGAGCATATTTGACGACACAACCTAAACGCTCCCAACGTTCTAACAAGGCCGATAAAAACAGTAAAACACAGAGGATCAACAATCGAACAGATGCATTAGAGACCTCATCAATGACAACGTCGCACTCCGACTCCTCGGCGGAAGAGAGTGATAGCGAGTACAACCCTGTTCACAATATTACTAAGAAGACAACCCGGTGCAAGAAAATTGACGTGACCATTAATGGGGTAAAATGCACGATGGATTGGGACCCAGGATCGATCTACTCTATAATTACCACAAAATTGTGGAAAAAGATTGGAGCCCCGGCGTTAATGAAGGGACCGAAACTACAAGCTTATTGCAATTTCAAGCTCAAACCGAGAGGTATAACTGACGTAACAGTTGAAGTAGACAACGTACAAAAGATTTTACCTGTTGTAGTTATGGACAAGGCAGATCCTATGCTTTTCGGGTTACAATGGTGTGAAATGTACGACATGACCTTTCCCAAGCCTGTCTACTCCATCAAACGCACCAAAGAGACGTCACTGGACCTAGTGCTAGCTACCCACACCGACCTATTCGACAACAAATTAGGGAAGGTCAAGGATTACCAAGTTAGGATCCACATCAAACCTGGCAGCGAAGCAAAACACCTACCGGCACGTCCCATCAAATTCAGCATGCGCAAAAATATAGAAATAGAATTAGAACGGCTTCTGCGCGACGCGATAATAACAGAAGTGGACCCCAACATGAGACCTATAGAATGGGCTACACCTACAGTCAATGTTTTAAAACCAACAGGCCAAGTACGTATATGCGGCGACTACCGAACAACGATAAACCCGGTGCTTATCAAACATACTCATCCCGTACCTCTATTTGACCAGTTACGACAACGTCTGGCTCACGGAGAGAAATATTCAAAAATCGACCTTAAAGATGCTTATCTACAGTTTGAAATAGCTCCGGAATCAAAAAAGTACTTAACAATATCAACCCACAAAGGATACTTTGTCTACAACAGAATGCCCTTTGGTATTGCAACAGCACCCTCAATTTTCCAACATTTTCTTGACAAACTACTTGATGGCATACCAAAAGTCGCTGTATTTTTTGATGATATTGCCATTACGGGGAAAAATGACAAAGAACACATACAGACCCTTTCAATGGTTTTCAACAAATTGAAGCAAGCCGGACTCAAAGTCAATCTCAAAAAATGCACTTTCCTACAGCCAGAAATCGAATATTTGGGTCATATTATTGACAAAAATGGAATACGACCAACAAAATCCAAAATTGAAGCAATTTCGAAAGCACCACCCCCAACAAACACCAAGGAACTGAGGGCGTTCTTAGGACTCGTCAATTTTTACGAACGATTTATTCCACATTTACACAGTGAATGCGCTGACTTACATGAGTTAACGGGGGGCCGTCGAAAATGGCAATGGACTGATCACGAAAACGAATTATTTCTTAAGACCAAGAAATTAATAACAAGATCCAAGTCACTTGTGGCGTTTGACGAACACCGGCCTCTTTTCCTATCCTGTGACGCCTCGGAGAAAGGAGTAGGCGCAGTCCTATACCACAAGGATAATAACGACATCGAACAACCTATTGCGTTTGGCTCGCGGAAACTGAAACCGGCGGAAATCAAATACTCTGTTATCGACCGTGAGGTATTGGCAATATTCTATGGCATTCAAAAATTTGACCAGTATCTCAGAGGCACTAAATTCACACTGGTAACCGACCATAAACCACTTATTCACATATTGGGTCCTCAACGAAATCTGCCAAAAATTGCTAACAATAGACTTGTAAGATGGGCACTCGTCATTGGAAATTATGATTACGACATCATTTATAGAAAAGGTGAGCATAACATTATCGCTGACTACCTCTCCAGGATGCCAAATAGCAAGGAAGAGCCGAATGTCTCCGAGCTATCAATATGCAAAATCACCGAGAAGTTACAACATAATAAAATGGATGATTTGGCCTTAAGTGAAGAGCGTATCAGAGAAGAAACGAAGCACGATGCCACGCTGAAGCAAGTCTTACAATTGATCAAAACCGACTGGTATAACTGTACACATGATGAGCTTAAACCATTCCTCAGAAAACGAAACGAATTGTCTATAGAGAATAAGATTATCATGTGGCAAGGTAGAGTTGTCGTACCGAGTAAATTAAAACTTACAGTACTACGTTATTTGCACATTGGCCATCCTGGGACATCTGCAATGAGAGCTCTAGCACGCTACTATGTATGGTGGCCAACTCTCGAAGAAGACATTGACAATTTTGTTAAACAATGCCAAAAATGCCAAGAAAATCGTCCTAACAACCCAGAACTTCCAGTATACTCTTGGTCTATCCCAGAGAAGGTATGGGAAAGAGTTCACGTTGACTTTGCTGGGCCCTTCGAGGAAAAATATTGGCTAGTACTGTCAGATGCGTTATCAAAATGGATAGAGGTTAAACCGATGATAAAGATAACCACCAAGACATTGTGCGAGAAATTAGATGGCATTTTTACAACTTTCGGATTACCTCAAGTTATAGTGTCTGACAATGGACCTCAGTTCACTTCCAAAGAATTCCGAGCATATTGCAAGTCGCAGGGTATAGTACACATGACATCTTCACCCTATCATCCTAGAACTAATGGATTGGCTGAACGCCTGGTGCGAACTTTTAAAACAAGAATGGCCGCAAGTGAAGCAGATCGACCTAACCAAAAGCGTAGATTGCAAAACTTCCTGTTTTCTTATCGGATTACACCGCATACTACCACAAGCAAGTCACCAGCCCAAATGATGTTCGGCAGACAGCTAAACTGCTTACTGGATAATGTGAGGCCAAATATGAGAAGGACATTGCGCTATAAAAATGTACAAGCCAATATCGAATCTGAACAAAAGACCCCGATTTTCCAGAATGGGGAAGCAGTGTACATCCGTACCAAACTGGACAATAAGTGGAAACCGGCTGTAATAGAGGAGAGGAAACACCGGTATTATTATGTGGTGAGAACTCCAGAAGGAGTCTTGAAGCGCAGACACGCCGACCACATACGGCCCCAGGGAGTGTGGCTCAGTCACCAATTAACGACCGAGATAGTGAGAGGGAACCATCGACACCTGCTGGATCATCGTTTTCAACACCACATGATCTACTACCGCGTGCCAGTTCAACTCCAATCAGTCAAGCAGCAATTGAAGCCGCTGCCGCCTCACCGCTAACACTCGATCAGACACCGGTGTTGAGGCGTAGCAAGATGACCGTACGTCCGCCACACCGCCTTATAGAGCAAATGACCTAAGGCCGGGAGGAATGTTACAGACTCTTTAGTTGCATCATAAATACTTTTTAATAATTTTATATTCTTTACTGTGTCATAGCTAACGTTATTGATTCTTTTCTGTCTTCTAACTTACGTTCGGTACAAATAAAATAAAACAACTTAATGTATGCAAAAAGCCTTTATTTTAGATATAAAAGTATGATACTATAACTAATCACATTTGTAGCAAAACATATACACAATAGACCATAGACAATAGATTAAATTATACATCATTGCTCGCTAAACTGTGAAGGAAAACATCTTGAGGAAACATGCATACCTATCTCAGAGACATCCTGAGGTTTGTAAGGGTAGCAGCAAGTGGCGATCTGTTGTCTCTGCCTACCCCGACGAGAAAAAGACGTGAGTATATGTATCTATGTAATGCGACCAACAGATGGAGAAACTAAGGTAGCAATAGCCTAGTGGGGAGACTGACAGACTGCTACGCATATGGTTTCGAGTTCTGACCTACGGCGCACCCTAACGACTTTTCGAAGAGTATATACAGGGTTGACAAGGATACGACCAACACATTTGAATAATGTCAAGTGTGTAGTACGTCCCACAGAATAAAATCGAAAATGAGGAGAATTAAATCGAAATATGCAGTCAGTTCACAGTTTTATTAAAGCTACGGTGTTAAAAATACATTGAAGACGATATTGGTAAAGAAAATTTGTAAGATTGAAAGCTGTATTATTTACGTGCCATATTTAATCCAAGTATAATCTACGTAGCTACATAACTGACGGAGTACCGACCAGGCTCACGTTAAGGTGTGTAAATATGGATTATCTCGAGTAAACATAATAAGCATTTTGTCAAATTAATCTTACATTTATACTTCTAGCTTTTCTAAAGTACGTCGGGGTCGTTTTCTGCGTGTAACCCGACCTGTTGTTTATCGTTATTAATACGTCGCGACTACCCTCGGAAGGTGATGCGTGTCATATCTTTTGCGCTCATGGTTACGAATATGATATCTTTATACCTACGGGATAAAAATAACATATTGCATGGTTTGTGTTTTCGTAGTATTGGAACTAATAAAATATATAGTAAATAAAAAACAGCATTGGGTAAATAAAATATTACAATCAAATAAGAGATTTAATTTAATAGTAGGAAAACGAAATATTTTAAATATCCCTGATATTATGGCTTTTAATTTTAAGTGCATTATAATAATATAGGTAAACTTAAATAACTTAAGGTGTAAATAGTTATTATTAGCAATGTTGGATACAAGGTAGGTACGTAAAGTATACTTACAGTAAGAGTAATATTATCGCCGTTGGCTTCTCCTTTCTTCTTTTTCAACTTGCCGTGCCCGTCAGGGTCATATTTGGGCTGTTTATGTATGTAACACCATGAAAACATATAGAGGACAATAAAACATTTATGATACAATGTATGCCTACATTAGTCCGGGGGCTAACGTTTCACATTTTATTATTACAAACATTTTTTTAATGCCACCACTATCTTCCAATCGATTGACTTTTGAAAAGCTATCTATAGACAAGTATAATTATGACTGATGAAAAAAAAATGTTTTTAAGTTAGTTCAATGTAATTATTTTTGTATAAAAATCGGGCAGCGGTGCACATAATATATTTAATATATAATACCTACATACCAATTTTAAAAACTGTAGTCTCAATAGTTTTGAAATAAATTAACTGTGGCATACGGACGGCCAGACAGACAGACATAGCGTTGTTCCGTTTGTGCCCTTTTTGGCTACGAAACCTAAAAAAGAACATTTCACAAAATAATAAACGGTTATTATTGTAATTTTAAGATTTGTAATTATTATGTCAAAAGGAGAAGGATCACAGTCAACTAGGTATAGTATTTATTTTGCAATAAGTCCAAATATTACGCTTTCTATGTTAAGTAAAAGTATATAGGTTTACTGACTATCGCAGTATAGTGCTTTTTTGCTGTGTTGCCCCAGCTAAACCACTTGCAGTGCATAGGTATGCCTACATTCAGTCAAAAAAGTATCAGGAATGGATTATTTATTTGCTTATGGTTCCAAATTATTTTTTTTGTTTTTTTTGTTGTTGTTAGATTGGCACAACTGTTTTCCATTTTGGCGCGGAGTTTGAGTTGCATCAGCTGTTATTTATATTAAATACGGTGCTGGTTTTAGTTATATCATATCTAGTGTGT
The DNA here is from genome assembly GCA_944739405.2 of Euclidia mi. Lineage (NCBI taxonomy): Eukaryota > Metazoa > Arthropoda > Insecta > Lepidoptera > Erebidae > Euclidia > Euclidia mi. The sequence goes on along the minus strand of OX123183.2, from coordinate 90,810,288 downwards.
ATTGCGAATTTCATAATGGACAAACACATCGAACAAAGAGTTTGTCTTAAATTTTGCATCGCCAATGGAATTTCGTGTTCGGAGTCAATGAAAATGTTACAGAAGGCTTACGGTGAATCGACTTTATCAAAAACTTAACTACAAAGCGTTAAAAAATGGGCGCGATGTGATAGAAGATTTGCCTCGCTTTGAGAACGTCTGCAACTGAAGTTAACATCGCAAAAGTGAAGGAAACAGTGACTGAAAATCATCATTCAACTTTGAGAGGGATAGCAGCCGAAGTTTTTGTATCTCACGAGTTGATCCGTACAATTTTAACTAATCATTTGGGTATGAAACATATTGCCGCTCGGCTAGATCCAAAAGAATTTTGCACTACGATAACGCACAAGGCCATCATTGTCAACGAATTTTAGACCAAACACTCAACTAATACCATCGAGCCACCACAATATTCACCAGATATGGCTCCAGCCGACTTCTTTCTCTTTCCTAAACTCAAATTACCACTTCGTGGCATCCGTTTTCAATCAGTAGAAGACATAAAGGAGAATTCGCGGCGAGAACTAAACTCAATTCCAGAAACAGCGTTTAAAAATATTTTGATGATTGGATTATCCGCTGGCGTAAGTGTATCGTTTCTGAAAGAGCATTCTATGAAGGTGATTAAATAAATTTGGATGAATAACAAACAGTTTGTGTGTAATTGATCTTTACCCTGTATTTTCTTGACAGAGTAGTATAAAATCCATCTAAACATGATGATAGCGTAACCCATTGCGTTAGGTATATAAGAGCAGTCGCTCACTGAAAACATACCTGGTACGGGGATTAATAATAATATTTCATCTCTCCTAGTATTGCAAACAACTGAAATTAGTTTAGTTTTGAATTTTTAAGGCTTCAGACTGGCCGCAAAGACGTAGGTGCCCGCAACAGAAAAACTCCGCGCAAACTTTCTACTCCGGTTTTTTATTCTTTGTAAGAAAGTTGTATGTACGTGAAATGTGTTAATTGCCCAGGTAACGCGGAGAAAAAACTTCCCTTTCATAATTATTTCAATACTCGGAAGCTCTAAGGCCTCAATCGGGCCGGCTGTTTTTGTCGGCTCAAGTTCAGAGAAAGGTTTTTATATAGAATATTCTATGAATGTATTAACAATATTTAAGCGGCCTGTAATGGCTACACGAGTAGAATTTTGAAGACGTTTACATAATAGTTTTACGAAAAAAGTCAATCCAAAGAGTTCTGAATTTATAGAAACCTTTGAACTTGATAATTAACATTTGTACAGATATTCGCCCATTGTCCAGTAATCAGCTATTGCGATAGAAGTGCTTTTATGGGGAATCATTGTTCTAGAGGTGCGATTACACCTTGTGAATTTTTTTCACGTGATTCGTACGATTACTTTTCGAGTTAGACATGTTGTTATGAATTTACCTGTATTATTCGTCTATAAATATAAACCTTTGTTTTTTGACGAATATCAGCATAATGAATCAATACTGACCCCTTAAAGTAATCCTTTTTCCAGTAAACTGTAATTACAATTTTATTCGGGTACAATAAATATAACTTATTTCGGTAAAGTACCTATATTACCATTCCTTTTGCTATGGAATATTAATGTTAACCAATTTACTGTTACCACAATATATTGTTTTGAGCAATGAATAATATGGTAATAATAAGCTACCATTACAATCAACCTCGCTACTTAACAGTCAAGACGATCGCAATTAACTTTGTTGTATAGGTCACTGTCAACAATTTACTCGAATAAAATCGTATTATTGCATTACGGTTTGAAAATTGTGTTTACATTTTGGTAATATGATTTTTTGATTATATTTTTGTGGGTGTAAAACTAATATCTTTTGAAATTACATTTCTTTACATAACAAAAAAAAATATTTATCCGTGTGGTGACGGATTAAGAATACGGATTGTCACCACCCCATATCATCCCATGGGTGTCGTAAGAGCCGACAGAGGGAGCATATTATGCAGAAAACAGCACTGTAAGAGAAGGAAAACTTGATACAAACCCTATACCAACCCGTTTGGTCAGCGTGGTATAGTAGGCCAATTCCTCCTTTCAAAGGAGAGGCTTAGTCCAGCAGTGGACTGATAAAGGTTGATGATAATGATGACAAAAAATACATATATCCATTGGTATGCTTTTAATTGCGGTTTAAAAAGCTGAAATCTTAAAAAAAAATCGTTTCCCAGGTATTATTTTTGGTTAGTATGACTTGGCATGATGTCCACAGTAGACTTCGGCTTGGTGATGGGTCTTGTGACACCCTGTATATATAAATATAATTCGTCCATTTCATTTCTACCGGAACCTCTTCGTTGGTGAAAGCCTCCCGGTGCCTTCGGTATATTCTTGATACCGCTGACTGGCTCATCTGCAAAGTACGAGGCACTTGACGTTGACTCAGGCCCTGTTGCAATAGGATAACTGCTTGAGCCGCTGCTTCCGCTGTTGTATCCATTTCCGGGAAATTTTCTTGTTTGGAGATGAATGAGAGATGTGAGAGGAGAGGTGGATAAAGTGTATACTTTATCCACCTCTATGATCTGACCACCAGTTCGAAGTGGATACTTGAATTCCTCTTGTGAATAAGCGGTAGGTGAGGAGCACCCCGAAGGACATTGTCAATTCGATTGTCGACTTCGCAATTTCATGAGAAAAATTGTATTTACCATTAATATTGCATTATTATTTCAGCCAAAATACATCCTTTGCTGGACATAAGTCAAGCCTTCTCAAGTTAGTAATCATATCCTATTATTGCCTCTCTTTTTACAGTATTTGTTTCTTTATAGGCACATAAGTACTTTACTCTAAATGAAAGCTCGTAAAATACTATACCACTGGTATATTATTTAATCAAATGATTATCTTGTCTATAAATACCGAATTATATACCAATACCAATCAAAGATTAATACATGAGTATATCACTATTGACAGTCATTTCTTCTTTAAAAAATATTGTGACATGAGTATTTCAAGAGGTAATAAATACAAAACATCTGTCTCGGTTACACATATGACATTTTATACAAGTAAAAAGAAATAACGATAGGTTTCTTGTTTATGCTTAAAACTATCTCTCCATATATATTTGCTCCTTGGCAATATTAGTCTCATATCTATGAAATGTTCATAAAAATAACTGTTAATATGTAACGGTGTTGAGATGAAATGAGATCTAGATTAGATAGATATTTCATGAATAAAATATAAAATAGTTGTTTCATTTTTATTTAACGGACTTGACATTTTGCCGATACAGTGACATCCTTTTCTTGCATTTTATATAAAATGTTCTACTATTAGTTGTTCAAGCCAAAACGCCTGCTTGAATTGTAGGAGTAACGTTGCAGATACGTCATTGAGTCAACGACCAATATTTAAGGATTAATATGTTCATTCACTCATTCGTGTTCGACCTCTGTACGCCTTTGTGAATATACTTTTCTGTTAACCACGAACCAGTCCAGACTTTCATTCCAGCAATCCCGAAATTCCACGAACATTTCTGGTCCGTATCGAGCCGTATGCTTGGAAAAGCGAAGATTTTGGTTTATAATCAGCGAAAATTGGAAAAATAACGATTGGAATATATTTGAGGATTTTGCATGGCGTCAACGTGCTTGGAGAAACTCTTTGGACTATTATATTAAGCTAAAAAATTATAACCCAACACTCAATCAGGTAGTATAAACCTATTTAAGGATCCTCAAGGTTAGTGTTTCACCTCCCCCCGTGGGATCTCCACCTTGTCGTGGGGGGGGGGGGCTCAGTAACCGTGGATTGGTCACCCGCGGTGAAGCTAAGAGGGATCCAGGAGGGGACGCTCCGCATGGGCTTGACGGAGGCCTGCGCAGGATGCGTCCAAAGGGGCGGGTGCGAGGGACAGTTCTTCTGTCCCTCGCAGTCGGGTGCGGTCGCGGGAGGAGAGGCGTGTTGGTGTTGCGTTGCTGTCCTCCCCATCCTCTGCGGCCGCTAAATGTTTTGGCGGTGGAGCCCATCACCTTCATCCGCCGCCAAGGGGGTTTTGTTCGGGGCCCGCCTGACCATCTAGTGGGCCAATACCCGTCGGGGGGTAGCGAGGAATGCTTCAGCGATACCCAACCCTCCGACACACGGGTACGTGAGGAACACGGGTTGGTTTTTAGTCAGTAAGAGTCTGACAGTCCCCTTCGTCCTTCCCCCAGGGCGGAGGGACTCCATGAGGATTTTCCAACCCGACACCAAAAAAAAAAGAAAAAAAAAAGTTTGTGTTTCACCTGATTTTTGTCTATTTCTACGTAGTAACTTACTTGCAACGTGAATAGTTTATACGAACATTGTTCTGTCTAATGCTCGTTATTTAGCAAATATATCAATTATACGTACTCTTGTATAGCAGTACAGTAGTTTTATATGCTACATTTATAATTATATAATTGCAATATAGTTAACCTTGTAGTGTACCTTGGCAACGCATTCACCAATCAGTCTGTCTGGCTGTAATTGCATTCACCACAAAGGCATCCAAGGCACCTTTCGACGTCGCTCTGTGGTTTCTTTACGAAGTTTCATAATAGCTTGCACAATGTAACTTTAATGCAAAAGAAAATATTATTATTATGTATTTAATTATCTATACTAATTTTATCTCTAGCATTACCAGTCGAAATGGAAAATTATTTTTGTATAATATGATAGCCACATTTATGAGGTAGGTTATGGACTATGTATAATTACGTCCCTTAGAAGCTGTACAAAAAGAAAAGAACGCGAGGAGGATATAATAGCACCGACAAGCGCACGATACTACGGTTAAATGATGTGTGGCGGGCAAAAGCACGGGCGATGTCTTGTATAAATAACTTGTAGTAGGTATATCTGAATTATTGTCTTTCTCATTTTGAAAATCCCTGTGTAGTAATGTGAAAAGCATACCAAAATGCAGTTCTATCATGGCTTACGTCGCCAAAATTAATGTAATTCTTTACTAGTACATACAACCATTAAGTCGATTTGACTAGAAGTCGGGTTACCACTTTGCCAGGACGCTACCACAAGACATCAATATATAATTTCGATAATAATGGTATTACATATTAAGTAAAGCAATTAAATTTTCAGTAAACACCTATGTTGGTAATAATGTTAGAGGCATAATAACTTAATCTGTATTGTTGTTGGATTGAATAATAGCTTTGTCCTGGAGTTAATAGTTTCGCGAAGTGGTTTGTTTCTAACCGGGGGAAGTATATATATTTATTCGTCTATAACACGGCGCGACCACGTCTTTGTCGGTACAATAACTGGCGACGCGCTTCGATGTCCATGCCACGTTCTATTATTCTTAGTCGACAGTATTAACAACGATGTAGAGCGCGACACAGGCAGGAAATGTACATTGCGTGTCACGGTAGCAGCAAGATTGTGGCCAGACTGTTAGACCCCAAGTCCTCTGTCGCCGACGTATATTGCGCTCCATACAAATTGAAAATCAATGAACCGCGGACCCAATTTAATATGAAAAGCTATTCATTCATCTTCATATCTCTTGTTATTTGGCTGTTAGGAAGTTTGGATCGATATCTTTGCTAACTGGGCGTTCTTACATCTAACAGTTTCTTCGAGAGGTTTGTTGAGATAAAAGTTGCGAAAGTATTGTGATAGAAGATGGTTTTTTGAACTAGATACTTGAAGATCATGTTTATGAATAAGTGGATTTCAATGTGTAAAGTATACATTTTGAAATGTATATTATTAAATGGTTATAAAAATGATCAATTATTATATCCCACGTACATCAAAATAATAATTATTTATTTTATGCAATAAATAAGTAATTATGACACTTCAAGTTGCGTCTTTGGAGTAATGTTAATATTTTTATAAGATCAGCTGCACTAGGAATAAATCATGTGTCGCTGAATACATCACAAATATTTACAAGTTCAATCAACGGACATGAAGAATAAATAATCAAATTCGAAACAATCATTTTTTTGTTTACTCAAAGTTAAGTCTCGAGTGAGAATCGAATTCACGACACATGGCGCAGTGCTAAGGGTTGAAACTACTACGACATCCGTGAATTATATAAATAGACGATTCATCAATTGACAGTTTGCTTCTAACTTTGAAGACGTGAAAATGTGTATGTGTGTATAATATCACACGGTAAGAATAAGACTAATTTCACATTCAATAATCGCTATCACAATATAATATATGTACAGTCACGTATACTCAACGAGTCTCTTAATATCAGTTAGCAGTCAACCGACACGTCTGTACTGTCTTTTAGTCGGAGAAACCAAAGTTTAAATGACGATCATTCACTGAAGCTAGTGAACTGTTAGAAAAGTAAAAATACTTGAGCTGTCTGTACTTTTGATTGAGCCAATATGAATTTAACTTTGAATTGCCGAAGAAGAGTTAAACAGCGAATGAAACGCTCAATTGTAATTTATGACAGCGAAGTTCCAAACGTTGTCGAACATTTCAGATTATGGGTCACACAAACTATTTTGTAACTGACTGCTCTTTATGTAGTTACAGAACATTTTATAGAACTTATACTCGTACATTCTACAACTTCGATTTAATTTCAAGATAAACCTTGAAGAAGTTGCCATGTTTTCTATCTATATTTACCATTAAAAGCGTAATTAATTAAACATTTATTAATTAATTTCTGCTTACAAGTGACATCGAACATAATAGATTTACGAAGCAGCCGGTGTCTCAGTATAATGCCGGTGATGTTATATTTATCGGCGTCGTAAATATTAATTAATATTTTGGAGATAAACGCAGTCACGTTCCATGTAGTGCCATCAACGCATTGATGCTACAGTATCTCCTTAATTAAATGTCATAGCTATTATACTGTTGAGTCGAAGCCCGCCACTCTTTAGTCCTGTCACGCCCGTTTGATACTCAAGGCATCAACAGTGAGGCAATTAGACGCCTATAATTACTATGTTAATTATAGACACTGTTCTTGTTTCTCATCTTGCTATTCCAACTGTTTCGTTGTTATATAAACATAAATTCGCTCCCTCCGAAGTAAGCACTAATAAACAAGTGCGAGAATGATTACAGAGCAACTATTTACATTGAAATGTGACGTAAACGTGTACACTTCAACAGTGGTTAGAGTTGCAGCAAAAATAATTGTTTTACCTACACTGTTTATGCAAAACACTTAATTAACGTGTTTGCAGCGAAATACAAACAAATTTACAAACAAAATATTTGGGACCACTTTAACAAGTTCGTACCCATGCCGTAGCTAGCTCATTTTACGAAATTCGTGTAGCTCGTAGCACCTGTCTACGGTGCTAACCGCGTAGCATCTCGTAGCTAGATTACTGTATCAAATGTTCTATTATTTTGAATATGTGAGGCAACGGCAGAACTGCGTTATATAAGTATATTCAGTATGATTATACGACGGTGTTTGCATACAATCGGTTATGAATTGACTGAATATTCATTTTTGACAGTTTAAATGTAGCTTATTCTCGTGGTTAAATAAACACTTGAAAATGACATTCAAAAGACCTCTGGTGTCCAATGTTGAGCTTTCTTGTCCGCAGCCGCCACTTAATCGGTTCACCGGACGACATACAACATGCCGATAACAAAGACTATTTTAGTTATACACACATACGTAGGCATTCCTTTAATAAAATCTTTTACGTACGGTAACAACCTACAGTCAACCCTACGTTCAGGTACTCTATGAAACCTAAGATTATACTTAGCTGGTAATATACTATATAGTCCCACGTAAGGTAGAAAGGTACGGAAAGGCCAATACACACACGCTACTTTAGGCTGTCCGCAACCATATAAATCTCAGCCGTGGCGATTTTGTTCTTTTTGCGGGTTTAATGCTAATTTCAATGCAGTGATCAGACATAGAATATCTTAACAATGTATGCGTCACTCACACATTTTTTTTAGAGTGAGTGTTTGGCTAACTTTGTTGTCAGAGTTTACAGAGCACCCGAAGAGCCGCAACATGGTCTAATGATTCTTGTCTCTAAACTAAAACTAGAATCAATAGCTTTAAGTGTACCACAAAGCACGATAGTGCTCTGATGTTGCTGCAAGAAGCGGTAACCCATTAGAAGCAACTAAATCAGTTGAACGCTCAAAGTATCGTGTGTGCTACTTGCCTAAAGCTTGTCGCACTAGTAATACAGAAGTAACCACATCAGTTGAACGCTTAAAGTATCGTGTGTACTTTTTGCCTAAGCCACGGATACTCACACTGCTATAACTTTTAGGTGGGTACAATAACATTCACATAATTCGAGATCAATCGACATAATATACCAAGTTATGTTCCGCATCGATTCAATTAACGACGAGCTAACTTACAAGGAAATCCTCCGGCGGTTAACAAACTGTAATAAATGTTTCTTAACTAGTTATCCCGATGGATTTGCTTGGGAATTGTGCTTATAATGACCTTGTGCAGAGTTTGTCATTGATATTTATGTTATGTTTTCTATTTTAGGTATGAGCTGTGAGCATATTGATACTACCAGCGGCAGCGGGATGAAAGATGTTTTAAATAATAATTTTTGGTTTTTAATCTTGCTGATACTGTGTTTATATCTATTCAGTATTGGTCATGTTTCGAGGTAGAAGAGCCTTGCTGATTTCAGCATGAATGGACCGACTCTACAAGACCTCTCTTCTTATTCGTTTTCCCATCCAGGCAGGCAAAGCAATTGTGACTACTCTGTTGTTGCGAGTGTTTATGTGCTACGGCAATCGTCAACTATCAGGCATTCTACTAGTTGCCATCAACTACATTAAATAAAAATATTTAGATATGGTTGTGGGTTCGTTCTTAGTAATAAACATAATACATTTCGATCAGACAATTAACTTAAACTTACATTTGCAAGCGATAAAATGAATATTGTGATCAAGGACAAAAATGCTACTACTACTACAGATTCCTACATTGTGTGTGGTTCGACATGCATTTGGCCGGGTGGTATTTAAATAAAAATTGGGCAAGTGCGAGTCGGATTCGCGCACGAAGGGTTAAGTACCATCATCTACAAAAGAAAATCACGTTTGTTGTATGTATACTTAAATATTTTTTAAGTTTCTACCTGTTTATTAAGATCAAATAACAAATTCCTTAAAAATTACGTTTGGTGTATGGGAGCCCCCTTTATTATTATTTTTAGTATTTGTTGTTATAGCGGCAACCAAAATACATAATTTTTGAAAATTTCAGCTTTCTAGCTAGCACGGTTTATGAGATACAGCCTGGTGACAGACAGACAGACAGCGGAGGCTTAGTAATAGGGTCCCGTTTTTTACCTTTTAGGTACGGAACCCTAAAAAGAGGCAAGTATAGTAATATAATGTCTAAGCCGCTTATAAAAGTATTCGAACTTTATGTAGACTTTGCTAAGTTCATGTGACGTGCACCCTTCGCTTTTTATTTTTATTCAAGAGACATAATAAACTGCACGTGTCGTCTATACCCTTGAATACACGCCACGCCAGTACTTAAATAGTTTTAAAGCCATTACACGTATATTTTCTTTCATAACGACTTTTACTTGTCTCATATTATTAACGTTTCATACATAACTGAAACATGGCGTCAATGTATGAAAATTCGGTGCAAAATTCTAAACAGACATACAGCTCGGCTCTCAAGTTGGTCGCAAGAATAATTTGCGTATACGGAGTTAAAGTATAAACACAAGTGGAATGTGGCGGGCTTCGCAAATGGCTCAATTTTGAAATCCGGGTTTATAAGTCTCCTTCCTTATGTTATTAAAGTTTAAAATGCAGCACAAAAGTAACTCTAAAATGCCAATCATTTTATAAAATGCTGCTCATTCTGTTACCTACTAATGTTATTAGTTTTTTGGTTTCGATACCCGCCCGCATACAGTTATGCAGATTTGTATGATTGCACACATTATCATCAGCCTTTAACAGTCCACTGCTGGACTAGGCCTCTCCTTTGAAAGGAGGAATTGGCTTACTATACCACGCTGGCCAAACGGGTTGGTATAGGGTTTGTATCAAGTTTTCCTTCTCTAACAGTGCTGTTATATGCATAATATGCTCCCTCTGTCGGCTCTTACGACACTCATGGGATGATATGAGGTGGTGTCAATCCGTATTCTTAATCCGTCACCACACGTACTTAATCAAAAGACACCGGCTTGTGAAAGCCGATGCGTTTTTCTTCTTTAATCTATTGGTTAATTTTCTGGGCGTACTGGATGGTCGTGAAAGCCACGGCCATCTAACTATTGCTGTCGGCAACTTGTAGGTATGTTAATCATATGGAAACTTTACTTACGCGATCTGCTATTTTTACCAGAATACGCCGAAGGAAGGGTAATGTTTTAATTACATCTTCCTAGCAGGTACTACTGCTAACCACCGGATATCTTTAAGCACCTTCTTTAATGTATATTTTACAGTAAAAGCACGAAGTACGGTAAATCTTAGGATTTACCAGTATACCTATCCTAAGATTTACCAGCATGTGTTGGTAAATGTCATGTAAATGTCCGATTTTTTAAATAAAAACAAAAATAAGTTGATGGAGCCTTACTTCGCAGAGCCCCTATTTTTGGGTTAAGGGTCACAAGAGAACCTAACATACCATATTTGGCAATTTGTCTTTTTTTAAGCACAATGTGTCAAATATTAGAATTATCGTATATATACATATTATTATGTTGGGTGGGCATTATGTTGGGTGAGACTGTAACTCAAGTAACTAGGTTATGTTAGGTTCTTTTATGATTCTTAACCCAGAAATAGGAGCCCTGCCAAGCAGGGCTCCTTCAACTTACTGTATTTTTATAAAAAAAAATGGATATTTACCAACTCATGCTGGCAAATCTTAGAATTTACTGGTCAATCATAAGATATACCGTACTTCGGGCTTTTACAGTAACATATACACTAACTACTTACTAAAAGACAGGAAGGATTCCTTTTCACAGACAAACAAAAATAAAAATAACAATAATTATTTTTGTGAAATTAAATATGTACCTATTAGTAAATCTATGATTTTTTTAATCAAGTATCTGTTATAGGTAGCGCTAATGGATTGGCTTTATACAATGCATATATTATTCTGAATAAAATACTGCGAAACACATTGAAGTGTGTAATTAAATGAAAACGAGTTCTTTTTTACTTTCGTTTACGGCGAAAATATTATGAGATACTGAATAAGAGGTGTATGTATCTACTCTGAAAACAAATATAATAATTATATTTTATCACAATCATTTTCTAAAGCGAGAGGAAAACAAGAACGACAGCCAGACTCCATCAGAAGAAGACAGCATATCTTTCTATTGCAAAAATGAGGCTAAAGGATGGTTAAATCTAATAGAAAATTATTTTATACATATATACATACATAGTCTCACGCCTATAACCCCGAAGAAGTAGGCAGAGATGTATTTCTACACCCACTTTTCGCCAGATATACTTTAGTCCCACGTAATAAAGTACCGGGCTCATTTCCAGACTCCGTGCTGCTACTGAGAATTTCGTGACAGAAAAACCCAATAATCGGACTCAGGAATCGAACCCGGGACCTCCCGATCCCACGCGCACATTTATGCCGCGAGACCAACGAGGCAGTCGTATAGGGTTTAGGCGAGTTTTCCGTCTCTACGCAAAGATGGTTTTTGCATCGTGTTATCCCTTAGTCGCCTCTTACGACACCCACGGGAAGATAGGGGGTGGTGACACTTGTATTCTATGCCGTCAACCACACGGCTTAAATTATTTTATATTCGTAAATATTTAAGCAAAATATATTATTCACCGAATACAGGTACAGAAGATAGCTTCTTACACTAATGGATACATTCATAATATAAATTTTGTACTAAAAGTCCAACATTTCTGAGATTCCAAAATTAGTCTAAAATCCAATTTCAGAACTTATTATCATATTTTACAATGCAGCAGTAAACCCTTTGTCGTCCTCGCATATTTTATGAAACACGAAGTAAACAGAAGATAACCAAAACTTTAAAGTATTCATATGAATATAAAATGCGCATTGATATATAGCCCGTGGAACGTATTGTATGGCATCCTTTGCCACCTACGAGACTCTGAAAGGACGCCACAGAAATAAATGTAAAAGCGAGGGTAATTTAACCACGGAAATCTTGCAAACGATGCGAACTTTCGCTTTCAAACTTCAAGCTCTTTGCTCTTTGCTGTGGTATTTCCAAGAAGCAATATTAAAAAGTACAACAACTTGTGAAATATATAAATTAAATGCGGTGAGGAAAGCTGACTCGTCAAAGCGACGCCCTTATAAAAAGTTGCGACGGCGCTTTGAAAATTTGTGTTACATTACTACTTACGAACAAGTTAGTTTAATATTCATTACGGTTTTGTCTACCACCGGTGCATAAGAACCACGAAGCACGAAACAAATAATTTATAAAGGATCAACTGCGTTGTGATAATGGTAGTGATTTATGCATTATTAAGTATTTTGATATAGAGTGTTTAAGCGTTTCAGGTTTTTTTTTTCTGAAGGACATGGCCTACCTTTCTTCTTACACAAAATAGATGACCAAGCGAAGCTGCAAATAACGAATTAACTATAAATAAATCCTCCTAGCGTTTTTCTAGATGCAATGTAGGGTCCGCTTACTAGTCTAACTGTTTTTGACTACAGAGAGACTGCCTCTTTGATCGCCGCAACCAAAAGGGATAGTAATATTCCATGGCATAGACTGGTTCATTTTATTAATAGGTATTGAGGTCCTATAACGACCGTTAAAGATCTTCACGGCAGCTGAGACAGACGGCTCTACGTGCTCTTCGAGGTACGGGTCAGCGATCATTTACAATTCAATATAACATAACTCCGAAAAGTCATTGGTCCGCGCCGTGGACTCTAACCCGTTATCCTCTGCATGGTAATCTATTGGGCTCTCCACTAGGCTATCGCTGCCATTTTCATTGAGCAATATGTCACTATACACAAAAAGATATTACCAGTATCATTGCAATAAGTAATAGACATGTGTACAATGATCGTTATCCACTCGCTTTATCGACAGTGTGCAAGCGTTCACGCGCAATGTAATGTGTATACTGTGTTGCAGTTCATTCGTGACGCCTCGTCGCTTACCGTACCTTTGACATTATTATACAAATAATAATAAATAGTCTTTATAGGTGTCAGTTTATATGACCAACAATCAGTATAGTGCTTTTGTGAGAGAAAATAGCAATTCTAAATAGGTGCCTGTGCAATTTGCTTAATGTGTATTATGACATTTCTTATAATAAACCTGTCAACCTTTCTAAACAAATACGTGATAACGGCAAAGTTGTCCAGAGAGTGCAGCAATGTATTGAATAATTAGTTATACCAGAGGCCTTAATAACGAAATGACTTATGCATAGCAAATGAAATACTACCCACTGGGTATTGCTTCTAAGGCGGGGTCGTGGCAAAATACGTGATTCGCGTGACTCCGGCAGCGGCGCGATATCAACGGACACAGCGGTGATTTTAGTGGGTTGGCACCGAACACCTGAAGGGAAGAGTACACAGCTTCTCTGCCTGGAGGATGAGACCGTAATACAGGTATCCATCGTGAAGACTAAAAACTGTTGCTGCTACTAAATACCAAATCAAATACTATTTATCATTTATGTATAAGATGTGGTCTGCATGACACGTGTATTCATCTATTTTTACTTTTTAATCATTTTAGTTTGCAAATTACCCTTAATACTTACGTGTTTACCTTTCTAATCCACATAATATTTTTCGTATTTGTTAAACATAGAATTTAATTAGGCCCAGTCGAAAGTTGTCTGGCAGAAACCGCTTACTGTATTCACTGTTTAAATAAAATTAGTTTCTTTGTGTACCTAATAAATAAAGATAAGCGGCATAGGCTCGCCACCTATTACGTGGTATCAAAACACTGGCTAAAAGTGGGCGTTTTACATACCTCTGCCTACCCCTTCGGGGAAACAGACGTGAGAGAACATCTGTTAATTATAATTTGTAATTATGCTTAAAGGAGAGTCCTAGTACAGTCTTTCCTTATGAAGTTGTCGGATAGTGTTTGTCTGCTAATTGATGACCAGTGCACATACCTACATCGACAAAGGGAACGGCCAATGATGACGGATTTGAGTAAAGAGAGGGTTTTCAATGACGTTCCGGAGAATTCGTCTAATGTATGTGGGATTTGTGTGTGTTTAGTAGTGGGATATTAAAACAGATTGCGTCTGTAATAAGCCCATGGCATAGCATACTTACGCGGCGAAGATATTTTCAAATCCAGTTGCCATAAGAGTGAAGCTATAGTAATGATCTTCGGACACGTCCACCGCGTTGTCGTTGGCTGTTTAAAATTTGTCTGCATGGTGGTTATTGTGCTTCATGGTTTACGAAAATAATTGAAATGTAAAAATAAAATGACCAAAATATTAATGCAAAACGAAATCAAAAAAATATTTATATCTTTTTAACTGGTAGTTGTTTTATGCTTTATAAATAACATATCTCTATTTCATAGTGGGCTACTAGCGCACACGCAATAAAACAGAGGCGAACAACGCAAAACTTTAAATAAAAACAACCGCGCTAGTCGTATAATAAACAAACTTAACAAAACTCCAACTCTAGCAAAAAGCATCGACCTCAAAATATCACAGGATGTAGCATAATCCACGTCTTGCAAATACCTTCCAAACTTAGAATGATAAGGCTTGTGACACATGCATTGTGTATCGTGATTCATAATAAGGTAAGGTGTACACCGCGGGCATTGCACACTGCACAGTATAAATCAAGAGGCGGTATTGTACATCGCACGCCGACTTAATCTCACCTGCAGTGTCGCTAGAACAGAGCGTTTAATACATAGTGATATATTACGTCATTTATTAGCCACAAAGCGCGTTCACTGTTAATATGATATGATGCATTTGGTAAACTGTTGCTTGTGTTGTGACATGGTTTTAGAAGTTAATGCGTATTTGAATATAAAATCCCTGTTCATTTTTTTTATTTATGTTAAGATATAATTGAAATATATGGAAACGTAACGTTTTTTTGAAGTTGAGAAAAGAGATCTGATAAAAGTTATTGGTAACTAACTCTATATTAAGTTACATTGCAGTCAGTTTTATCCTAATCATAACTAAAAGTACATTGAAAACTTGTCAATAATTTGGTCAAAGCACATTTAAAGAATTTCACAAAAGCACATAATGTCATAAAGACAAAAAAATGTAAAAGAGAAAAATATCTTAATATACATAGAAAATTATGTCTGCTGTTCAGCATAATGTTTTCGAAAGACATGTGAAGTCTGCCAACCCGCACTTGGCCAGTGTGGTGGACTATGGCCTTACCCTTCTCATAGTGAGAAGAGGCCCGTGCCCAGCTGTGGGACGGTTTATATAAAGGGCCGATGATGATTCAACATGTATCATGAGTGCATAAATATTTACAAAACAACTGATTTTGTGATCTTATTGCGAATATGTGTACATAGTTAAATATAATATTATATAGGTATGCCTACCCCTTCGGGGATACAGGCGTGAGACTATAAAAATACAAAAAGTACAGAACAGTTTTTTACACTAAAATTTGTTTTCGGAGTTTTAGGGTTTTAAGAGTAAATAGTCACTGAGATTGCTTCCATTAGACAGAATTTATAAGTTATAAGTTCACAAATTCAATTAGGAATGACGCCTTTAGATAAGTTCGTCATGTAGGTAACCTTTCTTAAAAAGAGTCATATTATTTTTATTTGCATTCCCTACCTTACAAATAAAATATTGTACCATGGATTTAGGCGCTTCCACAATGAAATACCAAGTTTTGCGTCACGTCTCTTATTACTTTTCCTTTCTTGTATGCTATTCTCATGTATGTGTCGTATGGTATATTGTGTAACGGTTCACCTTGGAACAAATTTTTAAACACATATCGCACAAAAGCATTTAGGTTACTTAAGTACCTACTTGTTTAAGCTCTTCTGTCAATGTTCAGCGCACAGACTCCAAGTTATGTCTTTTGAGAGAAAAATATTCTACACATAAGTCTTATGACTTATGTTTATTTATTTATATTACAATTAAGATTATAAAGAACAATTGTGAATTTGGAATCGGATTACGGTTGAGTGCAACATGTTGAATCGAAAAGGCTAAGAGAGAGAAGAGATACATTAACAATACTAATTAAGGGAAAATTGCATTCCAATTATTACAAAAGTCCACAATCGGGCGCCATGTAGTGTGTATTTTCTGTAAATGCTCATTCACACAAAACTGAATTTACCTACTTTTAGACTTTACTGCTTATAGATAAGTTTCCGTAGCATCCACTTTCTGCCGCGTCTTCCCATAACACCCCATCTTACATACACCTTTAGATTTAGATTTTAATGAGGTAATTTAGCTGAGGTAATCAAACCAAATGTGGGCTATCGCGCAAAATTCCTGGATACCAGCGGTTGATTAACGATGTTGATACCGTAAAGCGATGTTTTCCGCCCCCACGCCTCTAATTAAACCCAAAAGGTCGATACACCCACGTCAGTGAACGTATTATTTATAATATAGTTAACTGTACAGGAACTGTATAGTTAACTGCTCCTTAGAATAAGATGGTAATGAGCGGCGGGAGCGAGTTATTATTAATATGTAAGACGTGACTAATTAAATTGAAGGCGACAGTCAAGTGCGTCTCGACGAGCCGGCTTGACCGCGCGCACACACGGACGCTCGTAGCTGTGCTGTCTCACAATATTTATATTTTTAATTTCACGCTACTCTGAATACAAGGATTATACTAAAATTTGTGTTAATATTTTTGGTACACAGCCAAACTTTCATTGCGCTTATCGCGGGCACTATCACAGACTATTGAGCTCAGAGCCGTTCACAGCTGCAACTTAACGCCACTACTAGTCGCTGTCGACTATCGCACGCGCGCCCCATATTCGTTATGTGCTGAAGTACGGCCGACCTTCCTCTATTTCTCTTCTGTTTAATTGAAACTTAGATTTACTCGATCCATCTATTTCACGTTATCATTTCCATGTTATTGCCGTCGAAAAACTTGCAAGCTACAAGCTATTCAAGCGAAACACAGCAATAATATAATGTTTGTTAACTCGATAAACATAGCAAGTTTCAAAAGTCTAGCCACAGTAAATAAGCCGAGAAACCTCACCGAGCCATTACGGGAACCCTTCATTTATTTTAGCATTGTGTCTTTTACTGTTCGTAAATAATAAAGTTTCAAATTTCTGCACGCTTGTTTATGAAAACTCACCAATTCATTACTTTATTTGTTTAATAAAGCTCGAACGGGCACCGCCTGTGTACATTGGGATATACATTACCTTTAATTTAGGTGAACGATTCAGAAAATATGATGATGTAAAGTTTTCATCAAGCCTTAATAAAAGCGGGCCAGGCGTTGGAAATAACAACGTAACAAGGGAGGTGCACCTAATTGTTATGAAATTTCGTGTGATAAGATTTAGGTGTTATGAAGCTTCAGGCGATTTCACTTATTAGAATATGGTGCGACGGCGTCCCGGCCACTCCCGGCACACGCGGTCTTGTAACCGTTATGTTTGAGGTAAGTGCCGCACAACAAGTTTTATGTGAGATTTAACAAGAGCTCAAATTTATGGCACCTTCGATTCTACGGCTCCGCATCAGAGTCATAAATGTGCCTGATTGAAGCACCTCTGTGGTCATTTATACGACGTCTGCTTGCGCAAAACGTCATCATAAAAGAAGCTAAGTGGTATTAGTGAAATATAGTAATATTCTGCGAGGCAAATAAAAAATTAACGACTTTTAAATAAACCTTTGGCGCAGAATGGTTGATTTGAAATAATAATAATAATAAAATCTTTTTATTCAAGTAACATTGACTCATTTTTGTTAGTAACAATTTTAACTTATTATCTATGTTAGTAGTTTACACACTTACACTTATAACAGACGTAGACAGCTAAGCACAATGATTAATATATTCACAGTCCAGTCTGCTAGCAATACCGCTAAGTATGTTATTGGGACTGGCCCGCACGCAGCGCACCAGAGAGGCGAATCTTTTGCGCATTGTGGTAAAAAAGCAATCCACTCGGGCTTCAGCAAACATCCGTGATTTGCTACAGAAACGGGGCAGTCCCATCAACACCCGGAACGCGTTATTAAATTGGACTCGAAGAGCGCTGTACGATTTCTGAGTGTAATTTGCCCACACGTTACACGTGTAAAACGATGTACAGTATGCTCGAAATAGAGTTATTTTAACATCTCTGGAGCAACGTGCAAACCGGCGAGCTATCATATTAGCTCTAACCGACAGCGCTCTCCGTTCCCTTTCAATGTCAGCATTGTCCTTGAGGTCGGCAGTCAGAATATGTCCCAGATATTTGAAAGTACAGACTCGGTCTAGTGGTGATCCATTCAGTGTAACTGGTGGTACAACTTCTGACATCGACCCCCGGCCTCAAAGACCATGACTTCGCTCTTTTTGACATTATATATCAATCCGTGACGTCTAGCATAGTCTTCACAGATTGATACCAATCGCCTCAAACCACAGATTGAGGCACTGAGGAGTGCCATATCATCAGCGTAAGAAATGTTATTCACACAGATGCTGTCTATGTAACAGCCAACGCGCTCCCTGCTGAGTGTCTCAATCAGTTCTTTAACATATAGGTTGGAGCATAACGCAGCCACGTTGGAGAGCTTAACCCTCCCTGTCTCACACCACACTTGAGCGTAAATGGTCTCGAAAGCTCGCCTCCCCAACGCACATGATTAATCTGGTTCCCATACCAATATTTCAATATATTTATTAGTATAACAGGAACACCGGTTCTTTCCAACTTGGTCCAGAGAATATCGTAGGAAACCAGATCAAAAGCCCTGGATAAATCGAGGAAGCAAGCGTAAGTAGGTGTATTCCGATACGAATAGTACTTAACAGCCCACTTAAGACACAAGATGGCGCTATTAGTGGACAAACCAGGTCGGAATCCGAACTGGTTATCATGTAACTTAATGTATTTATTCAGTTGTGCGTTAAGTAGACTGTCAAGTACCTTCGCGATCACAGTGGCCAGAGAAATAGGCCAATAATTGGTTAAGTCCGCAATGTCACCAGTTTTATTTTTAACAATAGGTTGTACAATCGTTTTAGTCATTTGACTAGGTAAGTAGCCATGGCTTATACAAAGGTTGAACAGCATTGCCAACACTCTTGGTAAATGGGGGCCCGCAAACTTGAGATGCTCAATGCTGAGACCATCATGACCAGGGGATTTACCTCTAGACATACTACTAACAATACGATTCACTTCTTTGGCTGTGAATCTGATTCCTGGCTCACTTTGGTCCAAAGCAGTAGGCATCGACTGTGACGGACCCAGTGGGGATGTCACCATAAAATGGTCCATAAAGAGGTCGGCAATACGCAAGGGATCACTTACACCGCTGATAGATACCGGTAGGCCAGGCTTACTACTCAATCTATTGGTATGCTTCCAGAATGAACGAAAGTCTGAGTTCGAATGATGTGAAGCCAGAATGTCCATTTTTATTTGGTCCGCATGATCTTGACACCAGTTTAATCGCGACTTAAAAATCTTTCTGGCTTCACACATCTCTTCGTATAAGACACCCAATGTAGGCTTGCCAAAATATACCCACTGAGTGAATTTCTGTCTGGCGGTCCGATATGCATTATCGACATATTTGTTCCAACCTACTACTACATTCTTTCTTCTACGATTACTACGTGTCCGACTTATTACGGCGGACTCACTCAGAGCACTCACAATATCACTGTACAGTCTATCAATGATACTTTGATGACGGTTATCATTGCAAACAAAGTCGCAACAGCGTATTAATTGTTCCGGTAAGTCTATGCATCTTAACCTTTCATGACAAGCCGCACTATAACATTGCGTTTGCTCATGAATTTTATCCGCCCATACAATTAAATTATCTGATTTACCGGCGCTGTAATGTTTCGAACATAAGGTGTCAAAAACACACTCAAGCACTAGAGGGTAATGGTCTGACCACAGTGTATCATACCGCACATACGCTTTAACTACTGAGGCACGGGCCGCTTTAGTAACTACACAGTGGTCAAGCCACTTCCTCGAGCCGTGCGAATCGCTCACAAAAGTAAACGTGTCTGAATTTATCCCTAACAACTCAGTATCAACACAACTCCATTCGAGTTCCCTACAAAAGTCTATAAGTTCGTGAAAAAATCGTTCTTTTGGGTCTGCGTTAAAGTCTCCCAGTATATAACAGTTTTCAATACTTGAACTATCTACAATTGCACTCACCAAGCTTAGGCAGTCTGTAAACTCCGCGAGATTTGCAGCCGAGTTCGTAGGCATTTACACGTTAATCACTAACACAGACCTTCGTTCACACACTAGCTTAATCGCGCACACTTGCGGATTATTGCACTTGATAACCGACACATTATCGAACGCACTCTTTCTCCATAACAATGCCAGCCCTCCGTACGGACGGCCGCGTAACATGCCGGCGGTAGTATCTACTGCCGACGTGCCGGTACACTCGAAGTCACTGCTTATGCTGTGTAAATACGAAAGATCTTCAGGTAAAAGCCATGTCTCCTGGAGCGCAATGATATCAAAGTCGACACATAGTTGTCGTATACTTTCAATGGACCGCTTCACATTTTTACAATTAAAACTAATTAATTTACATGTTTTATCCATTAGTTATTATTTAAGTGACCGTTCGGGCGTTTATACCCGGCCGTAGACTTGTCCTTAAAATGAACGAATCGTCGAAATATGATACCTGCCGGCCACAGATTGTCATCCAAAAATATATGTGCTTTGGACTCAGACACAAAGAATTTAAAGGCTTTATACGACTCCTTATTTTTCATAGCAATCTGTTCAAGACTTACAGCCAGCTGCGTCCTAGTCAATATATAGTCACATATGTCTTTGTCACTAGTATCTATGTGTACGTTCGATATAAAAATAGGTATCTTTTTATCTGCTGCTCTAAAATTTCCCGTGGCCTCGTTCGATATTCCTATTTTACCCTTTAAGCGATTTTTAGTAACCCGCTTGCGACGAGCTACTAGCGACCACGAACTATCGAGTGTACTGTCTAGGGTCAAACCAGTTTTTAGCACTGACGCCGCCGTTTGTTTACATTCTGCCGTTACATCATCAACCAGCTGTGCACTCGCCGTAGTTATCTGTTCGCTATTAGCCTGCGATAACGAACCTGTTTTCTCGTTTGTTGTCACTCCGCTTTGCAATATTGTGCAGCTACCTACACTCTGTTTATCCGCACGGATATTCTCTTTAATGTTTGAAACATTTTCTAACTTCTTCGGAGACGATAAGCGAGATTTATGACCATTGTTCTTCGTCACAGATTCATCACAACACCTTTCATTATGCACACTTTCAGAGTTGAGAATATTATGATCTGCGTCTACTTGCACTTTGTTACATAAAATTGCACTCGGGGCAGCCGGTTTTATCCTACTCTTGTCGCACGAGTGATTGATTTCCACGTGGTAGCCGGGATCGATCACTCGCCGAGCAATTAAAGAGAGATAATTAGGTTGACTTACGGGAAATAAATAAAAAAATATCACCAGAAAAGTTTAAACTCGCGTTATAATTCTAGTTATTCGATTCGATACAAAAAGAGCTGACACTTAAAATTAGCGGATGAGACAATTATCCAGGGCGTGGACGTTGGCACTTCACAGGTCTTCGGATGATGTACTCAGCTTGGTGGTGTTGGCCGGAGCAAAAGGGGCGAGGCCTCGTGTGTCCCCGGTATTTATAAGGCCGGCGAGGAGGAGGGGGCGAGGGAGCGGCCCACTGCTGTGCGTCACTCGTAGCGAGGCTCGCGGCGCTGGGGCGCGACGTGACGTCACACTCTCCACATCTAGAAGATTCCTTTTGACATCCTCTAGCTGGTCGAGTGTTACATACGTGCTTTTCACCTCTTTTATGTCCGCTTGTAACAGAGTAAGCTTTTTCAGGAGATCAGACACATCCAGGTGGTCGAACGTAATTGGTGGTAGCTTCTCCAAGTTTTTGGCCACAAATACGGGCATCAGATCGGGGTCAGCAACTTTGAAAGCACCAATTATATCGTTAAGGGCACGATTTTCCTTGCCTTGTCCCTTACGAACAGGCTTACGTTTGTCCAGCGTTAACGATTCAAACAGTAACGCTTTCGATTTTTCAATTTCGTCACTTCGGAAAGCTGCTACACATATTCTCACTAAACTTTCTTCGTCTATGATTGAAATCTTGTTTTGCACATAAGCCAATAATTCATCGATAACAACATTACAATTATTACATTTTAATATAACTGCCATTTTCGTATGCGTACGCGTCGCAACCGAGAACACACGTCACGCAAGGACGCGTGAGCGAGACTGAAATCCATTTCCTATGTTGAACTTATAAGAAAACTGTTTCCTTACTTTGTCATAAGATTGACTTGTATGTAGGTTTTTAGAATGATAAATAATACTATTTGCATTTGATAACGAATTCATGAAGCAATTTGTGTGTCATCAACTATGTGATATGCAGTTAATTGATAAGCTTTGGGTTAATTGATTTATATCATTCTCCTCCATCTCTGAATCAATTATAGATTCCACAATATCAATCACAATCTAAGAGAATAATCAAATATGGCTGATATATAGGTAATAACGTATAGATATTAAACAGCAGACTCAATGGCTAGATATAAATCTTTCATGCGGTATGATGTGTGTTCTCACTGTGGTTCTCACCGGTCGTATGTAAAGTGGCTGCTGCTTTATTTAAAGTCATATTCTGACGTAGCGCGCACAGTGTACAGTCGGTGCAAAACATAATGATTCGAATGTATCTCTGTCGTGAAACTGTACCTCTGGGAACCGCGGGTAATAAAAATTCCGGCAAGCGCGTTACAAGTGTGCTTTCGAGAAAGTAATCCGCGAAGAAATACAGCCTCTACCTACTGCTTCCACATTTATAACTGCGAAATCTCCATTTCTCTTTGACTACCAGTCGTTTCAAAAGCCACCGGGTCCCTCGTGTGTCGTGTGGAGGCGACACTCATAAAAAGTAACGTGTCAGCTGGTGCTCAAAGTGAGTGCTGCAGATTTCGTGTATTATCATTTTATAAGCTATTTAGGGATACGTGGGCGCGCCAGACCCTAGTTGTGACTCGTTAAAACGATTTCTTTGTTACTTTCATAACGTTGTCGTAAATGTATCTGCTACAGAGTTGCGAGTATGACACTCTACTCATCTTGTCTATATGGCGACATAAAACATAATTTTAGGTTAATATGGCCGCATGAAGCCCAAATTCAGTTTCAGCATTAAGTTTTTGTTTATTAAGGTAACTTTAGTAGGCTAAGTAGATCTTTCTGTCATCACATAAGGAGAGTAATATTTTACGTAGGTACTTGCCCGACTTGCTTGACACGCACTGTTTTATTATATCAGAGCTTGTCCGTATGAAGCCTTACATTCATATTGGTGCAATATTTATGTCCGATATTTGCACCGAGCGCGATGTGACAGGCTTGTTTTATTAACACATATAATTTATTGTTACTAAAGCCAACATATGTTTGGCTTATTTCCTTGTTCGTGATACTCGTGATATTATTATCAGTTGTAGGACTAAGTTAACGGTACCGAGAGTTTGGTTAACTAATAGTAGTTTACGTTAGCGAATAATTGAAGTATATTATGTGTACGTACGGTGCAATAGATTGTACTATCTCGCTAGTATCTTGTGTAACGTGTTATGTTTGCAATCCGATGGAAAATGACCCTTGTGCATAACTAAGATTGAGAAAATCTGGACAAAAGCGTATTGGGCCTCACACAATGACGGATGCCGTGTTTGCCTTCAGAAGGACTCATTCATTTTCGCACGCAAAAAGCTTAAGTTGATTGGGCATTTAATACAATAAATGGTAAAGTCCTAGAAGTGAGTATGTTGTTTAAAAATAATATGTAGTGTGGTGCATAATGCGCCTTATTGTATTAATTATATTACTGACTAGAGGACGCCAGCAGCTACGCCTGCATTTTTTTTTAATTTACCCGTTTTGGCCGATCCCGTGGGAATTTCGGGAAATCCCTTCTTAGTGCACCCCTACGGTCCCCAAGGAACATACATGCCAATTTCAGCTTCCTGCGCACTGTAGTTTTGGCTGTAGCTTGTCTGTCAGTCAGTCAGTAACGCAAGGATTTTATATATTAAGATGATTTGACTGCCAAGAAAATTAAACATCGTTTTTGCTATTTATCATAAATAAATCTAGCAACGTTTAGCTGTGATATATATGGCACTACTTAGTATAATTTACACACACCCAACTTATTCGGTACAAAAGGGCAAACGTTATGATTGATAGTTCATGCAAAATATGTCGATAGTGGAAAGATTTCGTTGTATGTATAAAACAAATAAAGCTAAATTATAATACTTTTTAAAAGACTTACTTAACGTCAGTATTGTAATGGTTGTTATTTATTATTGAATTGTTAATTATCGCTTGTCCCGTGCCTCGGAGAGCACGTTAAGCTGTCGGTCCCGGTTGTCATGAAGATCTTTGACAGTCGTTACAGGGCGTCAGTACCTTCTAAATAAACTGACACTAGTCGAAACCATGGGATATCGCTATCCCTTCGGGTTGCGGAGGTCAGACGGCAGTCGCTCTGTGGAAAAGTTGATATTCTGTAATATCTGGTTAGACCAGTCAGCGGATATCGGGCTCTAAGGCGTGTAAGTCTTGGATGCAACCGGGATAACACTAGGGCGATGATGATGCATTTATATTCGTAATTTTCCTATTATTCATTCATTATCATTTAATTGTATAAACATACATAATTTTTTATTTTGAATAATTACTAAATCATGTTTTGTATTGTAATATAACCATAATGCCAAAATAACTGAAAATAACTTAAATGAAAATATAGGTCAGACAGGCAGTCGCTCTGTGGAAAAGCTAATATTCAGCCAAATCCGGTTAGACTAGTAAGCGGACCCAGATTGAAACTGGGATAACGCTAAGAGAAAGAAGATTGTAATGGTTGTTATTGTGATAAGAATACAGAATATTGCCAGGTGAAAATATTATGCGCGGTTAAGTGTCAATGGTAACCGCTATCCGAGTGTTCGATTTTTACACATCATCAGCCTTTAACAGTCCACTGCTGGACTAGGCCTCTCCTTTGAAAGGAGGAATTGGCCTATTATACCACGCTAGCCAAACGGGTTGGTTTAAGGTTTGTATCAAGTTTTCCTTCTCTAACAGTGCTGTTCTCTGCATAATATGCTGCCTCTGTCGGCTCTTACGACACCCATGGGATGATATGGGGTGGTGACATTCCGTATTCTTAATCCGTCACCACACGGACCAACCGATTTGTACTCTGTTAGAATTTTATCGCTACGCACTTTGTGAACACATTCCATTTACTAACTATTATCTGTTTTCAATCAAAAGAAAGAAGAAAGATTTATAGTTCTTTTATCACAAAGGAACTGTTTATTTGCCCACTATAGGTTTCATTTTTGTTCTTGTTTGAAGTTTATTAGTGCCTATCCAACTCTCCATAAGTTTCGTATGAGTTAGATAACACCTAATCTAAACAGAAATATTTTTGTTAGTTCGTCGTTCGCAAATATGTGTGATAAATAACATCTCATCGTATTTTTATTGATATTCAAATGGTATATTTTCTCTAAGCTTTCGTAGTACGTTGGCTAACGCTACAATGTATGAAAATAAATATATCAACTGTAGCAAAGGCTTTAACCAAACGAATTTTTAACGACTTGAGGTGCATCACTTGAATTTGAATTTCATATTTCGGCTTCATATTAGTACTTTTTTGGGGGTACGTAAACATTATGAAAATGTATTCATTTGCGGCTTATATACTAAATGCATGTTTTAACTTTGAACTTGTGTTAGTACTTAATAGGCAATTTTGCTCTCAGTTATAATGGCGTAAACGGACAAACGTGCAAATTAAGAATTATATGTATTTTATATTCTGTGTATTCGGCAAGTGTGAACAAAGTATGCGTCGAGCAAATTAAATTGTATGTCATTAACCCTTCCACACTGTACGGCGTAATTTGATCCACTATCATGCGGTGGAACTAACTTTAAAATAGGTTGTCGTACAGTTTAAGTTTTAGATTGTATACAACAAAACAATTAATCTGCGAGTACGCCTAAGCCCCAGTCTACAGATTAGTGCAGCCATAGAGAGATACTCGCTCCATAAAACAATAGAGTCCGTAGACAAACTGTTACACTCACAATCCCCACCTATAATGCATATGCTATTATTCCAAGTTATAGTTTCTCCGTCTCTAGTTAGAACTTCGTGTGAATTGTTAAATTCCATTTCTGAAAAGCTACTCTGTGCCACAGGCGTCCGTACTTCCTAACTAGAATTTAATTATGAATATCTGGAGACTGTGGGTACTCACAGTTTGGTACAAAGCATTAAGTTGCGTGATTGGCACATTGGCCGTTGGGGCGTCGGCGCTATGTACCACCGCCGCGCGCCGCCGACCGTCACTGCAGGGCTTGTTATCATTTATGATGGATGAATAACTGACAATATGTACACTGTTCACGTGGCAACGAAGCTTAATGAAACAATGTTGCGGTTAACTTGAAAATTACATCGACCACCGGTTTCTATTTTGTAGTACACCTAGCACCGACACTGTAACTAAGTTGATTGTTTCGTGGTTTTCGTGGTAATAAACTTTATTGGCCAGATTTTAACTTTGGAAGTAGGAAAAGATGTGATGTTGAAAAATTTATGAGTAAGTTTAGTGCTAATCTGGAACACTCGGCATAACCTTTTAAATTATCCTTTCCTTTTTAGTTAGAAATTGGTTTAATTGGTATAAACACTTTTAGAAATATGCAGTTATACTTTTCACAAAATATTTTGGGAATCAACCAATTTTACACACGACCATCGACTAAGTAACAAGTGTCGTAATGTTGCGTTTTATATTCAAACTAAAATGTTATTTTACAGACGAGTTATTTCCAAGAATCTTGTACAGGAGTGGATATCACCAACGTACTAGGACGCAAAACTATAGTTTGCAGTGTAACGTATGTCCGGTGCCTACCGAGTGTGGGTCATAATACCGTCCATACGTTCGGCCAATCAGAGAAGGCCATCGTCCGCGCTCGTGGAGTTTTACCATATTTGGTAATGCACCAACACCAACTCTGATGGAGAGCTTTGGTATATAAAGGGACCGACAGAGAGGCCGGCAGCGCTACTCTATCTCATCCTGCCTAACTACGTACTACGCCTACGTTGTACGTGTATCCTGGTCTCAGCTGTAGGTAAGTTACTACATTTACTGCGCTAGCGTACTATCCATCTCTCTACCTGCTAGCTGAGGCCGGCTGACGCCGCCTGCCTGACTCTATTGGTTGTGGCTCTCCTAATGCTGCCTTCCTTCAGGTTCCTGGTCCACCTTGAAGCTCCGGGCTACGCTACTCTATTCTTCGCTACACTTCCCTGCATCGTCTTCGACGACACCTCCGCCGACGAGTCTGGCCCTGCCCTGCTTATCGCACACACACCGTCAGTGCCTGATCACTGAAGCCAATAGTCTGCGAGGATCTGCCCCGCTACGTGCAGCCTTCGAGCAGCCTGACTACTGGAGGGAACAGCGTGGGAGGCTGCAGCCCTTAGTGTTCAGGCCAGTGTCGTGTTGTTGGTCGGTCATACTCGGCATAGAAAGCGAGGCAATACTCGGCAATAAACGCATAGAACCTCTGCTGCGTTTTTTTTATTCAAGAACCCGTTACAGCAGATCAAAATGTTTTCATATATGGGGATGGATCTCACATCACTAAGTAGTACTACGTAGTACACAGGTATGAAGTAAACGCTTAACCTACTACGCAATCTGTACAGTAAATTTATTTCGTTTATGTCACGAAATAATTCTTATGAACGAAGGGAGAAATTCACTTCTCTTCGTCGAATGAGACTGCAGTCTTCTCTTAGGTACTTTTCTTCCTCTTTCTACGTACAGAAGGTTTGTCCCGCCTTGGCTTAGCTTCTGCGACAGCACCAAAACACAGTCTTCTCTACTTATAAGGGTTAGCCTAATTAATCAAACTCGCATTTTGCCAATGATAAAGAAAGAAAATTCATAATTTTGACAAAGGTTCTGAGAGATTTATGTAAAGCTTAGAACATAACGATGTTTCAAACCGCTACTTAGATACATTTTTTTAAATTGTGTGCAACTAGCTCGCGTCAGCTTGCATCACGTACATAAACCATTATACACTAAAAATCTAGACAAAAGAGGACTATGGTAGTGGCATGATGATATGTTATGTGTGTAGATATCAGCTTACACAATCGCTGATGAAGGTTTACGTGAAATTTATAGCAAAGTAGTGCGTACGTATTGTTACAATTCTTCATCTGCCTGGCGATTAAAAATCCTTGTACGTGTCGGCCGTCCAGAGTCCGACGTCCTGCTCAATTTGCTCCATGTTGCCCGGTCTTCTTCATCCTCGAAAGTCAATCCGTTGGTACTCATGTCGCTGCTTACGATGTCGATCCGATCGAACGCTTCTCGGTGCAGCTTCGAGGCCGATTATTTTCCACTCTAGGCATCTTCGACCTATATACCCCTCTGGTCTGCGAATTCGATGGCCTTACCATCTCAAGCTGTTCTGCTGGAACTTATCCGCTTCATCATCGTCATCATCATCAGTCTGTATCAATCCACTGTTGGACGTAGGCTTTCTTTACGTTAAACTTAAACAGAATAAATATTGATTTCCAATGATGTGCCTCTAATTAGAGATAGACCAGTAACGAGAAAATATTCGCATTTTTCCATCTGTGTATTTATTTTTAAAGGAATTACAGTAGTACATGTACCTATACGAAGCACTTGATTAAAAGTTTCTAACTAAAGAACTCTGTGCTGAAATATGCATATTGATAAATAATCGGCATAACATCAAGTGGCTATATGATCACTTAAACTACTATCTTATTCGTGCAGTCATATCTTCAAAAGTTTAAAAATCATTTAGGTAATAAAAAATGTCTGATTGCACCTTAAGCACGATGTTACCTTTAAGCCGTTGAAAGAAGTTTAAGGTAGTAGTAGTAGTCAGTAATTAAATTTAAGCGCTAGAATAATTTTTAAATAGGTTTATTGTTAGGCTTACGTCCCTTTATGGATTCAATAACAAATCATATATCTTAAAATGTTAAATTACAAATCTCATAACTGCTATTAAAATAGCTACGTAAAATTTAAGTAACAAATTGGACTGTTATTGTGCTCAACGTTAGATTATTATAAGCAAAAGAAATAAACTAAGGGTTAAAGGCCTATATATCTCAGGCTTTGAAATATACTGGCTATGCATGTTATTCTACTTATCATTTTGTTTTTCGTACTGAAAATTACTTATCATGCAGACATGTCCATGTGAAGAACATTTTTTAATACGAATTGTATTGATGTATGCAACCATTAATATGTATGAAGTTTTTAAAAATTTAAATGTATTAATATTAATGGCAGGCAATGATATGAAGCATTTTTTATCTAGAATTAACATTCTTCCTTATTATGAAAAACTAGCTGTTGGCCGCGGCTTCGCTCGTACTTGATTTTATTGAGGTGGTTTACATAAGAAGGTATTGCCATCGACTTGGCTTGCGAGGCAATTTAACTATTTGCAAAAAACATACATGAAATGAAATATTTATATTGTGTATTTATGCCTTTTTCAAACTAACTTGAAACGCTTAATTTACCCCCATAGGAATAAAAAATACACTTTTTTGTTTTATATAACATATTAGGGGCTTCTTTATTTCTAACCTGGATGCCGTTCAAATGTTATGTTTCTAGCTTCAGTAGTTTAGGTTCTGCGATGATAACTAGTCAAGAGACTATTCTCGTCAACTAATTCATATTCAAATTCAAAGTCATTTATTCATATAGGTTACAAAAGCAACACTTATGAACGTCATTTCTTTTTTTTACAACCAGGTTCGGGATGGTGGGGCTATGAGAAGAGCCTGAAAGAAACTCATGCCACTCTTTTTTTATCAGAATCTTAATCTTACAACTTGTGGTACCATGATTGCTGACACAGCTAATTATACTAATAAAAGATTTTCTGTAATAAGGCCCACAGCATTTAAATCTTAGTAAAACTGTTATAAGTACAGTTTGCCCATTCTGTCAATCCATTGTACGAGAGATTACAAATTTTTCTTTGACTTTGATAACGGTTTGAAGACATCTGGATTTTAAGAAAGAGCACATTCCAAAAGCGACATTTTGAACAATGGAGGATGAACCAGCGAACCCAAAAGCATTGGAGATAAAAGAGGAACGATTTATTTAACGATAACAATTTCAATCATATGGATACACACACTCGTTTAAACAACACACATGATAAAGATACATATATTACGAAGGTAATACATTTAGTAATTTAATATTTGTATTATAATTATAAGCTGCTTAATATTTTGTCTTGGATCAACCGGCATAGTGGCGGTGATTATCTATATATTTTCATTTATTTTAAATTTTACCACAACAGAAACACTAATAATAATATAACAAAGGTCTTATAAACTATACTAAATATAAAGACCTGGAAAACGGAAGCAGAAATGAAAAAATAAATGTAGTAAAGGTAATGTAGTAAATCTAGTGTGCGGATATTTTTATCTAATTATCTTTAACAACTTCGAAATAGAAGTCACAAAAAATCCGTTAAAACTGTTTCTGTATCAGACCTATAATATTATTATTTATTATCTTTATTAAAAATCAAATATACGACCGTAATCTGACTATCTACTATGCCTTATAAAATAAGTAACAGAGCAAGTGGCAAGTTGGTTTTATAGCTAGCGTCCAAACCAGCTTAGCTTCCGTCACAGGATACAATCGTGTTGCTATCTAGCTACTGTTGCTATCCACAAGCGTGCCAAGAGATGTAAAACAAACAGTAAAGAAGAGGACTGAGAATAAATAACAACCAATCAAGTGTGTCGAGGCACTGTTGACGTTGGGTTCTCTCGTGGGCCATTGTCGCATTCTATAGATTCTCTTGGAACGATTCAAGCAAGATTTGATTTTGTATTTCGCAAGATTAATTAATTAGAGTTAGTTGAATATTTTCCGTCAACTTAAAAAGCTTGGCTGTAACAATTTTTTTGCAAGTTTTTATTTAATACCACCCAAATAAAAGTAACGTGCAAAAAAGCTAAGCAAACATAGCCATGTTCTGACTTTTTTTTAGCTTGCCATTTGGGCAAAAGCCCAACTGTAGGTGTGGCAGAAATTTGCCATGCGAAATTTAAGCTTTTCAATGCCAATAGATACTCAGTTTTACTGCAGACGGAGTTGACGAAATGATAAGAATTCATTGTAGCGTACTAAGGGAATTCTAAAAGTATGAGGCAAACAAACGCCGTTGATAGCGAATGCATTCGCCCACGCATCCCGTATCGCAGTGTGGGTAAGCGGATTACGCACGCAGTTCCTGGCCGATACCAGCTCCGATATCGTCCGTGCTTTGTGTACAGCTTGCGAAGTAAAACTTATATGTATATAGTACTAGCTTCTTTGTCAGTCATCGCAACATAAGATAGGCATAAGCGCTATTCTAATTAACAACCTGCATTACTGCTAAGTTTAATAAAAAAACGTTCAGTAGTTTCTTGGGTGTCAGATAAACCAACATACATACATTCATCCATCCTTACATATATTCGGGGAATTATAAAACGAACGAATAAAAAAAATTAAGCGACTGATGATGAGATGCTGTTTTAATAACTTGAGCGGCATGAATTTGAGTAAGTGAAAAATTACTAAACTAACGACGAATATTGATTAATAATAAAATCTAGACCGAGCGTACTAAAAGCGGGTTGTGATAAATCCATTTAAGAAATTAAATTTCTAACCGTGTGACTAAATTACTAGGTGAGCGACTAGAAATACAGAAAAGACGATTCAATATTGGCGGCCCTCATTCCTAAAATCACGATCTATTTACATATTTATGATAAAAATCTCATTCACTCGGGAAACTTAATAGGTTATGTTAGGTTTTCTTGTTACCCTGTACCCAAAAATAGGATTCTATTTTAATATTTATATTTTAACTTCGCATAGAAGATGCGTCTTATTTAGTATTTTTCATTGTGGTTTTTCTATTACGAAAAACTTCACTTAAGATGAAATGCCGCTCAGTATAAATAAATCATTTGCCAAATATTGAAAAAAAATCAGCACGTAACGTTGGCACTCAAACAAATATTAGGTCGCTCAAATATTAAGAAGTTTCTCATTTTGTATTTTAAGTAGCTAAAATTAAGGTTTGTAAGTTGCTGTTCTGCTCATTTAGAAATTCTATAATCCAAATTAATTATTTTTATCACTCAAAACTTTCATTTACAGTCACTCGTAATACTAGGTGCCCCGTCTGAAACAATTAAAATTAGTAGGAACTAAGATTCGCATCAGTAAGGTATTTGTAAGAAATAAAACCATGACAACGTTTTCTATTTATTGAAATATTTTTGTACTTCATGGTTCCTGTATTCTACAAACACTTTATCCACGGAGTATAGAAAAACGGAGCTATGTTAATACAACCTCTAACTATTGATCTCACTGCTACGATTCTGGACATTGTTAGTGTTTTAAGATTCAATGGGTTACTATCTAGTAACTCATATACTGAGAATGCTCACATTATTCATAAAACCCAGTGAGAGACTAGACAATAATCTTAAAAGATCCTAAATTCTCCGTTGAGCGTAGATGATCAAATAATCTATAAGATAAATGAAGTCTAGGACAAAATTTAGTCTTTACTCTTGTAATATAAAAATAATCTTTGGTCCGCGTTTTACTTCAATGATTCTCTATTATGGTTCTTTTACGATGTGTACCTTACAACTGAATGGTATTAAATTATGTTAGGGGAAAAAGGTAGGGAACTAGGGGGCTACAGAGAGTCGGGACCGTGGACACTTGTGCGAGTCATCTTTTTCTCACGAGTATTAATAGCGATTTGAAACAGAGTTGGGTGATTTTGCATAATTTTCTCAATGACCTATCTGTTTGCCTAATGGAATTATCAAGCAAACGATTTTGAAGTAACAAGAGATAATTTTAATTGAACCGTTTATGTACCAACGTTGTTTTGGGCAGTTTTTAATGTAAGTTTTATTTAAATAAGCGTTAGATGTGGGTACTATGAGTAGATACATCTTGCCCTCGGCCACACCCATGCAGGAGTTGACTGTCGCAACAAAAGCAAGCTTATGTATTTTTCTGATGAATAAACTATATTACGGCAAAATTGTACCAAAAGTAGTAGGATTTTTCCTTTCTCTGGTTCTCTTACTTTATTAATCGGCTCCTGATTTTTTATGGCTAGCAATGAACAATGAAATTATACAAGGTTATTTAGCGGGTCTTACTCGCAATAGATAATAATATATTTAAGGCATAAATACCTTGGTATTTGCCAACGTTTCCGCCGACTTGCTTCGGCCGTGGTCGCGTCGCGCGGCGGGACTGGTGTAGCTCAGCGCCGTCCTTGTATGATGCGGGTTTTGGCACCTACCCTTCCTTGATTTTTATTTTTGTTTTTAACCGCACTGTCAGTACTGCGACACACTACACTAATGACGTTTCGTTTAGGGCTATGAAATTTCTCAGTACTCTAAGGTATGGTTTAAACGGCATTGGCTGGTCAACTCCTTTCATTAGGATCATTGTGGAAGAGAGTGAATTATATGGGTGCAGATGGACAAAGCCGCCGAAACCAGTCTCAAAGGGGATGTCAAGAAAGATGCATACCATGAGATTTAGGTTGCGCGCGAAAGATTTGTAAAGACGTATTTAGGGCATCCCCTAAATACGTCTCGTAGTCAAGATGCACCCCCTGAGGCATCCCTCAGGGGGTGCATCTTGACTACGAGAGCAAGCAAGACGGAGAATGGTGCTAGCGCCGCTGACGGCGCCAACAACGAACTAAACTGGGGCCAGACCCCACTTGGAATCGGCACACGAAATCCTTAAGGACTGCGGTTCTATGTATAAAACTGTATTTATCGACATAGCCGTTGGAATGTTTATTTTTCACAATGCCTGTCAAACCAATCCATAAACAATAATGTTAGTCAAAAAAAATTCGTCATCATCAGCCCTTTATACTGTCCCACTGCTGGGCAGGGGCCTCTTCTCACTATGAGAAGGGTAAAGCCATAGTCCACCACGCTGGTCAAGTGCGGGTTGGCAGACTTCACATGTCTTTCGAGAACATTATGGAGAACTCTCAGACATGCAGGTTTCCTCACGATTTTTTCCGTTACCGATAAGCAAGCGATAATTAACAATTTAATACGCACTTAACTTCGAAAAGTCATTGGTGCGTGCCGTGGATTCGAACCCGAGACTATGTGCGTAGTACGTCTGTTGGTCTCTCCACTCGGCTATCGGTGCTTTTAAAAAAATACTTATCAAAAATCATGTCACCTTAAAGGTGCAAGTCCGAGATGGGCTGCAGACCGCAAACTGCAACCGCAGACTGCAAGCGACACCACCAGTTTCTATGAATCTCTATGAAATTGATTCCAAGCGTGGCAACACTGCGGCCTGCAGTCGCTGCGTGCCGCCTGCGGCCGCGGCACGCAGCGCCCGCAAGCAACAGCACATGTGATGTCGCAGACGGCAGAGAATTCAGACGTCCTAAAACGACGACTTTTTCGCAAGATGATGAAGAGAAATGAGTTATTGCTAGTCACACAATCATTTATGATACATCCGATCCGAATTATCGCAATAATTCGGTAAAAGACAAAGTGTGGAAAGCAATAGGTAAAGCACTGGAGTGACTGAGGCATTGTTCCATAACTCGTGCAGTCGCGGCATGCCGCCGTGCTTGGAATAAAAGCAACAGCGACCGCGCAGGTAGCACTGCGGTCGCCCGCATGCACTAGCCGCAGTGTCGCCTGCGGTTGCAGTCTGCAGCCCAACTCGGAATTGTACCTATTCTAAAGCTAAATAAAGTAAAACCAAGAAGTACTTATTATAGTACAAGCGAGCTAATTATCCCATGTTATCTATTCGCAAAATAAATGAGACAGTATTACTTTTAGATTTGTTAGCATTACGTCATGACGTAGAAAATTGCTTAATTGTGAGTTTATATTAAGTTGTACAATTATAACTGGCGTATTTATGGCCATGAGAGTGGGTGGAAATACGATTACGTTGATTCGTATTTATATTTATAGTAAGGATGTAGGATTTTCGACGTAATTAAAATATGGGTTCTACACGAATGAATTGATTTGTTTGTAACTTTAGATTAATTTAAGTTCTAGCTGGTAATTGTGAAATTGAGATTTAAGTAATGATGACATGCTTTTATACTTAGGCTTAAAGATAATGTCATGTATGCAAATGTCACCGTTTCTACTCAGTTATCGTTACTCAGCTGCCGCAGCTCCAAAAGGTTGCCGAATAAAGCCTCAAGCTCACTACACGAATGCACAAGAAGAGCGGAAAAACGCGACGAGTGGCTACGAATTGTGAAGCAGGTGGCCTGCTTCACAATTCGTTAATGTGACGAAGCTGTAGATGTGATGACCACGACTTCAGACTCTTCCAAGAGTGTAACGCCTAAGAAGAAGAAGAAGAAATAAAGCCTCAATCAAACTTCGAAAGGCAATCAAAGCTAAAAAAGAAACATCGCTGTCACTGTGGAGAGGCTGTTGACAGCCTTGGTCACCATGGCCTGTCATGCAGCAGGAGCGCAGGTCGTATTTCACGACACGGCAACCTTAATGACATTCTTCGTCGGGCTCTTGTCACTGCTGGTGTTCCAGCCCACCTTGAACCTCAGGGCCTGGTAAGCGACGACGGCAAAAGACCAGACGATATGTCTTTACTACCGTGGAAGTTAGGTAGGCCTTTGGTATGGGACGCAACGTGCGTCGATACCCTCGCGCCATCACATCTTCCTAGCACAGCGGGTTGTGCGGGCGCTGCTGATGCTACAGCGGAGACGGCGCAAATACGCAAACCTCGTAGGGGATTACGCATTTGAGCCGTTTGGGGTCGAAACGTTGGGGCCATGGGGTCAAAGTGCGAGATCTCTTTTTAGAGACCTCGCAAAGAGACTGGTCGACGCCTTGCGCGACCAGAAGGCTGGGTTGTATGTGGCCCAGAAGTTCAGTATCGCCATACAACGTAGCAATGCTGCCAGCGAGAACGCCGGCAGCATTGCCACGTTAGGCACGCACGAAAGGCACGCTTCCAGTTGACGGCGATGTGAATGAATTTCATGACGCCCTCTAAATTATTTCTTTTCGTTCTGTATATATTTATTTGTATGTTCTGTATATATATTTCTTTGTATAGTATTTTAAGACTTAGTTACTTTTTCGTTGTATGCGATTGATCAATAAACATACAAAGCTAAGACTTATTTACGCATACCGTGTTATTTGCTCTCTACAGCGCAATCCGAGGGAGCGAACCTTCAGTTAATTAATTCATAAAAAATACGGGTTGTATCACCCGCACATTTTTTTATTTAGGTACCTACGGTTAGGTACGCTTCAACGCTTGGGCATTTCTGGAAATCATTTCTTACGAAATCCTACGATCCCAAGGAACATACATGCCAAATTTTATCTCTCACGCTCAATAGTTTTGGCTGTGCGTTGTCTGTCAGTCAGAATTTTATACAAAAAATTAATATGTATTTGAAATGACAAGAGAAAATCTTACAATCGTCATTAAATAGAAATAACTTCCTACATGATAAAGTATTAATACTCATCAATTTCTTTCGGCACCTCAACCAACAAACAATTGTATTTTTTCTTGTCGGTCTAGTCGTATCTATGTACAAACATTGCATTGATATCGTTAAACTATGGATTCATGCTTCCGAGAGTTGCTTTCCATAGTATGTTGCAAGCCTAGGTGAAAGTACTCATCATCATGAATATCTTTGTGCAGAGATATTGGCAGAATCTTGAAAAAATCCAACAATTTTGTCTAGATATTAATTTTGTATGAAACAGCAGTTATTTTTTGTTTGCAATAGGTATGTAAATAGATGAAGTAATTGAACATAAGCAAACATTAAAATAATATATGGTTTTCCATTTAGCGTGCTTTTGGCGGGCACATGAAAGTATAAAAGCATGTAACACGATTATAACGTTATTTTCAATCGTAACGACTTAGTACATAAATTTCAAATTAAAACATACATTTGAAAAACACAGAAATGTGCTCAGTGCACTCGTTAGGCGACATTCATTGTGATGTGTGTGCGTGTGTGACAAAAGGACATAACATCGGATCCGAACGTGTTGAACTATTATGTTGAACCCGTCTAATGACGTCAGAGCACGTTCTGACAAGCAATGAGGTGAGATAATATCCATATTAATAAAGGTGAACACTGCTTTATGAAGATGGACATTGATTTATTTATTAATATCCATAGTTACTACAAGCACACTCCACACCCCAATGCACTGGTGCTACTTATTTTTATTTTAGTTATATGACAAACTTATGTAGTTTTCTTTTCTATTCTAAAAGTTACACGAGCATTTACTCAGTGTTCAGATAAAAAAAGAAACAAGAAAGTATTATTGGTTAATTTTCGCTTCTCATGAGCAAATCGAATTTTAAAGTGGGAATCTTCTGAGAAGCGAAAAACAGTTCAGATGCGTGTCACTAATCTTTTACTAATTACTTATCAACGCTTGCTGCCCAGTATAGAGAATACAACTAAAAGTATCGCTCTACTTAAGCGCGTTCTACAGTTTAAATAAGGTACTTGAAATCTGGCTTTTTCTGCAGTATGTCTTCTATGACTTGGTCTGTATGGCCTGATCGGTGGAAGAATAGTTATTTTCACCACAGCAGCTCAAACATGCCGCTTTTGCTGCGAGACAACAGTGAACAAAACGCGATTTTGATTCGAGCGTGAGTAAAAGTAGCTTTTTAATTTTTCAATCTTCAGTGTCACGAATTGACATTGTTCAGCCATAAATTTGAAACATTCGAATTTTACTGTGCTCTGTCTCGTTCACATGCATATAAAAAGTGAGTGAAAAAACAAACCCCTTCGAATTCGAAATTCGATTTTGGAATTCGACCTCATTACCTCAAAGAAAACACCTACGGCAACGCAAAAAAAAAAGATATTTGTAATAAAGAAATTACTTTTTTTATATGTTATTGTTTACATGTTTAATTTATTATTGGATTTTAATAAAAATAAGTCTAATCAATAGTATAAAATTAGTATTTAACCAATACATTTTTATTTAGAATTACAACAATGATACATTTGAAAAATAAACATCAGGGACGCGGTATTAAAACGCGATTTAAAAAAGTAGCGGGAATAAAAATTTCGCTGATGCTGATACAGTAGGTATAGCGTAACGTGTTAAATTATATTAATATTTAAAATTATCTAAAAAGATGAGTGAAACTAGTGATGATGACTGTACTTTTAACACCAGAAGAGTTAAATCAACAAGTGATTATGCAGAATTCAATATATTCCTGTTCATTTCTATGTCTCCTAATTAATATGTGTTCTCACTGCTATGGTGAAAAGTTATGTGGGCTACACGAGAGCAAAGTTTTTTGTATCTCGTGCTGTTGAGTCCCTCACCACGCTCAGGATTCTAACTTTGATTCACTCGCTACGCTCGTGAATCAAACATAGAATCCTTCGCTTGCTCGGGACTCAAAATCAGCACTCGAAACAAAAAACAACTTTGCTATTGTGCAACAAGAGAGCAAAGTTGTTTTTTGTGTCGAGTGCTGATTTTGAGTCCTGAGCGTAGTGCGGGACTCAAGAGCACGAGAAGCAAAAAAATTTGCTCTCGTGTAGCACACATAACTTTTCACCTCTTAAGTAATATGTGTTCTCACTGCGAACACATATTACTTAGAAGACATAAAAATTAACAGGAATAAATTGAAAACAAAATTCTGCATTAATCACTTGTTGTTTTAACTCTTCTGGTGTTAAAGTACAGTCATCATCGCTAATTTCACTCATCTTTTTAGATTAGATAAGTATTTTATACACGTTACTTATGCTATACGCTATCAGAATCAGCGAAATGTTTACTTTATTACCGCTATTTTTTTAAATCGCTTTTTGATACCGCGTCTCTGATGTTTATTTTTCAAAGGTTTCATTGTTGAAATTGCAAATAAAAATGTATTGGTTAAATACCAATTTTATACTATTAATTAGACTTATTTTTATTAAAATCCAATAATACATTAAACATATACCTAAACAATAACATTTAAAAATCAAACATAATTTCTTTATATATAAAGATATTTGTATATCTTAAAATTTTAGGGTATACTTAACGTGTTTCCGAACGTGTTTTCTTTGAGGTTGAATTCCAAAATCCAATTTCGAAGGAGTTTGTTTTTGTCACTCGCTTTTTTATATGCATGTAAAAGAGACAGAGTACAGTAAAATTCGAATGTTTCATATTTATGGCTGAACAATGTCAATTCGTGGCACTGAAGATTGAAAAATTAAAAAGCTAGGTACTTTGCCTCACGCTGGAATCAAAATCGCGTTTTGTTCACTGTTGTCTCACAGCAAAAGCGGCATGTTTGAGCTGCTGTGGTAAAAAAACATTTTTTTTACATATTACAATCATGACTGTTACATTACAACTAGGTATATTAATGAGAAGGACGGAGCTTAGTCTTTATTTGCATACCTATGTATGGTGTATACACCACAGATCGATCAAGTCTGTCACTGTCGTTCCATCAACTGCTACAGTACTACAGACACACTTAGTCCAAATCCCTAAAAGCCTTCTTAAAAGGAAAATAGATTTTCCAAAAAATATCTCTCACTTATTCGATGAAGTCCCGCGCTATTAACTTAGGATTAGGTACACCGTGTCTATAAAAAAGTTTGGAGTAAGCTTAGTGTAGAGTTTGTATCTATGCAATAGATACATTACATTGTCTCATGTACACCAGTAGAGGAAGTAGTGTCACTTGACACCTGTCACTAGTAGTATATCTGTATAGTCTGTGGCTGTCACTGTCACTACGGACAGCCAGTCTGTTGATAGGCGCGGTGCGCGCTAGACGTGCTTCCTCGGTACTGTGTGTAGTGGTGAGCCAGTGTTACATCGATTCGTGTTGTGGTTATATTTGCTGTGATAGCAAATACTACACTTCGGCCACTAGTAAATAACACTTGAGTGGGTGAGAGCGAAGTGACTTGGTCAAATCCTAAATGTCCATCACAGGAGAATGTAGACACGATCAGACGTAGGAAGTGTCATTTTACCCGATTCTAGTCTTTGACTTTAAGTATGTTTCACTTGTAGCGAAATGAAACGAATTTGGACATTCGAAGTTGAAGATAACGTGAGGGTAAACGACACTTTTCTTGGGTCGGGCCTGGAGTTACGAGGGTACGTCGAAGAAATGTGCGCTTGTACGTATGTTCATGGCATATTATTTACGAAATAGACAGATCGTGTCGACGAAGGACTTACGTAATCAATTTATATACACTTAGTTTATCGATGTGGGTATGTAGGTACTTGGCTCATTGGTATTTGTATTTTAATATTACCTTGAGTATTATTGGTAAATAATATTTATTAAAATCACAGAGCAATTTAAATGACACCAAGCTACGAAGGTTTTAACGTCACCGGTGTTTGTATAAATCGAAATCCTTACTAATATTATAAATTCGAAAGTGTGTATGTATGTATGTATGTATGTATGTATGTATGTATGTATGTTCCGTTTTCACGCTTAAACGGCTGAACCAATTTTGTTGAAATTTAACATAGAGATATATTGGACCATGGAGACGGACATAGGCTACTATAAGATGCAAAAATTAAACTGGGAGGGATTGTAGGGAAGGGTGGAAGTTTGAACGGCACAAATTTACCTCTTGAAAGTAAGAAGCTAATAATTGAGTGCTGCGCATGTGCCATGGCATATCTGTCAGTACTGTCACGTCATACAAAATGTCACATTGTGCACGTTGATTAAATTGTTCGCATATATAAACTAATAATTACCTATATAATAAGCTGAAACGATTTTCCCTACTAATATTAAAAATGCGAAAATGTTTATAGAGATATATTGAACATGTATTAGAACATGGACATTTGACTGTATGCAACCTTTCGGAAGATAACGGTAGATAATGTCATGGATACTGACCGAGTTACTTTGTACCCTATAGAGTTTCTGAAGTCTTAAGAATAATCAGGAGTATCTTCACACAACTTGAGACTGAAAGTAGATTTGTGTTAC
This sequence comes from Euclidia mi, assembly GCA_944739405.2. Classification (NCBI taxonomy): domain Eukaryota; kingdom Metazoa; phylum Arthropoda; class Insecta; order Lepidoptera; family Erebidae; genus Euclidia; species Euclidia mi. The sequence goes on along the minus strand of OX123183.2, from coordinate 90,768,668 downwards.
TCCGAATTTAACGCGCGCGAAGCGGCGGGCAAAAGCTAGTAAAATATATTTATTTAAGTGTTCGCACACACGGCAAACATAAAAAGTCCGTATTTTATTGTGTAAAGTGGCGTAACGGCATAGCGGCCGAAGTAACGTTCAATTTATTTTGATGGTCCGTGAAATGCCGATCTTTCATAATGTTTCACTTCCAAATGCTAACTGTAGACTTAAGGGCGATTTAGTGGTCGTTACCAAAGAGCGTAAACAAAGTGGGATTTTGTATAAAAATCACTTGCCGAAATGTAAATAATGATGTGGAAATTATGACTATAAATAAACGTTGCGCTGACCAATTATGAAATCAGAGTGTAAACTTGAAGTTATCACAAACTTTATATATCTTTAATTTGCGGTAGAAAGACCTTTAGTAATAATAAAACCTAATACCGGTGGCGTCTAATGTATATGAGTATGAATTCCAGATGGTCATAGCGCAGCCATTACCATTTTCATGTCGCCGAATGGTGGCGGTTTCATACCCTTAGATTAAAATTTGGTAGCTATAGCAACTAAAATAATGTAATTATCATGACGATATTGACTTAAGTACCGTTACAAAAATGACATCTTTAACATTCCTTATCGAGCGACTGTGGTATATCTCAGAAAATGTAAATCAATAGCGTGTTACAAAATACAGACGAATACTTAAATAAATTCACTTTTCCTTATCTTGAGAATAAATGAACAAAAATGTTCGTCCACTTTTGTCTCCGAACCATAAATAAGTATGATACCATGACCACTCGGCGCGAAGAAGGGGCGAGTACCTACTTACCTACCAGAAAGCTTTAATGCAAAATTGGATTTCGCGGTCCATTAATTTTCAATTTGCGTGATTGCAATTTTGGAGGTTTGCTTCTTCCAAAGACGTCTGGATTGGGGACAGAAAATAACAAAAAGGATTTAGGATGAGATTGGAATGAATACATTACAATCTTACTGCCCGACTTATTTATTTAAGACATGCTTCTGTTTTACTTAGAATCGCGAGATCCTCCTTTTTATTCTCTGCCATTATATCGTAGGTATTTAAGGACGCGTTTACAAAATTAGTAGGTACAAAATCGCGTCACTACAGCGACACGGCGGCAACAGTACGTACTACGTACGGTAACTTGCGGAAATGTAGTTCAACTAAATAACTTTGAGACTTAGATTTTTTTGTGATATGTATCTATGTGTTATAGGCCTGGCTGTGCGAATTACGTACAAATAAGTTTCTTATTTTTATATACCTAAATGGACATTATTACTTTATTTTTTCCATTATGTTGATTCAGGATATATTTCGGTATTTAGATATTATTTTGTTTCTTGCGTTGAAATCTGGTAAGATTATGAGGACTGATGGTATACCATCCCATTCAAGTGTTGCGACTGGAACTCATAAAAGAGTAGACCTAGTTATGCCAGGTTGGGGCTCATTTTATTTGTTTTAGTGAGACCCTACCACTGGTACTAGTGAAGTAACCTTCCAAGGTTATTCGATGAGTCTTACTGGTACTCTTATGTGAGTAGAGCTAGGCATGCCGAGTTTGGGCTCACTTTGTTTGTACATAAGAGACCCTACCACTGGAACTTATGAAGTAACCTTCCAGGGTTATTAGATGACACTTGCTGGTACTCATATGTGAGTAGAGCTAGGCATGCCGAGTTTGGGTTCATTTTGTTCGTACATAAGAGACCCTACCACAGGAACTTATGAAGTAACCTACCAGGGTTATTCAATGACTCTTGCTGGTACTCATGTGTGAGTAGAGCTAGGCATGCCGAGTTTGGGCTCATTTTGTTTGTACATAAGAGACCCTACCACTGGAACTTATGAAGTAACCTTCCAGGGTTATTCGATGACTCTTACTGGTACTCATATGTGAGTAGAGCTAGGCATGCCGAGTTTGGGCTCATTTTGTTTGTACATAAGAGACCCTACCAGTCCTACCACTGGAACTTATGAAGTAACCTTCCAGGGTTATTCAATGACTCTTGCTAGTACTCATGTGTGAGTAGAGCTAGGCATGCCGAATTTGGGCTCATTTTGTTTGTACATAAGAGACCCTACCACTGGAACTTATGAAGTAACCATCCAGGGTTATTCAATGACACTTGCTGGTACTCATATGTGAGTAGAGCTAGGCATGCCGAGTTTGGGCTCATTTTGTTTGTACATAAGAGACCCTACCACTGGAACTTATGAAGTAACCTTCCAGGGTTATTCGATGACTCTTACTGGTACTCATATGTGAGTAGAGCTAGGCATGCCGAGTTTGGGCTCATTTTGTTTGTACATAAGAGACCCTACCAGTCCTACCACTGGAACTTATGAAGTAACCTTCCAGGGTTATTCAATGACTCTTGCTAGTACTCATGTGTGAGTAGAGCTAGGCATGCCGAATTTGGGCTCATTTTGTTTGTACATAAGAGACCCTACCACTGGAACTTATGAAGTAACCATCCAGGGTTATTCAATGACACTTGCTGGTACTCATATGTCAGTAGATCTAGGCATGCCGAGTTTGGGTTCATTTTGTTTGTACATAAGTAACCCTACCACTGGAACTTATGAAGTAACCTTCCAGGGTTATTCGATGACTCTTGCTGGTACTCATATGTGAGTAGAGCTAGGCATGCCAAGTTTGGGTTCATTTTGTTTGTACATAAGTGACCCTACCACTGAAAGGTTACTTTATAAGTTCCAGTGGTAGGGTCTCTTATGTACAAACAAAATTAGCCCAAACTCGGCATGCCTAGCTCTACTGACATATGAGTACCAGTAAGAGTCATTGAATAACCCTGGAAGGTTAGGTACTTCATAAGTTCCAGTGGTAGGGTCTCTTATGTACAAACAAAATGAGCCCAAACTCGGCATGCCTAGCTCTACTCACACATCAGTACCAGCAAGAGTCATTGAATAACCCTGGAAGGTTACTTCATAAGATCCAGTGGTAGGGTCTCTTACGTACAAACAAAATGAGCCCAAACTCGGCATGCCTAGCTCTACTCACACATGAGTACTAGCAAGAGTCATTGAATAACCCTGGAAGGTTACTTCATAAGTTCCAGTGGTAGGACTGGTAGGGTCTCTTATGTACAAACAAAATGAGCCCAAACTCGGCATGCCTAGCTCTACTCACATATGAGTACCAGTAAGAGTCATCAAATAACCCTGGAAGGTTACTTCATAAGTTCCAGTGGTAGGGTCTCTTATGTACAAACAAAATGAGCCCAAACTCGGCATGCGTAGCTTTACTCACATATGAGTACCAGCAAGATTCATCGAATAACCTTGGAAGGTTACTTCACTAGTACCAGTGGTAGGGTCTCTTATGTACAAACAAAATGAGCCCAAACTCGGCATGCGTAGCTTTACTCACATATGAGTACCAGCAAGATTCATCGAATAACCCTGGAAGGTTACTTTATAAAATGCAGTGGTAGGGTCTCTTATGTACAAACAAAATGAGCCCAAACTCGGCATGCCTAGCTCTACTCACATATGAGTACCAGCAAGAGTCATCGAATAACCCTGGAAGGTTACTTCATAAGTTCCAGTGGTAGGGTCTCTTATGAACAAACAAAATGCGCCCAAACTCGGCATGCCTAGCTCTACTCACATATGAGTACCAGCAAGAGTCATCGAATAACCCTGGAAGGTTACTTCATAAGTTCCAGTGGTAGGTTTACTTATGTACAAACAAAATGAACCCAAACTCGGCATGCCTAGCTCTACTGACATATGAGTACCAGCAAGAGTCATCGAATAACCCTGGAAGGTTACTTCATAAGTTCCAGTGGTAGGGTTACTTATGTACAAACAAAATGAACCCAAACTCGGCATGCCTAGCTCTACTGACATATGAGTACCAGTAAGAGTCATTGAATAACCCTGGAAGGTTACTTCATAAGTTCCAGTGGTAGGGTCTCTTATGTACAAACAAAATGAGCCCAAACTCGGCATGCCTAGCTCTACTCACACATGAGTACCAGCAAGAGTCATTGAATAACCCTGGAAGGTTACTTCATAAGTTCCAGTGGTAGGGTCTCTTATGTACAAACAAAATGAGCCCAAACTCGGCATGCCTAGCTCTACTCACACATGAGTACTAGCAAGAGTCATTGAATAACCCTGGAAGGTTACTTCATAAGTTCCAGTGGTAGGGTCTCTTATGTACAAACAAAATGAGCCCAAACTCGGCATGCGTAGCTTTACTCACATATGAGTACCAGCAAGATTCATCTAATAACCTTGGAAGGTTACTTCACTAGTACCAGTGGTAGGGTCTCACCAAAACAAATAAAATGAGCCCCAACCTGGCATAACTAGGTCTACTCTTTTATGAGTTCCGGTCGCAACACTTGAACGGAATGGTATACCATCAGTCCAGATAATCTTACCAGATTTCAACGCAAGAAACAAAATAATATCTAAATACCGAAATATATCCTGACTCAACATAACGGAGAAAATAAAGTAATAATGTCCATTTATACAAAATAAATTTACTTGTACCTACGTAATTCGCACAGAATACGAGAAGTATCAAATTGATTTTAGCGAATATTTTGTATTCGTATATTGCTTTTTTCGTCTTCGGGCTGCAGCGACAAGCGACATAGAGTCCACTCCCGACGGCGCTCAAGCGCAGACTGAGATCTCATTGCAGAATTTGGATATATAAATCAAGAAAGTGGCTAAATAAAACGAACCTTATTGCCACACATTAAGACACACGTATGCGAGCAAAATAGAAGAAAAATGTAAGATGATTTTTTGCTTTTTTTGAGTCAATTTACAATATTTTGAAAAAAAAAATCAAATTGTTTTTGAGTTGACTATATTTACTACCCTATTCTATCTTTGAAAATCTAAATAAATGTTAAAATAGAGAGAAAATTGTACCCAAAAATAGCAGTATATGCCTATTTTTGATTTAAGAGGTCGTTTCGAATCGATTTTACATTCATATTAATTAAATATTTTTTATTTATTTTCAAATTGATTTAAAGATAAAAAAGTAATGAATTTATCGTAATCATTAGTTTTATTAGTAATTATCTAAAATTGTCGTAAAATGTACCGGAAATATGTGGTTTTTTGATACAAGCGTAAACGCGTCCTTAAATACTTATTCCATAAACAAACAACAATTTTAAAGAAAATAAGAGCTATTTGCATTGTAAACTGAGTTATTTGTTCAAAATATTCGGAGCGTAACAAGATTAATCGCGCAATTATCGCTAAAAGCGTGTCTTTTCTACTTAAGAAGTAATAATATATATATATATACTTTTATTGGATATTTAATTATATTATTTAGCATTCAGTATGTACGTGCCTAGAGTTTAATATAGACGACTCGTTGTATTTTATGTTCAAGTAATCAATACTGATCTTTGTTCTAATAGATTTATGTATGGTTTTATTTAAATATGTTGTACTAGGACTGAAGATAGAAGATAATGACGACTTTGATTGAAGAGTGATAGCCGTAATGCATTGCTGTGGTAGTTTAACACACGAATGTGCTGTTGATGTGGACTTATTTCTAATGAAATTAGTTTGCCTAGCTAAAGAGTTTTGTAAGAATAAAAATAATTTCGGCCCAAATTACTTGCAAAGAATATTAAATGTCAGTTTGCTTTAAACCATCTTCATTAAATAAATAGCCTTATGTTGATGAAAAATTGTGCTCCCTGTTTTTTCATTAGTGTTTGACGCAGTTTTAATAACTTTATTATATATATCCTATTATATATATCCTATTATATATATAGAATATATTAATGAGCTTAGTTATAAAAGAGAATTGTCACCAACAGGGTTATACAACAAACCTCATAGGAAGTAAAACCTGATTTATTCATACAATATAAACCAACATAAAATAAAATATATACATAGTAATCTTGTATAACAGTACCGCGTTATTTTAGGCGCTGTGGTAAGATACCACTCAGGTACTGTTTCCGGTGAATCTAATGTACTAGTTAAATCTAGTCATACAAAGAAGAATGGCCATTTTTGACCTAAACATGTATAGATATAAAACTTATTTTAAAATTAAGGTTATTTTTAGTGTTATTATTTCACTAACAATTATATTTTATAGAAGTCTAGGTAAAAAGAAAAGTTTTGGGTTGTAAAGATGTTCTAGAACTCGTGAACGCATCCTTATCAAAATATTTTTTATTCACTGCATTGTTATATTATCTGTGCCCGATAATACTTCCTTGTTTAGCTACGTTCCATTTCACTTATACCGCATCTTTAGCAACTGGTTTTGTCAAAACCTCGAGAAAACTTAATTTTATATATAAATTGAATCAAGTTGTTAAGGGCTGATCATAAATAAATGTAATTTTTTATTATAAAAGATATAAAAAGATAAATATAAATGTATTTCTGCCGTTGAAAACATTGGATAAGGATGCAACGGAACGTTTTTGACGTAAAGACGCCGCCGGTGACATTGGACATGGGAGAATCTGTCAAATTAATACGAACTAATTTCGGTGTATTATGTAATTCCTAGACCTTTACAAAAAAAACTGTCTTTACAGTATAATTTCTTGGTCATAGAGCTACTTGTTTTCGTACAGTTTATCTATATACGCAATAATTAATATCAGGTCATTCAATAATAATAATAATAATAATCTTTATTTTCCTCACAAATCATAATTTACAGTTACACATACTTAATGGGTACATTTACATAATATAAGTACAATAATATACATACATAGTTGTAACTCAGATAGTGAGGACTGGTGTCTAAGATAGGCGTAAGCCTGTAGTACAGATCACCAGGCCCATACTGTGGAACCAATATAATATTATTTCAAGTACGTTAACATGCGAATTTCCAAACAAAGCTGCAATATGAAAATGGGAATTAGAAGATTAAAAGATTAAATAATTGTTCATATAGCTTTGCTGTTAAACACTGTGTGACCGCATACGGGCACGCGTGTATAAGTGTGTGTGTGTGTGTGTGTGTGTGTGTGTGTGTGTGTGTGTGTGTGTGTGTGGGTGTGTGTGAGTGTGTGTATGTGTGTGAGTGTGTGTGTGTGTGTGTGAGTGTGTGTGTGTGTGTGTGTTTGGGTGTTTGTGTATGTGTATATGTATGTGTGAATGGATGGTCACGAGAAAAGTCAGTTTAGTTGTGTAAAAGGTTCTCTGTAAAATCGTAGTCCATGCCAAGCAGCCAATTGGAAACAACAGTCTTGCACGCCACCTTATGAAGAGGGTAGATTGACAAGATACGGTTTATTTTATTATATAAATAGGGGCCTAGGTAACAAAAGAAACGATGAGAGAGAGAAAGGTTACATTTTTGTTTGACACATACTCTATCATTCCTACGTCTAGTTTTCAATAGATCTGGGTCAAAGGACAAGCAGGAATGTTGTTTGAGAGATGCTGGTAGCGTAGAGAGTAGCTCACTTTCAGTATCGCCCTTTGAGCCCTCTCTACTTTAAGAAAGTGGGTTTTAGCTGCTCCTACCCAGGAAGTGATGCAGTAGGAAAGAAGTGATTGGCAGAGTGCAAAGTAGACAGATTTGATCAGCTATTCATCCGCCACATGTCTTAGATTTTTAAAGACGACAATTAGTTTGCGTATCCTGCTAGCTAGCAGATCAATATGTTCCTGGAAACTTAATCTACTATCGATCAGAATACCCAAATATTTAATGCAGTTTGCCCTCTCTAGATTTGAGCACAGACACTCGGAGTTGTTCATATCTGTGCATGAGTGAAATTTGATACCGTAGGTAGATATGCGCGGGTCTGCAATTGCTTGAGAGAATGCTAAATATTCAGTTTTTTTCTGCGTTCAGGGTAAGTATGTTATTGTGTAACCACCTCGCAACATTGTTAAAGCCATCTTGTGCGTATCCGAAAACTTCTTCCCACGTATTACCATAGAAAAGAAGAGCTGTATCATCAGCAAACATAACCATTTCAGAATTACGCATTTCAAGTTAACATAAGTCATTGACGTATGTCAAAAATAGAGTCGGGCCTAATATGCTGCCCTGAGGTACCCCAATAGTTATCAAAATTTCCTTGCTTGTATACTTATCTATTTTAACCACTTGAGGGCGATCTGTGAGGTAGACTTTGAAAAGGTTCAGCTGGATACCCCTTATCCCAAGGCGTTTGAGTTTTTTTAACAAGATTGGGACAGAGACTGTGTCAAATGCTTTGGCCAAATCTAAAAAAATACAGATTGTCTTCTTACCGTCATCAATTTTATTGATTTTGAAATTTGTTAGTTCATGTGTTGCAGCCGCTGTTGATTTATTACGTCTAAAGCCAAACTGTGAATTTGAGAAAAAAATATTGTCTTCTAGGTATTTTACAAGTCTCTTATTAATTATTTTTTCAAGAATGTTGGATAAAGTCGGTAAAATTGCAATTGGCCGGTAGTTATTAACACAGTCCCTGTCACCATTCTTGTAAATTGGTTGAACTCTTGATTTTTTAAAAGATTTAGGAAAGACTCCGGTAGACATAGCTGTGTTGCATATATGAGTTATAGGATTAAGTTAAATATCTTTATAAGATTTAATAATTTTTGCAGAGATTGAGTCAAGTCCAACGGCACAGTCGCTTTTTAAATTGTCTATTAGGTTGCTGACTTCATGAGAACCCCCAGGCAGGAGCACAAAAGAGTGGGCATATGAGTCGGAGATGCTAGGCAAATTGAAAGAAGGACTGGTAATTATTTTTTGTGCCAAAGTGTTTCCTATTTCCGCAAAAAAACGATTAACTTCATTAACCGCTGCCAGGGGACTACCGACACCCAACAACATATGCGCAGGTTCCTTTCGTTCAGTGAAGGTTATTTCTTTGATAGTTTGCCATAATTTTTTGTTGTTACCTTTAGCATTTTGCAATTGCATTTTGTCGAAGTTCCTTTTTGATTTTTTTAAGAGAGTGCAACAGTAATTTCTGTATCTCTTATAAGTGCTTTTTAAAATGTCGTTGTAAGGATCTTTTTTCAGCTTTTTATTGAGATTGTCCCTATTTCTTAAACACTTGAGAATGCCAGGGGTCATCCATGGCTTCAATAATCTTCTACGCCTAGATATTTTAGAAGGTATTTTTGACATACGTCAATGACTTATGTTAACTTGAAATGCGTAATTCTGAAATGGTTATTTTTGCTGATGATACAGCTCTTCTTTTCTATGGTAATACGTGGGAAGAAGTTTTCGGATACGCACAAGATGGCTTTAACAATGTTGCGAGGTGGTTACACAATAACATACTTACCCTGAACGCAGAAAAAAAATGAATATTTAGCATTCTCTCAAGCAATTGCAGACCCGCGCATATCTACCTACGGTATCAAATTTCACTCATGCACAGATATGAACAACTCCGAGTGTCTGTGCTCAAATCTAGAGAGGGCAAACTGCATTAAATATTTGGGTATTCTGATCGATAGTAGATTAAGTTTCCAGGAACATATTGATCTGCTAGCTAGCAGGATACGCAAACTAATTGTCGTCTTTAAAAATCTAAGACATGTGGCGGATGAATAGCTGATCAAATCTGTCTACTTTGCACTCTGCCAATCACTTCTTTCCTACTGCATCACTTCCTGGGTAGGAGCAGCTAAAACCCACTTTCTTAAAGTAGAGAGGGCTCAAAGGGCGATACTGAAAGTGAGCTACTCTCTACGCTACCAGCATCTCTCAAACAACATTCCTGCTTGTCCTTTGACCCAGATCTATTGAAAACTAGACGTAGGAATGATAGAGTATGTGTCAAACAAAAATGTAACCTTTCTCTCTCTCATCGTTTCTTTTGTTACCTAGGCCCCTATTTATATAATAAAATAAACCGTATCTTGTCAATCTACCCTCTTCATAAGGTGGCGTGCAAGACTGTTGTTTCCAATTGGCTGCTTGGCATGGACTACGATTTTACAGAGAACCTTTTACACAACTAAACTGACTTTTCTCGTGACCATCCATTCACACATACATATACACATACACAAACACCCAAACACACACACACACACACACTCACACACACACACACACACTCACACACATACACACACTCACACACACCCACACACACACACACACACACACACACACACACACACACACACACACACTTATACACGCGTGCCCGTATGCGGTCACACAGTGTTTAACAGCAAAGCTATATGAACAATTATTTAATCTTTTAATCTTCTAATTCCCATTTTCATATTGCAGCTTTGTTTGGAAATTCGCATGTTAACGTACTTGAAATAATATTATATTGGTTCCACAGTATGGGCCTGGTGATCTGTACTACAGGCTTACGCCTATCTTAGACACCAGTCCTCACTATCTGAGTTACAACTATGTATGTATATTATTGTACTTATATTATGTAAATGTACCCATTAAGTATGTGTAACTGTAAATTATGATTTGTGAGGAAAATAAAGATTATTATTATTATTATTATTGAATGACCTGATATTAATTATTGCGTATATAGATAAACTGTACGAAAACAAGTAGCTCTATGACCAAGAAATTATACTGTAAAGACAGTTTTTTTTGTAAAGGTCTAGGAATTACATAATACACCGAAATTAGTTCGTATTAATTTGACAGATTCTCCCATGTCCAATGTCACCGGCGGCGTCTTTACGTCAAAAACGTTCCGTTGCATCCTTATCCAATGTTTTCAACGGCAGAAATACATTTATATTTATCTTTTTATATCTTTTATAATAAAAAATTACATTTATTTATGATCAGCCCTTAACAACTTGATTCAATTTATATATAAAATTAAGTTTTCTCGAGGTTTTGACAAAACCAGTTGCTAAAGATGCGGTATAAGTGAAATGGAACGTAGCTAAACAAGGAAGTATTATCGGGCACAGATAATATAACAATGCAGTGAATAAAAAATATTTTGATAAGGATGCGTTCACGAGTTCTAGAACATCTTTACAACCCAAAACTTTTCTTTTTACCTAGACTTCTATAAAATATAATTGTTAGTGAAATAATAACACTAAAAATAACCTTAATTTTAAAATAAGTTTTATATCTATACATGTTTAGGTCAAAAATGGCCATTCTTCTTTGTATGACTAGATTTAACTAGTACATTAGATTCACCGGAAACAGTACCTGAGTGGTATCTTACCACAGCGCCTAAAATAACGCGGTACTGTTATACAAGATTACTATGTATATATTTTATTTTATGTTGGTTTATATTGTATGAATAAATCAGGTTTTACTTCCTATGAGGTTTGTTGTATAACCCTGTTGGTGACAATTCTCTTTTATAACTAAGCTCATTAATATATTCTATATATATAATAGGATATATATAATAGGATATATATAATAAAGTTATTAAAACTGCGTCAAACACTAATGAAAAAACAGGGAGCACAATTTTTCATCAACATAAGGCTATTTATTTAATGAAGATGGTTTAAAGCAAACTGACATTTAATATTCTTTGCGAGTAATTTGGGCCGAAATTATTTTTATTCTTACAAAACTCTTTAGCTAGGCAAACTAATTTCATTAGAAATAAGTCCACATCAACAGCACATTCGTGTGTTAAACTACCACAGCAATGCATTACGGCTATCACTCTTCAATCAAAGTCGTCATTATCTTCTATCTTCAGTCCTAGTACAACATATTTAAATAAAACCATACATAAATCTATTAGAACAAAGATCAGTATTGATTAAATAAGTATGATACCATGCGTTATTTACTAAACATTAGTCCAATTCGTACACACCACCGGTGGTTAAATACTAGGTATCAGTTCATTTTAAGCAAAATAACGTGTCCAAATGACCGATGACAGGTTCTAAAAACTTTTAACCTTCGATAGATTAATTAGGATCGTATTTAAACATTTCCTGGGCTACTCGTAACCTCGTTTCGTAGGGGACTTTACAAAGAACCAAGACTAAACAGACTTGGAACAACTGTCTGTTGATGACACAAAGCGTTGTCGCGTGTGGGTATCGCACCTCCAGTAGTTCACACAGTGTTAACCGACTAAGTGGGTGCTCAAACTACTACGCCATACATGCAGTCGAAAATTATTTTAGTCACGTTAGACAAGCTATATCCGACGTGCTGATGAACAGAATTATACATTCGTAAGAAAAATATGTTTTAGTCAACGCAAAGCTAGCGAGCCTTGAATACGACGTAGATTTGGTTGGCTATCGGATTTTTATCGGATGCATTTCGGAGAGTGTACGGTGGATTTGCACAGTTTAATTCCTCAAAGCCTTTTTTATCATCGGCCGAGATAAACGAAGGGACGTTGTCATATAGGTATATAGTTAAGTAGTCTATGCTATTTGCAAAAAGCGTAATAGGATAAGTTTTGCTAATAGTGACTGACATTACAGTTTGGCATCTAAGTTTCTGATGTGATGTTATATCGTTGCACATCGCTCCTGAGGATGCCTCGTGCAGAGGCGAAACACGTGTCGAAGTATAGTCAGCGCATACAGCGGGATACTGCAAGTCAGGTATCTTCCTGGAACCCATACCATCCCTATATCCCTTATCCTTTTAGAGGAGTTTGGCATTGTCAACCTTTGTCTATTGCAATAGTTGGGGTGGTCAATCCGAGTGAGCGTGGTGGGTTCCTCTTTCCTTCCATTAGGCTACAATGGAGTTCCGCCAAGTAACGCCTGATTGAATCAACCGTTCTGGGTGTATCGTATTGTATGTACATTGTTGCCTCACGTTTGTATAATATTTAATATTATTCGGAATCCCAACAGTGAAAGGCAAACCTTGCAGAAGAAAAAACTAAGCTAAAAACTTTTATGTAAGTTTTAAAATCTCACCAATTAATTTAAAAAATATTTATATTTCATCAGCATCATCATTTAATCATCATTTAAAAAGATAACTCCCGCACTAGGAATAAATTCTGTGTCGCGGGGGACTTTACAAACATACAACCAACGGACAAAATGCACACCCAGACTCGAAACAATAATTTATGGATCACATAAAGTGTTGTCTCGTGTGGGAATCGAACCCACAACACTCGGCGCTGTGTTAAACGGCGAGGCGACCGCTTAAACCACTACGCCAACGTAACTTCAAAGCAACAGACCTCATACAGATTTAAAAATTAACGTGCCTGATTTGGTTGATATTAGGTAACAGATTTAAGATTTTCTATATATTTTCTTTTTGGTATTAACTGTCCATTAGTGTAGATTTTGTTCATCTCGTCTATGTTTTATAGTGCATTTCGACATACGACTATTATTCAAAAGATGACATCGTCATAACACGATTCACAGTTTTTGCACTAAGGAAATAGAATGTTTTATTCCATTTCCAGATCAGAATGGAAGGAATTTCTTTGCCTTAAAACAATTCACATTTAAGAGAGACCGGTGAAGTGATTCATTATAATAATTCATAGGTACATCAATCGCAGCGTCGACTCAAAGTTATAAGCCTATTATTACAGCAGCCGCTATAGTAATGGTCCGGCGATGCCTGGCCCTAAGTGCACAGTCATGTACCTATTGGTTGCCAAATCCTCGGGGGACGCTCACTTCTGACCCCATGATTCAGTGCATGTATACAGTTTTAATTTTATTTTGTGCTGGTTCCTATTCCAATTTATAGTCTTTATCGGACGTTCATTGTATACGCTATGCGAAAGGATTTGTGGTTGTGAATACACCCGACCGACCTATCTGTATTTTATTCTCACTTATCTTTGTTTATGAGAGTCGAAATATTTAATGTTTATCGAAGTTGTATTTATACGGTTTTTGCTGAAAAGATTAATATGATAAATGTGACGTTGATATCCTCGAATCGGATAAATTTAAACTAAATGTTTGTTTTGTAGCGTAAATACATACTTACAAATTAGGGGCGGAACATATCTGACGGAAGATCCGTCGAACGTATCTTCGGTCGCGTATATTCCGTCAAATGAGTCGGAACACACCTGACGGAAAATGCGTCGAGCGTATCTGCACACATTTGCTAAAAGCGTGGCTATTATGCACACATATAAGTTTGTTCGTGCAGGGCCGTACTCAGGGCAGCTCAATATTTTACTGTCATATTCTTTTACCTAATCATTTTTCGTGTTCCCTGATGTTATGTAGTCACTGAAGACCGATATTGTAATTCGAGTTTGACTATTAAAAATATGTCAGACTTAAGATATTTTTATAGTAGCCAACAAGCGTTATTTGAATATATTTCCTATATAGGTATGAAGGTTCAAAATCAAAAGACGATGATACGATTTGGTTACGGATTTTAAGAAAATTTATACAAATGAATATAGAAGGGGTTACAGTTGCAGCGCATGACACAAAATGTTTTCTATGTAAGTATTTTAATATATAAAGTTTGGAAATTAAAAGGCGTAGCCGTGAGATTTATTGCCTGTTCTTTCTCATGGTTCTAACTTCTACGCCTCTACGTCGCATTAACTGTAAATGTAGAATCTTTGGTAAAAGAGGATTTTGGTTACAAATCGTGTTCCTCATGTTTTATATTCTAGTTTTTTTTTGTTTAATAAGACAACTCCCGCACTAGGAATAAATCCTGTATCGCGGGGGACTTTACAAACATACAACTGACGGACACAATGAACACTCCGACTCAGACAAATTCTCAGTGCTGGTTTTTAGGTATTTTTTATAAAATGTTATTAAAATCATAAATAATTCTGCCAGACTCATTACGACGGCAGTAATTCCCGTAGACCTTTAGAATCTCATACCTAAAAATTGGCCCACGATCCAGGCTAGCAAGTATGCGTACACTCATAGTACATACTAACACTACATTATTCTATACATTTCGTTTCTGAAAAAATAAGTAAGGTCTGGCGGCCCTGGAATCTTACTCTACTACGCGTCACTCAAAATCACCGATCTGGGAATCACATGGATATGGCATGTCCAATACCTACGAATTTAGCGTGCCTACCTACGAAACTAGCGTGCATACCTAAGAAATGTTGGGCAATTTAAAATGGCTGCGATTTGGGTTGTACTCCAGAATATAATCGATATCGATATGGAGCCGGTCAGAAGAAACCTATACATTTTTGTAGTAAGTTACTTTAGTTAGTTTAAATCTTTTGCCAGATTAGTTTATTTCATAATGCAAATGTGGGCGAACATGGCAAAGTGAAGAACGACCCTTGTATCAAACATGTAACAAAATATTCTCTGAGAGCCAATATCGATACTGTGTCGCTGAGAAAGTACTGGACATGAATGGCACCATACATACGGTAATGAAACACACAGCCTGAAGCACTGATTCATCTGGTTTTTAGACATATTTATGCACAAAAACAAAATTATTATTAGATTTCACAGCAGATGTACCACAAACCTTGGCAAAAAATATGGCGACAGTGGCACGAATGACATTTCTAATAAAATCAGTAAACTAGGGCTATCTCTTTTTTTCTCACAGAGATATCCCTAAGACAAAACGAGACAACACTATGTTTGGTGGCTTTATGTCGATTTCGTATTTATGTGTATAAAAAAAATCATGGTGAAATGTGGGTGTAATATTACACCTCTGCCTACCCCTCCGGGGATACAGACGTGAGTCTATAAAAATAAAAAATATAATAATATATGTGTATAATGTAATTTTTCTATATGTACCTACTATTTGCCCTCTCCATGTATATTCCTTCCTCAATGGTCAAAATTCACGTGGTGCGTGGTGCGCGCGACGTCGACGGATAATCCGTCAGTACGCTCGACGTACTAACGGATCTTCGGTCAGGTGTGAAAGGTTGAACGTTTTTCTATACATTTGTATGTATTGGCGTTACGCGACGGATAAAACGCGACGGATCTTCCGTCAGATATGTGCCGCCCCTTATGAATCAGTTCGTGGAATATATAATGAGTCGTTTATGGTAAACATTGCAAATTCATATTGTTTGAAATAGAATTAGTTTTTATTATAAGTCAAATCGATTAGATCGATTGAGTAACATTTTGTTTAGTCTATTGAAAATTTCTGACAATGGTCACACTGAACTGTCACTTCCGTTGCCGCCTTGAAAAATTAACACGCCGTCTTGGTCTTTCTCGCGAGATAAATTGATATAAATTGTTCGCCTTTTGAATTAACGCGAATTGAATTAACTTGTAATTACTAACGATTGCCGCTTTTGACTTCCGGCAAAGTTTGTGGTAAATTGGTGATATATTGAACATTGAACTTTGTAAAACACGTGTGTGAATTCCTGATTGGTGCCCGAGGAGGACTACGCTGAACTGGAGACTGGTATCTATTCGATTCTCTTGTTATTTTGGCCAAAATTGTGAGTTAATCCTATAGGTCCACTTCAAGAATATCACCAGTGAAGATATCGGGTGAGTTGAAACATTTTATTAGTATTGGTTGTGACTCGCTGTGCAACACAGTGAAAGTGTTTAGATATATTGTCTATCGCGGTCAGGTAGATGTATTACACCTTCCACTGCAACTCTGTTCTGAAAATCCCTACCTGGCTGCGGTAATTCTAGACATAATTTTTTGGTTGCAGAGCGCTGTTGTATCTTAGCCATTGATTGTATCTGAACTCAGATTGGTGTTGTATGAGCTATATATCTCATTTGTAATCAGTGTTATAGTGTTCTCAGGTCAGTATTGTCTAAAATACATAATATTTAATTGTATAAGTTGACCTACATAACTTGAAACACATTGTCATACATAACCTCAATCAGTAATTGTTTGATTTAAATTGTTGAAATCTAGCATAGATTTGTTGCTGTTACTATTAATAAGTCAGTTTGTTTGGATACATAACAGCTGTATGTATCAATAAATTTAGTGAATTTAATTTATCTCATAATTATATTAAGTTTGAATCATTACTTATAACAACCAAACTTTTGATAAACCTTTGTTTGTTATAATATATAGATAATATTGCTAGGTAACACATTCTGTGCTTACTTACTATTGTATATCTCAAATAACACAGTCAGTCTGTCTGTTGCAAATAATTAATTAATTAATTTGAAGTTTCAACTTTTAATTTGTTATAAGTTACAACTTTGATAACTTTTGTGTTTGTTTCAATATATTGAAACTATTAATTTTGTTGGACAGTAGATACCTGTCACTTGCTTGTACCAACAGTAAACAGGCTAATACTTTGTTGATTTCAAAGAATTAAGAAAAATTAAGTTTTGATTGTTAATATTATTTAACGCTTGTCCGGGCTCTTTTGAATTTTGATTATGTTAGCTATCAAGGACTTGCGTGCGGCTGCTGGTGCTATTGCATCAGATTTGCGCTGGTTTGCCTCGGCCAGTGCCTTAGTGAACCGGCCTGATCGCCAGCAGGCCTTACTACAAAGGTACGAGCGGATTGACGATCGCCTGGCAAGTGTGGAACAGCAATTCCGCACTTTCAGCGCTTGCTGTCTCGAAGTGTCAGTCAACGATTTCACCGTTGACCAGCGAAATAAGGTCAGCGAAGACTATGCCCAGGTCTTAGACCTGTATGATGCTGTCTCCAATAGTGCGAGACAACTAGTTGCCGATAGGGAAGGGCAACCCGACCTGAAGCAGGAGCTTCCAAGGTCAGCACCGGGGCTGGTGAGTAGGCTCCCTACTTTGGACCTCCCCCATTTTGATGGCTGCCTAGGAAGCTACCTGGGCTTCGTTAATTTGTTCGACAGCCAGGTCAATGACAGGGCTGATCTTCGGCCAGCACAAAAATTGGCATATTTAATGTCGGTTCTGGATGGGGAGGCCAAGGGCCTCATCCAGCATCTACCCGTGTCTGAAGAGGCGTACCAGACGGCTCGGGACTTAATTACCCGTAGGTACCATAATAAGCGTGGCCTCGCCGACACGCACATCGAGCAGATTTTGGGTTTGCCGACGCTCACCCGGGTCTCTGGGTTGCGCACCCAACTTTTGAACCCGCTTTTGGTGGCCATCAACGCACTTAAGTGCCTTGACCTGCCCGTGGACCAATGGTCCTATCTATTGGTGCACATTGTGCTGAAGAAGCTGCCTGCCGACCGGAGGTCGCGTTTTGAGCAGCGCTTTGGTGGGGATAGCGCGACCCATCTAAACCCCTTTGCTGACCTGGAGAAGTTCCTGGAGGATGAGTGCCGGGTCTTGGACAACTCCGGTGGTGACACGCCGGCTAAGTCGCAGCCGCCCAAGGTCAAGGAGCAGGCTCGCGTTCACACCCGAGCCAATGTTGACCGGCGCCCTCCTCGCTTTGCGGTCACGCAGAGCCCAGCGGAGTGCTCCTACTGCAAGGTCACGGGGCACAGAACGGCCAGTTGTAGGGCATTCTTGGACCTACATGTCGCCTCTCGTAGGTGCATCGCGAATGCCCGCCGCCTTTGCTTCTCTTGTTTGGGGTCCCACTACCAGCGAGACTGCCCAAACTCTCGCCCCTGTCCTCACTGTGGAGGACAGCATTTGGACATTCTCTGTATGAATGCCAGAGAGGTTGGCCGCTTGTCCAACCAGCCGACGCCGCGCATGGGCGGGTGTTTTGAAGGTGGCAGCCGAGGCTCACCGGCGCGTAGCCGAGAGTCGCCTCGCTCAATTGATCGCCACTCGCCCTGCTTGGAGAACCGTAGCGTGCGCACGCCTCCTCTCTCTCGCGCACCTGAATGTGCTGTTGAGCGTCACCAGCACCATGACTGCTGCCCTAGGTATTCCCCTCCTTTGGCGGAGCGTCCCCGCCTTGACTCGCGCCCACCTCGTTTTGGGCGGGTGCGTCACTATGACCCCCCACAGATGGCGCACGGATCGAGTCATCGCGCCTTTGAGGACTTCAAGCCGCACCCCCATTTTGATTTGCCTGGTCCTGGCCAACGGTCGCCGCCCAGGCAACAATAGGTCATCGACCCCTGCCCTATAACGCCAACCTCCCCCATTGAGACCGTTATCCTACCAACGGTTGCTGTTAGGGTCTGGGGACCCACGGGGACCTCTGTTGTTGTCCGTGCAATATTGGACACAGGTTCACAAGGTTGCATTGTTTCCACTTATTTGGTAGGGCAGGTTAAATTAAATATGGGTTCTTTTCCAAATTGTATACGGGGCATAGGGGACGTAGCCTCTAATGTTGAAGGGCAAGTTAAGGTTTTGTTTGGCCCTGTTGAATCTTCACACCCGAGGATCAGAACCTCGGCTATTGTGCTGAAGAATATTTTTGGCATGCATCCACAGAAACAGCTACCTGCTGCTGTGGTGAATTTGACATCGGGATTGGAACTGGCAGACCCCAAATTTGACACACCGGGACAAATCGACTTGTTGATTAGCTCTGATGTCCTCGGTGGAATTTTGATTGGTGGGAAACGAGTCTTGGTGCCAAATGGTTTGACTGCCATCCCGACTATATTTGGATTTGCTTTGATGGGCCCTGTACCTAGGGACCCCCCTCCACCCGAACTTGATAATTTGTTGGCTGTAGGCTCTGCTCTCTCTGATGCAGTTCAGAGGTTTTGGGAGGTAGAGGAGCCGCCTCAAGCTGCCCGTTTGAATCCAGAACATGAGGAGTGCGAGCTGTTCTTCCAGAACAACACTGGTCGACTCCGTTCTGGTCGGATTATTACGAGGCTACCCTTTCTGTCTGTTCGGCCTCCGCTTGGTGAGTCACGACCTTTAGCCGAAAAGAGGTTGTTGCCATGGAGCGCCGCATGGGTCATGATCCGGAGCTCAGACAGAAGTACATTGAGTTCATGAGGGAATATGAACAGTTGGGACTAGGGCTTGTAATTATTCGAAGTTTTTAGAAATTCAAATATTCGAATTTTTTACAGGAAGTATTCGAACTATTCGAATATTATTCGAATATCAGCTTTTTCCTTTAAACCTTAGGTAATAAAACCGTGAAAGGCCAAACAATTAATAAACAAGTTACAGTTGAGTATTTTTAATTATTATCTAAAATTTAATAACCTTTTAATAACGTACATACATACTTCGACATAACCAAAAAAAATTGTCTCAAATTATTAGGAACTTGAGAATCATTGAGATCAAATCGTGTTGAAAAATGAATGTAACAAAAATAGTCAATATTTGTACAAAGAAATAGTCAAATTAAAATTACATACTTAAAAGCAATGATAAGTTTTAATTAAATAAAGGTAAATGAGAGATCATAAATCACACCGCAATCACAATAATCTTTCGTGGGATTCACGTAAACTTTGGTATTGCAATCTAAGAAAACTTAGAGCGTCTATAGAGTCGTCCTGTAAAGCACATCTCAAATGGTTGACAATATACTTTAAGGATGAAAATACCTTCTCAAATTCATTAATGAGTGTAGTCACTACACTCAAGAATGTTACCCTGTAACTGCACTGTAGTGTAATAGACAGACTTTGTACTTTGAAACGTAACTATAAATCATTCGAATATTCGAATTTAACACCACTCAATATTCGAATAGTAAAAATGAACGAATATTCGCATTATTCGAACGTTCGAATATTCGAATTACAAGTCCTAGTTGGGACACATGTCTGTGTCAAATTTGTGCATCATGCGGTATTGAAGCCATTGACTGGGAAGCTGCGCACAGTATTTGATGGTTCTGCGCAGACTTCAACAGGCGTATCCTTGTACCAGTGCTTGCATTTTGGTCCCAAGTTAGTCAAGGACCTTTGTGACGTCATCACCAGCTTCCGACGACATCAGGTTGTCTTTGTGGCCGACATAAAAATGATGTGCAGGCAGACTATTATCCACCCTGATGACCGTCGCTTCCAGCTGATCCTTTGGAGAGAGTCTCCTCGTGATCCCATGGTCGTCTACGAGCTCAATACCAATACGTACGGGTTAAGGTCGAGCCCCTATTTGGCAATACGTTCTCTTTGGGAGCTCGCAGACCGAGTAGGCTTACGTTTCCCACGAGCCTCCGCCATCTTGAAAGACGATATATACGTCGATGACATTTGCTCGAGCGCCTCCACAGCGGACGAGGCGATCCTCCTGCGGGACGAATTGATAGGTATTTTGGCCTCCGCTGGTTATGAGTTGCGCAAATGGATTTCCAACTCACCAGCGCTTTTGGAAGGCTTGCCAGAGGATCATCAGCAAGATCCACATTTGTTTGAGATTGTTGACAACCCCGCCATGATGGCTGTTCTAGGCGTTCAGTACAGACCAGTCCAAGACATCTTTACGTATAACGTAGACTTGAAATTGCCTTGTTCTTGGACTAAACGTCTTGTGTTGTCTACTGTCGCCAGAACCTTTGATTTTTGGGCAAAATGCTTCTTGCAGAAGCTTTGGACAGCAGGATTGACCTTGGACGAACCTCTACACGGCACTCTTGTTGAGGAATGGACCTCTTTTGTATCCTCACTTCCTGCCGTCAACGAGATCTCTTTGCCTCGTCCCATCCTTCCTCCCGGGAAGTACAAGGCCACCCTTCACGGGTTTTGTGATGCCTCGGAACGTGGTCACGCGGCCGTGGTGTACTTGCGCACAGTCAGTGCCTCAGGTCAGGTGAGGGTTTCCCTGATCATGGCAAAGAGCAAGGTTGCACCCCTTCGGACATCTCTGACCATCCCAAAATTGGAGCTTTCGGGAGCAGCCCTACTTGTACGCTTATTGAACCACGTGTCCAGCACCTTGTGTAAACGCATTTGTATTAATGGGACCTACGCCTGGACAGACAGCCAAATTGTTCTCTGTTGGTTGAAGGCGTCTGTCCACACTTTGGAGGTATTTATCGCTAATCGCGTTTCCCAAATCCAGAAATCCGAAGTCAAACTTGTTTGGAGACACGTGCCAGGTGAGCTCAACCCCGCTGATTGTGCCTCGCGCGGATGCTTGACGCCTAGTTTGATAGGTCATTCGCTGTGGTGGGGTCCGGAATGGTTGAGTCGACCAGAAATTGATTGGCCTCGAACGCCAGTTTTGAATACTTCTAATTTGCCGGGTCTACGAACACTCGCTCTTGAGAAGGTAGAATGCGCCTTCGACCCCGATTTCCTGTTGAATCGTTACAGCTCCCTCGACAAGTTGTTAGGTGTTACTGCTTGGATAAAGCGTTTTGTTTTTAATTTTAGGGACCCACAACAGAAACGACTGACACCGTTTCTCTCACCACAGGAATGACAGGAGTCCCACACCTTTTGGGTTCGTTCTGTGCAATTGGCGCATTTTGAGAAGGAGATTGCTATCCTTAAGTCAGGGAAATCGAAATTGTCGGGAGCAATATCTAAATTGAACCCCTTTTTGGACGATACGGGTCTCTTGCGCGTTGGAAGGCGTCTCAAGAACGCCAACCTCCCTTACGGAGCACGTCACCCCCTTTTGTTACCTAAGGACGGTCATTTGGTGCGCTTGTTGGTGACTGACCGTCACCTTAAAAATTCGCATGCTGGTTGTAATGCGCTCTTGGCCATTTTGCAACGCGAATTTTGGATCTTGTCTGCCCGAAGAATTATTCGGAGTGTAGTCTTTCGCTGCATCCCTTGCTATAAGCTCAAGGCTTCTACCATGCAGCCGTTGATGGGGGACTTACCGGCAGATCGCGTAACTGAAAGCAGGACATTTGACGGTGTTGGCACGGACTTCGCTGGTCCCTTCTTGGTGAAGACGTCGACACTTCGAAACAGCAAGACTGTTAAGGCCTACTTGTGTGTTTTTGTTTGTCTTTCCACAAAGGCCGTACATTTAGAACTGGTCTCCTCGCTTACGACCGAGGCGTTTGTAGCCACATTTGACAGATTTGTATCCCGCAGAGCCTGCCTTCCTTGATCCGCTCTGACTGCGGCACTAACTTCAAGGGCACGTATAATTATTTGAATGATGTTGTTAATTTTCTTGAAACCAACAAGGCTGATATAGGTGATAGGCTTGCCCGACGTGGGATAAATTGGTTGTTTTCCCCACCAAATTGTCCACACTGGGGGTATATTTGAGGCCGCCGTAAAATCGGCCAAAACACACTTGCGCAGGACAATCGGTGAGTCTGTCCTTACATTTGAGGAACTCGCAACTGTGTTTTGTAAGATTGAGGCCGTTTTGAACTCTCGGCCATTGTGCCCGATCTCCTCAGATCCGAATGATTTGGAGGCCCTTACGCCGGGCCATTTTTTGATTGGTCGCCCACTTGTCGCCTTGCCTGAGTACCCCTATATTGATACGAGATCTGGTCGTCTCTAGCGTTTTGAATTGGTACGCCAGATTACTCAGAGCTTTTGGAAACGCTGGAATTTGGAATATTTGCACATACTCCAGCAACGCGTTAAGTGGACCGACAAGACCGATCCACCCAAGATTGGTGACCTCGTTTTGATCAAGGAGGCTAATCTTCCGCCACTCAGATGGCGCAGGGGGCGCATCCTTCGTTTGGTAACTGGGGCTGATGGAGTTCCCCGATTTGCTGAGGTCTTGGTGGACGGTTCGATTCTGAGGAAAGCGGTTGCAACATTGTCACGTCTACCAACCGATTAGCGGACCGGTAGGCCGGTCCGGGGCGGGTGGATGTTTGAAATAGAATTAGTTTTTATTATAAGTCAAATCGATTAGATCGATTGAGTAACATTTTGTTTAGTCTATTGAAAATTTCTGACAATGGTCACACTGAACTGTCACTTCCGTTGCCGCCTTCAAAAATTAACACGCCGTCTTGGTCTGTCTCGCGAGATAAATTGATATAAATTGTTCGCCTTTTGAATTAACGCGAATTGAATTAACTTGTAATTACTAACGATTACCGCTTTTGACTTCCGGCAAAGTTTGTGGTAAATTGGTGATATATTGAACATTGAACTTTGTAAAACACGTGTGTGAATTCCTGATTGGTGCCCGAGGAGGACTACGCTGAACTGGAGACTGGTATCTATTTGATTCTCTTGTTATTTTGGCCAAAATTGTGAGTTAATCCTCCCACTTCAAGAATATCACCAGTGAAGATATCGGGTGAGTTGAAACATTTTATTAGTATTGGTTGTGACTCGCTGTGCAACGCAGTGAAAGTGTTTAGATATATTGTCTATCGCGGTCAGGTAGATGTATTACACCTTCCACTGCAACTCTGTTCTGAAAATCCCTACCTGGCTGCGGTAATTCTAGACACATATTGCACGTATATTTGTGAAGCAGGCATGAGTGCATGTGTGAACTCGTAATGTAAAACAAAATACTTTGTAGTATAAAAGGTACGAAGTTCAAATTGGGTATTACGATTTCCATGTGTATAAGGTACCTACATAATGTACGTTTGGAGGTACTCTTCGTATGCAAAGTTTCCTCTTTTGGACGGCGAACCAATTTTATCGATCATTTTATTGCTTTCGACGTTGCTCTCTTTACAACTTGGCGCTCGCTATTACATGATGAGTACGTATCTAAACTCGACAAAGATGTCGACTTTATCGACGCTTGCCCATTTTGGTCGATAGTTCATAGATTGTTGAAATCAACCTTTAATATTATTGATTACTGTAGCCGGCCTTTTTTATTTTGTTGGGAGTATTACAGATACAAAATTACATGGGGAAAGCCACGAGAGGGCTAACAATAAACGCTTGCTATGGACCTTGGTTGCTTGCAATATAATGAGGTATTCGTGCGTTTTGACACCTAGTTTAAAATTGGAGTTGATGTCCTTTTAAGCTCAAGAAGAAGAAGATGCTGTTGACAAGCTTGAAACCCTTATTCAGCTAGGAAAACAAGATTGTTGACTAAAGATTTGAGTTTTGTAGAATAAAATTACTTTATCAATGGTGCTGTTACAATGTTCATGTTGTCTCAGATTTAAATTTCACGTCTATTCTAGTCAGGAGTAGTTTACCTGCTTAGCAAACACGTAACTGACCAGTTATAATTATGCTTTGCCTGTTCATCAAGTCACATGTTACATCATTTAGTAAGTAAGTAATACGTGTTTACCGCTTATCTCTATAGTATCAGATAGTATGTTAAACAATCAAGCGTTGAGTTTTAAATTAGAATATTCCTGCCAGACTGCATCCCACTGTGCGTATGGCATTTTTTTCAAGGGTTGGTACTCGATGTAAGTCTGTCCTACTCTGTATGTCTAAAGTTCTGTGTAGGATATTTGTTGCATTCCTTTCGCACGACAACCATAACGTCTACGAGCAGCATGACCCAATATGCTCACGCGCGACAACAGTCCTTCACCACCTTCACCAACCGTCTTTACTTGAAAGCATCGATAGTCTGTAAGATAAAAACAAAAATTTACTTGAAGTACTCTTTGAATAGTGGCACTTGAAGCCCAAATGAGGAACTTCTAAGGAGCAGTTTATTATTCATATTAACTAGACAAAGGTATTCTACGACAATTATGTTGAGCTATTTTTTATAGAACTCGACTCTACTTCAAAGAAATCCTGAGTCGTCCAACGGACCAAAAGGAACACCCAAACTCTGAATATCAATTTGCAGATCACTCAGCGTAGTGCTATACGGTGAGGCAACCGCTTAAACCATGATGCCATACGTGCAGTAAAAAACTATAATGTTTATAATTTTCCACAACGGTATTTATCACTTTTTACGTTTATTTCATTTTAATAGGAAAACAAACAGTATGCTATAACTAAATTATGAGCTATTTATCATATATACAAACAAAATAAATCTACTTATATAACTAAACTATCCTAAGCTAAACTATAAAAACTAAATAACTAATGATAACAAAAGAAAAAAAAAAAACAATAAAAAACAAAAAAGGAAATTGACTACGACGCGTCAAGGAATTCCTCCGCAACGCTGTCAGCTGGTAGCGTATGTCGTTAATGTGGCCATGTCGGGAAATACGCCCAGCACTCCTGCTGCACGATAAGCCATGGTGGCCAAGACTGTCGACGGCTTTACCATCGTGACAGCGATGCGGAGAAACGCAATCAGCTCCCAAGCGTAGGCAAGCAGCGATGCGGAAAGTTGTATCGTCCAACATAGTTCCTTTGTTGGACGATGGAAGTGCTTGAAGCCATAGCCCCGATTCCCACTCTCCCACAGCCAACAAACGGGCACGCACTGAAACACTGGATGCAGTATTTAAAAGATATTCTCGCATCTTGCTACAGAGCGGCCCGTCCCATTGCCTCTGATAGGATAGAAATCGGGGTAAGTCAGAGCTCGGGCAAGCCATTTTCCAAGCGTTAATGGCATCAGTCTTGCACGGCACTTCAGAATTAACCAGTGTGGGTTCTAGAATTTTCCTGGTCAATTCCTCAGTGCCGTGGACCGAGGCCAAAAACGCTGGTAGACTTACATCGGTAATTTTGCGAACGCCGAGGCCGCCCAAACGAACTGGTAAAGTTGATTGAAGCCACACTCGGTCGTTCATGTCAAGATTTTGAATTTTGCTCAAGGTGTGCCGAATAATATTATCAATGTTTTCCAATAGGGATAAATGTTTCCAAAAGGGAGAGGACCGCAAGTAATATGTAAATTTTGGAACAAAAAGGCAGTGCCGAATAATCGTGAAAGCCGAATGAATATTAATTTTGTAAAGCCGTTCTGAAGTTTCACAGAAATTTTGTAGTTTTTCATCTATAAAAGATCCAAAAGCGTCGTCGAAAATAGGGGACCCAAGGAGGCGGAAGGAACATTTATTGATGATTTTAATATTTGGCGCCAAAGAATTAAATTTTGTAAAGATCGAAACGTTATCCGAATTGTCAGTAATAAAAATTTCACATTTGTCCGAATTTAATTCCAAACCAGTTGCTTTAAATTTATTTTTTATTAGTTCTAAGTCTTGTAAGACGGTGTTAACGTCCCCTCTCAGGGTCCGGTCGTCCAAAAACCAGCCGTTAAATTTTGAATTTATTTGTTTTATTATTGGGTGAATGGCTAAACTAAAAATGACTGGCCTTTTTACGATCAACAATTTCGAACAACGACGCATTCGCCGATTGATATTGTGTTCTCTGTTATTGGATTTACGGTGGAGCGTCTGCTCCATCCTTAATTTATATTTTCTTATTTGAAAGACTTATTTCGCAATTTCCTCTGAGCATACACAGTATGAAGTGGGTTTTGAACATGGCACAATTAACGAACGGATTGGATTTCGTCGCACAAGCATCCATTATGACTTAAGCAGGTGAGCTACCCTTCTCATGATATAATAACGACAATTTAATAAAAAATTCCGATATGATATCAGTACTTCGCGATTCGCGATATTTCGTGGCTCGGCATCTCGACCATTGATCATGAGCAACGAGAGGGAAATTCTCAAGAATATTACCGAAAGCATCCAGAGCATAATTGCTTTGGGCAATAGCAATTATGGCAGTAACTGCCCCTGTGGCCCAGCGTTGGCCCGATTCTCGGGTAAGCAGAAAGTGATATTGGGTTTTTCTGTTAAGAATTGTCACTCGGACCCAGGTAGTTGCTGAAGTTACACCTCTTAGTATCGATGGATATTGGTCCTGCTGCCTATCTATCTCTGGTCACGTCGCGCGTCGGATATGCAGCAAGGGAATAGAAAATGCACATATATTTGCACACAAACTGTACACTATAATATTTTCAACGTAGCTGGCTAGTCGTAGTTGAGACTGGCCGTGGCCGAAACTCGGTCTGGACATCATCTTGATCTTTGACTTGCATTCTGGTTGTCTTTAAATTCCACTCATCATAAATGTCACATAAATGGTTCATTCCCAGCTCAAGAAAAACGTGTGTCGGGCAGACAACAGGTATCATACTATAAATGTAATCTTTACTAATAATAATAACTACAGCCCTGTACTGACAAAACGTGTAACGTCCAGGCCTGTGTTCTTTTCATTTTTTCGGCTTCCAAATGCAAACTCAGCTTTTCTGTTTGTTTTATAAGATGTTTAGACTATAAATATGGCACTATAGGTATTTTGAAATGTCAGCACCAACTAGGGGTGTGAGATAAAAACCAGACTTGTTGCGTATTTGAGATGAAGCTATTTGCGAATTTGGTCACATTAACATTTCCCCGGGCTCCACAAGTGTAAAAACTTGGTGTATATTAAATACACCAAGTTTTTACACTCACACTCACTCACGGTCACCGCTGCTTACGTAGCTATACGGGTGATACTGTAGTTGGAATGTGGGTAAAGTACTCCACTTGTAAAATCGAAGTATAGAAGTTCTAGTAGTATTCTAGTATAGAATTAAATCTCTTGCGCGAATTATAAAGAACGAAAGTATGTATTTCACAACACACATACATATGTACAGGTTATAATCCTTTTGTTGACAAATAGCGAATCACAGCTGTATTTCGCCATTAGGCTGCATTTAACAGCATTATGAACTAATTATTAGACTAACGTTACTCATAACACCTATATTTGTTTACGCGTGTTAAATTCCTACAAGCAGTATTTTGCGTACTCAAAAGTATACACTTGCATAGAGTTGGTATGGGTACGAGTATATATTCAGGCGCTTAAAGCAACTAGTGTATACGTCGAGGTCGTGCGAAGTCAAGTTTGATAAACGGTTCGACACTCTCTACGGAAAACATTTTAAGTTCATTACTTTATCCATAAATGTATTTCAAAAATCTTCTTACTTATTATTCTGTAACAAGCTTGATATTTCTATTTGTTTTTATGAAGATGCTGTTTGTTCAGTCTCTTTGCATTCAATTAAGAAACAAGGATCGTCCCCATTACCCGTACTTTAAAAAGGAAAGCGCTGTTCATTTATAAGGAACGTTAAAGGCTCAGACATAAACAAGTTCTTGAGGAAAATGAAGAAAAGATGGAAGAAAATACAGCACTCTTAAAACAAAAACCACAACGAAATTCAAACTGTAGCTGCCGCTGAAAGTTGGAATACAATTCCACGCAACCGAGGAGCGTCCATTAAACGTTTGAAAACTCCTATAGACTTTTATGATGCTCTCGCTACATCATTGTCGATGGAAGCCGTATATTTAGCAACTTTGTAAAGTTATTGCTTAACGAGATGCGAGATCCTATACATCTTTTAGAATGTTTTTGCATCGCTCTATCGTTTGAATTTTACTGACGCAATTCGTAAACGATAGGATAATAAGTGCGACGCTCTGAGTGCTAATATGTATTTTAATTTGTATTTACGATCCAAATCTATGCTATGCGACGTAGGTAGACATAATAAAGGATTTACAATTTTCACCAGCATAAAGCTACTTTATTTCCAGTCGTTAATTAAATTCTCTTTTATTTGAATATAAATCAAGTGAAGGAAATTGCTTTATAGATATTAACATTGGCCCCGGACCAAAGACGCAACTTAGAATTTAAGCCCAAGTTTTAATTGACCTAAGTTAAACCTATAGAATAACTTCAAGGTGCTTAAAAATAATAATTGTACAAAATTTTGAGAGATATCACCAAATTGAAAAACGTTAGGTTTGATTAATAGTATTCTAGACTTGATTTAGGATTCCGAAATACCTACATCCTTTTAGTTACGACGTGTTTGTGTCTAGGTATGCACGATTGTCAAATCGTGCAGTGTGCAGTCTCATGTTGAGACTGCACAGTGATAGCTACCTTAGTTTGTGAATATCTGATATTTACAGGCACAGCTTCTATTTCGGGACATGAGTAGCATGTAGATGGCTATCTGTCAGGCGTATATCACAATATATATTATTTATCAGTTGGCATATTTTGTGTGCTTTTTTGTAATTCTAACACGTCGAGGGCGCAGCGTGTTTCTGCTTTGTACAGCCCCCGTTATTTGAATATGTATGAGAAGCGGTCGCACAGTCCGTGCCATCCGCCTGTATGAAAATGTGATGTCGCGATAAATTGTCAAAAGGGTTGATCGGCAATGGAAAATGGCCGCCGAAAATATGTCCACCGAATAATATGATACGCTGCAGGCTACACTCTCTGCCATCAAAGATTGTTTATTTTAAGCTGTTGTTGGACCGAGGTTTACGTGCGCAGTGAACATACAAAAAATATTATGTTTGCAAAAATGTCCTAGTGCATCACGTCATGTACCCATATAAACCATGTAAGCGGAGAATAAATAATGAAACACAATACTTTAAGACCCATTTTTTTAATGTTGTCATTGCTTCGTATCTACTACTACTTACAAGAAGAAATACATTTAATTTTATTATTACATACAGCAAGCAACTTTAAACATTTTTAAATTTGAGGTATTATAATAAATTATGTCAGTAATTGAAAATAATTACAGATGAAGCAAGTAAATAAACGTAATTTTGATTAAACTGTATACCCTCCATGTATACAAAGCGAGCATTACTGTGATCCATGGTTAAATTACGCCTCGGAAGCTCAGTAATAAGCGCCCAGAATTGGATAAGTCTGAGCACTTTAAAGCAAAGATGGGTCACAAAGCTAAAAGTCATATTACTTAAAAGGGGTTTCTTGGGGTCGAAAAGCTCGGAGGAGGGTAAAAGAGGATTGCCTCCGCACACCTGTCGCCGCCGTGATATACCTCCGTGCAATATAATATATTATTTCTTGCCCCAGTACCCACGCGCTGACTCTTTGCTCGCACAAATATTCGTCAATAACAAAGTGCGGTACAAAACAGTTTGATATTTTGGTTTTTGTGTGGCGGAATATTGTGAAAAATTGTATTTTAATATTAATTTGAATGAATAAATATTTTTTTCGGGTTTTATATATATAGTAGGTTGATCAAAGACTGATTCGCAGAAATTCTATTAGGTATAATTTGGTTTAACATTTGCTGAAGCATGAACTCAGCTATACAATATAACTATTCGTGTTATTGTGTAGTAAGTTATTGTCTAGGCGTAGCTGTACGTAGCGATATAATATTTAATTTTTTTACCCCACCCTATGTATGGTTTACGCTTTTCAATGCACTGCAAATAAAAAAGGATCTTCAAATGTTACTTATAATAAGTGGTTATACATTACTAGAATTTTTGTTCACCCCTAGTAAGTGAAGGGTTGACCTTTTGATAAGGTATTGGTTAAGGTTTATGGTATGCTTTTATAGTACCTAACCGTTACTCTATTATTCGATACGCATTTAATAAGATCACAATTTTCGGCATATGGGTACGATAGCATCGCAGATGCGAAGTAGCTATCAAAATAATTCACGAACGCTACTAATATATTTCTATGAATAATTGAAAATGCTCACTTGTAATAAAATTACATTTGCGATTCATTTACTATATCGAATACAAAACCAGTCCTTTATATAAATGAGTTAATTTTAATGAATTTTCTTCCAAAGCTTTAATTAACTATAAATGTATAGAAAATAACACATTCTAATTACGAACAGTCGAGAATTAAAAACAAAAGATTGCTAATTAATCAGCAATTAAAGAAATACAATAGGTAACTAATCATTAATTTAGTCTTGTACTACTTTGTCAGTTTATATACTTTGTATATTTGGATATTTTAAATAATCTTTTTAACCTTACTTAAATGTAAGGTTAAAAAGATTATTTTAAGAGTTTTATGTTAAATAAATAATAGACGATTATTATTTCATCTCAACTTTCGCGAGAATCTCTGCAGCTAATAGAGACGCGACTGGTAAGACGCGATCTCCGTAGCTCAAATACACGCTCTATACAAAATGCGATGGAGCGAAATCGGGGGTTGAAAGTTTTTACCCAGCATTAAGGTCGAAGTCATCTGACGAAGCTGACCACGTCAGAAAGGAAAGTCGCCACTTCTAGGCAGGCGATTCTTGCGGAGCTTCAGAGCTTCTATGCATCCACAGAAACAGCTACCTGCTGCTGTGGTGAATTTGACATCGGG
Source organism: Euclidia mi (assembly GCA_944739405.2). NCBI lineage: Eukaryota > Metazoa > Arthropoda > Insecta > Lepidoptera > Erebidae > Euclidia > Euclidia mi. The sequence continues at coordinate 90,736,805 of OX123183.2, read as the reverse complement.
ATTGGAACTGGCAGACCCCAAATTCGACACACCGGGACAAATCGACTTGTTGGCTCTGATGTCCTCGGTGGAATTTTGATTGGTGGGAAACGGGTCTTGGTGCCAAATGGTTTGACTGCCATCCCGACTATATTTGGATTTGCTTTGATAGGACCTGTACCTAGGGACCCCTCTCCACCCGAACTTGATAGTTTGTTGGCTGTAGGCTCCGCTCTCTCTGATGCGGTTCAGAGGTTTTGGGAGGTAGAGGAGCCCCCTCAAGCTGCCCGTTTGAATCCAGAACATGAGGAGTGCGAGCTGTTCTTCCAGAACAACACTGGTCGACTCCGTTCTGGTCGGATCATTACGAGGCTACCTTTTCTGTCTGTTCGGCCTCCGCTTGGTGAGTCACGACCTTTAGCCGAAAAGAGATTGTTGGCTATGGAGCGCCGCATGGGTCGTGATCCGGAGCTCAGACAGAAGTACATTGAGTTCATGAGAGAATATGAACAGTTGGGACACATGTCCGTGTCAAATTTGGATTGGCGTTCGATGGAGCATTACTTTCTCCCGCATCATGCGGTATTACAGCCATCGACTGGCAAGCTGCGCACAGTGTTTGATGGTTCTGCGCAGACTTCAACAGGCGTATCCTTGAACCAATGCTTGCATCCTGGTCCCAAGTTGGTCAGGGACCTTTATGACGTCATCACCAGCTTCCGACGACATCAGGTTGTCTTTGTGGCCGATATAAAAATGATGTTTAGGCAGACAATTATCCACCCTGATGACCGTCGTTTCCAGCTGGTCCTTTGGAGAGAGAATCCTCGCGATCCCAAGGTCGTCTACGAGCTCAATACTAATACGTACGGGTTAAGGTCAAGCCCCTACTTGGCAATACGTTCTCTTTGGGAGCTCGCAGACTGCGAAGGCTTACGTTTCCCACGAGCCGCCGCCATCTTGAAAGACGATATTTACGTCAATGACATTTGCCGGGTCTACGAACACTCGCTCTTGAGAAGGTAGAATGCGCCTTCGACCCCGATTTTTTGTTGAATCTTTACAGCTCCCTCGACAAGTTGTTAGGTGTTACTGCTTGGATAAAGCGTTTTGTTTTTAACTTTAGGCACCCACAACAGAAACGTCTGACACCGTTTCTTTTACAACAGGAACGACAGGAGTCCCTCACCTTTTGGGTTCGTTCTGTGCAATTGGCGCACTTTGAGAAAGAGATTGCTATCCAGTAGTCAGGGAGATCGAAATTATCGGGAGCTGTATCTAAATTGAACCCCTTTTTGGACGATACGGGTCTCTTGCGCGTTGGAGGGCGTCTCGGGAGCGCCAGTCTCCCTTACGGAGCACGTCACCCCCTTTTGTTACCTAAAGACGGTCATTTGGTACGCTTGTTGGTAACTGACCGTCACCTTAAAAATTCGCATGCTGGTTGTAATGCGCTCTTGGCCATTTTGCAACGCGAGTTTTGGATCTTGTCTGCCCGAAGAATTATTCGGAGTGTAGTCTTTCGCTGCATCCCTTGCTATAAGCTCAAGGCTTCTACCATGCAGACGCTGATGGGAGACTTACCGGCAGATCGCGTAACGGAGAGCAGGACATTTGACGGTGTTGGCACGGACTTCGCTGGTCCCTTTTTGGTGAAAACGTCGACACTTCGAAACAGCAAGACTGTTAAGGCCTACTTGTGTGTTTTTGTTTGTCTTTCCACAAAGGCCGTACATTTGGAACTGGTCTCCTCGCTTACGACCGAGGCTTTTGTAGCCACATTTGACAGATTTGTATCCCGCAGAGGGCTGCCTTCCTTGATCCGTTCTGACTGCGGCACTAACTTCAAGGGCACTTATAATTATTTGAATGAAGTTGTTAATTTCCTTGAAACCAACAAGGCTGATATAGGCAATAGGCTTGCCCGACGTGGGATAAATTGGTTGTTTTCTCCACCAAATTGTCCACACTGGGGTGGAAATTTTGAGGCCGCTGTAAAATTGGCCAAAACACACTTGCGCAGGACAATCGGTGAATCTGTCCTTACATTTGAGGAACTCGCAACTGTGTTTTGTAAGATTGAGGCCGTTTTGAACTCTCGGCCATTGTGCCCGATCTCCTCAGATCCGAATGATTTGGAGGCCCTTTTGCCGGGCCATTTTTTGATTGGTCGCCCACTTGTCGCCTTGCCTGAGTACCACTATATTGATACGAGACCTGGTCGTCTCTCGCGTTTTGAATTGGTACGCCAGATTACTCAGAGCTTTTGGAAACGCTTGAATTTGGAATATTTGCACATACTCCAGCAACGCGTTAAGTGGACCGACAAGACCGATCCACCCAAGATTGGTGACCTCGTTTTGATCAAGGAGGCTAACCTTCCGCCACTTAGATGGCGCAGGGGGCGCATTCTTCGTTTGGTAACTGGGGCTGATGGAGTTCCCCGATTTGCTGAGGTCTTGGTGGACGGTTCGATTCTGAGGAGAGCGGTTGCAACGTTGTCACGTCTACCAACTGATTAGCGGACCGGTAGGCCTGTCCGGGGCGGGTGGATGTTTGAAACAGAAATAGTTTTTATGATAAGTCGAATCGATTATATCGATTTAGTAACGTTTAGTTTAGTCTATTGTAAATTTTGACTATGGTCACACTGAACTGTCATTCATTCTCATTCGTTCTTTGTCTTTTCCCGGTATAAAAGTTTTCTTCGCCCACGCAGTTTATTGTAATTTTGAGTTTTTGAGTTAATTATAGTAATTAACAACCTCGCAACCGTCGCTATATGAAGTTGTCCGACGAGGTTGTGAGCGATTGACAAAAGTAAATTAATACCTACGGTTTTGTCCTCTATTGGAATTTTCGCCCCTTGAAAGCACATGGGTGCTCCGCGAGTCATAGTGGTGTCGAAGTGGTATTCAAACGATTAACTCATAATTTTGGCCAAAATAACAAGCAAATCGTTTGAATACCACTACTCGAGGTCCAGATCAGGGTTTTCTTCAACGAAGTCGTCGGGCACCAACCACAGCACGGATACACATAATTTTCACAATCTTCAATGGGTTATAATGTCTTTTATCACAAATGAACCGATGCCGGCTGATCAAAGAAGCAGCATTCAAGAGGGTTTACAGCACGAATTCACTTCGACACCACTATGACTCGCGGAGCACCCATGTGCTTTCAAGGGGCGATAATTCTAATAGAGGACAAAACCGTAGGTATTAATTTACTTTTGTCAATCACTCACAACCTCGTCGGACAACTTCATATAGCGACGGTTGCGAGGTTGTTAATTACTATAATTAACTCAAAAACTCAAAATTACAATAAACTGCGTGGGCGAAGAAAACTTTTATACCGGTAAACGACAAAGCACGAATGTGAATGAATGACAGTTCAGTGTGACCATAGTCAAAACTTACAATAGACTAAACTAAACGTTACTAAATCGATGCAATCGACTTGACTTATCATAAAAACTATTTCTATTTCAAACTCAGTTACTTAATTCTAAATATATTTAAATTAATAGTTTCTTAAGATAATTTTGAATAAAACTACGTATTTGAAATTGTAAAAATACAGTAATTTGAATCTAGCAACGGCACTTTGACACTGCCATTCTCCATATAGTGCGAACTCATTCAAGTTGGAGTAGGTACCATAAGTTGGTGTACCATCTGTGCGGCAAATGTTTTCAAAGGGGTGTTGTTCATGCTAATATCACAAATTTAAAAGTTTGTTTGTTACTTTGTTATCCAAAACAAACTTTGTAGCCGATTAACAAAACGCCTTTGAGTTCGGTGTACTAAAATAATCAAATAACATAATGTTGTACCTTATAAGTTTACGTGTGTACCTCACCGGGAGCGTATTTGTAGGGGAACGGTAAGTACTGTTATTACACCGCATTGTTGGTTACGATTTAAGTTTTATAATTTACTAGCTGCTGCCCTAATTAGCCCTTAAATTTGCGAAAGTACAAACCAACTTTCTAAAAATACCATTCTTTGTGGACGCCTACGTCATAAAAAGACCAGACTGTCTATCTCTCATATTTATAGTTTTAGTAGTTTAGATGATATGTCAGTCAGAACATGTCTTTATTAACAAAAGACCTGTGATATTGGATGTACCTAATGTGTCATGTTTTAGATTATAAGGCTGCTTTGGAAGCGCCCTTAGATTTCGGGTTTGTGCTTTCAAATTAGACATTTGGTGCTCTACTGTTACCGTGCGACAACAATTTCTGGTTTGTGCAATAACAGACCTGTCTCCAGCATTCCAACGGAACTGAATTTATCCTTCGATTGCGACTACCCCATACAAACTTTAACTAAGCCAAATCACACGTGTCTCTGTCTGTACAATACACTTAACTATTTAGGTACTTTCTCTTTAAATATTGAATCATTGTTATAATTGAGGTATCGAGATATAATAACGAATATTATCTGACGAAAAATAACATTAATTCATTTACAGAAATTATGTTGGGTCCAGACCTACTATAAAGCAAAATTATTCGCACTTCACATTGTGGCATATGATTTAAGACATAATGCCATTCTAAACCTTACAAATAACCTACAAAAGATATCTTACCTTATCACTGAAGGGGATCGGTTTTATAAAACGGGGTTATACTCAATCGATTACCTTAGACAAAAGGCTATTTTACAAAACGGCCCGTTACAAGAATCTTCCAATCTGCTGAAATGAAGACGTAGGTACGCTTATCGCCGGGGACATCCCGGCGCGTGTACCGATTGTAAGTGCCAGAGTTATGCGCTCTTTGCCAGTCTCTCTTATATCTCGTTATATCAGCATATATATGTAGTTACACAAAGGAATTTTCCGCTTGCATCTTCGTGAAATATCTCGACCGACGAAAATTCGATTTGGGCGCGAGATAAAAAGATCTCTCTGCGTATTCGTATTTGAATGGATGAGCAAACCATTACTGTAATAAAAAGTATTGCAAACTCAACATTATTGCTGAAGCCTGCGAGCACGACGGCTGTAAGTGGGTCTACACACGCGACATTCGACTAGAAATTCACTGAACTCTGCGACACGCGCGTATATTTTTATACGTGTGTGCCTTGCATTATTTATCTTGTCGTGACGTTATGTACTACGTTTAATAGTGTACCGGAGGTGGGCGGGTATGAGTCTCTCAGAAGCAACACACATAATGAAAAGAAGTCCATGGATATAGTTTCATGTTAATACTTGAATAAAGTTCGTGTTCAACAGCTAAATTTTGGCTGGTCTATTTTTGGTTTCTCAGTATTCATTTATTTTATGCTATATTTGCGGCCGACCGTAAAATCCAAAGTGCTATTGAGGTTTCCTTTGTGCAACTTTCACACAGAGGCCAAATGTATAGCAAAAAGCTATAGGCCCGGCGCTTATTCTTACTTTTTTTCTTGTGACTATGGGCAATTCTAGTGTGGGAGTTTATAGACCACCTGAAGGCTTCTACATGGCCTAACCGTTCTTGTCCTGAGACAAGAACCGAGACCGATGGCTGTTTGTGCCTTCTACGTACTGTAGTGCGCTGATGTAAGTGCCTCAATAGGAAATCTGCCATCCAAGTAGTAGCACAATACACAACGAGATAGACTATCTCGTTGTGTATAAATCATAGTTAGCAAAATGTGGGTATGTAGTACGCCTGTGTCCATCCATTATATTTGCAATGAGTATATGTGTACACAGCAACGTAGTTGGCAACAATACATGTGCAAACAATAAATAACTCGCACATATAATTAGTTGAAGCGGCGGTAGTTTTCACATGATATGTGGACGTACATCGTTTTGAAGGAAGAATCCAATTACGATAACGTTATGTTCCGCATGAAAGTGTCGCGTTTATGGTAAAATATTTATGTATTTCAATTTGGGGAGGCTGCCACAGACCTCCATAAATATCAGCTGCGTTGGGACCTAGCGGGGACGCGTAAATACTTCGACTAAAATTAAATGTTATTATCCGTGAACTACCGAACAGTAAAAGTGGGACATTTTTGATGTTATATAAAACTCACTACGATATATTGATAACATTCCGTAACTCCACTCTGTCATTTCACGTGGGATTGGAAAACTCACATAATTACTGCTAGGTAAATTATATATGACCAATTTGATGAATCTAGAATTAAGGTTGAAGTTGAGGAGAATAAAATTAAACATTTTATTAACTTTCTACTCCGCTGTGATTGGCTTTTACTTTTAGACGATGCCGGTGAAAGATAAATTCAAACGTCACTTTGTATCAACTGAAACCAAGAAGCTAACCTGAAACTCCATTATTACTAGTTGTATAAACGCTCTCACTAATACTAAAAGGTTAACGAAACCAAAACAAAAGGTTTAATAAGAAGCCATTTCTCTATCATATTTCTATATAAATCTGTAGAGCAAAAGTGGAGTCTGCCATTAGCGTCTGATTCAAATATCCAGCGTTAGGTAAGTGAATTTCAATTTGTATAAATCTGACTTTAATGCGTATTCACGTGCGGAATGGAGCGGCGGCGGGAGTGAGAAAACGGTAAAATCAACACACAAACTGCATTTGGCAACAACTTTTAATGCAATATGCTAAAATTGGTTTTCCAGAGCGTCTGCGAAACGAGACGCTGAAACACTAGATACGTTTTAAGAACAAGTTAGAGACAGATTTATAGGTCCAAACAACGCAATACGAGCAACGCTGCCATCACATCAACCAAACAACTTGTTTGTAAGCCGACTTTGGTCATTTAAATGTTGGATTTGATAAACTGCAAGCCGAAATTGCTTTCGGACTTGTTAGAATAGTGTGGACCTTGCTCAAACGGGTCAGGAAATGTAAATTTGATTTTAGTTATACAAACAATTATTTACAAATCAATAATGAAATTATATCTCATTTTGTATTTCAGTTTTGTAGTTTCGTGTTTATTTGAAGTTACTTGTTGTCTTAATTAAGGTTTGTGAATGTCAACACCGCTATAATGACTAACTGTCTGAAATTCTGTTTTAAAAGTTATATTGCGAACTTATAAATACATTACGAGGGCTTTATATTAACTATTTCAAAATTTTATTTGAAATGCATTGCGAATGAGTTAATTTATTTTGTGTAAATGTAAACAGTGAGGTTAAATAAAGAAGTATTACATTTTGCTTGTTTTGAAACGATTGCAGTGTTATAAGAGTATTCGTTTTAAAATAAACAATGTGGAAAAATCCGTGGTGTATCCACTGGCAGTTGCGATCCCCTTCCCGCGACCCGTATCGGGAATAACAACGCTGTGTCGTTTAAATTGAATTGAAAAATTATTTATGCCAACAATCTCTGGCGATACTCTCTTCTTTACACACTTGATCGCTCTAACGAAAATAATAAATAAAATTGTGCTTGATAAAACTGATCTAGGCTTTTTATTTATAAGGCGAGTGTAGCCAGAAGTTTCGAATATTTTTTTTTTATTTTTCTCTCATTCCGTTCATCGCCGTGAAATTAATCGCTTGGAATTCGTTTACATTTAAATTATTTGTTTCGTTACTGTGGCCTGGTTAAGGGCACTTTCAATTTAGGCAGTTGGTTGGAGTGCTGCCTCACGGTCGTAGAAGACGTGAATCGTCTTGTTTGAGGAGATACGCGGCTGCAGTCCGATCGAATTTTGGTGATTTCAATCGAAAACAGACTTCACAGTAGTAGTTTCAATGGAAATCACTGATGCCATGGACTCTGACTTAAAAAAAAATTTGCAGATTTTTTTTACTATTTTAGAATGTCTCTAGAATGTTTCTATGAATTATATAAAGTAAAATAAACATAAAAAAGCCTTTATTTCACACCTTTGCAATATATCAGTTAATAGTAATAATTATTTTTAATTTTTAAATCCTCAAGATATTAAAACTCGTATATCAATAGCCAAAACAGCATTTAACAACAAAAAGCATCTTTTGAAATCAAAAATAGCAAGACAGATTAGAAAACAATTTATTAAATCATATATATGGAGTATTGCTCTGTACGGAAGCGAAACGTGGACGATGACTCAGCAAGACCGGGAAAGACTGGAGGCTTTCGAGATGTGGTGCTGGAGGCGGATGGAAGGGTTGTTCCGTATTCAACCTATGATGTCTCATCCGAATTCCTTACCCATCCTAAATTTGAATGCCTAACTCAACCGATGACAGTATTTTAATGAAGTTTCCTAATTCAACCGAAATGTGTTCCTTACTCTACCTATAGTAAATATTACCGAAAAAGTATGGATAGCAAAACAAATGGTGTAATATTACACCTCTGCCTACCCCTTCGGGGATACAGGCGTGAGTCTATAAATAAATAAATAAAAAAAGCAAAACAAACTTAAATATATTGTCAGAATATTATACTTAATAACAAATACAGTAGAACCTCTATAAGTCGAATTTGAAAGGAAACGTCAAAAAAATCGAGTTATAGAGTTTTTGACTTATCGAGGACTTTGACTGACGATGGAAAACCACAGTGAACTAGTGATGTAACGAATGTCATATTTTGGACATTCGTGAATGCGAATATCTGCTGACAACATTCGCGAATGCGAATACGAATATTCAATTTTGATCAAAATTGGCGCCATTTGTCTATAGCTTGGTGACCTTGGTGACGGTCCCGTTCGAACGAAATGCGTTCCGTTTGTTTTTGTTCCGAGAATAGCCGAGTTGATACGAACGCATCTGACTGAAGTGTCATTGTTGCCAGATGGGGAGACGGTTTTTTAAGGACACAAAACAGTTTCTAAAGAACCGTTTTTCCCCCTACATACAAGCTAAATGTCCAAAAATTATATAGGTGCAATTTCCTATCAATTTATATACCTATATAAAATATTCACACATTTCACACATCCAAAATATTGAGGGTGAATATTGATCGTGAGTAATCGTGAATCTTCTACTAAAATAAATTAGACTATTGAAGATTTTCAAACTAAATAAACGGACACATGAACTACGACCTAGCAGGCCAGATTAATAAAACCAGTTCTTTTTTAAGTACCACTCATAATTATGTATCAAAAATCGACTTTATCGTAACACAAATTTTTTTCTCAGCATTGTTGGCAAATTGCATGCAAAGGTACTGATTTAAAGAGTTATGAAAGTAACCAACAAGAAAATATGGGATGTACAAGCGGGATTCCAAAAGGGTTACGGCTTACATCCCATAGGATGTAAGCCGTAACCTGTTCACGAGTATGACGCATGTCATACTGGTGCTACTTGCGATGACTGGTCGATGACGTTCTTGCGGGCTGGTATTACATTTTAATATTTAACTGCATCATTTCTATCATGGTTCTGATCACTTTCGCGGATTGCCTGCATTATTAGGTATATATAATGAAAGTGGATGCTCCTGTTTCACCATGTCTATTCTGAGGACGCTAACTAAATGAACATCAAAATAAAAATTAAGAATTATTATGTCCAGTAAATATATACAAGTGATATAGAAGGTGTAACAGTTGCAGCACCGTACAAAATGGAAATTATGTGTATTATGCAAAACCTGGCGATGAAAAAAAGTGACCGTGAGTTTTATTGCCCGTTCTTTCTCATGGTTCTACGCCCTTGCTTTGCGAACGTAGCAGTAAATGTAAATGTAGAATCTTTAAGTAATTATTTTATAAATTTATTATTTTGACTTTCCTAAGCGTCACATTGTGACCCAAATGAATAAAGGATTTTGACTTTGACTTTAAGGATCAGAATTTTTCCTTGAGAAGCATAACCGAAAAGTTTTTGACCAAAGGTCAAAAGGTCTATTGCGCATTCGTGAATTTGGAAAAGGCTTACGATAAAGCGGTGAGGAATGAAATGTGGTCAGTGCTGTCAATGAATGGGGTAGACAGCAGTTCATTCGAGCTCTGAAATCCCTTTATGAGGATTCTAGAGCTTGTGAGAGAATAAACGGGGCATACACTGACTGGTTTACCATCGAGAAAGGTGTTAGACAAGGATGTGTAGCGTCGCCGTGGCTGTTTAACTTCTTCATGGACAGTTGTTTCCAAGATTTAAAACATAGTGACTGCGGATTAAGGATGAATGGGTTACTCGTCAAATACCTCCTTTATGCTGATGATCAGGTAATACTTGCGTCTTCAGCGGAGGAGTTGCAGGATATGGTAACAATCATGCATGGTGCCTTAGAGAGGAAAGGAATGAAAGTGTATGTAAGTAAAACGAAAGTTATGGTTTTTGAAAAGGAGGAATGCGTTACGGCTTGTAATGTTTTGATCGATGGACAGCGAGTGGAACAAGTAAATGAGTTTGTTTACTTAGGTACGTTGTTTACAAGAGATGGTAAAAATGAAGAAGATATTGTAAGAAGAGTTAACGCAGGTAATAGAGTCAATGGAGCTCTGAAGGCTTTTATCCGCTTGACCGCGCACAAGTGACTATTCTCCCTTTTTCTAAATGCCGTAGACCGCGCACAAGTGACTATTTTCCCTTTTTGGTTACAGCGCCATACTCGGTCTGAATTGACTGTTTCTTTCTATTACGTAATGTTTTAAATTATTTTTCTCTGTGCTATTCAAATCATTGAACATTTCTTGATGCTAAAAATACGAAGCGAGTCTTAAAATCGTTAACCCGGAACGAAAAAATAATGTCAAATGCCACTCTTTGTTTCGCGCACTCCGTGATTACGTGCTTATCGTATGCGTGTAATTAAATATTTTTATACTATGATACATGTTTTTATTTATTTAATTCGGTGTAGATAGAATCCCTCTACAGTTAAAACTCATAAAATATGTATGCCATCGGTTTACTTTTTAAAATAATCCTGTTTAAAATACACAAAGTGTTTTTTTCAACGATAGTCAATGTTCGCTGCTAAGTAATTACGTGCTTATCGTATGCGTGTAATTAAATATTTTTACACTATGATACATGTTTTTTTATTTAATTCGGTGTAGATAGAATCCCTCTACAGTTAAAACTCATAAAATATGTATGTCATCGATTTACTTTTTAAAATAATCCTGTTTAAAATACACAAAGTTTTTTTTCAACGATAGTCAATGTTCGTTGCTAAGTATAATAAATTAGAAAATAAATATCAACATAGAATTCATACGGCTTGAAAGAGTCATTTATAAGGTTGAAGAAAAACATCACTTCAACTTACTCGTGTTACCGACTTATCAACAATAAATGTTTATGTTAGCGCGCCCATCTGGCGAGCGGCGGCGCGACATTTTGTTTAGAACGTGAGCGGTCAAGTGAATTCGGCGAATTGGCGCTAGCGGTCAAGCGGTTATGAACAGTCAAAATGTGTCCAAAAAAGCTCGTTTGGCTGTGCAAAGAGGGGTGTTAGTGCCTACCCTTATGTATGGTAGTGAAAGTTGGGTATGGCAGAAGAGACTTAAAAGTAGAATAAATTCTATAGAAATGAGAGCACTGAGAAGTATGTGTGGTGTACACATACTTCTCACCCCTCTATGCACAGTCAAACGAGCTTTTTTGGACACATTTTGACCGACAGAGTAAAGAATTGTGTGATAAGAGAGTGGTGTGGGGTAAAAGAAGATGTAAAGACAAGCATCGAGAAAGGCATGATAGGCGAACGTTCTCTGACCAGATTGGAGACATCCTAAAAAAAGGACAGGTCTGAAGTACCCTAAACAGAAGAGCATGCGTGAGAAACTTGATGGGAGTGAATGAAGCAAGAGAGGTATGTCAGGATCGTTGCGAATGGCGTTCCGTAGTCTCTGCCTACCCCTCCGGGAAACAGGCGTGAGTCTATGTATGTATGTATGTACAATTTAATTGTTAAGCTTCATTGCCCAAAGTTAAATAAATAAGTGATTCCAAATGATAAAGAGAAGACTGATAATGTGATTACGAGGTTTAGTTACTTTTTCTTACATTAAAAAAACATAAGAAATTAATGGATTTTGTTTTAATCACCAACTAAGTATTACCCTCAAAAACAATTATTTTATATTCGCAAAACATTCGCAGTCATTTCGCGAAAACGAATGCGAATATCCAGAAATACGCGAACATTAGCGAATGCGAATACGAATATTCGTTACATCACTACAGTGAACATATCAGTTTTTTTATAGTAGTTACATTTATGTCTCACTAAGCTTAAAATTGCACGCGAGTGAAATCACATTTTTGCTTCTTATCTAACAACTTACCTTGTCAACACCCTCAAACCGGTTTTGATTGTTTTAACGATGTTGCAAAATGGTAAAATATCTAAACATGGCACTAATACATCAGTTCACCACTAACTGACGTAATAAGTGCATCTCGAGTAATTCAAAATGAATCACGACCGTGATATTGACTTACGTTATGTGCATTCGCAACGGGGACTACCAATGTTATTATATAAAGGATTTCAATTTCACAAAAAAGAAAAAATAAGGATGGGCGCATAAGGATGGGAGTATAATATGGCGTTGCATAAAACCACCGGCTTGCTATGGCAATGTAAGAGTGTTAAATAGTGCCGTTCTAAAAGAAAAACCTCACAGATGCAATCCTAGTGAAATAAAAAATATTGTCAAAGAAACTTTACGTAATCTCAAGGAAAAAGTGAAATCAAAACAAGGTGAACCTATACCGACAGTGTATCAAGAAACTATGTTGTCACTACAAGAACGAGGGATCAATTTAGTGACGGAATTGCCTGCATTTAAAAATATTAAGACTGGTCTTTACAATGCTCGCAATAAGAGCAATGGGGTAAAAAAATTGGGCAAGTGCGAGTCGGACTCGCGCACGAAGGGTTCCGTACCATCATCTATAAAAGAAAATCACGTTTGTTGTATGTAACGTATACTTAAATATTTTTTAAGTTTCCACCTGTTTATTAAGATCGAGTAACAAATTGCTTAAAAATTACGTTTGTTGTATGGGAGCCCCCTTTATTTTTTACATTTTTTTATTTAATTATTTATTTTTAAAGGTAATATACAACTACATATTCTGTGAAAATTTTAAGCGTCTACCTGTTACCGTTAGTAATTTTGAGCAAAAAATACGAAAAAAACAGGTTTATTGTATGGGACTCCCCCTTAATATTTTATTTTTTTTTATTTTTAGTATTTGATGTTATAGCGGCAACCGAAATACATAATTTGTGAAAATTTCAGCCTTCTAGCTATCACGGTTTATGAGATACAGCCTGGTGACAGGCAGACAGCGGAGGCTTAGTAATACGGTCCCGTTTTTTACCTTTTAGGTACGGAACCCTAAAAAACTACATTTCAAAAGGGAGCCGACGTTGAAATTCCAGATAATTAAGCTGATTTTCTTCTTTTCGGCTATCAAGAAGGTGAAACACGCATTATAGCGTTCGCAACACAGGAAGGACGGCAAAGAATTACAGTGATTCGAGATTTTATGCCGATGGCACATTGAAATGCTGCCTCAGGCCATTTTACAAATGATATGTTATTCATGGAGCCATGGACGACGACAGTGAAAACACTAATAGCGTTCCATTAGTATACGTCCTGCTTATGTCAAAAAATGAAAACACGTACACGACAATGTTTTAATTGATTAAATCGCAAATACCGAATTGGAAACCGAACAAAATTACTATCGATTTTTAGGCTGTGATGAATTCCATCCGAACTATATTTGCAGACACGGAGATCAAAGGCTGTTATTTTCACTTTCGTCAAGCACTTGTTAAACGAGCAAAGAAAATTAAAACTAACCAAAAACAGACATACATTGAACTTCCCTTCTCCCTTCAAGCCAAGCTAAGCCAAGCTTCCCTTGGCTTTACCATTGATACCAAAAAAATTGATTGACGACGCATATCTCTACATAATGGAAGACTGTCCAAAAGAGGTCAATGTTACTAAATTTAATAATTATCTTGTAAGGTCACGGCTTGAAGGTGTAAAATTTCCACCAAAATTGTGGAATATATTTGAAAAAAAAAAACAGAACAACTAACGCTCTCGAAAGTTGGCATGCAACATTAAATAGATATATAGCAAACAAAAAATTACATATTATGTTCTCCAAAGATTGTTGATTTTATAAAGATACTTGTTAGTTTTTAAGGATACTTGCTATGTTATGTGAAATCGGAAAATTAAAGCTTTTATTTTTGCTACTTGACTTTGCTCGCAAATCTATGAATGGTTATCATTTGTTAACCAAACATTGTTGATTTTATAAAGATACTAATTAGTTTTTCAGTATTCTTGATATGTTTTCTGACGTCAAAGAATGTATATTTTTTATACTTCTATTAACTTTTTAAATATATCATTTGTACGTGATATGTTTTGTGAGATCAGAACATATATATTTTAATTTTCTTGTGTTGACTTTTAAATATATGATTTGTACAAATTGATGTCGTTTTATTTTATACAACAATATATTATTTAAAACGATAACCAAGCCTTAAACTATTTTATTACCTTTTCCTGAAACAGTATTTTTTGTTCAGACCGTACACACAAACCTAAGAGTTTTTGGGTGATTTTGTAATCGGTTGAGTTAGGAATACTTATAGGATGAATTAAGAACTAAAAATGTAATAAACTGCTGTCAGGTGAGTAAGGAACTCAAATCGGATGAGTAAGGAAAAAAAAACGGTTTAGGATGAAACGTCATAGGTTGAATACGGAACAACCCGCATGGAGAAAATCAGCTGGACTGAAAAAAGACCAACGCGGAAGTATTAAGCCTTGTCCAAGAAAAACGGAGCATTTTAGCGACAGTAAAAAGAAGAAGAGGAAAGATGTTTGGCCACCTTATACGACATGATGATTTTATTAAAAACATACTGGAAGGCAAAATAGAAGGAAAGAGAGGAAGAGGTCGACCCAGACGGGCATACACGGAACAAATGAAAGAGAAAGCAAAGGTCATGTCGTATAAAGAGGTCAAACTATTAGCCGAAGACCGAAATATATGGCGTACACTCCACCGACAAGGGCACAGCTCTTAAATTGAAATGAATTTTTAAATCCATGCAATAATACATATGAATTATATAAGATTAATTTTATATATAGAATCACGCCTGTATCCCCGAAGGGGTAGGCAGAGGTGTAATATAACACCCACATTTCGCCATGAATTTTTAGGTCCAAATGATATATGACTGAGTTAAAAATGGAATTCAACGTTCACCGCACTAGCCAACAACATTGCTGCCGTGCCGCCAACGGATGTGCGCCGCACTGCTCTCGCACGACCGTGCGTCGACACATTTTGTATGAAAAATCATAACCACCCTTGCGCAGTACGATACCCGGACTGCAGCAGTCCGGCACCAACCGTCTAAATTGAAAGCGCCCTTAGGTGGAATTCGAGATAATGGATACGTACTACATTTAAAATATTATGTACTATTGGCAAAAGGTACTCCTAATTGAATTTCGGTCAACCCAAATGAAAAATATTGCTTTCATGCACACTGTTATAACTTAATTAATATATAGTGGTTAGATTTATTTTAACTTAACTACTTTTAAACTACCACGATTTGCACACATACTAAAGATTATGTAACGGGTCTGAATCGTGTTAATTAATGAAAAGAAAGATGAAATACCTTTCTATTTTTCCCGACGTTTCGGCATGGGTCAGTCATCCCGTGACCACGGCTGGTGTAACCCATGCCGAAACGTCGGGAAAAATAGAAAGGTATTTCATCTTTCTTTTCATTCATTAACACGATTCAGACCCATTACATAATCTTTAGTATTATTTTAACTTAACTCATTCAACACTACAGATGAAATAAATTATCATCATTAACATAAAATTTATTTTCCTGACTGACATACCACAGCAAAGCCCAAACTACTGATGGTAGAAACATACAATTTGGAGAGTTAATTCCCTTTTATAAATATCGCAAGGGAGAGATTTTTTATAATCCATTACTAACAGGGCTATATAAAGGTTGAAATATTGTTTGCAAATGTTTTTATTTTGAAAGCGCCCAGTGAAAGGGTACTTTAGAAAAGTGACGATTAAAGAAAATTTACTTCCACAAAAAGAATAGACAATTCCCTTATAGAGAAAATAATAATAGATCATAATCATCGCTCTAGCGTTATCCCGGTTGCATCCAATACTTACGACTCATAATTTACAACAAATATTAACATTTTATTTAATACTTATTTTCAATCTTAAATTACCCCGTTGGGGTCTGCACGAATGCCGCAGAGCAGGCCGTGCACAGACAGATTTATTAGGGCTTCCAGACGTCATATTTAACAAATAGGAGCTTACGCCCTACTTTATCAATTTCTGTACACGACCCGCACCGCGACGTCCGTGCAATACTTCATAAACAATTTTCTTGTTATGGGATTAGCCATAAGTGCGGGCAGATTGTGGCAGTTATGGCTGCTCCCATATCTTGTTCGGCATTGTATCTAGACATAACATAAATTGGACATTCACAGATAACATGGAGCACGGTCTCCCGCATTTCAGGTTCGCAAGGGCACGACAGGTTCTCCTTACACTTAAACCGGTGTAAGTATTCGGAGAACCCGCCATGCCCTGTTAAAACTTGTACCATTAGTGTGGACAGGCCGGTCTTGCGGACCAGCCTGTACACATCAATGGCGTCGGGGAAAAATAGATTCGTGACCGCGGCCGTCTCACCCTCCCTGTATCGAGGGTTCCATTCGTGAAGCGACTGCAGTCGTATATGTCGCTTCACGAATGAAACCGGACACTTGTCGTAATCTGGACGGCTCTTGCCTTTGAGGGCAGCTTCCTCGGCCAGTTCATCGGCTCTCTCATTTCCTTCAGTCCAGCATGCGCCTTTATCCAATGTAGCGCACCTTGAGCGCAAGGGGATGAGATGACCAGCCGCTTGTGACAGCCTCCAGAGCCGGACGCGAGTCCGCGTATATGTCGACCGTCGCGATCCTTTTCGCAGGAACTATCTCGGTCGCCTTGCTCAACACGAGGAGCTCCGCCTGATAGACGGTGCAAAACTCTTTTTTTTTCCGGTCTCCGCCCCGTTATCCCACTGGGATACCGCGGCCCCCAATTTTATCTGGATCTTACTGCCGTCTGTGTAAACCTTCAGGTTACTCGGCTCGTGCTGGAGAAGCTGTGCACCGTCGACCACGCAATCGAATATTAGCTGCTCCACTTCCGCAGGGTGTGGGTTATTTGCGTAAGCCACAGGACGGTCCACCTCCCGGTACCCTATCACTCTCCGGGAATAGACTTTCCTTATCTCATAAAGGGAGGCTGCTTCCCGGATTCTTATATCCAGAGGAAGCAGCCCGGAGAGTAACAGCGCCGAGTTTAGTAACACCGTCCTGTTGGCCATTAGCTTTTTTGTGCGAACCCACGCTGCACCGCTGAGCTGCTTCTCGGTCCCCGATATATTGGACGCTGGAGCCTACGCACTCGCTGCATAAAGCATGATGGGCTCTATCACTGCAACGTACATCGTCCTGATGATCTCGGGCTGCAGTCCCCAGCTGACTTTGGCTGCTCGTGTTAATTGCTTGTAGAGACCCATCGCCTTCTGGCAGATGTTACTCACGTGAGAGTTCAAGGTGAGCGAGAAGATCAGGACGATGTAATCCGCAAAAGCCTGCCCGTAATATCATCTCTGTTCCAGGTCCTTGAGCAGCGGATCCAGAAGAAGGTGCCAGAATGTTGAGCACCCAATGGAGCCCTGGGCTCAACCCTTCGTGTTTTCCTGCTGCAACCTCTTCGCCGGCATATCGCACGAGAACCCTTCTGTCCATCAGGTAGCTGTCAATTAGCCTTTTCACGTTCGGTGGGCAGCCAGTTTCGGCTAGTCGTATCTTTATAGCCGACAGCCATGCACTGTCGAAGGCTCCCTCTATGTCGAGTGAGACAACCACGACGATTTTCTTTCCCGCCAGTCTGTCTCTTATGTGTCTCATCATGACATACAGGAAGTCTTTGGTGCTCCGTTGGGGCGTAAAGCCATACTGCCTATCACTCATATGTGTCCTAATGTGCCATCTTATTTGGTTCATGGTCATTTTTCCTAATACCTTCCCTAGCACTGGTAAAATACCTATTAGTCTGTATGCCTCCGGTTGGGTGTAGACGTCCTTGCCAGCTTTCCGGAGAATCACAACAACGGCTTCTTTCCATTTTTTTGGGAAGCAGGCTAGACTAAGGCATTTGTTTAGCAGCGCAAGGAAAACCGCGGGGTCGGCATGGACGGCCGCTCCGCAGATATCGGCTGTGAGTCCGTCTCCACCTGGGGCTTTCTTGGGGCTGAAGCTACTCACGGCACCCAGTATCTCTTGCACCGTGAAAGGAGGATCTCTAGGTTCATACAGTACCCTTTCGTTGATCTTCCTAGCGGCCTTCCTCGTAGCTCTGTGATCTTCACTGTCGACAGCCCCATTGTCAGGTGGATTTATTTTAAGGCTTAGAAAGCTAGCGAGCCAACGGATCGATTGCTGTCACCTGTAACCCCATCAGAATTACAAATGCTTAACCAACCTGGATTGGAAAAGGAATAACGGAAAAAATTACGAAAAATAAAAAAAATGTCAGTTCGGTGAGTGAGAGTGCCGGTGTGGGTCACCGGCACTCTCACTCACACGGCACATCACACATATTACTAATACTCACTGAACTGCACCGAAGAAATAATGTACTATGTATATAACTTTTACGGCTAAATTAGCACAATGAAAACAAATGTAATCTCTTCAAAAAATACATAGATTAATCTTAGTTTGTCGCTTGAGACACGCTGGGAATTCCACGAGTACATTAAGAGCTATATACAGATTTCCTTTGAAGTAAGTGCATACTAATAATATACGAGGGTCATATGTGCAGCACATATTCCAAGTAAGTGCTACACGTATACAATGTCTCGACATCTATTTACTAACTTTTCTACCACCATAATTATTCTATATTACACGCCTTTGAGCAGCCGAAGTGAGAATAGTCAAAGGAATATATGTATTGGATAGAATAACGAAGGACGCGTGTCAAAGTACCTACTTATTAAATTTACCATGGAGTAAAACAATACTCTCACATCGCCAAAGTAAGCAGTATCATACCATGTACAAATAACTAGCAGGAATTATTAGAATTATGGATTTCTTCATTTTTATTTTTCACTAGCATCTACTGTTAAGCAAATGAATGAAAATGGTAGCTACATTGCGCATTATGTATGAAAACGAACATTTAAAATAATAAATCCAAGATGGTCGGTAAAAGTTTGAATGACATTGTCGGAAATAAAAATGGAATTGGTTTTTAAATATTCTACGATGAAATCAACGATGTTATGAAAAAGAAAAAAATGGAATTCAGCAGAGTGCATACATAAACTTATGATAATAAATTAAAATAAATAAAACTATGAAGTAAAGTAGGTATCTAAATAAAAGTGAATATTATTATTAAACTAAATAATCAAAGCAAGCGAATCTTCGCTTGGATCTGTGACCTTAAAAAAACAATTTCGAGTCACAAAATAAATGTAATGAATTGTTTAATTATATAAAGAACGTTTTCTAAAACATGTGTAAAAGCGTACATATACTAAGACATAGTACTTATATGCGGATGTAGACGGTCAAGGAAATAAATGTTTGACCACATTCCAAAAGAAAATAAGGATACGACGAGCAATATTAATAATAGCAATTAATTAGTCGCCGGAAATTGCAGTTTCTTGTTTAGAAAATTCCTAAAGGACGGTGGTTAGGCCGGAGATGTAATAAAAATTGCGTAATATGTACAGAGCGGACTTATGAAGACGAAGTGAACGAATTACGTATGTAGATTTTAATATTTCCCGGCTTTTGCCTTCCTAGTGGGGGCCATTTATTCATGTGGCAATGCTTGCATTACCCGGCCCTCTGTCATACGTGTAATATAAGTAGGTGCGTAACGGGCGGCAAGAATTTTCATGCACAGGTTACAAAATGTCAGTTTAATTGGGATAGTTGGGTACTGACCGGTTTATAGATAGAAAGGGGAATGCCAGGTCGCCATAGTAATTTAGGCCCACAGTGCACATTTATACAGATTCATGATAATGATAGCAGACAATGGCAATAATTAATTAGTAAAAGAAGTGATTTAGAAAAAGTTGTAATTTTAAAGTTATTCAATATTTTTATCTCTCGTCAATACATGTTATATAAAATGTCCTGTATGTAAAATCCTGTACCTATTAGTTTATCTATTGTTTTATTTTATTTATAACTAAAATCTATTAAAAATGAAATAAAACACATTACATTGCAGATTTATAGCTTTATTCATCAATTTCATTATCATATACTTACCACCAAAACATCACCTAAATCTAGAGCTGTACGTTACATTATTAATAATAGTCTTTAATATGCTGAGGCTATTTACCATTATTATTTACCTGATGCAATCCAATCCACCGTTGTATTAGACTTCGAACTTCAGCGATTTCCGAAGGTTATCTGCGCATTCTGGACACATTCAAACCGCAGTTCACACAGCGCAGATCTCTACTCACAGCAGTAGATGATGACTGCTGTGAGTAGTAGTACTGCTGTCCAGGGTGTACGCCGGGGTCGTCGGTCGAAGCATCTATTATCAAATCCAAGTTCTCGCCAGTGTTATTATGAGCAGAGGAATCGGAATCCATGTTCAAGCTGTGGTCGTCGGGTATAGAGGTATCACCAGAGTCAGTATTCATAGGTAAAAGTTGTCGATTTTAAACCGTAAAAATGTACACAAACAGTTACAAGGCAGTTGCAAAACAAGCAATGATTTTGACATTTAAGATTTCCGGCTTCTATCAAGGCAGTAATGGTGTTGCCATAAAAAACACAAGATATCGATAAATCGATAAATAATAATTTATTTTTGTAAATGTGCATTGATTAAGTTAAAGTAACTTAATCAATGCACATTTAAAAAAATAATCATAATTATTATTAGAGGTTCTTTCTGTGTTATTACCTTATTACATATATTTTTACAAAACAAATAGTGAAAGATTGAAATAATATATGATAGAAAAAAAATATTATTTTGCCGGTTAATTATCTGTCAACATATTTTTTTGTCGGGGCAACATTTTTACGATAATGTATGGTAAGGGTACCATAAATATTAAACCAAAATATTAAACCTATAAAATACGCTTGGAAAGGTCCAAGCGTAGTCGTTTATAGGTTTAATATTTTAGGAAAAATATTAGCGACTTGCACAGACTAATGAATACAAGGAAGAACTAGGATAAATATAAATATATCTTTTTAGTATAACCTAATAACTGTGCGGTTCTGGGCCTAGATCTGGCATGCCCCTTTGAGTTGGCTTGTATAAGGCTCATTTAATGTTTAGGCGAATCGTTAGCGCTAGAGGTTTGCATTTCAATGGACTGGCAACCCCATTTGGACACTTGTTGCGGACGTGATTTTGTAGTATTCAGATAAAATGTCAAGCAAAACATGATGTTGACATCTGTAGATAAGTGGTCGTATAATCTTGTCATAAACATTTGAAATTCACGTCAAGTTTATGGACATTCCAAAGATCGTTTGTCATTGTCTGGTCACTTCTTCACTGCAGTCTACTTAATTCAGTTGGCTAAATATCAGCGAGCGAACTTTTAGGTTTTTTGTCACCCTAAAGACGGAAATAGGAGCCAATGTCTACGCGTGAAAGTGAAATAAATAAACATACATTCAAATTTACAACATGTTAGGATTACAATAGTCTGTGTAGATATTGGTAAACATAAAATGTAAAGGCGCTGATACACTTGAGCATTCACCTGTAATGAGCATTCTCGCGAATGTTACAAGACAGAAAAACAAACGAGTGTGTTTTCAGCGAGCATTCTTACGAACGTTCTGGCGAGCATTCGCGCGAATGGACAGTAAATTCGTTACGAGCTTTTCACCGAACCGAGCTGTCATTGTTCTGTCGTCGCGCCCCTGTCATTTTAACTAGGGTTGCCAACTTATTTTGCCAAAAATCAAGTATAAAATAGTTTGTATATAACAAAAATAAGTATTTGGAAGAAAAAATATTTTTCACATTGTATGTTTATATTGTGTTAAGAACGTATTTTTGTGTGCTTCATGCTCGTGGAAGTAGGTAATGCTAATGCAGTTCCCGTGGCCCCGCAATTTAATGGGATCGGATAGAGGAACGCCATACCATGAAGATTTTAGTGAGTAGTCCGGTGCTTCTCGTCGAAGTCTCACAGCTAGCAGCACTTTTTTCAGTAAATTTATACTGAAAATCCATTATCGTCATTAGTGAATTTCTTTTGGATCTCTTTAAGTCTAAATAGTTTCCATTATCCGTTTCAACTTATGTGTAACCTTAAATAGATAAGATCCATAATAAATGTTTGGTCTAGCCATCACAGTAAACGTTGGGAATAAAGTATTATCTTATAGTTTATTTGTATTGAAAAGTATAAAGTATAATTTCCATAAAGAAAGTGGAATACGTTATTATAAAGTATGGATGGCAACCCTAAGTGTAACGCTTGTTGTACAACGACGTGTTCGCACGCAGCTACGTTCCGTTTTTTTTTGAATTTTCATCACGCTGCCTATATAATTTATATATATTTTGATAAGCTACGTGTAAAACCACGTATAAATATCGAAAATTGCGAATTAAATTGTGTAATACGTGGATTTATCTATATTTGTTATTTTTCTCGCAAACTCTAAAAGGTTTCTGGCCTTTTAGAGTTTGCGAGTTTAGCGTTGGACCCATGTCTCCGTGTATGCCTGCCAAAGGGTCGGGTAATATTATAGAATCAAAGGTTTTTCGAATAGCCGTGAAAGAGAAACAAATAATAAGTGTCATCATCATCATCATGTTATGCCAATGGATGGGGCAACCCTTATATTTAAAAACTTTTTTTTTCTTATGTGAAAATACCTTTTAGTGGTAATTTCAACAGCTGTGTCTAGAGAAGTTTTTATTTGTGGTTTCTGGTTGTTGGCAAAATTGTCTCACCAGCTAGACGTTCACGCTACGTCCGATCCGGCCGTTTAGGCGTTTTTCAAGTTCGTCTGTAAAGTTATACACATTGTACCGTCACTGCCACTTTCGTCGCCAGACCAGTTAAACAACCGGATTGGCCAAACAGATGGTCTGAATTAGGTCCACGCACATAAGGCGAAGGGAATAGAGAGCACTTTTCCACTGTCAAAGTCAAATCATTTATTTGTTCATAGGTTCATTACAAACACTTAAACAAAGTCATACTTTTTTTTTAATTAAACTAGAAGAGGCCGGTGTTTCCTACCTGACTGCCCTGAGAAGAAACATCCGAAACAAACTCAGAGGTCATACATAGTCTCTTTTAAAGTCTAGTCGAAAATTGCTTATTATAAAAAATATATAAAATAAGATAAAAATATAATTATGAGAACAATGTGAGAAGCCTACATTACGATATAGTAGAAATAAGTTAAAATAATATAGATAGAATTGTGACAACAGTTCAGAGCCGACCAGTCTCAGCAGACGGCACCCGTTCACGAGTATGACGTGTGACTCAACCATAGCTTAGCTCAACCATTTTTAGGGAACCAAACCAACCGACCCACAACGCCATCATAAGCAAGACGAATTGACTATTCGCACATACGCACGGAAGCGCGTCGTCGCGTCCGCGCGTATCGGCTCGCATGCTGTTAGCTGTAGGTATATGTACTCCGGCCCTAATTGGGCAAAATCGTTGAGATACATAGATTGTCACAGGTTGTCACTAACTTTAAGTTGGTTAGTGATGGGCTTTCTCCGAATGAATGTCGATAGAATATAAGTAGGATGTTGATAAATCCTCAGATCAAACAAAATAAATAAGCGGGTCTTAATCGCGTACAAATAACTTATTTAAGGTATAAATACCTATCTGGTTCCGATGTTTCGCTCGTCTTGCACCGAGCGTGGTCGCGGAGAGACTGATGAGAGCTCAGCGCCGTCTTGTGGAAGTGCGGGTTTCCTCACCTACCCTCACTTGGCCTTTATTTAAGTTCGCAATGTCGGTACTCCGACACACTACACTAATGACGTCTACACACTGTTGAGATTTATCACTGCGGAGGTGTCTACACTTGCTGATGACTGGATTCCAAGTAGCCGATAATCTATATCCATCCTCCTGGTTGAAATTATTATGTTTCTTGATTTCTACCGCTTCACGTACTATCCTGGAGTAATAGTGACGATCGGTGGATAAGACTTGTGGTTGATGCAATTCTATCCAGTGGTTTGGTCCAAGCTCCAACAAATGCTCAGCTATCGCCGACTTGTTAATATGTCGGTTTTTTACAGCTGCGATATGTTCCTTCACTCTTTCAGCGATTGTACGCTTAGTCTGCCCGACATATGAACTACCACAGCTGCAATCGACTTTGTAGACGCCAGGTGTTTGGAGAGGAATGACATCCTTTCGGGTACGCAGATTGTGGGCAATCTTAGAGAGCGGACTGTATACAGTCTTGATGGAGTATTTCTTGAGTTCTGTTCCAACCTTGTTCGTCACTCCCTTTAGATATGGCATGTTCACCGGCACTCTGCTTAATTCAGGTCTTTCCTTCTCAGACGGAGTATCTCCTTCTTGTATCCATTGCGCCTAAGTAGCTCCTGAACATGTGACAGCTCACTATTTAACTGTTCAGGGTCACACAGGTCATACGCTCTGTTTACTAACGAGGACACGACGAAATCCAAATGCTGCGGATGGTGGTGCAAGTTCGCATTAAAATACCTGTCGGTGTATGTCAGTTTCCTATATACAGTGTGTCCAATGGTACCATTATCTCTCACTGTCACTTTAACGTCGAGGAAGGGTAACGATCCGCCTACCTCCATTTCGTATGTGAATCGGATGTTTGGATGTATGGAGTTCAATTTGTCTGCGACTTGTTCCACGTCTTGCTGGTTCCCCTTCATGATGCAGAAGATATCGTCGACATACCTCTTCCACAGCTTCACATTTGATGCCTGCATGTCTATGGATTCTTCGAAGTGCTCCATCCAGATGTTGGCCATTACTGGTGCGATAGGGCTACCCATAGCCACTCCATCGATCTGGAGGTAGTGTTGTCCACGATATAGGAAGTAGTTACCATCTAAGCAATTCTTAAGTAGAACTGTGAATTCATCAGACAGACCGTTTTCCCTTAATTTCCTCTGTACGACCTTAAAGCAATCTTGAACAGGAACATTGGTGAATAGTGACTCAACATCAAAACTCACCATCACCTCGTCTGGTTCCTTTTTCGTGCTCTTGATATTTTTTATAAAGTGGCGAGAGTCCTTCACGAAAGAGTATGTCTTGCCTACTAACAGTTGTAGTACCTTGCTTATGTGTTTCGCCAAACCGTATGTGGGTGAATTTATACCTTAAATATATAATATACCTTAAATAAGTTAACTGTACGCGATTAAGACCCGCTAATTCATTTTTTATGATGTATACAAATCGCGAAAGTTAAAAATCCTCAGATCAAGTAAAATAAAGGCATAAGTCGTATGAACCTATGCGATGTATTTAACCTGCTCACATTAAGATCTATACATTATTATTCTATGTATCTTAGGTTGCGATTTCCTAACGTAGAGGTATCTGGACTGCATCGGTATCTAGACTGCATGGCAGTCTGTTTACCAGCAGACTGCCATGCAGAGGACATCGGGTTACACTATGTTCGGGTTGGATATTGACTTAGGCTTAATAATACGAAATAAAGTGTACTCCATAACCGTTGGTATCACATCCAATGTTGCTGAGGAATTGGACCAAAATAACTCAACATCCTTTAGCGACAATCTCAACATCCCGTTTGCCGCAGATGATTTTATCTAAAAACTATTATTAACGCCAAAGCTTGTGATGATTGATAGATTTTTGTTACCCTTTTATGTAAATACATCTTTGATTAACTATTGCGGAATAGCTTTACATCACATTAAGCTACCTTCTTTTCCGATAACTGACAACCATGTCGGCGATGCCGCGAGTCGATGCTAGTCTGTAAAATTTGCTATCGACATTATTACATCATTAATACGAATATCAATACAATCTCTATGGATAAAACATCAAAATGTCTATGAAAAAGGTCTCAAACTTTTAATGAGGTTCGTCTCAGCGCGAATTATTTAATTTTAATAAACCTCAACGTCAACGTAATAAAAGAAAACGGGAGACGGATGCTGACATGATGATGCGATCAGCATTTAATACCCTACAAAATTCAACAAATTCTCTTAACACCTTAAATGACGAGTTTAGTTCCTTTGGGATGTTCGTAGCAAATAAGTTAAGGAAATATACTGAGAAGTCAAAAAACCATGTCCAACACATGATATGTAATTTACTATATAGCGCTGATAAAGGAGAATTTGATAGCTACGATACAGATATGTATGTAAGTTTCCGGGGCTATGGCACAGTGCAGTCTTCTCCATAAAATGCGTCTACTTCTGCTGCTGTACAAAATGCAAGTCAACAGGACAGAAATGCTTATGATGGCAGTCTTACCGATTTGTGCGAAATGAGTCAATTAACGAATTCATAAATACCTAGATACGAAATAGAGCTAAAGCAAAGTCACATTGAGCCTTTACTTTTATGAAAATAAATGTTTTGCACTCACTTTGATGTTTTCTTCCAATAACTCAGATATTGCTTTACATACTTCTGGTATTATATGTATCCAATGGCATGTCTTGACATTTTAAAAAGATACTGTAAGCTAACATAACTATCTCCCGTAGCTAGAAAACGGAGAGTTACTGCTAACCTTTCTGTTATCGTCATTGCAGCTCTAAACCTTGTGTCCTGTTTGGCTATTTTAGGACCAATCTCATCATACTCATCCTCTTAGCGTTATCCCAGATTCAATCTGGGGTCCGCTTTTTAGTCTAACCGGATTTGGCTGAATATTAGCTTATCCACGGAGTTACTGCCTGTCTGACCTCTGCAACCCGAAGGGATAGCGATATTCCATGGTTTAGACTAGTGTCAGTTTATTTAGAAGGAAAGTACTGACGCCCTGTGACGACTGTCAAAGATCTTCATGACAACCGGGACCGACGGCTTAACGTGCTCTCCGAGACACGAGACAAGCGATAATTAACAATTAAATACGCACATAACTCCGAAATGTCATTGGTGCGCGCCATGGATTCGAACCCGATACCCTCTGCATGGCAGTCTGTTGGTATATCCACTCGGCTATCGTTGCCTTGTTCTTGTATTTTAGGACCAATCATGTTTAACAAATATTCGAAATCCCATGATGACATAACAGAAAATTTCTATAGTGTCCGCCTATTTCTTGTTGTTTTAATTCTGCTACTAATTGTAGATCTCCACTTCCATTTCTAAGTCGAAACAGATTGGCTTGCCACCGACTTTTACTTTTCCTTCTCTTTTTATTAAAATATCCGATAAATAAAAATGTAGCATTTCCAGTTTTAATATATTGGTCAAAGAAATATAACCTTATCCTAGTCCAACCTCTCTGTTAATAGTCTATGATGTAGCACACGCCCTGTGCACACGCCACTGTCAGATCTGACATCTTTGTGACAATGTTTTGGCGAGCATCGTCGCGAGCATTCGCTAGAATGCTCGTGAAAATGTTCGTAGCGATGTTTGGCTATATGTTGGGCTCTGTTCGTTGTTCGGTTCGCCAAAACAAAAAACCGGCGAATGCTCGCTGTTCTGTTACAAGTGAATGCTCAAGTGTATCAGCGCCTTAATGTTAATGTGCTTGATCAACTAGTTCGATAGGTAGGTAAATGTTCTGATATTGTGAATTGTCTCGTATCAGCAGTTTAAAAATAACTCTTCTATATAATTCTGATGATAATTCAGATTATAGAGCATTAAACTTACTATGTGTGATTTGTTTATATTAAAGGATTTTAAGTGCCATAGTCACAATACCCCGATTAGCGTGGGTTCGCGCCACCGCGATTTTTTACGTTTCAATACGTAGGCTTAATTTTTTAAACCTTTGTCCCCACTATCAGACTCCAAAGTCAATTTTGAGTTGGCCTCAACTACCATAGGCCTTACCATCGGGCCAAGAAAGACCTTGTCATAATATCCACTCCGTACTCTTTCCAAAAGTATTTCAGTTAAATTCCTGATATCCCTCGCAAGATATATCAGACTTACCTACCTTTGTGACATGGCCCACTATGCCCTCAAACATGTCACTACATGCATCTATACGTAACACTACATAGAGAATGTTGTTCGTTCACGTGTTTATATCGCAGTAATTTATGAGCATGGAGCAAAACTATTACTATCAGTACATATCGCCGGCCTGTTCCGAGCAAAATATTTGTTACGGACTTATGCACGAGTAGATATAATCTGTTATATAGTAAAGCGAAAACTTTTGTTTTTACGTTGTGTTTACATCGTACTACCAACCTATTCATAACAGACTTTATGACATCTTGTTTTATGAAACTGCACGAAAATTATCTAAATTTCTGTACAACGGCTTTTATTACCCAAAAAGTTCAACAATAAAATTTTCATCTTGTATCGTAAAAGTTGTTTAATACGTTAATTTATTGCTTTAATCGAATAAAAAGATTTTATTAAATTGTGGTTTAGGCACAACATGTATGTCTACTGGGTGATTTTGAATCGTATAATTCTATTCGACCACATTATCTATTGCTGTATTAACGACCACATTTGTCTTTAAATGCGATATTATTTTTACATACATACATATCGTCACGCCTTTTATCCCCGAAGGGGTAGGCAGAGGTGTATTTCTACACCCACTTTTCGCCAGATATACTTTGGTCCCACGTAATAGGGGGCGAGCCTATTGCCGTACCGGGCACATTTCCAGACTCCGTGCTGCTACTGAGAATTTCGTGACAGAAAAACCCAATAACACTGCCCGACCCAGGAATCGAACCCGGGACCTCCCGATCCCCCACGCACATTTATGCCGCGAGACCAACGAGGTAGTCGTATAGGGTTTGATGTCGAGTTTTCCGTCTCTACGCAAAGATGGTATTTGCATCGTGTTATCCCTTAGTCGCCTCTTACGACACCCACGGGAAAAATAGGGGGTGGTGACACTTGTATTCTATGCCGTCAACCACACGGCAAATTATTTATTATTTTTACTGTTTGAAAAAGCTACGGTCACTTCAAACTGTAATTGTTTATTTCTAGTTTTACTAGCAGACTGGCAGACAACGCATAGCCATAACTAGTGGGTGCAAGAAGCTGAATAATATGGCATGTGTGTTCCTTGAGAAGTGTAGAGGAGCACTATACCTAGAGCATTTCTGGAAATTTCCATCCTAAGTGGGTAAAATAGTCCAACGATGGTGGAGGCGTGGGCGAAGCTGAGCCAGTTATAATTTTTCTTATAGACTCATGTCTGTATCCCCGAAGGGGTAGGCAGAGGTGTAATATTACACCCACATTTCGCCATGAATATTTAGGGCCCACGTAATAGGGGGCGAGCCTATTGCCGTTACCGGGCACATCAACAGACTCCTTGCTGCTACTGAGAATTTGGAAAAACCCAGTAACACTTTGCCCAACCTGGTAATCAAACCCGGAACCTCCGATCAGCAGTCGCATACGGTATCCACTGGACCACGGAGGCAGCCAGTTAATTAATTATTTGATAATATTATTGCAATATCTTTCAAACAATCATAAACGTAACACAATCAGTATCAGTCTATAACAGTAGTAAATACCGTGGTTAAAGGAATAGGTACCGCACATTCAAAACCATTCCGCATAGCTACGTATCGCAGTAGGTATAAACATATATATTGTGGTATTCAATTATATGTGCCCTGCCCACTGCCACTTGAGCTTGGCTATCCGGAGAGCTATGTCGGCGACTTTGGTTCTACTGCGGATCTCCTCATTTCTGATTCGATCTCGCAGGGAAACTCCAAGCATAGCTCTCTCCATCGCCCTCTGAGTGACCTTGAGCCTTCTGATAAGGCCCATAGTGAGCGACCACGTCTCTGATCCGTAAGTCATCACTGGCAACACACACTGGTCAAAGACTTTCGTCTTGAGACACTGCGGGATATCGGACGAGAAGATATGTCGTAGCTTCCCGAACGCTGCCCAACCGAGTTGGATTCGACGATTGACCTCCTTCTCGAAGTTGGACCTACCTAATTGGACTTCTGGGCAGGGCACATAGCTCGAAGAACCGATGGCCGTTGGGGCAGAAAGGTTCTGGAGTGGCGGCCACGTACCGGACGACGCAGCAGAGGTAGGCCCCCCGCAAGGTGGACCGACGACCTCGTCAAAATCGCGGGAGGCGGTTGGATGCGGGCGGCTCAAGACCGGTCTGTGTGGAGAACCTTGGGGGAGGCCTATGTCCAGCAGTGGACGTCGTTTGGCTGATATGATGATGATGATTCAATTATATTATCAGTGACCAATCGGCCTAATCTTTCGCTTCACTCGTGACTTATCCAATCCAATAACCACATTATTACAACACGGTTAGTTCCGTGAAATATATTTGTTGCCTTATCTTAATTGCACACAAACATGTGTTTCTGCATGAATATGTATGGGTTTATCTTAATTGCTCGACAATGGTTGCGCGAAAAACAAGGAGCTGAAAACAGCAATTCCATACATAGTGTATTTGTTTGTTTGTTCGCTTGGCTTGGAAATGAAGTAGGAAGAAATGTTTTCAACAAAAATTCACCCTGTTAAAATTAAATGTATATTTCTACATTGTGACAGAGACAGTATTCAGATACGTGTAGCAGTAACATGTTTATTATTTTTAATATGAAATGCGGGTTATTTTTAGCTTGTGCTTTGTCTTTGCCGTCACTTGATTAAGGTTTTTGGAAACAAGAATTGCAGTCACTAGTAGTGACTGCAAGTTTTGTTTCCAGAGTTGAGTAGTGACTCAATACTGAACTCTAGGATAAAAGAGTTGTGCCGAGTTAAAATACAATATTTTGACGAAATGCAAATAGATGCGAATTATTGCGTGTCAATAAGTACACATATTAAAGGCATATATCTGCGTCTGAATAGGTACATTATGCCTTTTCCGTGTAGAGTCGGATTTACAATACAAAGTGTCATTACTCCAT
Organism: Euclidia mi; assembly: GCA_944739405.2. Classification (NCBI taxonomy): domain Eukaryota; kingdom Metazoa; phylum Arthropoda; class Insecta; order Lepidoptera; family Erebidae; genus Euclidia; species Euclidia mi. The sequence goes on along the minus strand of OX123183.2, from coordinate 90,705,650 downwards.
TTTACTCCGCATGTGTCGTAAGAGACGGTTTATAGAAATACGCATGAAATCAAGCAAATCAAATCTATGTGAAGAGACGGAAAATTACATGTTAAACCCTATTCCAACCCGTCCAGCCAGCGTGGTATAGTAGACCAAATCCTATATTGAATCACAATGTTATTATGACTCAAGTTAGGACAAGCTTACGTCCAGTAGTGCACTGCGAATGGGTGGCGATGAATGAAAGGTATCAGTGTATTGTAAATTTCAGACCGTACTAATATTTTCTATTTATAGCCCATTGAAAAGTTACATTTGGGGTGGCATTTGTCAGAGGACGCAATTTTATTTAACAGACTAGCTGGTGCCCGCGACGTCGTCTGCGAGAACGCTATACAAGACCAAATTATTAAATAAATACCTACGATTATACCTTTTAAAATAACATTCATTTACCCGTTTCTTCGTTACATTTCATATCTGCAGAAAGTGCAGTAATAGAGGGAGACTGTCTTTTGTAAAATTGACTTTCAAAAACTGCTGATTTTCAGCCTGCTTTGAATAAATGACTTTATGTTGATTCTGCTGAATTAAGTCATAAGTTGTGACTGAAGCAGATGGAGAAAATAAGGAATACAGAATCGGGTAAAAATACATACATAAAGGACATCTCGATAAACAACATTAGTGGTTTGGCTCTCCGCAGCCAAAAGAGAGTCAGGACTGGTGACGCGGGAGCAAGCGACGTACAGCTGCCCGTGTGAGAAGCAGCTCGTCCTGAGGTGGACACCCGCTGCCCTCAGTATCCGCCCCTGCGACTTATTGATAATAATAATAATAGTTTATTAGCACAAAAAGTGTACAGGACTGTATACATCAACATGTTTTTTAAATGATTAAAATAGGTGAAACAGATCTTAAGTATACAATATGAGCAATGTCCCCCGAGCTAGGAAATTCCTGTGTTACGGGGGACATCCCACCATCCTGTGATCCTATGTAATGTACTTGTACAAAAAGAAAGTTATATACAATATTGCAAATGCAAGTACGATGCTGTGCTTGGTAAACTATTTAGTTAAAAGTTAAGTAGCAAGACAAATTATTAAGAGATTAAAAATAGTTCTGTAAGTGTGTGTGTGTGTGTGTGTGTGTGTGTGTGCGTGCGTGCGTGCGTGCGTGCGTGCGTGCGTGTGTGTGTGTGTGTGTGTGTGTGTGTGTGTGTGTGTGTGTGTGTATTTGTAGCTTCTTGTGAATATTGTTATATAGCAGTACACTTAAAAACCGATAATGGCGTTGTGCGAGTGTGGTATAAGTGAAAACACTGGGACATATTGGTTTGGGTCTCCTGGCGAGTTGCTGATGGCTAGTTTGTTGTAATGATATGCTGGAATGTTTTTTCATTACTGTGTGAAAGCAATACAGTTGGCGTACTATAAGCACGTTAAATTCAGCGTATAATTGCTGTGTGGGGATTCTGAAAGGTTTTCCCATAATAACTTTCAGAACAGCGCGTTGGGCGCGTTCAGCCTGGATAATTAATGTTTTAGCGGCACCTCCCCAGGCTGTGATGCAGTAGTTTATAATCGATTCACCCAAAGCCTTGTAGACCATATGCATGATATCAGTATGGGCAGAAGGCCTTAGTTTTTTTAATACGAAAATAAGTTTCCCCAGACGAGCGGATACAGTTTGTATGTGAGCGTTCCAGGAAAGACAGGCATCCACCTGCAGCCCCAGGTATTTAACCACCGTTACTCTGTTTAACGAGGAGCAATTGCAGTTAGCGCCTGAAGTCCTACAAAGGTGTGCTTTTACTGTGTAGGAGTTTGCGGGTGGGAGTGCGGAAGGTTTGGTGCCTAAAGTAACAAAATTGGTTTTGCTGAGGTTCAAAGTGAGACTGTTTTCAGCTAGCCACGCCATGACAGTAGTCAACATCGACTCAAGATTTTTCTTTGACGGTTTTCCAGTCGTGGCTACTAGTCACTATAACGGTGTCATCGGCGTATGCTATTATACGAGAGAACGGGGAGTGAAGCTCACAAAGTTCATTCACATAAATCTGGAACAAAAAGGGACTAAGCAGACTTCCTTGTGGTAGGCCGGTATCTAGAGCTATTTCATTGCTGATGTATCTATCTATCTTTACACATTGAGTTTTCTCACATAGGAAGCTCTTTAGGAGATCGTAACAAGTTCCGCGAATCCCCACACGCTCCAGCTTCTTAAGTAGGGTAGGGATAGAGACAGTGTCAAATGCCTTAGAGAGGTCCAAAAATATACCTAGGCATTTCTTTTTTTTATCTATCTGATCAACTAGATAGTCTAATAAAGTGTTGACAGCGTCGTCTGTGGAAATACCTTTTTTAAAACCGTATTGATTGTCTGATATTATTTTGTTTTTATTTAGGTAACTGGCAAGGTGTTTATAAATAATGCGCTCTAAAATTTTGGAAATGGCTGGTAGGACTGATATTGGTCTATAATTGTTGACACTGTCTCTGTCCCCAGACTTAAATATAGGATGAACGATTGCCAGTTTCAGAGATCTAGGAAATACACCTGAGTCGATAGCAAGGTTGCAGATGTGAGTTATTGGTGAAGATAGTATATGACTCGCGGACTTTAGGAGCTTAGGGGAGATATCGTCCCACCCACAGGCACTATCGGAACGCAACCCTTGTATTATACTCGCCACCTCTTCTGCATCAGTCTTCAGCAGTGCCAGAGATTGTAATGGGGGCACGTTGTTTAACCGGTTGGGGGTTACAGATTGTTGTGTAATTTTGCTTGCAAGCGTTTTGCCTATATTCGCGAAGAAGAAATTAACTGTATCTACCGACTCAGATGGAGTAGTGTTTATTTTTAGTAGCTCTGTTGGTGTTGAGTGCTTTTTTGTTATGTGTGCCACTTGTCGTATAGTTTCCCATGTTTTCTTCGGGTTGTTTTTGGCTTGAACGAAGACCTTCTTTTCATAATCAGTTTTGAGGTTCTTTAGAAGATTGTTACAGAAGTTGCGATATCGTTGATATGTTAATTTTAGAGTTAAATTTTGAGGGTCTTTGTTACATTTCCTGTGCATATCGTCACGGTTTCGTATGCATTTTAGTAGTCCCTTAGTGATCCACGGTTTAATAATTCTTAATTTAGCGGGTATAGGTCGGTAAGTAGTATTAACTTGTATAATACTGGCCAACTTTTGGTGTAACGTCTCCATAGCTTGGTTGGGGTCAACTATGCTATATATTTCTGAGTAGTCACATTTTTCTATATCACTAATTGCACCAGTGAAGTTGAACTGCGCCTTTTTATATGATATAGGTTTGAAGTTTTTAGGGACTGTCATTTCCAAATTTAGAAGAACCGGTGAGTGATCAGTGATTTTTGACTGTATAATTAGGGTTTTTGCTCTATTATTTGATTTTAAGAGCACGTGATCTAAGCAACTGTTGCGACGTGTTGGAATTAAATGTGCAGGAAGAAACCCATATAAGGCGGTGAGATTTAAATACTGTTGACAACGCGCGTCACTGTTGTTGGTAGCTATGTTTAGATTGATGTCTCCTATTATTGTGGCGTTCGTGTATTGCTTGAAGTTGATGAGCGTACTTTCTAGGCTATTAAGAAAGTTCTCTAAATTGTGCTGTGATGGTGATCTATATATTGAGATAATAGATAAGTTATTTTCAATGTTACAGACGAGGCAACTGGCGTCAACGAAAGTTGGTTCAGTTATATTATATTTTAGGGTTTCTTTAACATATATTACTATGCCGTCGTTCTGGTTAATTAAGGTGTTTGTTTGATGGGATTTATAACCCTCCAATGAGGGAACAGTTATAGTTTTTTTCAGCCAACACTCTGTCAAAATAAGGACGTCGCATTTAATTTTAAGCGCTACTAGTAGGCACATAAATTCGTCAAAGTTTTTTGTTATGCTTCTTATATTAAGATGTTAAACGTTTAGCGCATTACTGGGTCGTACTAGCTTGAGGCAGTCATCTATACTGCATGTAGTTGATGAGGAGACGCTTACGTTGTCCAGTTCAGTACTTATTTTATTTATATATATGATGGACATCGTGAAGCAAACACTCACGGGGAACTGTACGTACTTGAACGGGAACGGGAAGTTATGAGGTATGAGGGGAATGGTGGTATAAATACTGCCTCATCGACGCCACAACCCGTAAGAATTTCCGCCTCAATGGTGCGTCTGTCGAGCGAGATGACTTTAAGGCAGAAGTTCAGTCAGGAAGTTCACTTGCTGACAGGGAGTTCAGAAATTCCACGGGATAATGTGTGGCATCATCTTGCTGTACGACAGTGTTTACAAAGGTGTAGATCACTTCATTTCCCTCTATATCCGAGAGAATGCATTCGTTAATTGCTACAGCCTGATCATTTTTAAACGGTTTTATTTAGCTCACCCCGTTTGTTTTATTTATTATTCTTGGGTCAAATTTAGTAATTCAAATTTCACCCTCTTCCTGTCAACCGATTAATCTGAAATTTTGTATACACTTTGGATTTTGGTGACAATACAATTATGTTTATTCATTATCATTATAAATTCAAGATGGCCGCCGCTACAAAATGGCGGATAATTTATGTTTTATTAATCCCATCAATATGGGTATCAAATGAAAGGGCTCAACAAGCAGAATACAATATACTATAAAAAATTGAAATCCAAGATGGCGGCCGCTACAAAATGGCGTATAACGTAGGTTTTATCAATCCCATCAATATGGGTATCAAATGAAAGGGCTCAACAAGCAGAATGCAATATACTATAAAAAATTGAAATACAAGATGGCAGCCGCTACAAAATGGCGGATAACGTAGGTTTTATCGATCCCATCAATATGGGTATCAAATGAAAGTGCTCAACCAGTATAATACAATGTACTAAATAAAATTAAAATCCAATATGGCGGCCTCTACAAAATGGCGGATAACTTAGGTTTTATCAATCCCATCAACATGGGTATCAAATGAAAGGTCTCAACAAGTAGAATACAATTTACTATGCAATATTGAAATCTAAGATGGCCGCCGCTACCAAATGGCTGATAACAATTTTTTATCAATCCCACCAATATGGGTATCAAATAAAAGGGCTTGACAAGAAGAATACAGTGCACTATACAACCTCAATATTTAAGATGGGCGCAGCCACCAAATGGCGTATTATAATAAGATTTAAATTTAGAAATTGAATCTGTAATTTAGGTATCTGATTAATCCAGCCTGAATCCACCACCCAAGTCAAGATTTTTTTTTTATCGTGTTGAGTTAACTGAAAATATGCGTCAGCAAGGTGACCAGACTTTTATTGATATTTTGAATGCTTTGAGAGTCGGTGAGCTAACAACCCAACATTTTAGTTTTTTAATGGGAAGACTTCTTCAAGACACGAGTGATGAGTTTGCAATAGACAAAGCGTTAAGGGTATACCCCACAAATCAACAAGTTAACGACCACAACTCTGCTGTATTGAATTTGTACAGAAATAATGGTGCTCGCATTTACAAAATAAAAGCGCAGGATCAGCTAGTACACGCCACACGAAATGCAGACAATGTGGATATAGCTACTATAATACCAGCTGATATCAACAAAACTGGGGGTTTACCAGCGGAACTGCAAATATTTGTGGGGGCAAAAGTCATGCTACGGTCCAATATTGACGTTTCAAAGGGATTAGTAAATGGCGCTATAGGCTACATCAACGAAATCGTTTGGCCTCAATTTCGTCGAACTCAGATGTACCTTCCGTCCGAATTGATTTCGCAAGAGACGGAGTACATCTTATACACCCGAAAGCCATACAGTTTCCAGCTAAGTACAATTACGGGACGGCTGAAAGAAGAATGTTGCCTTTAATACTATCATGGGCTTCTACAATACATCAAATGCAGGGCAGCACTGTGGATCACGCAGTCGTATACTTAGGTGCGAAACTGTTTGAAGAAGGTCAAGCCTACGTGGCTCTTAGTAGAGTAAGATCTTTGCAGGGACTACGTATAGAGGAGTTGGACTGCAATAAACTAACGGGCAAGAAACCTTGCAATAATGAAGAACTAAATGAATTAAACAGAATGCGAAATAAAAACTAAAAACTAGAAAATAAAAATAGGTAAAAAAACTTTTTAAGTTAAACGGTTTTATGTTAAACATACATTGCAATGTTTAAGATAAATGTACTAAAAACCAAAAAATAATAAAATAGATACAGTCGTGGGAATTATAAACATATGCATAGACTAGACTAAAATAAAACCGTGGGGCACGTCAATTGTCTACAATCGTTGATTAAAATGTTTGTTTTGTAATGTTACACTATAATTAGGCAGTTGTTCAACCGACAACGATGGACGTGTGATAAGTAGGGCTAGAATGTGGAAACAAGCTAGCAAGCTCGATTATAAGCGAGTTTTAGGGTTTCATAGTGGTGAGCGCGTAGTACTTTTATCATATGTTGTGTCGATTAAAGACAAACTACGAGCAGTGAAACGATTCCTCGCCAGCCAGCAGTGTGAATGTCCAACAATAAACTAGTTGAAACATCTCTTTTATTTACATGGAGTGTATAACTATTGGAATTTCCATGAGCAAGAAAATAGTAAGTAATTTCCTCACCGTCTGCGGGCCAACTGCCTATTTTAACGACGAATTAAACGATTCTTCTATCGCACATTAAGTCGATAATTTGTAGACAATTGACGTGCCCCACGGTTTTATTTTAGTCTAGTCTATGCATATGTTTATAATTCCCACGACTGTATCTATTTTATTATTTTTTGGTTTTTAGTACATTTATCTTAAACATTGCAATGTATGTTTAACATAAAACCGTTTAACTTAAAAAGTTTTTTTACCTATTTTTATTGGGCCTCAAAATAGCCCGCTCACACACCCAAGAATTCTGCTATTACGGTATTCAACTGATGTCCCCGTACTCAAAGCTGGATACAACTCCCTGTCCACCTTTCTCCTCTGGTAGAGTGCCTTCGCTAAGACTTAGAAGGACATCGGAGAATTGTTGAGCACGTGCATTGACGCCGAGCCGAGCTCTCATATTAATAGTCAAGCGCAGCGTACGAACTCGTGACCACAACGAAGATCGTTTCAACGAAGCACTCACCTTGTCAGCCCTCGATCCCCGCGTCACCACGGGAATCGTTTGTCGGAAATCGCCACTGAACAGAACTGTGACCACCCATCAAATGCTCTCTGCGATGTCCTGCAGAGTTATGTCCACGGCCTCAACTGCCTTCCTACTGGCCATCGTACGCTCATCACTGTTACGTGACACACCACAAACGGACGTTTCGGCGCTCTCTAAATCGATGGGAATTTGAAACATGGCATGTGCTGTCTTGCGACCCGGAAACAGTGTGGCAGCGATTCCCAACAACGCTACGGCAAAGGCAATTTTGCCTTCCTTCTTGACGTCTGCAAGTATGCCAGTGGTAACAAATGTTTATCCTGTTCCACCAGGATCATCCAAGAAAAATATTTTACCCTGGCATTGCCCAACGCTTTAAAACAATAAACAAAAATTACCACAGTCTTGATGCGGTGATGATTGGGAAGCTGATAACCCATATTCGACCAGTGGATTGCCGCTGATAGAAATGACCACGTCTTGAAGTGAACTGAGACAGGTGTTCAGAACGCGTTCATCAGTTACTTCGACTTTGTCTCCAGTAGCACGCCTCAATACTCAAAAAAAAACTTCAGACAGATGATGGCGATACTTTTCCCACAAAACTACCGTGTTCGCGACTCTACAAAACACCAAGATGACGTCAAACAGATGACGCATGCGGGTCCCAACCGCCCAGTCACTGACGCTCGCCTCCGCGAGGGTGTCATCCCAGTTCTGGTCCCCGTCGAGATAGTGACGTACTACGCAGGCTGTGCGGTAAGTGGGATACTCCACATCATCAAATGTCCTCAGAAAGGCGAAAGAAGTTGGGCCTCTAACCGTGTGAAGTAACAACCGCAGAAAATAGCATTCGCCATTATTCGTGTGTACGGTATAAACTCTACAAAATGCGGCGTCCTTGAAACTTCCCGGAAAACCTTCCACAGCATCTCCTCGTCGACGTCGGTTAAATATACCCTTTTGCTTGTCGTACGTATAATATGAAGGCATCTCGTCATACGTAACATACGGGACCTCCCAAACTGGTCGACTTCACAGAGCCTGAAAAATGCCAAGAGAGTTGTTTGGCGCGGATTTTCCAAGCGCTCAGCATCGCTGTCGGGATCAAAATATATGCGCTGGCTGTTCTCTAGGTGGACGTGTAAATGCATGACGGTAGGATGCCTGTCATGTATAGAGAACACCAGTATCCGCCAAACCGCTTCAGACGTAACAATACAATAAATGGCTGTGTGTGAGTAAAAAATCTAGCTAATTCCACATCTCACTAAAGTTTATATGCGACATGAATATATATTAATTAAGAAGCAAAAATTACACCAATGTGGCCAAAATGTTTATTTTGTACTAAATCAATTACTATTTATTCTGTACTGTAAAAATAAAAATAGGTAAAAAAACTTTTTAAGTTAAACGGTTTTATGTTAAACATACATTGCAATGTTTAAGATAAATGTACTAAAAACCAAAAAATAATAAAATAGATACAGTCGTGGGAATTATAAACATATGCATAGACTAGACTAAAATAAAACCGTGGGGCACGTCAATTGTCTACAAATTATCGACTTAATGTGCGATAGAAGAATCGTTTAATTCGTCGTTAAAATAGGCAGTTGGCCCGCAGACGGTGAGGAAATTACTTACTATTTTCTTGCTCATGGAAATTCCAATAGTTATACACTCCATGTAAATAAAAGAGATGTTTCAACTAGTTTATTGTTGGACATTCACACTGCTGGCTGGCGAGGAATCGTTTCACTGCTCGTAGTTTGTCTTTAATCGACACAACATATGATAAAAGTACTACGCGCTCACCACTATGAAACCCTAAAACTCGCTTATAATCGAGCTTGCTAGCTTGTTTCCACATTCTAGCCCTACTTATCACACGTCCATCGTTGTCGGTTGAACAACTGCCTAATTATAGTGTAACATTACAAAACAAACATTTTAATCAACGATTGTAGACAATTGACGTGCCCCACGGTTTTATTTTAGTCTAGTCTATGCATATGTTTATAATTCCCACGACTGTATCTATTTTATTATTTTTTGGTTTTTAGTACATTTATCTTAAACATTGCAATGTATGTTTAACATAAAACCGTTTAACTTAAAAAGTTTTTTTACCTATTTTTATTTTCTAGTTTTTAGTTTTTATTTCGCATTCTGTTTAATTCATTTAGTTCTTCATTATTGCAAGGTTTCTTGCCCGTTAGTTTATTGCAGTCCAACTCCTCTATACGTAGTCCCTGCAAAGATCTTACTCTACTAAGAGCCACGTAGGCTTGACCTTCTTCAAACAGTTTCGCACCTAAGTATACGACTGCGTGATCCACAGTGCTGCCCTGCATTTGATGTATTGTAGAAGCCCATGATAGTATTAAAGGCAACATTCTTCTTTCAGCCGTCCCGTAATTGTACTTAGCTGGAAACTGTATGGCTTTCGGGTGTATAAGATGTACTCCGTCTCTTGCGAAATCAATTCGGACGGAAGGTACATCTGAGTTCGACGAAATTGAGGCCAAACGATTTCGTTGATGTAGCCTATAGCGCCATTTACTAATCCCTTTGAAACGTCAATATTGGACCGTAGCATGACTTTTGCCCCCACAAATATTTGCAGTTCCGCTGGTAAACCCCCAGTTTTGTTGATATCAGCTGGTATTATAGTAGCTATATCCACATTGTCTGCATTTCGTGTGGCGTGTACTAGCTGATCCTGCGCTTTTATTTTGTAAATGCGAGCACCATTATTTCTGTACAAATTCAATACAGCAGAGTTGTGGTCGTTAACTTGTTGATTTGTGGGGTATACCCTTAACGCTTTGTCTATTGCAAACTCATCACTCGTGTCTTGAAGAAGTCTTCCCATTAAAAAACTAAAATGTTGGGTTGTTAGCTCACCGACTCTCAAAGCATTCAAAATATCAATAAAAGTCTGGTCACCTTGCTGACGCATATTTTCAGTTAACTCAACACGATAAAAAAAAAATCTTGACTTGGGTGGTGGATTCAGGCTGGATTAATCAGATACCTAAATTACAGATTCAATTTCTAAATTTAAATCTTATTATAATACGCCATTTGGTGGCTGCGCCCATCTTAAATATTGAGGTTGTATAGTGCACTGTATTCTTCTTGTCAAGCCCTTTTATTTGATACCCATATTGGTGGGATTGATAAAAAATTGTTATCAGCCATTTGGTAGCGGCGGCCATCTTAGATTTCAATATTGCATAGTAAATTGTATTCTACTTGTTGAGACCTTTCATTTGATACCCATGTTGATGGGATTGATAAAACCTAAGTTATCCGCCATTTTGTAGAGGCCGCCATATTGGATTTTAATTTTATTTAGTACATTGTATTATACTGGTTGAGCACTTTCATTTGATACCCATATTGATGGGATCGATAAAACCTACGTTATCCGCCATTTTGTAGCGGCTGCCATCTTGTATTTCAATTTTTTATAGTATATTGCATTCTGCTTGTTGAGCCCTTTCATTTGATACCCATATTGATGGGATTGATAAAACCTACGTTATACGCCATTTTGTAGCGGCCGCCATCTTGGATTTCAATTTTTTATAGTATATTGTATTCTGCTTGTTGAGCCCTTTCATTTGATACCCATATTGATGGGATTAATAAAACATAAATTATCCGCCATTTTGTAGCGGCGGCCATCTTGAATTTATAATGATAATGAATAAACATAATTGTATTGTCACCAAAATCCAAAGTGTATACAAAATTTCAGATTAATCGGTTGACAGGAAGAGGGTGAAATTTGAATTACTAAATTTGACCCAAGAATAATAAATAAAACAAACGGGGTGAGCTAAATAAAACCGTTTAATAAGCATCTCTTATCTTTAAGATATATATGGCATGCTTAATTTTCTTCTTACTTCGTTATTTAGCTCAAATTGCTTACAGCAACAGCGTACTGTTTTCGAGTTTAACTTTTGTTATAAATCTATGCAGTTCTTTTTGAGTTCTGTTTGTATTTACATACAGACAAACTCGATGAATTTTGTAAGACATAGATGAAGCAGCTTAAAGTTTAAGGTGCGTTGGGGTAAGATCGTGAATGGGGGAAGACCGTTTTCCTTAAATATTTACCAAATTCGTAGAGATTTTTCTAATCTGGGAACAGAACGCAAGACGCCATTTTGTTCCCCACCTCGCTGCAGTCCGCGTCTGTGGCTTAGTCACGTCGCTTGTGTGTTATGGCTGCTCAAACAAAACTAGCGTATTTTCTCAAAAAACTCGTTATCCGATCTTACCCCCAGCAACTTGTTACTGGTTTTTTAGTGAGTACTAACTGTTTTTATAAAGTAAATTAAACATTTAGTGGTCAAAGAATCAAATCTCTCTTGAATGTTATATTTAAAGTGGGCTAAATGTAGCTGTAGGCTGAGATCCGCACTTACCCCACGTAAAAAATTATGGGCAAAGATCGAGTTAAGACTATCCGATCTTAACCTGTGCTGAAAATGCATGTGATTGACAAACTTTGTTTAAAATTCTACCTTTAACCTGTTGTTTTCGTGATAAAATTGTTTTTTTCATCATTGTTTTTTGATGGAAAAACTATTACCGCCGCCCATGGACACCCGCAACACCAGGGGATTTACAAGTGCGTTGCCAGCCTTAAGGAAAGGGAGAGATGAAGAAACGGAAAGGGTAGAAGGAAAAGGATGGGGATTCGGGCTTCCAGCATTCTCACTCACGGAACGAAAGATGATAGTACAAAACTTGTCACTTCTTGTCGATATTCTGCAAAAGGATAGTACTATTATCCGTGTCGAGCCGGCTCATTCATGCTGTTTAGCACCCATAGTAAAAGCTCTAAGATAAGCATGAAAATAATCTATCTCATAATTTAATACTAAATTTTATTGTAGTTTAATTCAAATACTATAAATACTAAATTCAAATAAGCTAATACTCTGTAAGAAAGTAAGACTGATATACGCGTAGACTTAGAATAATACATACAAATACTTAATATTATGTTAGTATTTAAATAAATAAACGATGACATAAATAAAAGAAGTTTTATTCATACTATATTTTTCAATTTATGACATTAGTACAATACATATTAAAAATATAATATTACTGGCCTCCATTCTCCCATAAATTATCGAGACCAACATTAACAAACCAGGCGGAATATTTGGAACACAAACATTTGAGAACCTCAGTAATTTGTGATTCACTCTGATGGGGTAAGATCGGATGCTCAAATGATAAAAAAATATAAATATACTTTTTAAACTAAGTTTTTAACAATTATTAAGTTATTCCAGAAAAATATTACAAGAGGTATAAGACTGGATATTTTTCTTTTATACACTGTGTGTTCTGAGCCACAGGACCGATTTTAAAACGTTTCCGATCTTTCCCCATCAACGTCCGAACTTATACGTGGTTTTTGAAATTAATGTTTGTACTTTAAACATTCTTTACACATCAGTCGTTTAGCATAGTTAAATATAAAAATATTGATCTGATAATTTGGTTTTCTATTAACGATTTTAACCATGACTTAATATGTTAACCGAAATACGTCTCAAGAAAAAAAAATTTTTCGAACACTTGTCAAATACAACGAAAAACCATCCGAACATACCCCAACGCACCTTATATAAACACTTTTATTTTAATTGTCTTGCTCATCTCTGAAACGAATTAACGATACAATTTTTAAGAAGAAAATGCACAACTCCATCTATGACTTTTGAAAACAACTATTAAGCTCGACAACATGATCAAAATTATTTTTATCAAAAAGGGCTTACACATTTGATTCAACTTGATGTTTTTGAACTCTCATAGATGGCGCTGCTTTAAAATTGTCTTGATACTACTTATATTCATTTAATTATGTTTATCAGCCTAAGTTACTTATATTGCGTTATTTTTATAGTGTAAAGCTAGCTTATAGCATGGTTAACATAATAACAACATTCAAATATGCGTCGTTAGATTACACGTTGTTACAGAATGCGTTGAAGAAATAAAGATTCACTGCTCGTTCCCCGTAGGTGATAGCATAATAATATGTAGCCTATATGTTGACCCGACATTCTAATAATATTCGTGTCAAATTTGAAGTAAACCCATAAAGTACTTTTTGAGTTTATCCCTGATATACAAAGAAACAAATAGACAAACAGACAAAAATTCTAAAAAACTATATTTTTGGCTTCGGTGTCGATTGTAGATCACACCCCAAGTATTCTTTAAAAAAATATTCAATGTACAGTTTTGACTTTACCATTTTATTATATGTATTGATTATAATAATAATAATAATAATAATAATTTATTTATTTCAGACCATAGACATAATAATTTGAAATAAATTAATTTGTGAATTTCTGCTGAGGAATAACACGAGAATACTCGAGTTCTGCAGTTAATTAGTAAAAGCTTAAAGTAAGGCTATTAAGAGGTTACTAAAACATACATAATGCCTTCTACTAAGTTACACAGGTCTCTCATGAAAATTATCATAAAACATACAGTATTTTTTAATTTGCAAACAAAGAGGGAGACGAATGCCTGAGTCAAGTAAAATCTGACGGGGTTCATTAGTTTATTTTCAAATGAATATGGTAGCTGGCTAGATTTTCTATGATTTTACATGAAAAGAACGTAACTGTATCATGGAGACTAGCTAAATCGCTTAATGGTAATAGGTGATTAATTAGTCAAATATAATACAGGCGTTAGTACGCCCTTATGTAATTTGTCTACTATCCCAAAATCCACAAAGTATATAATATATTTCATTCTTACAATGAATTAAGCCCTTGTGGTAATACAGTAGCTTCGAGTTTTGGGCAATTAATTCGTCTTAATGATTACTCCAAACACAATGCTTTGTAACCTATTTTAGAAACACTGTTTCACTTTTGTTGTTAACGGTAAGTGTATATAGGAAACACGGTCTTACATATTCTTGATGAAAAGAAAATTCCATACAATGTTCTTATAATTTGCCTACATAAAAAATAATATATTTCTGAATTCATGATACTGTTTTCAAGAAAGAACCGAGTCTCATTACAAGTAAATAAATATGAATACCTACGATGATCAGAAGTGAAATACGGGGCCAATTTAGTATGCTGGATAAACAATACGCGAACTGGTAACATTATGAAATATAACTTGTGATAACGTAGCGCGCATAGCGAGACTTAGCTTGACATTCGTCTGAATCTTTACCTTCATACGTGAGAGAACTATGTTCATATTTTCTCTCATATCGTCAAAGTTTTAAGATAAGCTTACTTAGAGCCATCTTTATTTATGTAATTAACTTGTGGTAAAGATACCTCGGTAAGTACTAAGCAACTTTTGACGGATTTGCTGAAACAGTAGAAAAATCATAGCTCATCAATCTTCAAAAGTATTTCTGATTATATCACTCATATGTAATAATAAAATGACAATTACGCTTGAAAAAAAAAATATTTTGCTTAAGTGATTGATTTTATTCGCTTAGAGGCGACAACGTGAACACTTAATACAGATAATATTTTCGGATGGGAATGTATGCCGCAAAAATGTCAAAAAGTACCTCAACATATATTTAAAAGCATATTTTTCATAAGTTTATTTAAACGCGTACATACGCGTTTAGAATTCTGACGGAACAGAATAGGAAATTAAAAATGCGTTTTAAAATAAGCAATTTCAAAAGATTATAAAAAAGTAAAACAGGAACTATAAAAAGCATTTTTGCATAACTTAATGGTATCACAACTTCATCGAATTTCAAGTGCTAGAGTTTGACAAGTACCAGAATTCAAACAAAATATAAGCATCAAAATCACATCGTAGTAACACAATATATACCATGTAATTTTTGACTGCACGGTTGGAGCAGTGGTTTAAGCGGCCGCCTCGCCGCTCGACACTGCGCCGAAGTGTTTGTGGGTTCGATCCCCACACGAGACAACACTTTGTGTGATTCAAAAATTGTTGTTTCGAGTCTGGGTGTTAATTGTGTCCGTTAGTTGTATGTTTGTAAAGTCCCCCGCGACACAGGATTTAGTCCTAATGCGGGAGTTATCTTTTCTTAAAAAAAAAATTTGAGCACCTCTTTCCTTTTAAATTCGTTTAAATATTTCTTTACGCAAACGAAAAAAATTACATTCTACACTTGAAGGTTTTACAGCTAAATAGATCCACCTCTATAATTCGTAGGTTCCGGCGATGTTTCCCCTTCGTGGGATCTCCACCTTGTCGTGGTGGGGGGCTCAGTAACCGAGGCTTGGACACCCGCGGTGAAGCTAAGAGAGATCCCGGGAGTGGACGCTCCGCGTGGGCTTGGAGGGGCCTGTGCAGGATGTGTCCAAAGGTGCGAGAGCGTGGGATAGTTCTGTCTGTCCCTCGCAGTCGGGCACGGTCGCGGTAGGAGAGGCGTGTCGGTGTTGCGTTGCCACGCGCCCTATCTCCCGCGACACAAATGGGGGCGCACCATTGTTGCGTCGCGGTGAGGCCGCAGAGTTAGAAGAGATGCGGTGTTGCCAGGTTGTCGGCCTCCCTATCCTCTGCGGCCGCTGGGTGTTTTGGCGGCGGCGCCCAACACCTTCATCTGCCGCCAAGGGGGTTTTATTCGAGGCCGACCATCTGGCGGGCCAATACTAATATAGTCAGGGGGTAGCGACGAAAGCTTCGGCGATACTCGACCCTGTGACACACGGGTACATGAGGAACACGAGTTGGTTTTTAGTCTGTAAGAGTCTGACAGTCCCCTTCGCTCTTTCCCCCAAGGCGGAGGCGGACTCCATGAGGATTTTCCAACCCGACACCAAAAAAAAAAGCTGCCGGCGATGTCCAGTGTTCATTTAGTATTTTATAAACAGATATACAGGGTGTCACACGACCCATCACCAAGCCGAAGTCTACTCGATGTGGACATCATGCTAAGTCATACTAACCAAAAATAATACCTGGGAAACGTGTTTTTTTTTGAGTTTTCACATTTTTTAAACCGCAATTAAAAGCGCTCGCGTGCAATGCTCGAAATACCTACTTATCCATGGGGGTTATAGGGCATCTAAAGAACATATTGGCGGGGTAAATGCATCGATTTTGTACCTTCTGTCTAAAAAGTTAATAGAAAATGTTTTCGAAAAGAAGTGTTTGTTACAGCTAAATAAGGCCGATTTTAAATGTTTCCATAGAAACAGATATTTCTAATTATCTTTTTTTAAATAAGATATTTCGTAAATGTTTTCTATTAACTTTTTAAACCTACCTATGTATCCTGCTTATGCGTATGAAGTTTCATTAAAATCGGTTCATACATTTCGAAAAATAAGGACTTAAAAGTTTGTATGAAATGCCGTACGACGTAAACGTTATTATACTGTTTAATTAAAAAAATCTATTGAATTGCAAAATGATTGCCACAGCAATTAAGCACCCATAAATTTCATGAATAAATTTTACATCTGAACAGGTAGTCTGTGTATAATATTAACTAGTCGTGTTATATACATAGCAATCTTTTTTATATGTCGGGGTATATCTGGCGTGGACAGAACTTCTCTCCCCCTCATGCATAATGAATGTGGGAGGTCAAAATAAGCAATTTGGACACAGTAGCACTGGTTTGTGGCGTACTTTAGTTTTAATACAACACATTTAGCGTGCTTACTTTTGAATTATCTCAACCCACGACGGGTTTAACCTTTCAAGTACCGCGCCCTCTAAAACGTCAATTTGGCTATACGACCGCGCCGTACGTCATCATCGCGCGCGCGGTACTAGACATTGAATGTTATCGTTCTGATAGGTCTTTGTTTATGTTTTCAAGAGTTCGAGTTATAATTTCTTGAAACACACTTATATAGCCAATATTAAAAAATTATAATAATAACATTTGAGTGTATATTTAGTTTTGTATAGCTCTCTGTTTTGAACGGATCTTAGAATACCGGTTCTATCGACAATTGTAGCGTATTATAATCAAAAATAAAATATTTTTTTGTTTATTTTTGTATTTTTATATTCTGTATAATATGGGTTTTCCAATTAAAACTAAAAATATGCATGTATCCATTATAATAATTCCCCCTTTTCAATAGCAAACATTTGCTAAAATTCTCAGTTTCGCGCGCATTGAAATTAAATGTCCTTTTACTTTTTAATTTGACATCAAATTGGATCAGAAGAAGGTTTCATAGCTGTTTTTGATTCGTAAAAATGCAATGCCATTTGAAATAATTGATAAAATATACTAGGCCAGTGTAAAAAACGTCATAGATTGAAGGACGGAATCTGGACATGAATTCATGTCGTCGGTAAACAAGGGGACTTTTTTGTAGGACATGAATTCATGTCCTCGGTCGTCGAAAGGTTAAGTGGCGGACGATTTGTTAGGACTTTTAATTGGCTTATATAAACAGGTAGTACCTGCATTTGTGTCTACGGTGTATTGAGTTATATTCTTACCTTTATTTGTACTCTTTGTACTAATATACATTATTTTGTGCGATCGTGTACAAAGAAACAAGATTAGATATATCATTGTGTTTCGGTGAGTGTCGATTCTCGGGCTAAAATAATTGATAAATTATATGTGTGCCTGCAAGACAGCAAATTTTGAGTGTATCGGGCAACTCTCTGGACTATATGCTTCGCCTTAAGAGTTCTATCTTTTGGCAATCTTATTTTGTGTTTTTGTGTTTTGGTAAAAACCATTAAGTGCAATAAGGAACTATTCAGTAAAGTGTTTCTTTTTTATGTAAAAGGCGGCAAACGAGCTGGCGGATGGGCTTAGCGCCGCTCAAGCAACACCAGAGGAGTCACAAGTGCGTTGGCGATCTATGGGAAGTACGAAAGAAGGAGGAGGAGCGGGATGAGGAGGAAGATAAAGAGGCCTCCGGCACTCTCACTCACCAAACGAAACGCAACAGTATAGATACTATTACGTTTAATCATGCTGAAATCAGCAAAGCCCTCATCATCGGACCTTTATATAAACTGTCCCACTGCTGGTCACGGGCCTATTCTCACTATGAGAAGGGTAAGGCCATAGTCCACCACGCTGGCCAAGTGCGGGTTGGCAGACTTCACATGTCTTTCGAGAACATTATGGACAACTCTCAGACATGCAGGTTTCAACAATTTAATACGCACATAATTTCGAAAAATCATTGGTGCGCGCCGTGGATTCGGATCCGAGACTTCTGCGTAGCAGTCCGTCAGCAAGGCTCTACTACCAATAAATTATGAACTCTGCATTAAAAAAATATAATTTATTCTGATTATGAGGAGAGGTGTCAATAATCTTTCAAACATTGCTAAGTTGTATGATGGTCTCTTGATATAGAGTACTTAAACCACATAAGATAATACTCAAACTACAACAAACCTTTATCAGAAATAACTGTCCTCATCCGAAATTAACTTCCTATTATTTTTATAGCGCGTCCAAGTAGTACAAAGAAGAGTGTCAAGAAGTACGCTGTGAAAAACAGTTCTAATCTTTGAATTAGTTTCAGACCCGATGTTCAAGCCCCAAACTCCAATATTTTATTTTGAATCCTGTTTTCTTTCCACATGTCCTAGCGAAATTATAATTTTTTTTCGCTCTTTAGGAATTTACTAGACTGTACGGGAACACTCTGTCTTGTAAACGAAGATATTATATTTCGTAGAATACTTTTCGAGAAACGTGTAGAAAACAAGGTACTACAAAATCTAAAAGGTATTTTCTATTCGTACCTAGCAAATTCTTTTCGCTTTACAAAGTTGTCCAGATTGCGGCAAAGGGATAATCGGTTGGGACCAGGTCCGGTTGGCACGGAGATTGTCTGATGGTTTCTAGTTATAGCTTCATTTCTGTGTTGAAGTTCCATTTTTCTATGGAAATTGGTATTTGCTCATTATTCCAAAAATCTCTTGCGCGTAAACCTTGATGAACTACTTAAAATGTATGAAATGATACTGCGGCATTCGTGTAATTCACATGTACAGTCTTACTGGGAATGAGAAGGTAATGTTTGAGAAAATGGGGACGCTTTTTATCTTGTCAAGAAATATATTTATTAATTTACTAGGGTTTTGCCCGCGGCTTCGCACGCGTTAAATTCGGGGTAATACAAATCTAATTTCAGTCTCCATTTGTGTGAAGACACTCCTGATTACTCTAAAGACCTCAGAAACAATATAGGGTCCAAAGTAACTCAGTCAGTATCCATGGCATTATTTACCGAAAGGTACATAATAACATCACCTTGCATACAGACAAATGTCAATGCCATGTTCCACTGCATGTCCAATATATGTATATCTATGAAAACTTTTGCATTTATAATATACCTAAGTTGAGAAAACCGTTTCAGCCGTTTAAGCGTAGTATATAATTATTAGTTTCTAATAATATATTGTTCGCATCGCCGAGCACAATATGACATTATGTATGATGTGACAGTACTGACAATGATATACGCTAGCACATGCGCACTCAATAATTACAACGCATGCGTTCTTACTTCCTAGAGGTAAATTTGTGCCGTACTAATTTCTACCCTCCCTACAATCCCTTCCAGTTAATTGTTTGCAACTTATGGTAGCCTATGTCCGTCTCCATGGTCCAATCTATCTTTATATACAATTTCAACAAAATCGGTTCAGCCGTCTTAGCGTGAAAACGGAACATGCATACATACACACTTTCGAATTTATAATATTAGTAGGGATAGGGATTAGGGTCTCAAATCAAATTTGAATAATTATAATAAAATATTTTAGAAACAGAGCAAACTAAATAATAATATGATTTTTATCTTTTGGTACACACATGTAGATAGTTACGTGATGCCAAGACGTAAACAGCCTTATTTAATTTTGTGTCTCTTTTTGTCCTTCTGTCTGTCGGGTATAATTTTCAGAAGAGTTTTGCACCGATTTTTATGGAACTTTTACGGGAAGGTAGAGGAGTTTGTAGTGTAACATCCGTAATTTATCCCAGAGACATGCAGGCATCCATAGAGAAAATTTAAAAATGCCGTTAGAATTACGTAACAACTGGTAGATCGGGATCGGTTGTTAAGAAATAGCCAAATGCTGTGAGAGTAACCACAGGGAACAATTTTTTTTGATAGCATAGGAAGACAAACGAACAAGCCGGTCACCTGATGGTAAGTAATCACCGCCGCCCATAGACACCTGCAATGCCCGAAGGATCACAAGTGCGTTGCCTACCTTTTAAAAAGGAATATGCTCGCTTTTTGAGGATTTCAATGTCGAACTGGTTTAGAAATACCGCTGCAGGTAGCTGGTTTCACAGTTTGTTATTATTGTTTCATATTATCGGCAGCCTTAAAATAAGGTACCATTTAGAATAACTTTTATATAAATAAGTATTTAAAGTGCGCTCTACTGTTTGGTGCACTCTTTTCCTTCTGTTTTCCATACAGTGACTATAATAACTATATACAGTGAATATATAAACTTAACTTTTATGCTTTGTTTGAAGTAGTTGTAACATGATGGAACATGCGTAAAATATGCATGTTTCACCAAAATATCGTCGCTACAGAATGTACTTTTATTTTTGTATGTAACGTTTTTACTTTGAGATCTACAGTGAACACATTATAATAAACTATCACTTTATTTGCCTATTTATCTGTAACTGAAGAATATCCTTCTTCAGAAAGTGTAGTTCATAGTTTTATGGACGAAGATGGCATAATTTCAAGGGCCTCAGGGTAACATTGCTAATATTTATTCTTTTATGAGCCTATAATACTATGAATAACGCACGCTTATAGAATAAGAAACATATTTTACAATTGTAATACAAATAGGAGCCACTTAAGCAGATATTTGCAATGTCAAATCGGTCAAATTGTGCGGCGCCGGCGCCTGTTTGCCAAACATTCTAGCATAACCCCTCTGGAAAAACGTTTAAATTTTACTATAAATTTTACTATAAATTTTATTTATTTATTTATTTATTTATACATACATACACAACACTATCATTACAAGTAACCTTAATGCGATAGTATAGTTCTCTAATATTACTTATTTAATTATACCTACTTATATCTATTACAGTCTATACACATATATATGTCCTCTAATTTGTAATGTAATTTTGCCGTTTACTTATTATCATTTTATTGTAGTAACACTTGTACAACGTTAAATAATTCACGGTTGTAGGTATAAATTTTAAATACACAATTTAAAATTAATGGTGCGTTAGTCGCTTGTCAGGCTTTTCTTATTGGCTGCGCTCATTCGCGACTGTACTTACCATCGTTATCGCGACAAATTTAATTCATGGTTCTATTTAAAAAACTCAACGTTGACAAGACAAAGCTGGCTTGTTTTAATAGTTGACCGGAAAATATAATATATTTCCAAGAAAGTCTCTATAACATTTTTATTCAAGGATCAAAACTTGTTATCAACGTAACAAGTTTTCTAGTTGTAAAGTCTTTAGTTTAATCGCCTAGGAGTCTAAGGCATTGTGTAGGTCTATTGTAACCAGGTTCTTAGAGCTTCTTCGAGATAGCTCGAAGTCTTAACTAGACGCGGCGTGCCTCGTAAAGCCGTAGACAATACCTACAACTTTATAATACATATTGTACTGCAATATTGGCAGATGTAGGCGCGTATTACGAATACTGCTTTATTTGCCATTCTTCAGTGGTCTAAGTAATAGATTTCTGGAATGATTGGATTTTCTGTTTGAAAATTCGAACAAGTCTATGTATTCGACTCATGTGACAGATGTTGATATTAGTGACAATCGTAACTTTTCGAAAAACTTGTCGAAAAATGTTTTTACTTATGCTAATTGTAAAATATGTCTCATTAGCGACAATAACACAAATAAAATTCTGGAAAGAGCTCAAAATACTTTCACAGGTGCAAAAATCTGTCATTACTGTTTGCCAAACGCCAATAAAGTGGAACTCCTTGCAACAGTTGACAAAAAGGTAGAAAATTATACTCTAAATGATTATTGCGTCTAATCTGTTTATTTCAATTCAATTATTTTACAACGAATTACATTTTTACTAACTATTACTTAATTACTATTTACAGCTAAAACTATACTTATAAACCTATAACTAAATTAAAAAGAAAATAAAATAATATATTCTTACAAAACGCAAGGCACGAGGCGTTTAGGCGTCGTAGTATACCTCCGCATCAATGTCATGGGGTAACGTGCCCAGAAGGCTGGCAGCATTGCCACGCTGGATGGCAAAGCTGATTCTTTGAGCAAAGAATAAACCAGCCTTCTGGTCACGTGAGACGTCGATCAAGCGTTTCGAAATTTCTTGGTACAAAATACGAGCGCTCGGACCCCATGGGCCCAACGTTTCTACCCCAAACGGCTCAAATATGTAATTGCCGACTAAATTTCCGTATTTGCGCCGTTTGAGGGTTTCCGCCGTTGCAGCAGCAACGCCGGCATGACCTGCTGTGCTTGGAATATGTGATGGCGCAAGGGTATCTACGCACGTTGCGTCCCACACCAAAGGCCTACCCATTTTCCATGGCAACAATGACATACCGTCAGGTCTCTTCCCGTCGTCTCGTACCAAACCATTTGGTTCGAGTACAGCTGGTACGCCAGCCGCGGCAAGAGTACGACGAATTATGTCATTCAAATTAGCATGTCGTGGAATTCTACCTGCGCTTCTGCTGCAAGAAAGCCCATGATGTCCGAGGCTATCGACGTCTTCTCCACAATGGCACCGATGCGGAGAAACACAAGGAGCACCCAAACGTAGGCAAGTGGCAATACGGAACGTCTCATCGTCCAACATGGTTCCTGTGTTGGAAGATGGTAGTGCTTGTAGCCAAAGACCGGACTCCCATTCCCCCACAGCCAGCAAGCGAGCACGCTCTGCAACATTAGAAGCTGTTGACAAAATATTTTTTCTTACTAAGTTACAGAGCGGCAAGTCCCACTGTCTCTGGGAGAAAAGGTTGGTAGGCAATTCAGTGTTTGGACAAGCCATTTTCCAGGCGTTTAAAGCCTCGGTTTTGCACAGCACTTCCGAATCAACTAGTGTAGGTGTTAAAATTTTCCTAGTTAACTCTTCCGTGCTGTGAACCGAAGACAAAAACGCCGGTAAACTGACACTGGAAATTTTGCGAACGCCGAGCCCACCCAGACGTATAGGTAATGACGCTTGTAGCCAGGCTCGGTAGTCCATGTCCACATTTAATATCTTTCTTAAGGTTGTTTGAATAATTTGATCAATTTTTCCTAAAAGTGCTTTTTTCTTCCAAAGTTGTGACGATCTTAAAGTATGAGTAAATTTAGGGACGAAAAGGCAATATCGAATAATTGTGTAAGCTGAATGAATATTAATATTTAATAGGCGATCTGAAATATCATTAAAATTTTGTATCTTTTCTTCTACGAAAGATTCAAAAGCTTCTTCAAAAATTGGTGAACCTAGGAGGCGAAGAGAAGTTTTTTCAACAATTTTGATATTTGGTGCCAAATTATTAAATTTCGATATTGCTAAATGTTTGTTCATTGAGTTTGTTGTATTTATAAAAAGTTCACATTTACTATAATTTAGTTCTAAGCCAATGGAGTTGAATTTATTTTTTAGAAAAGCCATGTCTTGTAATACAATGTCTAGATCGCCTCCCAGGGTTCCATCATCTAAAAACCACACATTAAATTTTGAATTTATTTGCCGAATAATGGGGTGTATGGCTAAACTAAAAATGACTGGTCCAAGAGGGTCACCTTGTTGGCATCCAACTGCTGACTCCAAAACATTGTCCTTGTAAAGTAATTTTGTGGGATATCTGTAACATTGCCAAAGAAATTTAAAAATTTTAGGTGTTTCTAATTTTGCCTGTGTCAACAAAGTGTCCCTATTCACTGAATTGAAGGCGTTTTTCACGTCAACCTTAAGGATGACCCCTCCATCACTACTTCCAAGGTATGTAGAAAGGGCATGTATAGCAGCCTCACAACCCCCCTTGGAACCAAAACCTAGTTGGAGGGGTTGGAACTTTTCGGATAGCTCTCTGCTGTAAAATTTACAGCATATCTTAGCTGCTATACGCCGATATGTGCTGCCCACGGCAATGGGACGAATGCCACCATCCTTCTTGTTTAGGGCGCACAAGTTTGCCCCATACAAGATTTCAATGATCGCATCGTCCACATTACCGGAGAGCATCATATTAATTAGCGTAGTTAGCTCCTTCAGAAGGGTCTCACCAGCCACCCCAGCACTTGCACACACTAAGTCTTTTAGGTGCTGCGGTGTCAAGGCATCAAGGCCACCTGCCGAGCCACTTCGGAAGGAGAAAACTGCTGCTAATACATCCTTGGCCGTAGTGATCAGATGTTCTGATTCCCTGTCGGGAGCTTCAGGGAAGGAGAGATCATCGATAGGCGCTGGATGCTTGCTCTTCAGACCAGCAAGCGTCTCTGGAGAGCAAGGCGCCACCACATCACTACTAAATAACAGTCTAGATGCGCCCCGAATATCACCCTCCCTTAATTTGGATTCTACATATTGACTAAGCGATTTCTGCTTGTTAAAAGTGAATTTAGAATCCAAAGAGTTGGCCGAAACGTGACAGTTATATTTAATTTGGGATGTTAATGTAATTTGGGCTGCCTGACTTTTGTCAACATGTAAAATCCTATATGGAAAGGTCAATAATTGCTCCCAGGCCGTTATCGAGTTCTCCCTTACGACAAGACCTATACATTCTGCTAATTTTTTTGAAACTGCAGGTCTTGCCCCACGGGGAACTCTTTTTAGAACCGGAATCGAATGTTTCAATTTTGTTAGGGTTTGCCAAAAAGGAATTTGGGTGATGTCTTCTGATGCACATTGTGTAGATATTGGAGGGCCAGGAAATGCATTTTGGGATTTGTGAACTCTACCAAAATGCACTTTCAGGCCCCGCTTACCTTTAAAAAAACGATCTTGGGAACATTGTGGGCAACGCACCAGACCAGATAGCGATGCGGCAGGTTGACTCACACTCACTTCCGCATTGCCAGAGCCATTATCGTCTTGCATAAGTAGTATTTACACTATATTTACAAAAATAACGCAGTAAAAATTTAATAACATATATACAAAACCTCGTAACTGTCAATGTCACTTGCACTGCTTTTTATATGGTATAAACAATTTATTTATTGTCGACGGCGGCGGCGTATAGCTTCTTTTTGGTGATATTTGGTATTGGTCGGCACTGTTGCTAGCGCCGTGTGACCGTGTCCATTATAATATAGGTACTGAGGAACTGATACGATGAGAATCTGAAGGCGTTGTGGGGTGCGCCATATATAATGACATAACAAATTACATGTTCTTCGTATATTTCTATATTATGGAATATCACAAAGTAAATAACATTATTTATTGTTCTTATTTATTTTGATTCCGATAGTGTCGTTTAGGTAAATCTTATACATTTTTCAATTATTAAAACCAATAAATATAGTATGTGTGTGTATTGCGTTATATTTTTAGGTGAAAGGGATTTTCAGGCATCTGACAGGTACGTAGATTTGGTCACTCAAATAAAATGTAAACTAGAGCTGATTACACATACAAATGTTATTCTGTGTAACCCTAATTTTAAACTGAAGCAAAATGTTACTCTATTCAATAGGAGAATAGAAATCTTTAATCAGCATTGATATCAAAGTAATCAGATTCATGAGTTTGCCTACTTGTTTGATACAAATCAATCCCTCAAATATACTTTTGAAATGTTTTCCAAACACACAGGGAAAATAAACAACAAATCAAGTGCCTGTATATTTTATGATTTAAGAAATTATATAAACAAATTGAGATCATTCTTTGTCCATAATATTGTAAACTATACACACAGTAGCAGAAATACTGTCAAAAATAATTGTAAGCGAGGGACTATTCCTTTTTACTTTAAAAAGCTCCCAACTATGAAAAGCACTGCGATACAAACAGAGACTGAGTTTTTTCGAACCTAACAATGTATTTACTATATTACACCATAATGTACAAGGCATAAGATCAAAAATAAGTGAACTTGAAATTTTATTACACTCTAGAAACATTGATGTTTTTTGTGCAAGTGAAACCTTTTTTCAAGACAGAAATGCTGAGATTTTGCAATTACCAGGGTATAAGGCAGCTGTTTATTTTTCAAGGAAAAATGTGCATACATGTCAAAAATTCTGTATGCTATAATAAACTAGACTGGATTGCAGAATATTCAATAGAATCTCACTTCGAGTGCTGTGGTATTGTTATACCAGCCACTAAGTGGTTCATCCTGTGTTTATATAGATCTCCAAATAGTAATTTCCCACTGTTCATTGATAAACTTGATAAACTTTTGCATAAATTAACTATTCGGTCAAGATGTATGAGTGCAAAGATTTCTATTCTTGGCGATTATAACATAGGCACTCTTATTGCTAGTACTAGAAGTAAACTATTTATTAACATATTGAAAAAATATAACTTAAAATTAACTCTAAACAAACCCACAAGAATAACTTCACATTCTGCAACCTGCATTGACAATATAATTACAAACCACACAAAATGTAAAACAGAGATCTTGGATTTAGGCATTTCTGATCACACTGAACAAATTATCAAAATACCATGCAGTTTAAGCTTTAAAGAAAAATACTGGTTTATAAATAAGAGAAATATAAAAGAAAATAAAGAAATATTTTTAAAATACATATCTCAACTTAAATTTACTGAAGTTTACCAAGCGTCTCACGTTGATACAGCTTACAATACATTTATTGAACTATTTACTCTGATTTTCAACTTATGTTTCCCTATAAACAAAATAAAAATAACCTATAAATAAGCAAAACCATGGAAAACCAAAGGCATTGTGACAGCAAGCAAAGATAAAAGAATTATGTACCTAGGTTCTAAGAGAAGTAATTGCAAAAACAATAAAATTAATTATAATAAATACTGTAACATTTTTAAACGAGTTATAAAAGAGTCTAAAAAGATATCCAACATAAAGTATGTATTAAATAGCGATAATAAAACTAAGGCTACATGGTCTTTGATAAAACATCAAACCCAAAATATTAACACACTAAAACCTACCATAGATTACATCATTCATAACAACACAGAATTAAAATCACCCACAGATATAGTTAGTGCTTTAAACAATATGTACATCACACAAAATCACGATTCTACAATCAAGAGTAGCCATGTGATTGATACTGCTCAAAATTCTAAATCAATTTTTCTTTTTCCTGTTGATAAATGCGAAATCATAAACATTACTAGGAACCTGAAAAACAAGACTAGCTTTGGTATTGATGGTATTCCAGTAAATATTGTCAAGGATAGCATAAATTATACAGCCGATGCCCTTGTACACATCATAAATTTGATGTTGGAAAGTGGCGTATTTCCTGAGAGCCTTAAAGTAGCTATAGTTAAGTAGTTTTAGTTGTTAGTTTAAGTAGTTTAGTAAAATTTTTCGACCATCACAGCACTCTTAGCGCTAACCAATTTGGCTTCCAAAAAAATAAAAGCACATCGTTAGCAATTTTCAAACTTTTTCAAAGCATATGGGATGGGATAAATAGAAAGAAAAGGTGTACCACTTTATTCCTAGAAATGTCTAAAGCATTCGACTGCGTAGACTTCGAAATTCTCTTACACCAGTTAGAAAACACCGGCATCAGGGGAGTTGCAAATAACTTATTAAGATCATATTTAAGAAATAGAAAACAAGCTACAGTTATAGAGCACTATGAGAAAAAATCCAAGTCGCTACTTTCTACGCAATCAAGCTTTGAAAATGTTTTATTAGGGGTACCGCAGGGCAGCATTTTGGGACTATTGTTATTTTTGGTCTATGTAAACAATCTTCCTAACACAATAAAACATTTGTGCGTAATGTATGTAGATGACGCAACTATTTTTATATGTAATGACAGTTTGAGTGAACAAGAATACAATATTGAAATAATCAATACGCTAGAGACAGTAACCAGCTGGCTAGCATCCATCAATTTGAAAGTTAACCTTACAAAAACTAAGCTAATGCAATTTAGGAATTATAAATATAAACCGCCACTATTAAATATACTTCATTCAAATACTTCGATTGAAGAAGTAAAACAAATAAATTTCCTTGGGGTCACTATAGACCACCACTTAAATTGGAAAGGTCATATAGAGAAAGTCAATAAAAAATTATCATCTTACTGTTATACTTTGTCCATACTTGTTGAAACGGCTTCCCCAAATATTGCTAAAACAGCTTACTTCAGTTACGTTTATCCACTGTTAACTTATGGAATTATATACTGGGGCAATTCATGTGAAATCCAATCTACATTTGTCTTACAAAAGAGATGTTTACGCATTATCTATAACATGTACAATATAGAATCACTTAGAACTGTTTTTTGTGAAAAAGGTTTCCTTACACTAACAAGTATTTACATTTTGCAGCTTTGTCTATTTGTAAAAAATAACGGCACTTTTTTGAACTTCAGTGTAATTCCAAATCTAATATACGTAGTAAATATAAAAATAACTTAACTTTACCAAATATAAAAAACAATGTTTATTATAAAAGCGCATATATAACAGCGATTAGAGTTTTCAACCATCTACCTGTAGAAATAAAAAAATTAGAAGGCAAATTGTTTAAAACTGTCTTAAAGAAATGGTTAATTAAATCCGCTTTTTACGATATGCAAGAGTATTTTGCTTCCAAGTAATACAATTTTGTTAAATTAAGATAGTTTTGTTTTGTCCATAATTATAAAATTTACTTTTATTTGTGCTATTGCAATGCCCGACAGGGTAGACTGTTGAAACAATATCTAATTTTAAGAACACATTTCATGTACCTACACAGTTTAAGCAATAAATGTCTTTGTCTTTGTCTTTGTCTTCTGTTTAGTTTAGTTCAAAATTTACTACTTCTTTTAACACTTCCAGCTTGTTCCAATTATGTTACTGTTGTAACAGGACGCCCTCAACACTTGAGTGGAACTAACTCAGAAGTAGCGTAATGAGTTGATATTAAACACCACGACCCTTCGATTATGCCCGTAAGCTTTTGTCAATCAGGAAGACTCAATTTCTGAGTATGGGGTCATCCCCATACTCAGAAATTGAGTCTTCCTGATTGACAAAAGCTTTAAAAATAAGCACTCTACGGATTTGCTACTACGAGTACCATAGCACTCGGTTCCTTTATTCACTCCCATTGAATTCTTCGTTCGCCCTTTTATTGAATAGTAATCTCTCTTCTAACCTACTACACAGTTTATTTTATACCTCTTCAGTTAATTTTCTCCAGCGAAAGGGGAAAATCCCTTCGTCAGAACCACTCACGTTTTCTAAGATATTATTATAATATTGTACAATTTTGTTGGCATTTCATAACCAACGA
This sequence comes from Euclidia mi, assembly GCA_944739405.2. Taxonomy (NCBI): domain Eukaryota; kingdom Metazoa; phylum Arthropoda; class Insecta; order Lepidoptera; family Erebidae; genus Euclidia; species Euclidia mi. The sequence continues at coordinate 90,676,027 of OX123183.2, read as the reverse complement.
GTTGAATTTTACCTGTAAGCCGAAACGAAAACGACGAAGAGGAAGCAAAAATAAAATGGTCCATGGGGAATGTAGCGGAACAAGCAAACTAGCAAAAAAGTCACTCTTCCCGGTAGCAAGGCTTTGTATTAAATGAAGCTAAGGTCACCGCTTCAAATAAGAAGCAAAAAAACTAAAATGACGCGAATAGTCTCAAGATATTATATACACAACTAGATGTTGCCCGCGTTTTCTTAGTGTTAGCTACAGAAACAGCAGAATTTCTTAGACATTTTTAGTTTTTTTTTCTATCCCATTAGGAATGGTATATTAAAAAACCCTTCTTAGATTAAGGCATCTAGATATATTATAACATAAAGGCCGCATTTCTTCTTGTCTGTCTTCTTTCTTTATTTTCGTGTGAGTGTGAGGACATGTCTAGTGCCGAGTTTTCAAGCCGCCTTAAGGCTTCTGACATGGCGTAACGATCCTTGTCCTGAGATAAGAACCGGGACCGACAGCTTTACGTGCCCTCCAAAGCGCGGCCGCATTGTTTGTCTGTATGAACGCGATAAACTCAAAAACTCCAGAATGGAATTCTGTACGGTTTTCTCCAATAGATAGGGAAGGTTAAAGCGCTTAATTCATTCGGATGGAGCCGCGGGCGAAGACTTGTTTTATATATAATAATTATTATGATATAGTGGATGCGTATGCGACTGCTGATCGGAGGTCCCGGTTTCGATTCCAGGGTCGGGCAAAAGTGTTACTGGGTTTTTCCAAATACTCAGTAGCAGCCCGGAGTCTGGTGATGTGCCCGGTAACGGCAATAGGCTCGCCCCCTATTACGTGGGACCTAAAAATTCATGGCGAAATGTGTGTGTAATATTTACTTTACTGCCTACCGCTTCAGGGATACAGGCGTGAGACTAAAAATAAAATAAATAAATATTATGATGATAAAAGCTGTAACGAGAATTTGTTGTCATGTTTAAGTTTCGAGTAATGAATACAGCTATTTGTATCTTATTCATTGCAAATTTTATTAGTCATGGATAAACATGAGATATGTGAAACAACCATTGCCATCATTTTATTAAAATTTCGCCTTATAACTAAAACATTACTTTTAGGAGAAAAGTTAATTATAATAATATATTCTACCACGTACACCAAACATCATCTAGTTCCAAACTAAGCAGAGCTTGTACTATGGATGCAAGATAATGGATAAACATATACATCCCCTCAACTGTCGAACTTCCTTAATTTTGTTAAAAGATACAAAATATACATAGAAACACCCAGACCAAGATAACCTATGCTTATGCATAGCAGTCGGTTACACTCCCGCTACGCCACTGGGCCGTCAAATCTAGCGGCTGAGTGAGTATTTGTCTACGGAATTCAATATTCGATCTAAAGATATATCTGTAGATTTTAGATTCGTTTTTGACATAAGCTCCATACAAAATATGTCAAACACAAATCTCGAATCTCGAAATCCATGTATGGATCGAATATTGAGAATGGCCGGCCTATTCCTAATATAGATCACTAATCATACCGAAGAACGATGAATATGGCTGCCATTATTTTTTTTCTTAGGTGAATAGTCTCAGACATACGTAATTTAATTAATTAGCTGTAAGCCAATAAAAATGTATGGTTATTACAATCGCTAACGGCAAATAATGTTCAATATGGCTCTCCGAAGTGCTATTCCAAAAGTGGATTATATTTTACCGGAAACCATGGCTCATCATCATAAGCCTTTAATATTCCACTGCTGGACTAGGCCTCTCTTTGAAAGGAGGATTTGGCCTACTATACCACGCTGGCCAAACGGGTTGGTATAGGGTTTGTATCAAGTTTTCCTTCTCTTACAGTGCTGTTCTCTGCATAATATGCTCCCTCTGTCGGCTCTTACGACACCCATGGGATGATATGGGGTGGTGACATTCCGTATTCTTAACCCGTCACCACATGGACTTGGTTCATTGTATATTATTTAGTATAACGTGGATAATTTACCTTTTATTGTTGAAAAGGAATCCTGAACTAAATTAAACTAGGCAACCATAACTTGGCTCAACATAAATCATTCTTACTGCATAATCAGTAATAATATCAACTATTATCGTATTATTACACTTACATAGTTACCAACGGTCAAACAGCAAGATTTTGTGTACAATATAAATGCTATTGTATATGTCTAAAGAGAAACAAAATTCTCTAACCTTCGTGCTGCAACGTACCGGTATAAATAAACATTAATAACATTAATTTATAAGCAGAGTCGCAAGTACACAAAGCACTTGGTTTGTCTTTGTCAGATTAATACAGCCTTATTAATGAAAGCGTCATAGTACGCAAGTTATACTCTCGTCAGATGATATTCTTTATTTGATTAACTCTCGCTGCAAGTTGTCGAGTGTAAACAAACATTCAACGGGTATAACTTAGTTACAATACAATGTCGTGTATCGCGTTGTATTCTACATTTACAAATCAAGTCGCTGTTATAATTATTCAATAAAAGGAATCATTTGTCAGCGCTGTCCAAACGTCACCTAGTCGACGATTGTGATGACTAATGCGACAATGCTCCAACCATTTGGGTCGAATCCTCTTATTGCCTACTTTTTACCAGGTGTCGTAGAACCATTATTCACTCTTTTGTACCGCTGTTGCTTTGTCTGTTCAACTGAAATTAGTTATTAGTCAGATTTGTGCCGTAGTATTTGTTTCTATACTGTCCGCTTGGTTTATCGATCTCATTCAGTTCTGTTAACAGTAAGTAAACGAATCCACGACACTCAGAGCAATGTTAAAAAATGAGGTATCCGCTTAAACTACTATCTACTAGGTTTTTCTTTCGGTCAAATAGGTTTACGTCGAAGTTGTATACTCTACTACTTCGTTACCAACGTTGTACTAGAATACATGAAAATTCTTTGAGTGGCAGGCGGCTACCATAATATTGGAGAAATACTGGTGTGGTCAATATTAGGTGGTTAATAGTTAGTTTGGTACTACAGCTCAGAGCGTGCATTCGAGCAGATTTGTTTATTTACTGTTACTAAACGGAGCGTGTGACCTAGATAACTCTTAAGATCTAAAATTGAATTTAGTACGTAAATCTGCGTTTAGGGCCTATAATAATATGGTAATTTTCAAACATAGCAGCAATTGTAGACCGACAGAACAATTCAAAATGAACAATCCACAAATAAATATTATATGAAACTATTTGCATTTGACAAAACTCATATAATCTGTATTGGGCTTTAAAGTCTGACGAACTTCAAAATTAACGTGCTGAGTCTTAGAGTAAATAATCCCACTATGTAAGATATCTATGTAGAATTTGCTTTTGTTGGGGTTAGCTATTTACACTCTCGAGTTGAGAATTTCTGTAGCTTACTGAAGAGAATTGTATTTATATTATAAATAGCTGAAACATCACCTGCCTACCACTCTGAGAAGTTACAAGAGTATTAAATACATATTATATTTACATTTAATAGTTTATTGACTAAAGTATAAGCACGCGTTTTTCAAAATTGTTAAACTGGGGAAATATAATATATATATATATATATATATATATATATATATATATATATATATATATATATATATATATATATATATATATAAATGTTGACACGGAGGATCTCAGGTAGGATGTCGGGGTTTAAGAGAAACACTGCTAGGCTGAACAGGTTCTTTATTATGTCTCTCTACCGCCTACATACAGTATGATCAGACTAGGTTAGCACTGGCCTGAGGGCTGGAATGTAGTCTCCGCTGCTCTCCGACGCTCGTTGGGTAGCTGCTTGTAGGGTCGCCGATGAGCTGGCCAAGGTGCGCGTTGTGTAGGCAGCTCGGTGGTCGAGGTTCAGGCTGAGCGGGCTCATGCGGTGCAGCCGATGTGGGCCGAGCGGTGAGGCTCAGGCGTCCGTGGCCTGGCTGTAGGAGGCTCGTAGGCAGGAGCCGTAGGGAGAACCCCAGCGGGACAGTAGATATTGAGTAGAAGGTAGAATAATCACGAGGCGTAGCGGCAGCGTTCCGATGTCTAGGGAATGTGACCGATTTAGATCGCGCACCCATCTTATATAGGCATAAACCTATGAGTCACAGACAGCCTGTGGCTCTGAACATGACCATATAAGGTAATATTGCGAAGCGTTAAGCGCCTGCGAGATATTATAAGTATTATAACGCAATACGTAGAGTATTACGTTACAATATATTAAACTAAATTTGGGTTTCAGAAGCCCAAACAATTATATTTTCTTATTAAATCTGTTTGCAGACATTATGCAACGATTAGTGCATGGGCCATGAGTACCATGACTGGTGTGCTTTAGTTTCAAAATGTCCATTTTGTCACAACTTTCTTGATTTGAAAAAGTAAAACAGGATATACTGCTGCAGCAGATATCAGATGTAAAATGACTATTTATACTTCACATAACATAACATTTCCGCAGACCACATAAGTGGTGACTTTGTCGAAGGCGATTCCATGCATAGCGCAAACCATGGGAACAAGCAACTTCAAATTTTGCACCAATAGTAGTATTCTTGGAATGTATGTACTCTCTAAGGGCTCAGTCGCACAACAACGATTCATGGTTTGACAAATCGTCTTTATCACAATTCGTAATTTTTTTGACGGAGGTTTCGCTTTTTATATCCTGTCCACACGCAACATGAATTGTGAAAAATTACAGACATGTTTTAAACCACGTATCGTCTTATAAAAATTACGTTCATCAAAAAGTACGACTTTTGTCGTCGTGAACGAAACATATGCGGTAGTTAATTCAAGATTTATATTTAGTATCATCGACACGATTATTTTAACTAATGCATGCATATTGCATCAACAGCAATGAAATTTTTTTACAACCTGACTACTAAGCAATTGTTTTTTTGTATACAACATATTTATAATTATCATACATAGAAAATCTTATCATATATTATAGGCCGTATGGGCTCATGGTAGAACATTTTATATGAATTTTTGTATGGACCCCAAGTGTTTGAGTCGAATTCGCACCGGCTGGGTTAATACTAACTTGTGATTCCTTTTACATGAAAATTTGAGTAATTTTTATGTCATAGCTTATAATATTTTTATAGTGTGGAGGAAGAAAAGTGTGGTGTTCCTCCAACTAGAGGGAGGATCCTCTAACCAGGCTGGGTGATCGTGCCTGGTGGACTGTCAGTCCGACGGAAGTATTTCAGATGTTGTATATATACAATTCGGCGTGCGAACTCTGCTTGCGCGATTCAGCACCTTGTTTTCCATCGCATTGTGACCGATAGATGTCGCTGGATTGTTGTTGAGTAGATGGCCTCAGTTGTATGTAGCTACCGCTACAATAGCAATCTCGGTGAACGAATATGTTTGCTATCAGTGTAGAAGAGTGCCTTAACAATTGCGCGTTTACAAAAAATAATTTTATTAAGTACCTACCTAAATTATTTATATAAGAGGGTTATTTAAAACTAAGAAATTGATGTTAACATTAATCTTAACCGTTCTCTTGTTACGTAATTACAAACAATTGCCTGTGTACTAAAATTTCCAAGATATTTAATACTAAAAGAGATAGGCGCCCACTTACTTATTATTTACGAGAAGATTACACGATACATGAAATATTAATATCAGCAGATTTGAGAAAATTAATTTTTGATGTAGAAATAATTTACTGCAACAATTTATAACACTATAGTACCTACTATAGTAAATATCGCGTTTAGTAATTATTTGGGTTCGATCGGTTCGAGCCATTGACGGTAACCTACAATAGCCAGGTCGCCTAAACTGGCATCTGCGTATTATTAGTATTTTCGGGATAAAGAAATGCGAAACGGGGGTAAACTGACGGGGGTAAATTGTCAGTAACTTGCGTTTGAAGTAGAGAGAGTATTATTTGGTACTTATAGCCGACAATGGCTGATTGCAGGAGATTTCATTGTCATTGAAGGAGATTTATACCAAACAAGGCAGAGTCTGTGTCAAAGTAATCGGGTATATTAATTGTTTATAATCAAATCTATCGAAGGTTATTATAAATTGCACCTAGACACAGTACAGATTGTCTCATAAAAATCCTGAGCAAGAATTGATTCCAATACCACCAGATTAGCTGTCAGTGTCTGTAACTACCAGACTACCACGCCTTTCATATAGAGAATATACTTCGCCTGTTATTATGAAGATTTACATTAAAAACTATACCAATAATAACTGCCACCATATTAACTGAGAGTTATATTAGTCCATTGAAAATTTACATTTGGGGTCGCATTCGTCAGTTTTGTTCATATTTTTTCAACCTATGTTTTCAGGGTCGATGTAATGAGTGAAAATTAGATCTTAAGGTAGGTTTAAAGGCTGCGGCGTCTAAAGTTGGAGGACTGGGTCTTGGTTTGGACGATGTAAATACAAATTAAATGTATTATTTGTGACTGACGACGAAAAAATTACAAAACATTGAAAAGGAAATTTGTTGCAAATTTCATTAGATTTTCGTTTATAACTTTGTTATTTTTGATTGTACGACTTAATGCTCCGTGATCAAAGTTGTAGAGAATTTAATTTGCTACAAAACATAACTTGAAATTTTACTGTGTGGCCAATAGTTTGCCAGATAAACTTTAAAACCCATTTATACCACTCTCAGGACAAGGGCTGCTACTCCACAAACTTGGTTTTACCTTTGCACTGACCCTCTCTTGACATCTGTAAGGTAAAATTGCGTCATCTGACAAATGCACGCTAAGCCCAAAAAAAATTAACATTTCAATAGACTGTATGATTTGTACGTAGACTGACTGATTTTTGAAACAGAAATAGCAAAGAAAGGGCTAGTTCTTGAGTCTAAAGCTAATTTTTTGACTAAATCATTATTTAATATTCATAAAACACTCGGCCTATAATTATGTGCATCATAGCTGTTATTACTTTTTAAATGATATTTGTACACCTTGTTCATAAAATTAAGGCTTTTCAAAATACATGATGAAGGTACATTATTAACAGTCCGGCAACAGAAACTAGGTTGATGGCAATTAAGTAGTTCTGGTAGATCGGACCTCATTATAACTGATAAAACTCTCTGTCTACTACAATTCTGGCCAAATGTACCTACGTATAAATGTTGTATTATAGATGATGTAATACCGTTGACTATAGAGCAATTGTGCACACTTTATGTAGCTTTTACTTGGTGCTTTGCTCGAGTATGGAAGGTGTCGTTTTTGTTTTACTGGTAACTTGTATGTAAACACGCATAATATGTGGAATAAATTATTAATTAATACAAAAGAAAGTCCTTAGTTACCTACTTATAAGATGTACATAGCTTTACTGATATTTAAGACATATTAATCAGTAACAATAAACATTAGCGTATGAATAAAAATTCACAAGACAATGCATCATCATAACTTTACATACACATAAAATAATGTAATTTTAAATAATGTGTAACAACAATGTTTTGATCTAAATTACGTTGGATCACTCAGGCCGTTAGGGTATTACAGACTGGAGTACTACTTTTTCAGCTGACTGACTCATCGAAAGTATGCCTTTGTTCCATATGACAAACTAGCCCACACTATACTTATTTGTTGACTCATGACTACGTTATACTATGTACTACGTTTCACAACCATAATTTTCCATTTCAACGGTTTCACATCGTCACGTAATGGGTGTTAGTTACTGATATAATTCGTTATTTAGTATCAGAGGACAAAGGCGGTGGGAACAGTCTTTGTTCTGCATAGAGTGGAGGTGTTTAATGATTCGGAAAATTGCTTGCAGTAAACATGTTTTAGTTTACTATTAATTGATGTCACTGTTATCTATATTCAGCTATTAGAATATCTTTTGAAATTTACTCATCGGCAATATTTTTTAGGCCGCAGTTTATAAGTGCCTGAATCTTCAAGTTTCTATGTTTTTATGAATATCTACGAAATATACAAGACATAAGACACAATAATAACCAAGCAACAGATAAAATAATATCGTTACTGCTCTACGAGCTCCTCCAACCTATCCGTATAACTAAAATTATAACATTGTATTTAATTTATTACATTTTATTATTATTATCAGATGCAATGCAACTTAGGCTTATTTACAGTGCGTCGTAAGTGCGAAGTGTTTATTCGCGAGAACCGCCTGCGGCAGTTGCATAGTTTCACTGGAGTGTGTTTGAAAGATAAAGAAGTCGTTTGAAAAAAATATTCTCCGTTTTTCTGTAACAGAAAATATATACTATCTCATATAATTCGTTTTAAGAAAATACGAAAATATTCAAGGATGTTTTACAATAAACACGACGATAAAGTAATTGTTGAAAGATGATGTAAATCTCTCTGAAGTATAACAGCTGTTACTGGATATTAGGTACCTTCTGAGAAATATTTAATGTTCTAACAACAAATAAACTTTCTCTTTATTTTGAGCCATCATCTTATAAAATTGTTCAGTTTTTCAAGTGTGACACAGTAACAATTATAACAATAAAAACATACTTATAACCTCACCTATTTGAAACCCGTCTGTTTGAGCGACGCTATGCGTTTCCGTACACCTATGTGTTCGACCGGCACTGGGCTGGTTAGTTAGAGACCAACCAGTAACCAGTCCGACTTAGTGGTCGCTTAATAGTTTAAGCTATGATTCATAGAATGTTTCATCATGAATTAGAAATAGTGCGCTAAGATTAAGGCTCATTTCGTATTTGTTTTAATTAGAATATCTGAGATCAGTCGGTCTGATATTAAAAAAACTTTGGTTTATAACCAATGTATTTTTTAAAGATAGAAGGCCTATGTAATTGAATGAATTTTTATTACTTTTCCTTAAATAGTACTTTTCACAAAAATGCACAAAAATCATAAGTAGATATGTAATGTGACAACATTTTTCTACGCCCCCAAACTAAAATTGCAGATAAAGTCACCCATAAAACTAAAAAACTTAAATGGGACCGGGCAGGCTTGAAGAACTTTGGGATAAAATCGCCACTAATCTATCTATCGCCAATAAGGTCCCCGAAGGTGCTATACGACAACCAGAAAGCCCGAGACGACGATGGCGGGACGAACTAGATGCAGAAGGACTGGCCTGTGCTAGCACGAAGTAGAGAAGTGTGGAAAGAAGAGACGGGGTCTTTGCCTGCAGTGGGACAATACAGGCTTAAAATAAAATAAATATGTATGAACCACTATGATATGGGTATAAACCAGTGATTGCTAGGCAATATATGCGGAGTACTATACATTTCTGATAAATAATTGTACAATCAGCTTAATTAAATACATAAAACGAATATCCCTTTAGTAGATAAGTCAATTGTTTCAATCAAATCAGTTCAGAGCACTTTATCACGTGGCACCGTGTGAATCAGCAAATTCAATATCAAAGTTTATTTTAACTTTGCTCTTATGGGCATAGAGTTGTTGTAGTAAATATAAACTGGGAGGACGCTTTGTCCATGTTATAATCTAGCAGAAAATGTTTGCAACTGTTCCTCTGTGCAGTTTAACTTTTAGTAATGGGTCAAATGCTCTGCTAACTTCGGATTTTGCTGATTTGTCTTTATCAGACGTTAAATCCAGATTTCATAATACGTTTGTAGCAAATTCTCATTCATTCATTCATTCATTCATTCATTTTAGATTGACTATTCGCTAAGAGCTTCGTCAGTGACTTCAGTTGACGTGTGGATCTCCTCATCCTTCTTAATCGATCTCGCCACGAAGTTGCAAGCAACTTGTTATGGCATTACGCAAAATAATTTTAAAAAGAGTATTTCTGATTGCAACATGTCTAGGCCGATACGATCAGGAAAGTTGTACCCCCTCACAAAACGTATGTAACAAAATTTCTGTTACGTATCTGTCTTCTTTGTAAATAGCAGAGTCACTAATATCGTCAAAGAAGTATAAAAATAGATGCCTGGCCCAAGCGATACAATGCCAAATAATATCTGACATAAGTAGGGCGGGATACAAGTCGCCTAGTGACGGGTGGTCAGCCCATTCCCTATCTAACAACACACAGTGGCAATTTCCTCAGTCAAGTTTTACGACTTGTGCCTATAATAAGCAACTGATACATTCTTCATAATATTATAATATTGAGTGACCGTGAACAAAGCACAAACGCCTGGCGCGTGCATTAAATTGGTTAAAAAGATACCAAGATAAATATATTTGAGCGTAATGGAATGAGGATCGGCCTTATTACAAAATTGATTTCATGTTAAGTTCTAACCTTAGCAGTGTACATTTATTTAAAAATAGTCTGAATCAATTTTTTTAACCACATCTGTCTATATTTGTTGCAAAAAATGACAAATAGAAACAAAGAAAGACTTTATCTTTATAGACTAGATCTTTATCTTTATTTTTAAAAGCTCTATTCAAAAGCCTAAATATATGACAAAACTATTTGTAGTAAGGATCTGATGTGTCTCTTTTTATATTTACAGACTAATAGCATATAAATACATATGATAAAAATAACATTTCTAACTGCCACAGCCTCACATTAGGGACAAGTACTGATTTTAAGTCCACGTAGGACGAAGATATATAATAATCGCCTTTATTGTATGAGAAATATATGTACATAGACTCACGCCTGTTTCCCCGAAGGGGTAGGCAGAGGCATATTAATATATGTAAGTATATATATATTTAAGTCTCATACAATATACAATAGAGTATCAATCTCTATACTGGCGTACGTGGGTAGAGTATAATACAATTATTTTAGCTACACAAACATTCGCTTGCTTTGTCTTCGATGTATTTAAAGTTATCAATGGCATACATCCCTTTATTATAATTACTCTTTTAATTAATGAGTGCGATGCTGAAGGACGTACAAAGAACAATAGTTTGTTCACTTCGTGCTCTCAAGCATGTTCGCACTGACTATGGGTGCAAATACGCCTTAAGAATAAGCCTCGTAGGCGACGCAGTATTTAATAAATTTTCATACAACACAATCCATTCAGTTTTAAGAGCGTAGTAATGAAATAATCAAGCAGCCACAATTCCCTAGTGCGTACTGGAAACTGTGATGGAATTTTGGACGAAGTTGTAATTCTTACAATTTCAAACTTAATAATGATACAATTAAAGATAAAGACGAAGTTACATTAATTAGTTAAGTAGCGACCTATATATTAACGTTCGAAGTTTGGAGAGAATTATGCAGTGTCAGTTACAAAGAATAGGACCTTGTTGTGAAGTTTAGGAGCTGATTAAGCCCTTTGTATACCTTCTCGGGTAGAAGCCAGTAATTTGTTCGTCTTCGTCTGTGCGAGAATAAACAGAACCTTACTCTGTTAAAAGTCGTTTTTCTTACTTATTTTTTCGCTCACTGAATGAAAAGTGTAAAAGAGTGCAATTAGAGAAGGTTGTTGTAACGTGTAATAAACAGTTTTATTTTTATCATGTTACGCTTTTCTTATTATTACATAAAAGTTTTTAGCATTTTTTGGTGAAATGTTTTTTGCTTAAGTAGCCTTAATTAATATGAAGATTTTAGATGGCGTGTTCGCTTGGTTATTTTGTGTTTTATTCTTTTAAAATATTCACGCTTATTCATTTGAATACTTGACTTTAAACTTATAGATTTGCATGAATACTAGTAGCATTTTCACTGACTGAACTACTGAAATGGTAAACTACATCATGATTAGTTGCATTGCCTCAATTGCTGTAACGAGTAATTCATAGTCATTAAGAATGCTGCCGACGGTAAAAATTTGAAAACGGCAAGTTAATGCGGTTTGCTTTAAATCGCGGTATGTAAAATAACGATACGAGCGAACCACAAAAGTTGAATTTATAGATCAAGAGAGCCCTAGAAACTCGTGCGGAGAATACGTACAAGTTTTCATGGCTCCTCCAAAATATTATCGTCTCCATCCGATTTATTTATTGGTATATATTTTGTATTATTGCTATTATGAGGAACATTGATAAACTAATCAAAATATATATTTTGATTAGTTTATCAATTGTCCCATATGGGACAAGGCAGCTATGGGAGCAAACAGCTCTCACCACTAGGTTTCCGGAATAATGCGCGTATTAAATTTTTGGGTAGTTGAACTTATATCCCTAGACAGATTAAAATATAGATATAGATTAAAATATTCCAATATTGGCATTAATTTAAAAAAAGCCATAGTCATGAAATATTCCATTTTATTTTTGGCTATGTTAATAGTTATGAAATACATAGGTTACTTAAATAATAATATACCTAGGTTACTTAAAATATTCCATGGCATCAGATTGGTTCAGAATTGAAAACTGCATGTTTTCCTTTACAGTAAACTTTTATACACAGGTAGGTCTGTCAATTTTAAAACTCATATTTTACGATCGACGTTGAATTCCAAAACCGCATGGGTTTTGCTGGTTTGTTTTTTTAATAATTCTCTCAAGTTTTAGTCTGTACGAGTTCACATACCACGCGTTCTACTTTAATTACTGAGTAACGAAGCATGTAGGTAGCTTTATCGGTATGGGAATGTTTTGATACTTTTATTTTTATCGTTTTATTGGTTAGGTATCCCAGATATATGATATACTACTCTGTCAAGAAAGTACCGGGAAAAGATCAATAATGCACAAACTGTTTGTCTTTCATCCAATTTATTTTGTCACCTTCAAAGAATGCTCCATCAGAAACGACACACTTACGCCAACGTATAATCCAATCATCAAAACATTTTTTAAACGCTGTTGCCAGAATTGAGTTCAGTTCTCGCCGCGAATTTTCTTTTATGTCTTCTACCGATTGAAAACGGGTACCACGAAGTGGCAAGTCGGCTCGAGCCATATCTGGTGAATATGGTGGTTGCTCGAAGGTATTTGTTGAATGTTTGGTCAAAAATTCGTTTACAATGATGGCCTTGTGCGAAGGCGCATTAGCGTAATGTAAAATTCTTTTGGGACTAGCCGAGTGGCGACATGTTTCATACCCAAAAGATTAGTTAAAATGGTACGGATCGACTCGAGAGATACAGAAACTTCGGCGACTATCTTTCTCAAAGTTGAATGAGGATTTTCAGTCACTGTTTCCTTCACTTTTGCGCTGTTAACTTCAGTTGCAGACGTTGATGGCCTACAAAAGCGAGGCAAATTTTCTATCACATCTCGACCGCTTTTGAACGCTTTGTATCACTCATAAGCACGAGTTTTTTATAAAATCGATTCACCAACGTAACATTTTCATTGACTCCGAATACGAAATTCTATTGGCGATGCAAAATTTAAGACAAACTCTTTGTTCGATGATTTTGTCCATTATGAAATTCGCACACACACTAGATATGATATAATTAACACAGCACTGTATTTAATATAAATAACAGATGCAACTCAAACTCCGCGCCAAAATTAAAAACACTTGTACCAATCTAAAAACAAAAAAAAAAATGAATTTGGAACCATAAACAAATAACGCATTCCCGATACTTTTATAACTGAATGTATGTTTATGATCATTGGGCCATAAGTACAACAGCTTTGGATGAGCCTAATATTTTAAATAGAGATAGTTGATGATTTTGTGCTTAGATGCGAGCGGCTCAAAATTTGTCTGTGTAGAAAGTCTTAGAGGAGACCTATGCTCAGCGGTGGATGTCTTTAGCCTGTAATGATGATGATGACAAGTTGATATTGCTACTGCATCCAATAAGTATATTTATATTAGTTCATATATTTATTTGCATAAAACATGGTATTCGAGGATGTTACATTATACATTTAGATCACATGTTTTGCTACGGTTTTATAGCATGCATTAATAATATTAAATTTATTGACAAACATCTTACATTAACACTAGGTAACATTTTGAAATTTCTTCTCTAAAAATCCTTAACACTATAATAATATGCTTAGGAGTAAAAAGTTCCGCGAACTACCCAGTTGTTTCTAGGTTTATTGTCTTAAGGCGAGGTTGCAGTACAGTGCGTAGCTCGACCTCACCCCCCGCAAAAACAAAAACATGGCGGTGGCGTCAGCGAGTGAGCGGGGGGAGGGGAGGGGGGGTTTCATGTGTGCGTGTGCCACAGCGCAGCGTAAAAAAAACCGTAGATGAGTTATGCGAACTTCAAAAGTGGCATATTAAAAACAGGCTAAATGTCTCATTTGGCTTTAGTCGCGTACGCGCTGCAGTCGGAAGCGCTCGCTCTTTTACTCGCGTGTGTGTACGTTACATTTGAAAATGTCGTCGTGTGTAATGAGATTTTGCACAAACTATAGTAGGAAAATACAATATTACAACGTTTTATTTACAATTTATAATAAATTCAGTATCAAATAATAGAGTGAATAAAAAAATTGGCATTTAGCGAGTGTAAAAGAGAAGCAGTATTGTGCGTGTTCAAAGACTAAAAAACAAAGTATCCAGATGGGACATTCGTAATAATAAAATACTGATGTGTGTTTTTGTCAAGTAATAAAAGTAATTTGAGGCTGAATCAACACAATATATTATTATTATAGAAATACAAAATCATACGTAAGTTACAAACATTGACGGATGATCAAAGTCCATTCACTTGTTCTTGTTTTTCTCCTTTTAGTATTAAACAACTAAGTAGATTGTACTGCACAGTTTTCGCTGCCGACCCACCGTACCCCTGGCAGTACCCCTGGGGGTATGGTGGGTCTTTCAAAGCTTAACCGTACTCCCAGATAATATTGTTGTGTAATTAGTTTATTAATTTCAGTTCGTTAATTTCAAGTTATACTATTTTGTGGGATCATGCCCAGTATAGTAGTAGTATTGAACAATGCTATGATAGAACTGTCCTAATTCTATTAGCACAACTTGATGAGGAGAACAGAACTAATGGGATAAGTAATAGGAAATGTCCCAGTCTAGTTCTATGTATGTTTTTACAACGGTATTCCATAGAACTACTGGGAATGATCCGTAGTGTCACGACATCGCGCTCATATATCCGAATGAATGTTTTGTAGACGTTCATTTGTTTAATGTGTAAAACAAATGAACGTCTACAAAACAAATGAACGCCTACAAAACAAATGAACGTCTACAAAACAAATGACTTACAGAAAGTGATCAGCTATCGATAGTGATTGCAGAAAACAGGTGCATGCGATTTTCAACCTAATTGACATTAGTCAGAATTTATAATTTTATTACCCTAATATTGCCAGAAAGCGAGAAAAAACAAAAAAAGTTTGTCATGAATTGTGAATAAGGTCGAAAATCGCATGCACCTGTTTTTTGCAATCACTATCGATAGCTGATCACTTTCTGGTAGTCATTTGTTTTGTAGACGTTCATTTGTTTTGTAGACGTTCATTTGTTTTGTAGACGTTCAATTGTTTTGTAGACATTCATTCGTTTAACACATTTTTATACATAAATATTTATTCGGATATGTGAGCGCGATGTTGTGACACTACCCTTGTAAAACATACATAGAACTGGTGGTAAATTTCCTACAACTGTTTCTTATTAGTTCTATTCTTCTCATCAAGTTGTGCTAATAGAACTAGTGGGAAAAAATATCACTAGTTCTATCATAGAACTGTTCAATAGAACTAGTGGGAATGACCCGACAGCGCAAGGATGATGATGATGATGGGTCTTCAACAGTACCACAGATTATACCTATACTTTGCTATATTATATACGTTACTGCTTTGTATATTATATACGTTATATATATATATACAAAGCATTATAACCATTAGCAGTAATACCTAAACATTTTATTCTCTAATTTATCTCCTTACATACATACATACATAGACTCACGCCTGTTTCCCGGAGGGGTAGGCAGAGACTACGGAACGCCATTTGCAACGATCCTGACATACCTCACTTGCTTCACTCACTCCCATCAAGTTTCTCATGCATGCTCTTCTGTTAAGGGTACTTCTGACTTGTCCTTTTTTCAGGATGTCTCCAATCTGGTCAGAGAACGTCCGCCTAGGTCTTCCCCTTTGTCCTGTTTCATTCACACTTGCCTTATATATCTTCTTTGTCAGTCTATCGTCATCCATCCTCTCCATGTGCCCAAACCATCTTAACATGCCTTTCTCAATGCTTGTCACTACATCTTCTTTTACCCCAAACCACTCTCCTTGTTGCACTATATCATCGTACTAGTGCTTGTCTTCGCTTGTCTAAAAATACAAAAACGTAAGTAGTAAGTCATTATCATACGAAAGATAACACTGTTCAGTTTAATGTCCACGTAGCACGTTGGTATAACACTACGAGCATTTCAGCCAGGAGTACGATTAAGCTTTAAAAGACCCACCATACCCCCAGGGGTATTGCCAGGGCCGGCGGGTCCGCAGCGCACAGTTTTTATATTAACGTACTGTTTTAGGTTTCCATTGAATGAAATGAGAAGAATAAAATGTATTTTTTTAATAAATGTTATAAATAAAACACATCAACTTTTTATTTCCATACCTTAGATGAATTAATCAAATTTACTTTGAGGCGAATTGAATTTACTCAAGACAGACAAAGTGATCATGTCGCATCTGAGTCAAATTATTGTTTGTGAAACGGTCAGCATGATGTCACAATGCGCGTCGGTCCAGAGAGTATATGTTTATCTCTATTTCGCGCTTGCGATTAGATGTGCTATCTCACTTACACTTCTTATCTAATGCTTAGTGTGTCGTTTTGACATATTTATATTAGTGTGCGTACGCTTTTCGCGATGCGTGCCACTCGTAAGCTCCGTCATGTTACCTGTCTACGGTTTCTTACTAGTATGTCTATGGTTTGAACGATTGAGTTTGGAATACGAATTACTTTGTACTTTTGCGAAAACATACATGCGGGGGCGAGGGGGATTTTGCGGAGCAACGACGTACGTCCGCCATCAATCACGCCTAGACAGGCACTGATGAACGGCCGGCGAGCGATATAATGCCAACATTTTGACTATTTTTTTCTTGGAGAAAAATGATAACGAAATTACGAAATCTGTTTTTACCATTTATTTTAAAATAAAGAGCTGTTTCTATTGATAATACTTTCATATAAATTCATTATGGAATCTCTAAGCAGTACACGTTAAAAATTGTGATTTAGTGCTATGTTTGATTTTTTTTTTATCGAGCCAATCATTCCAAATCGTGTTTCTATCTTTACGATTTACTAGAAGATATGTTCAACTTTTATACTTTAATTTTTATTCATTAAAAATATCATAGTTCATGGGACTTTCAGACGTTCAAAAATCTTAAAAAGTACTGCAACCTCGCCTTAATTTTTGTAATAATCAGTGGATCTAAGGAGTTAAGACACCCATTAAAAGCATCTGAGTCCCACCATGACAAATTACATTTTAGTGTTCCCTTTGAAACCTATCAAAGTTTAGTACCAGATACCCAAACTATGATATGTCCTTCCCGCAACTAAAATCCTAAATCTGCTGGTTAAAAAATACTACACACCTGACTCTGTAATAATTAAATGTATAGTAGTAACAAAATAGAATTAATACCCTCTCTATGGTCTTGCATGTCTCTTTCAAAATAACAGAATAATTGGATACTGTGTAAAATTTTCAGGCAAACAGTTACATAGTATCAGTTTTAATTATGACACAAAGTTGTCCGTAGCTTCTTATTTTCACGGAAAATACAATTCCGTGTAAGTTTCATCGTACGTGTCTGTTACAGCTTTGGTCCTTTGTCCTGTTCCGATGCATTTGGCAAACAAGTACTGCCAGCAACCCATTCGCAGAGTTGTCAGTAAATTAGAACCATGTTTGACAAAATTGGCGCAATTCACAAACTGCGGGCAGGTGCTAGTTCACTCTATTATCCGAATATACAAAAAGCTTTAGCATGCCAGCTGAATTTTATGAAAGAAAGTTATATGGAGCGAAATCTGTATAGTTTTTGTTTGTGTACCAGCGCTAGAATCTCTACTTTTACTTAAGTTATATTTAATAGATCTCATTAGTTCTATTGAAGAGAACAAACTACCAACGGTCTAAAGTTTTTCTAACTGAATTATTCCACATATAGGTATAATCTACCAATATTATAAATGAGTTAACCTGATTGTTATTCTATCGCGCTTAAACGGTTGATGGCATTTGGATTAAAAGCTTTTTATCAAAATACGCAATTAAGCCGATGGAGAAAGCTAATATTTTCATCATAATAGCCCACATCCATCCCAAACAAAGTTAACCTCGATTCTCTCAATAGACATTTCACTACTTCGTCCATATTTGATGGAAATATGAAAAAATCTACATTAGAATAGCTTTCATTCTTGCCAACCCCAGATTACTCTCCCTTTACCTTCACGCAATTCACCGCTTGTTACTGGCAGTTGCGTCTAATGCAGTCGGCAGCGACTGTATCAGCCGCAAAATGATCCTCCCCATCCTAGAAGAAATTCTTCCAATCCTTTGTCACATCCTTAATCATTCCGTTGCCTGTGGCATCTTTCTATCTGATTGGAAGGATGCACTGATCATTCCTTTGCACAAGAAACCTAAACCCAGTTCCTTCTCAGACTATAGACCCATATCAATACTACCCTTCCTGTCGAAAGTCCTTGAACGTCTAGTTCACTCACAATTGAGTTCCTTCCTGCATAAAAATCCTAAATCCTTATCAATCCGGTTTCCGTCCTTGCCACAGTACTGCCACTGCATTGGTTCCCGTAACTGACGACATTCGGCTAGGTATGGATAGTGGCAATCTTACAATTCTGTCCTTACTCGATTTTAGCAATGCTTTTAACACTGTAGATTTTCACATCATACTTGGCATCCTACGCTCTCTTAACGTATCTCCATCGGCAATTGGCTGGTTTCATAGTTACCTGTTTGGTCGCCGGCAACGTATACGCATTGAAGATTCGTATTCAACTTGGTCTGATACTAATGCCGGTGTGCTAGGGTGGCGTGCTTATCCTTTACTCTTTGCTATATTTATAAATTCTATCTCAAACCAGTTACTTTCATCCTACCACCTTTACGCAAATGATTTGCAAATTTATTCGCAAACACCTTTAAATAAGTTATCTGAAGCCTGCACCACCGTTAACGCGGACTTGGCGCGCATCTGTGAGTGGACCAATAAATATAGTCTTCAAGTAAATCCTGAAAAAACTCAACTCATTATTATTGGCAGCCCCAAACTGGTCTCGAAAATTAGGTGGTCCGAATAACCTAAAATTAGCTTTGATGGCAAAGATCTGACCTACAGCAAAACTGTGAGAAATCTGGGGATCTACTTGGACGTAACTTTGTCTTGGAGACCGCAAATTCAAGAAAAGAGTCGCAAACTATTTGCTTCAGCAGGTTCGTTGCGTAGACTACGCAATTTTCTTCCTATAGTCACTAAAATTGCGCTTGCTCAATCCTTGCTTCTGCCCGTAATCGATTATGCTGATGTCAGCTATGTTGACCCCACCGAGGAGCAGTTAGATAAACTTGAGCGTCTCCAAAACTTTTGCATACGATTTATATTTGGACTTCGCAAATATGATCACATTTCAGATTTTCGTACTAAGCTCAAGTGGCTGCCGATTCGTCTTCGCAGAAATACACACATTCTCACATTGTTATATAATGTTCTATTCAATCCTTGTACTCCCTTTTATCTCAAAGAACGTTCTAAGTTCCTTCATGACGCACATGTAAGGCCCTTGAGGTCGTCTGAGGATCTAACGCTAGAGATGCCGAAGCATTCCACAAATTATTTCGCCAAATCCTTTGCTGTGCAGGCTGTCCGCCTGTGGAATGGTTTACCATTAGAAATTTGAAGGGCAAAATCTCTACCTACATTTAAAAACCTAGTTAAAAATCACTATTAAGGCTGGCCGCATAGATACGTTTTCCGTATTCGTTTTCGGAATGCGTAATTTCGAATTGGAATTCCGTGAGACTAGCGCAAACGTTCGTTTTTCTTCATTCGGAATGTATCCACGTCAGTACAGTACAGATCGTGGCGAACGCACGACGATGGAGGACGACGATTTACTAGCAATTGCATGTCTGTTACTAGTAAATAAGAAAAAGAAGCGTCGTCGGTATTGGATACATCCACTAAATACTCGAAGAATCTATGAAAGTCCGTATTATTTGAAGAGAGCTAAGTTACGAGCACACCGCCAATATTAATGTTTCTGCCTCACACATTCGTGTTGCAAATTTATGCGTAACCAATACAGAGAATACGTCCGATGCGCGTGGCGCGGGCGCGTCGCGTAACTGAATAGAAATTTCCGAACGTGTGCGCCGGCACGAACAAAATGTATGCAAGCGCTGCGTTCCGCATGACGTCATTAGGGTTTTTTGAGTAGGTTTCTCCGAACGCGCCGGCTTGCACACGAAACGTATGTGCGGAATTTATTCCGTTCGAAAAAAAAGGGAATGTGTGCGTCAGTTAATGTATTTTCTACTGAATCCATGCATTCAGATGTCCGAATACGGAAAACGAATTCGGAAATCGAATGCGGAAAACGTATGTGCGGCCAGCCTTACTAACTTGTTGATTTAAGGGTTGTCTGATTTTTCGTTTCCTTTTTTTTGCTGTATCTGTTTGTTCTGAGTATGTTTATATATATTCAAAGTAATATCTATGATATATGTTTATTTATATATGTATTGTCTATGTATATATTCCATAGTATTATTAAATTGTATGTATATGTTTATTTATGTATGTATTGTCTATGTATATATTCCATAGTATTATTAAATTGTATGTATATGTTTATTTATGTATGTATTGTCTATGTATATATTCCATAGTATTATTAAATTGTATGTATATGTTTTTTATACATGTATTGTCTATGTATATATTCCATACTATTATTAAATTGTATGTATGTATTTTATTTTAAATTATCTTGCTATCCAAGTCAGCCAGTACTACACCATCGCTACGCAAAATTGCTAACATCATTCCTGTCCATCCAAAGGTAGCCTGGAAGAGATCGCACTTAGCGATACTTTTAATTAATGTACTGTTCAATTATGTATTGGTGTGCAATAAAGTATATCTAATCTAATCTAATCTAATCATCCTTGAATAGGACGAGTGGCATAGGGATGTTTGAAAGGAGTCCAAAAGTGAGCATCCGATAGAAGAATTTAGAGTAGTGTGATCGTTTTCGCCAATTATTTCATAGCCTGGATGTCTGGGAGCCCGTTAAACTTAAAACTACACTATCACTATTCTTCTCATTAACTTTTACATTATTCATTATAATCGAGCATTTTATGAACGTAATAAACCTACTGTTTCTCACTTAATGCTAACTTTTAAACAAAATTAGCCGTCATAAGCATGATACCGCTCTATACAAAATCGATGATTGCCTTTGTTCATCATTGCGATCATTTCATCATTATTGTGAGGTGCAAGTAAAACGACAGGTTCTTTCATCCGCGCACTAAAGCACCACTCGGCAACGAATACGCGCACACCTTTTTGTTGTACTTTTTTGTAGCGAACTAGCGTCGGTTTTTTGTCTCTTTTTAATTTCCTTTATGAGCTCACAATTGCCTCCATAATGATATCTTACCTTTCATTAAGACTCATTTGAGCCCCTGAATGGTGGTCTCGCCTCATAATGGGTGGAAACATTATTTGTTGTACCCTTAAGCCTTTGTGTACACATTATAACGTTCACTAGCTCTTTTCATGGGTCATTCGTGTTTGCGCACTGCTTTCTATGGCGCTTTATTAATAAGCACCCTATGCAAGGCGATAGTCGTTACGGGGCTTACTCTATGTTTTCTATATGTTCTCGCCGGTTGTTTACTGTGTGTGTTAATGGTTTTGGTACACGTGTCTACCAATTATTTTTTTTCGCTCCTGCTGTGTTTTGTTTTGAACTTCTAAAAGTTATAACGAGTAACATAGAATTTGTTTTTACAACATGCTTTTTGTAGCTAACAACATGCTTAGTAATATTTTATGTTTTGAATATCTAGTTACCTAAAAGAGTCTACTTTACGTACCTATCTATGATATATTTACACCTGTGCAAAATTGAAAGGATCTAGTTACCTAAAAGAGTCTACTTTACGTACCTATCTATGATATATTTACACCTGTGCAAAATTGAAAGGAAATACGTAATTAGCGAAATTGCCAATTATGTATTGTTGAAAACGTATTTTTAACTCTACTTGTACATCGAACTTCACAAATATAATCATCATTGTCTTGCCCTGGTCCCAATTTATTTGGGGTCGGCGCAGTATGTCCTTCTCTTCCATACTTCTCTGTCACTAGTCATCCGATCATTTACCCTTTTCTCTTTCATATCCATCCATCTTTTCCTTGGCCTTCACAAATATAATGTTTTGTATATTTCCATAAAATGAACACAAACTGCTTGTTAGAAATTCCTCGAAGTTAATGTAACAATATTTTCAAAACTTATATTTTTATGTCAATAATAATCATGAAAATATAACACCACCCGCTTTCTTTGTTCAAAGAAAACAAGTTTTCTTTGATACTGTAATGATTGATCTTTATATAGGAAGTATAAAAGAAATGGTTATATAAAATTATTTGACAACAAACCTTGACTCTATAGTGATAAATTAAGGCAAGTAAATATTATGACTATGACAGTTGATTTATTCTTAGTGTAGATTTTGAAATTTCATGACTACATTGATGACGTGAGTGTTATAAGTATAAGATTCATCGAGGGTCGCAGGTTCGAACTTAAATATGTTTTTAAGAGACAATTACTGTAGTTATTATAAACCCTATGCCAAGGGAGAGTTTACTTTTTCATTCACCGGACGCATGAAACACCCAGACTTGAAAGAATCATTTGTAAATTACAGACTTACACAGTATTGTCTTATGTGGCAATCTAAGGCAGGATTCGCAACTGACTAGGTCACTGGTGGCGCAACGCTATCCGTGCAATAATTTTTCTCTTATCATTGTTATAATATAACTAATAGCTGGCTCCAACATCAGTAATGGCTGTATTACAATTAAGCAAATCAATAGCGTACTATGCTATACTATTTCTGTATTATTCAGAACGTAGAACCTAATACGTACAATGTGCTAAGACTTCCTTTTGATATGCGTTAACTAATACCTCCTGTATAGTTCTTAACACCTTATGATTCTCTGACAACTAGGTTGTCAGAGAATAATAATTATGAAGTACCTAAACGTCAACCCATAGCACATACAGCACATACTCAGCCATTCATACTCAAGAGATTACAGTTGTGTAGGTTTGTACATCACTTTTAAAGATTTCCCTCGCGTCATAAACAAATGTATTCAAAATTGTATTCATTAGGGTTCCGTACCTGAAAAGTAAAAAACGGGACCCTATTACTTAACCTCCGCTGTCTGTCTGTCCATCTGTCTGTCCGTCTGTCTGTCTGTCTGTCACCAGGCTATATCTCATAAGCCGTGATAGCTAGAACATACATACATACATAGTCTCACGCCTATAACTCCGAAGAGGTAGGCAGAGGTGTATTTCTACACCCACTTTTCGCCAGATATACTTTAGTCCCTCTTAATAAGGGGCGTGCCTATTGCCGTACTGGGCACATTTGCAGACTCCGTGCTGCTACTGAGAATTTAGTGACAGAAAAACCCTTTATTATCCCTTAGTCGCCGCTTACGACACCCACGGGAACATAGGGGGTGGTGACACTTGTATTCTATGCCGTCAACCACGCGGCTGATAGCTAGAAAGCTGATTTTTTTACAAATTATGTATTTCCGTTGCCGCTATAACATCAAATACTAAAAATAGAAAAAAATATATTAAGGAGCGTCCTATACAGAATAAACTTGTTTTTTTTCCTCAATATTACTAACGGTAACGCTTGAAATTTTCACAAAATATATATG
This sequence comes from Euclidia mi, assembly GCA_944739405.2. Classification (NCBI taxonomy): domain Eukaryota; kingdom Metazoa; phylum Arthropoda; class Insecta; order Lepidoptera; family Erebidae; genus Euclidia; species Euclidia mi. The sequence goes on along the minus strand of OX123183.2, from coordinate 90,652,075 downwards.
TAGTTATATATTACCTTTCAAAATAAATTATTAAATAAACATAAAGTAAATATTAATGGGAATAAATAAAAAATATAACAAACGTAATTTTTAAGCATTTTTTTACTCGATCTTTCAACAGGTAGAAATTTAAAAAATAGGTTCGATCCTCAAAGATCTAAAAACCCCTTGTGTCCATTATTTCAATGTTTTAAAGTGCCTCAGAAAATAGATATTAAATGGACAGCTATCATTTAAATGAAAATAATAATAAGCTGCGTGACACATACTCTGGCATTCTGTGTAAGTTAGCTTACCTAGAAATAAAAATACCTAGTCTTAGTAAATATTCGAAACTACGCTATTTTGCTTACGATTAGGTGCTAAAAGTCAGCGATAAAGATTCGAGTGTAAAATTTATTAGAAATAGCGAACACGCAGATCTTTTAGTCGATGCACTTTCTGAAAATCAACATATTCAATTCGATGTAAGTGGATAAAATATGAATTACTTGCAACTTCATAACATTTATACGTGTGTTATTTAAGGAATCAAAAAATAACGTTTAATTTGAGTTTATTGACAAAGAAAATACATTTCAAGCAATTATGTAGCTTCACACTTTATACTATTTACAATAAAAAAGCAATTATACTATAGCTGCAAATTGTTTCCGACGCAACAAATTATTACCGGGCAATTAGCGCTGATCTTTCGTTGGGAACATACAACAACCTGACCGTACCATATGGTAACAGCTTCTTCGTATGCAGTATTGACTGGCCTGTTCGTCTATTGGTTAGTAACCCTAGCTGTCCAGCTGGAGGTAAAGTGTTCTATTCCCACTCAGGACAAACCTTTGCGTGATGAACACGATAATTTGTCAAGTAGGTATTTATAATATATAAGTAGGTATGTTGATCAGTTAGCTAGTTCCCATAGTACATACAAGCTCTGCTCAATGCAGGGTTATAATGACGATCGTATGTGAGTCGTCCGAAGATATTACATGATACTAGACTTGCCACCCGCCCCCGATTTACCTTCATTAATTTCAATTAATAGTTTTACGTTACTTTCCAAAAAAACTCTCTTCTTGCTTTTCTCTCTCCAAGGAACATACATGCCCAATTTTAGCTTCTTACGCTCAGTAGTTTCGGCTATTGTTTGTCAGTCAGTTAGTAACGCAAGAATTTTCCATATCCTTACTGATATTTATTTCGATTATATTCAAGACAACAAAACTTACTACTGTACTTGTACTTGTACTTAGTGACTTACCTACGTTCTCTAGTATTGCGGACCTCGTTAATATGATGTGCTAAAAACCACACGTGTCGCAAAAGTGCAAATATTATTTTATTCCTCACATTGCACTTCGCTTTAATGTATATATTTTTAGCAAATATGGTAAACGAAGAAAATATGAGGGTTGTTAAAACTTTATACCATTTTATGTTTCATAGCCACTTATGACCCATACTAATGCATACACTGAGCCTTTTTCCTCTCTAGAGTACGAAAGCCGGCAATGGCGTGTTTGGACACGTGCAATGTCAGGTTCCGCAGTAGCCCGTGTGTTTTTGCTCTTTGAAGGATTCAATCATATTATTCATTTTCACATAAAAAAGTTTATTTATTTATTTCAGTCTTATTCGTTGTTTGGTAAAGTTGTGAAGAGTGGGGGTAAGAGAATACGTTGGTACCAACGGCTAATAATTGACTCTACTTATCCGATATTCCACACAATCTAATAAAGTAATTAATGTTCGAACATAATATGTAAGTGAAATTAAGCTTTAAAATCGAAATCTCCCCCATTTGCAGCCTATGTCAATCATCATCGTCTATAAATTTTCACCTTCATAGTAATTGTCTCTATTCAAAATCGTGGACGGACGATCGAGGCACATGGCGATATTACAAGTATGCCTTATTTTACTAAGGAATCTTAAAAACGAGGTAATTATATCACAAAGCTAGCTCCTATTAGACTGTGGGACATTAGTGCTAATGTTTGCACCGAAACTTTTACGTAAAAATAACAACTGATACATTACAAAAGCTATATAGCCACAAATGACTTGGAGTTAGCGAAGTTATTTTTAATATTTCGTAATAATTATTGCGAAGTCTGAAAAGCTTTCATTACTTTTAAATAAAAGTCACCTTTTCGTTATAAATCATTAGGGACACGTGATGTAATCAACAGCGTTTGTTGCAGAATGTTGCCACCGTTAAAAATAAAGGAGATTTATTTAATGCTAGTATTTTACATGTAGCCAAAAACTATTTTGGCGGATACTCCAATGTAGTTATTGGTTATAACAATATATGCCCACAGGCAATAATGAGTTTATAATTTATGAGTCTTGTGATTGAATTGAAGATAATATTCATGAGTATTCACGAATATTATTTTGTTTTTAATAATACTTCTAAAGTAAAATAAAATTACGAGATAATTTGACTTGATTGTATGGCTATCAACAACGTTTAGATTTTCAATTAATAAGGCCAAAAAATTGCTGAATTTAAGCTTACTTCACAAATATTACAACCACAGTTACACCAAGTGAAGTTGATCTGATGTAATTGTAGTAACTGTGAAACAAGCCTTAGCTTTGAAAAGTATAGCGATTCTGTTAAAAAAGCCCTATATCAATTGATGGGATACTACGACCATTACTTATTTAGGTTAAAATATCAATACTATTAAGTAATAACAATTATTAATAAAATAGAACAGAACCCACAACTCTGAGTCTAGTAAGCGCTCTATCTTGGGACAGTAAAATAAAATTATCGTCAGAAGATAAATATGTTGATGTGAATGTTGTATTAAAAGAAGTACGATCGAATACCGAATCGTGACTCATTAGTAAGGGATGTCTACTTGATAAATAATTTGCTAAAGAGGAACCCAAACATCCGAAATAAGGTATTCGTAATTTTAGTTCCCCGAGAGCCAGATCGTGACGGAATAGAAAAACGCTCCGTATCGTGTTTATGTAAATAACATCCTCCGTAGTTTTCTACCTACCTCATAATTTTCTAATGATGTTGTAATGATGGGAATCTACCAAGATGTGAATATTTGACACTAACTAGTTTATTCATGTTCTGAACGTAACACAGTCATGTCCGTGTTAGTTTAACTTTTGACCGCCATACGTAGTACAATGCAAGTAGGACACGCGTTGGCTACGTTTTGGTTTGTCCTAAGAGCTGACATCACTACAAAACAAATATTAAAATCTGATTCTTTTAATACTTATGTATCATGAAACGGCAAACTGTACGTTAGTTGTTTGTTTCTTTGCTACTACTGCTCAAGTCCGCATGTATTTGTTGTCGAATTATGTTTAAATAAGTTTTGTAACTAAAATAAAGTTTATATTTTTAAATAGAAGCGAACGCCAAGTTAAAGCTAGTATTATCTGATTTTAAACTTACGCGATTTGTATACATCATACAAAATAATTAAGCGGGTCTTCTAGTATTATCTGTATAATAGTCATCGTTTATGTTGTCTAAACGTCACAAGGTAATCACTTCAAACATTTGTTGCTGATTTTTAGCAGCGGTTATACCTCAGTATACGTATACCTAGCGTACCATACATTTCAGCAGCTTCATACATACTTACTTGAGGTTTAAATGAACGCACAGTGAACGTGCATGGGGTCAACGCGTACAATAGAGGGGAAGCCCGGATATCTGCGAGCACGTTGCATAATTGGACGGAAACGCGATAGCCATTTTAACATTGCATTAACGTGCGTACAAGTAAATGCAATGTTAAATACGAAATACCATGTGAATATCAGATACCAGTGTGCAAAGTATTCTGTTTTAAATATACTTGTCATGCTTCGTAATAGGTACAATTTGTGATAGTTTGAGTTACTTACTAAACGTAGGTACGTATAGTTTGTGTATCGCACTTATTTGTGTATCATTTAAATTGTAATATTTTGCCAATAAAAATTATTATCATAGCAAAATGTTGTACTTCGTTATTGTTTCCGTTTCTCTGTGATTATGCACCTTAAGTAATACACATATTGTTATCCTGTAGATTGAACCCCTTGATTGTATATTATTAAGCATTTTAACAGCCGTTTATATCTTCCGTGGTATCATAGGTGTTTTTTTGTGATCCAAGAATAGCTGTTTTGAGACTCAAAACAACTATTATTGGATCTTATTGGTGTACGTTGGTTGAATGTCGGATAAGGCCGCGCGCACTTTGTACACGAATTCATATCGTACAGTATACGTACGATCGTGGTCGTATGAATTGAGTGCGCACACTGTATACATTTTTATTAGTCAAATGAGCAGTGTTCTAGTGATATTGGATTTGTGAAGTCTGCTTTGGTTGGAGCGCGATGAATAATCTGTAACTTCACGACAATTCTCTTTTCACTCGAAGACTGCGGTGGCGTCGTCGCTATCGTAGAACCGAATGGGTGCGTGAAATATATTTAAAAAGACGATTTTGGTGAATTTCATCATACCATGGAAGACTTATACCTATCATCACTTATACAATCACTTAGGTCCCACAAACATTTATGTTCGTGAATAAGGTTAACTAACTATTATACATCCATTTCTTATGTTAAAACATACGAATGTGTTTTAAAATTCCTACAAGTTCGGATTGTTTTCGGACGTCTGAACTACACGTACGTATAAGTACTTGGAATAACGGGATCGTTCGTATGTGTTCGTACGTGTACGCACGAGTAAAATTCGTAAGAAAACGTGTCCAAAATGCGCGCGGCCTAAGTCAATATAACCGTGGGCGATCTCTGAAAAATAAATATACACCATGCTCTAACTTGCTGCGATTTGTTGAACCACAGAAACTCGCAAAAAACACCGTTTTATTACAAGAATGATACGTGAAGCTTTTGAAATTAACAAACACCCTAATTTCAATAGGGAAGATGGTAGGAATATTCCTCCAGCCTGGGACCAACCAGGACAAAGTCACCAGAAGACATCAAGACACAGTGAGCAGATTCTGCGTAGATAGTAACACCAATAATTGAAAAATGTTCGGGTACTTTGAGATAACTTTTGAATTCAAGACAAAGACAAAATATCACCTCAGTCTGCCGTGACCACGGTTCCTGTAAAGAAACTGAAACGTCATCTAGTAATAATTAAAAAATGTAGTTTTAGATTGTTCGGTTTAAATGTAAATTAACTAAAACCAATATATCGCGATAGAATCCGTAAGTCGTAGTTTGATTTCAGAAGTAATACCTACTTACTTTCTTCCTTTTTGTGTAATATTGTTCGAAACTTCAAAAGCCGTGTAAAATCAGACAAAATGCTTCATATACTCAGTCCGATATCTCCTAAGATATTTCCTGTATAATACCTGTTATATGGAACGTTATTATTATTGTTACATAAATTACCTAGATATCCTGCGAGGTTATGCTGTAATTACCACAGCTGTCTGGCAGCTGATTGTGTACTCGTATCCATTGTCAGTGTGTTTACTTGGTGCTTAGCTCCTTCCTACAATATTAGATATACGATCAACATAGTATATACCTAACTAATATTCAAATACAGTGGCGCATCGAAGGATCCGTACAAAATTGTATGTAAAACGATCCGTACATGAATGTAGACCATGAAAAGATTTTACACCTATGTGTGGACGTTATTTAGGTATTATGTGTCATGTTCAAGTCAATAATTCTACGTTCGATTACATAAAGGTACCAAACTTTGCCCCTTAACAAGTTTCATAGATTAGGTTCTAGAAAACGAGTGGTACTTTTGAGACTTTTTAATTTTGGCTATATTATGCATGTATAGTCACATAAAAACATATCCTTTTATTCAGCCAATAGTTTTTCAGCACCAAGAAATCTTAGATTTAAGTACTCTATACTTATTTATTTTGATAATTTTACGCAGTTTAGTAAAAAAAAGATCTGATAGACAAAAAACGGACGGGAAAACATAGTCAGATAGGCAAAAGAAATAGTCTGACTAAGGTTTGGACGGTCAGCAAAGTGATTCCAAATATTTTATCGTATTTCTGTAAGATACGCAACCATAAACATTTTACCAAAAAAATATTATATCATAATATAACCAATTTAAGAGACAAATCGGAAAAATATAACGAAGTCACCACATCGCAAAACACTATGTTATACCTGGTTACTCAATACAATTCGGAAAAAGGCGAACTTTTTAAGGGATAAGGCAGAGTGGCAAAGTCGAGATGTAACGCTTTCAGACGATCTTGAAGACGCGGCAAAGATGAATGGCTTTCAATATGAAATTGAATTCCGCGGTTCATTGCTTTTCAATTTGTTCGAGGTAACGTTCGCCAGCGTTTACCCCCGATACCCCGCAAGGTGCCAGTGTATTACTCAATAGGTGCCATGCCTTACTTGCGAACACGAGGATAAAATAGAAAAACGATTAGCGATAAATTCTGAACATGCACTAACTGTCCGCCTACGCTTTACACGTGAAATTGAAACTAAATGTCGTCTACAGAAATACTAACTTTGTTACCGTTTAAGTTTCTTTGTTCAGTGACTGAGCATCACTATAATTGCATAAAGCACTTGCACAAAACGTATTGTGATAAACAAGATCGCTTTGTAGAACTGTGCATAGAGGCTTACCCAGTATTCCTTTTAAAAAAGTATTTTTAAAAAGGAGCGGCTGCCATTGCTCTCTTTATTTGTGTATTTAATTTTAAAGTTTCTATTCAAAGATACAACAACATTGTTCTATTAATTTTCTTTTGAAAAAGGCATATAATAAGCATTTTTAATATCAAAGGTGAACTTAACCCGTGGTAAGTCGACTCTAATGATAATGAATCGCAGAGGATCGTTTGTATTTTCAATCTTAAAGATATTTGCTTTAGTCGCGCAATTATCACAACAAAGTGTAGCTCAAAAATATTCAATAGCCCCATTCACAGCTTAGCAAGCGACAATAATTAAAGGCACTGAAAATTAATCATCTTTTGTGTTACTAAGTAAATCAGGAAATTATTAAAATATTTCATTTCAAAAGGTTTAGGGAGGTCCTTATTTGAGCAGCTGAATTTAACGGCAATATTTTTAAATGAATGTATATTCTAATAATGGTAAAGGTGAAGTTTAATATAACGCAGGTTTTAAAAAATCCCCCAATTTCAGAAGTTCCCCTGTTTTTCCATAACCATTATCCGTACTTCCATACCTAACTCCATCTATAAGATGTACGTACGCATGTAAGATATATATACAGAACTAATTTGGGCTCAAACCGTTAAGATTTTCATTATTCCAAACATTTACGGAGGGGAACATTGGGTCCTGCTATAATCGTTGAATCGTATTAACATTACAACTGTCCACGAGACGCCAGATGCTTCAAACAACTTTATTTCATTATTCGGAGCCCTTGCTATGCGCGTGTGTTTTACTGTAAGTATTGTCTTATCTGTGGTTTTACTAACTGTTCTGATACCAATTTGAACTATCTACTGTTTTATGTTTTGAATTTTTCTATGCTAATGTTGTCTAGCAGTACTTAAATTAAATTTCATGAGTTTCGTTTTAGTTCTTATGCAGGTATAAAATTACAAACTTAAATAAATTACGCTGCAGATCTGTGTAAGACATTTCGTCGTCCTCGGGACTTACAAGGCGGACTTTACTTGTACGTTTTGAGAGTACGTTGGTAGCTGTATCTCTTCCGAGACTCCTTTACTTTAGCAGACCTAAGCTTTATTGGTATGCTCCTTGGCTTATGAAAGTCATTGCGACGAAACCGTAGCAAATGAAAAAATAAACCTAGAACCGCAATTAACGTTTTAAATTAACTCCAAAACCCATAGTAGCGGAAAGTTGACTTAAAAATGGTATTGAAGATTGTTTTCTTTTTTGACACTCAAACTTTGTTTGTTCAATCAGGGCACCCTCTAATGCAACGTGAAAACTCGTATAGAATAACATGTTCAGTCTAAAACGTGCTGCAAAAGAATATTCGTTCCGAATTCCATACACAATGGTTTTTAATCTCTAAGTTGATGTTCCATTTTGAAGTAAAACAAGAATATGCATGTTCAAACAGATATAACATTACTCGCTATTCGAGAATATATATATATACAGTTAGTACTTGTCTAAAACCAAACCAGTGCGGTATATTTTGTCAAAGCCGCTTTGACTCGGATTTTCTAAGGTATACTCGGCTATTGTGAAAAGCATTATAGGTAACTGCACTCCGGAGTTTTATTTGCAATTGTTTTATACAGTCAGGGCCGGCCTTAGCCATCCAGGCGCCCCGGGCGAACCATTCATTTGGCGCCCCCCTATTTAGGGTTCCGTGGTCAAAATGGCAAAACACGCAACCCTTATGAATGCGCCATGTCTGTCTGTCCGTCCATATGTCTCAACCACTTTATTGACATTTGAAAATTAGTAGGTAGATGTATTCTGTGAAACGCTTCATGATCCAGCGTAACGGCAATAGGCTCGCCCCTTCTTGCGTGGGACCTAAAATACATAACCTGGCGAAATGGGGGTTCAATACTACACTTCTACCAAACTCCTCCGGTATTGCAGGCGTGAGGCTATATAAAAATAAAGTTTCGATGGAATCAAAGGCTTCTCGTAGTCCACAAGAGCCAAGCGGCTACACCGTCTTCCCCGGGAGCCTTTACTAAGCTGCCTGAGAGGTGCACTGATTCACTCGACATCTACGTCTGGGAAATTTTCAACTATTAAATAGCTAGTAAGTAGGGCTCCGGTTGGTTAGTGGTGGAGGCATCGGTGCATGCGCAGCATACAAATATTCGCAGAAGTATTAAACACTACTATTAAACAGCAAGTATCTATAGTATCACTACTCGAGGTAGTCATCTTTGTCAGATGAGTCTTTCCCAGTACTTTCGCGAAGACTTTGGACCACGGATTTTGCACAATCGCCTCCTATGAGTTCTCTCTCTCAGTTTCGCCGCGCTCCAGATCTCTACATGGTGAATAAGGGTAATAATTTAACAAGGCTGCCTCTGGTATTTCCTGTCGCATTAGTTCCAGAAGATCATTTGAAAGTTTAGATTTCCCAACAAATCATATTTTCCAAATGTGCCTTATTCCTAGTTGATGTACAGTACCGACTATGCGCTTAAGTCCTCATCTAGGTATCTATTCGTTACATGGTTGAACGCGCTAATCTCAGGAGTAACTGCAATGGTGTGATTGGAATTATTACTTTTGTGTATATCATCATGTTATACGGCTGTATAACATCAGCGTGATGCTAAACATGATTCTCCACGCGATAACCCTAATTCAGTGCAAGGTACCTACTCTACCTGGGTCCAGACGTTGCAGATCTCAGTTGTCACAGACAGTTTTTTGTCGAGATAACCACGTCACCATAGGGTCATAAGCTTACATCCTGAAGTCAAATAGGCAGCCCGCCCGATACAAGGGTTATCGTGACTTTCCACTCTTTTCCAGCCATCAGCTGAGTTCCTTGTCTGTAGCTAGGTTCAATCGATGTTGGCAGCTATCTATAGCCTGAGCAGGCATAATATGGCCTAGGCGCCGTATTTTTTTGGCACTTTTCATGGCAGGCTTTGCCCATAATCACCACGTTGGATATTATGCAGGTTGGCAACTACAGTAAGATCGTTACCTGCACAAAGGAATGAAAAAAACGTCTATGACTTTAGCTTTAATTAAAAAGATACCTGTTTGTCAGGGAGATAAATTCTTTAATTAAATCTTTTATTTCCGATGGTCAACCTAGCGCCTATTGCGATTCTTTCACTCACTTTACCATACTCCGCTATTCATAGTACATCTACTATTTCATAGCATTTTACTACAACCCTCTAGGCATCTTTAAAAATCCTATAAACGGACACATTTAGTGTACCCTTTAACCCCGCACTTGACTAGGCCCGGGCGCCTGTGGCGCCCCTGGATCCTGGCGCCCCGGGCGACCGCCCCGGTTGGCCTCCCCTTAAAGCCGCTACTGTATACAGTAGCAATATTTGCTGTTCTAATAATGTTATATCCTATATTGCTTACCTATTTACCTACGTGCGAATTTTAGTGATAGAAGTCTCACAAAAAATTTGCTCTTCTAAGTATCTTTTTATAAAATAATATAAAAATATATAATTCAACCTATGATTAGTTTTTGATTGTAACAGTCGGTCCTTTATCATACAGCCTTTCACAGTCCATTGCTGACCATGGGCCTCTCCTATTTTGCGTTAATATAGCATTCAGATTCAATAGGAGCATTTGGCCTACTGTACTACGCTGGTCAGATCGGTTGGTTTGATGACGAGTTGCTGTCTTTGTGCAAATATACTTTTTGCTTCGAGTATTTTTTTTAGTTGCCTCATGTGACACCCACAGTATGAAATGTATTTATGACACTTTCTATTCTTAATGTGTCATCACCTGGACAATGATGCCCTTAAGTAAGGCTCTTAAGGTTAAATTAAAACTCAAATATTGCTACTGGAATTGTCCCTTAAGAAAACGATTACAGAGCAATACCGACTTGAAATTCAGGTCGAATGAAATAATAACACTAAAAATAACATAAACCACCACCATTTTTGATAATTATAAATAATCATCAAAAATGGTCGCCTAATGTAAAGAAATAAATGTTTAAAGGCGATGTAAACTATTAACGTAACCTTATTGCTCCAAAAACGGTCCATTATCAGGGTAAATGGTAAATGCATTTTAGTACAGAGTGGTTTTCATCTAACGTGCTCCAAGTGACCATAATTTAATTCTTCAATAGTAATAGGAGTTGATAGTGGAAGTGCACCGATCTTTGTAATATTTGCTCCACTTTATTGATCAGATAATGTAATTTGGTTCGCAATTTAGACAAGCTTTTTTTACTAGCTTTTTACTTTATCCGTATATATTAATGTCACTTCATCGTGTCAGCCTTGTGACGTTCACTGCTGGACATAGGCCAATATTTCCATCCAAAGGTTGCCTGGTAGAGATCGCTTTAAGCGATAAGGCCGCCCTTTGTACTTTACCTAATATATAAGATTTCTATAATGTTGATACTGGTGTACAATAAAGTTTAAATAAATAAATAAATAAATATATATTGATGTAGTAGCAGTCAGCTAGATACCGGCTCACGTAATTAATAACATAAAAAGGTATTGTCGGCTATTTAATACAGCGCCGAACCCTAGATGAAAATAATACAGCAAATTATTTTCATCTAGGGTTACCACTTGGCTACATTAATTTGATTTAAATTAAAACTCATGACAATATTCATTGATTTTGTGTGGTATTGATTTAGTAATGAGTGATCGCGACTGCTCCACCAGAGGTCGTGGGTTCGATTCTCACCTTTTGATTTCTAATTCTTTGTGTGATCAGTACGTCTATAATTTGTATGTACTTAAACATATGTATATAGGTGTATTTAACAGTATCTGTAATGTAACCAGTACAATACAGATTCTGTTTAGCTTAGAATCAGGTAACCGCGGGTAAGTTTTCACAAAATGTCTTACTTTGATAAATCTGCTACTCTACCAGACCTTCTCATAGCTAATTCGTATAAGATATTGTCAGCCAGTTGCTTGGCCTAAAAATATTAACAAAATCACATATCAAATCACCAATTTATTCACACTTTTCCTATGCTAGGTGGTTCATGAAGAGCCATTAATTTCTTAGATTAGAGTTTAGATTTTCAAGTCTGACGTTGTTTATGGTTGCACTAACACGCTTAAATAACTATAATCGTACCAATACACGTTGACTTGTATACATAAATATTATTAATATACCCATCACAAGTCAGTAATGACTATGCTAACTCAACTATAATCGTACCAATACACGTCGACTTGTATACATAAATATTATTAATATACCCATCACAAGTCAGTAATGACTATGCTAACTCAACTATAATCGTACCAATACACGTCGACTTGTATACATAAATATTATTAATATACCCATCACAAGTCAGTAATGACTATGCTAACTCAACTATAATCGTACCAATACACGTTGACTTGTATACATAAATATTATTAATATACCCATCACAAGTCAGTAATGACTATGCTAACTCCATAATATTTAGTTTTCACCATAACGTTATCGAGAACTGCCTCAGTAAACAATTTCGTTAAGATTTAATGCGACATACCGTGAGTGGCGGCAACTAATTCGTCGGTTTCATTTAAATTCACAACCCTATTAAAATTATACTACATTTTTCTTTCTAAGTTTCGCAGTGAAAAATTCACTTTTGAAGTGGATTTGTTGTATTTTACAAGCTGTTTATTATGTGTGTTTTGCGTCAGTATTCTCTATGGGCTTTACAGCGTAGATTATGATACAGAATGAGTAAAGTTTCTATTGTTAAGCGTGGCCATAAACTAACACAAAACAATTGTTAGCTGTTGTAGTGTGTGCAGTCGCGAGCGCGTGTAACAAATTGCCTTTATACTGCACTCCTTGTTAACGTAAAACATAATTAGCAATACCCAACGACTCCACATTCATCTGCTATACCGAATTGTTTTACATGTCGTGCCAATTTATGTCTCTGTCTACTCATTATAAAGTGAATGTTGTCTATTTATTCGCAGCGAGTAGTTTGTCAGTGATAAGATTGCCGTATTGCCTTGCCTAATTCTTGAGTTAACCGCGATAATCTATATGGATTCAACGTTTTTTGGATTAATCATCAAAGCTCTTTTTATAATAGCAGTTACCGTCCAAGACATAATTTGGCGCAAAAAGGTATTTTACCTTATAAATTGTCACACTATAGGCAGGTTTATTTACCCTAAATTCTGTTAATTTTATAAAGTTGTAACGATAATAAAGAATGAAGATTTATCTTAAATTTCATTTACTTAGGCAACGAGTTTTCACCGAATTGCCAGCGGAATCAAATATTCTGTTCAAATTTAGCTTGTGACGGAGGATCTCAGGTACGATGTCGGGGTTCAAGAGAAACACTGCTAGGCTGAACAGGTTCTTTATTATGTCTCACTACCGGTTACATACAGTATGACCGAACTAGGTAAGCACTGGCCTGAGGGCTGGAGTGTAGACTCCTGCTGGCTGCTCTCCGACGCTCGCAGGGTAGCCTGCTCGTAGGGTCGCCGGTGAGCTGGCCGAAGTGTACGCTGCGCAGGCAGCTCGGTGGTCGAGGTGTAGGCTGAGTGGAGGCTCAGGCGATGCAGCCGATGTGGGCCGAGCGGTAAGGCTCAGGCGTAAATGGTGCAGTCAGGCGTCCGTGGCCTGGCTGTAGGAGGCTCGTAGGTTGGAGCTGATGCGTTGGCGGCGGCTGGTAGCAGCACGGCGCCAGCAGCTTGTGGCTTGTAGCACGTAGGATGAATCGTGGCCCGTAGGAAGAACTGGAAATAGCTTACCCCCAGCGGGACAGTAGATAGGAATAATCGATTTTAAACTTTCGCGATTTGTATACATCATACAATTTAATTTAAACGGGTCTTATTCGCGATATATTTAATTAATTTAAGGTATAAAAACCTATGTTTTACCGACGTTTCGGCCGTCTTACAACAGCCTTGGTCGCGGCAGGACTGATGTCATCTCAGCGTCGTCCTTGTGAAGCGCGGGTTTCAGCAGCTACCCTCACTTGTTTTTTATTTTTATTTTTATCCGAACTGTCGGTACGTCGACACACAACACTTATAACGTCTACACACTGATGAGCTGTGTTACTGCGGCGGGGTTTACATTTGTTGATTACTGGATTCCAAGTTGTAGACAGTCTGTATCCATCTTCCCGGTTGACATTTTTATTCTGTCTGGTTGTTTTTTGATTTCAACCGCTTCACGTACTATCCTGGAGTAATAGTGACGATCGGTAGATAAGACCTTGGGTTGATGTAATTCGATCCAGTGGTTTGTTCCAGACTCCAACAAATGCTCAGCTATGGCAAACTTGTTAATTTGTCGGTTTTTTACAGCTGCGATATGTTCCTTGACCCTTTCAGCGATGGTTCGTTTGGTCTGTCCGATATAGGAACTACCACAACTGCAGTCGACCTTGTAGACGCCAGGTGTTTGTAGAGGAATGACATCCTTCGGGGTGCGCAGATTGTGTGCTACCTTGGAGAGCGGACTATATACAGTCTTTATGGAGTATTTCTGTAGTACTGTTCCAACTTTGTCCGTCACTCTCTTTATGTAAGGCATGTAAGCCGGTACTCTGCTTACTTCTGATTTACGGTCCTTCCTCTTCAGACGTTGTATCTTCTTGTTGAATCCGTTGCACCTAAGTACCTCCTGGACATGTGAAAGCTCACTGTTCAAATGTTCAGGGTCACAGAGGTCATACGCTCTGTTTACTAGTGAAGTTACTACGGATTCCAAGTGTCGCGGGTGATGATGCGAGTAAGCGTTGAGATACCTATCTGTGTGTGTCGGTTTTCTATAAACGGTGTGTCCCAAGGTACCGTTTTCCCTCACTGTCACTTTTACGTCGAGAAAGGGTAACGACCCGTCTGCCTCCATTTCAAATGTAAACCTAATATTACCTTCCCGAGCCGATCGTTTATCATACCGTCCATCGGATAGCTTGGATGATGTAGTGTCTAAACTTCCTAACTTCCTCTTGATTGAGTTCTTAAGTAAATGCTAAAGAAAATAATAACAATTCTGTTTATGTTTACCGATAGTTACTAGGAACTTTGATATATCACAATATTGTATTGCGTGAAATTGTTAAATTAATTATAAATAAACCTTCGTTATTCAGTTCTAAATTAATGCTATTATTTATACCTATATCTTAATGGTCATCATCATTTAAATAAAACGAAATGACTAGTCCTGACCGACTTATAATCTTAGAATCTAGGTAGACTTCCGAAGCAGGAAGCATGAAATTTAAGTTGTAAGCATAAAATTACTCTATCTAGTCATTAAAATGGGCTTGGGCAGTCATCTGGCTAGGTGTGGTGACGACAGGTGGAGTAGGGCCGTAACAGAATGGCGGCCACGAATGAGGAAAAGAAGTGTCGGACGTTCCTTAGCAAGATGGACCGACGATATTATTGTGATCGCGAGCCGAATCTGGACCAGATCGGCAGAAGATCGAGGGAAGTGGCAAGAACAAAGAGAGGCCTTTGTACAGCAGTGGACACAATAGGGCTGTGGATTATGATTATGGCTTGTGCAACTACTGAGGAATGATTGGAGGTCACCCATCCAAGTGGGGACCTTTGCAAGCAGTATTTTCCTTTTCCGATCGCCAAGTCAAGTCACGCTATGAACGCTACTACACTGAGCTAATGGTGCCTATATTTAATTATTAACGCAGTGTTCCGAGTAAGCGCAATCTCTACGTACATACATTGTACCTTTACTGCAATGCGTTTGCACGCGCATCAAAGCAATCTTGCTATCTGAATTTCAGGAAATTCGAGTACTGTATATGTATGTACTT
Organism: Euclidia mi; assembly: GCA_944739405.2. NCBI lineage: Eukaryota > Metazoa > Arthropoda > Insecta > Lepidoptera > Erebidae > Euclidia > Euclidia mi. The sequence continues at coordinate 90,636,594 of OX123183.2, read as the reverse complement.
TGTGTATACGAATAGTTATCTATACATCAAGTAAACATTTGTAACATAAATAAACCTGTTTTATTTGTTAAAGCTGTGCAATTTTAATGAGTAACATTTGTGATTTGCGAAATTTAAACCAGCAAAATATGTTCATATTTTCATATATTTGTCTTCACAGTGCAATTCCAAAATAACTTATTCTCTGTTTCTTGGGGCAGGTGGTAGGGGTGTATATGACTTTACTCACATCAGACCCCCAAAAATCACCGCAGTGTACATTGAGGTCCCATAGCGTCAGAGCCACGCTAATCTCTGTTAGCATGCTTTGCTGTATCTTTCATATTTTGGCTTGCAAATATGCTTGATTTAATTCGTTGTAGTCAGCAAACATGTAGTCGTGAGATTGATTGATTATTACATGATTGAGTGATTATATGGAAGTAGACTAATCCCGCGACTCCGCCCGCCCGCGTGAGACTAAGTTATCGCAGCAAAAAGTAGGCTATGTCACTCTCAAGCCTCTTACTCATAATCCATGCCATGACATAGCTCCGTTGCATGAAAGAAGGAAAAACAACCAAACACTTTCGTATTTATAATAATAATATGGATATCAAGAAACAAAAACTGAATAAAAATTATCTAAAAATATTGGCTTTGTCTACAAGAATTAAAAATCTTCCACGCAGTCTCATTCTACATATTCTTTAAAACGGATTGGGTACAAGACATATGCTTCACCCTGATTATAAATTGTTTCTGAAAAATACGACGTGACGAGTGTACCTACTACTACACATCATGATGATTTCTTTTTTGCTTTAAAGACCAAAGTAAAGCACAACATGCAATATTGGATAAAGAACAGCTCGACTTATATTATTATTTATATATAAATAATTGAGGCATTTTTAATCATTTATGGAAATCAAACCCATAATCCGCAGGACAATAAAGCTACAGATACCATCTAAAAGACCTAGCTTTCAATAGCACAAAACTACATAAATTCACAAAAAAATGTATTATTTTTTAAGGCTGTAACTTTTTACAGCAGCACTTCGTGTAACGAGACGTTATGTATAATGCTACACAGTTAAGCAGGACTTTTTTGCTTTTATACTGAGATGGACTACTGTGCTAAAAGTATTTTTTTATTCATATTTATATTTTAAACATAACATACTTTTTGATTTAGAAGTTGGTCCACTGGATGTTCAATTTTCTATTTTAAATATGTAGAACAATTGTAAACATAACGTTCCATTTGACATTAATTAAACAACACACATTAATCAAACAAATGGATCGTAAATCCATTTGTCCGGTCAAGAATGGTTGGGTGGCGGTGAAATATCCAAAATATTATGAATCATGACTAATAGTGCGGATAATAATATACAAAACACTAAACTTCGCCCAAGGATCCGCCTGCGTGGATTAAACACTTAAACATTTCTCAGGAATGACACTACCTATTGGTGAAAACCGATCAAAACCCGTTCGATAATTTTTTTAATTTTTCGCTTTTAAAGGGACAGAAATAACGAAAAGAAAAATTGATTTTATAATAATTATATAGATTGACGAATTATCTGAACATTTAACGAGTTGAACCGATTACCGCAGAACAGCAATTGGCCAGATCTATAGTACCCACTCGAACACGCCGTTAATATATGATTTATTTCAAGAGTACATTAGAAGTAAACAGCTAGTATGCATCTATCACCATCATACATATTTATATTTATAACAGTTGCTGTGAGCAAACGAATATATTCCGATTGAACAAAACATCCAATTTACAGAAGCGTTTTTAAATCACAATAATCTACGTATTTAATACTCTTTGAAAGTGGGTACGATATTATTTAATAAGCCTTTGTTCGGATTCTACTTTATGTTTTATTACTTTCGAACAACAAACAGTAATAGAGATAATACACACAATAGGTGGCGACCCAGTTACTTGAGTTAAAAAAAATGCGCTTCTAATATGCCGCTATTATTGAACAGCTATTGTTCTGTTATTTGAATAGTCTACTGTTCTAGATAGATGAGAAGTTTTATATATGCATTATAACGAGATAAAAAGTATAGTAACCAAAAATACAATGTTTTGCGTATATTGGAATGCAAAATTGGAACGCCGATATGAGAATATGAATAGGTTTTGTTTTTAGTTCTGCTATATGCTGCACTGTAATCATATTTCCGAATAAATATAGAATTTTTTCTCTTTGATAAAAAATTCTGTGTTCTACATTCTTATCATAGGTTTAATGATGCACTCGATTATATCATCATCATCATCAGCCTTTAACAGTCCACTGCTGGACTTGGCCTCTCCTTTGAAAGGAGGAATTGGCCTACTATACCACGCTGGCCAAACGGGTTTATATAGGGTTTGTATCAAGTTTTCCACACCGTATCTGCAAGTGCCAATGATGCTCCTGAAGCCAGAGTTAGCCTGTGGCGTGGAAAATTCTCCCTGCCGTCCTTTATCACACCAGCAGAAAAGTTACCACCGGGAGCCAAACTGCCTTGGCCAACCTGGAAGGCACTCAACAGGTTGCGTACCCAGGTTGGCCGATGTAAAGACAATATGTCAAAGTGGGGGTATATAGATACAAGTGCGAATAGATGTGACTGCGGCGTATCACCACAGACAATGGATCATCTGCTGTCGTGCCCGGTGAACCCAGAATCGTGCACACTGGATGACCTGTATCAGGCGACACCAAATGCCATCAGCGTTGCTGAAAACTGGTCCAAAATTTTATAAAATGTGTTGACATCGACACGATAAGTAAGTAAGTAATCAAGGTTTCCTTCTCTTACAGTGCTGTTCTCTGCATAATATGCTCCCTCTGTCGGCTCTTACGACACCCATGGGATTATATGGGGTAGTGACATTTCGTATTCTTAATCCGTCACCACACGGACGATTATATGCATACTTTATATTCATAATGCAAGTATTACTACGTGCTTTAAACATAAATCTTAATGTAGCATGAGTACATTGCAGGCATAAAAAGTCAGAATAGATGTACCTACCTACTGCTCTATATTCTAGTGCAGGGCAGATGGGTGCACTTCTTGTTCACATTTTGCAAGCTTTACAAATACATGACTTGCGAACAAAATAGCTGTGATATTATATTTATAGATAGCAGTTTAGTTTAAAAAAAATCTCAGCGACACTTCCAATGATATTTATTGTCCTGTAGAACCATGCCATTAGGAGTGTTATGCCTGAAAATCATCTATAAAGATATAATTATTATCATGTGCATAGCGCAATAATACAAATTTAATAATTACATTAAATGCCTACAGTGTACGCCCTAATAATTACATTACATGCCTACAGTGTACGCCCATACAGCGATTTTGGAACAACACAGCCAATATCATATTACCAATGAATTGCGGTACCAGGTATTAGCAGCAATTCGTTATTATATAACAAATATTGGTTTATAATTGCTCTACTATCTCCTTCGGGTGCACAGTACAGATTCATGTTTACTTATAGTCCTAATTGCTACCAAAACAAGAGATTTCCTGTTAAAATATTTAGAAAGTTTAGTTTTCCAAATTTTAAATATGAAAAAGAGTACGTCTGATAAAAAATGTTATTGGTAACCATTATGTTTGGACATCATGATAGCCCCGCGTGATATGAATATTGCTGCAAGCATTATCGAACATGTTATTTAGTAGGCTATACATATTGAATTTATCACAGTGACAGTTACCCAAGTGTGTGCTTCATGTTATAAAATGCGAGTGCAACTCTCTATCGAGCAATTAACTTCGCAATCAAGATCCCGTAGGATAATCCCGTGATTCCCGTGAACGTATTCCATGGTAAGGGATCTCGATGTCAAAATCAACGCTTTCCGTTCCATTTCTCCGTTTCGTTATTTTCAAGCTCGCTTGATCCCGAACATTCCTTAACGCGATGCAATTTTCTTACTCAGAGCTACTTTCGACGTAGAGTGGTTAAAACAATTTGGTCTTTCAGTGAAACTTAAATAAGTAGAAATATTTTTACTTGAATATTTTGACGGTAGCTTTAATTGTATTGGTTTGATAAACTTTTCTGCGCGTCGCTGTGATTAGTTTAGGTGCTTTGACGAATATATATGACGTATGAAGATTTGATTGAGTTATGTACGGAATGTTATTTCTATAGTGCAAGTGTTTACTATTTAGAGATTGGTTTTATGATTCTCTATGACTGAATAACTTTTACTATTAATTGAAGGCTGACGCGATATTATGTTTCAGTGCATAAGTATACAGAATTTAACATATTCTGATTAAAATTTTGAATGTTGTTGTTAATTTTAACATAGTGGCCTATCCTATTTACAATTCAAAATTATGGTTACCTACTGTCTATCTGACATTTTTTATATTCAAATAAACAAAGTTAATAAGCCAATAATGGCTGCTCGCTTTTTATACCTGGCACCACTATTGAAGTATTTCTAGCTACGATGTGTAATTGATTCCAAGTAAAGATAGTTAGCTACTAATTTAGGAACATATTATAATATTCACTTGCCATGAAGGAAAGCTTTTTAAATTACGGCACCTTATTAAGTATCATATTTTAACTTTGAAAGATTATTTTTCTGCTTCTTAGACAAATGTGCCTACTGCCCGGCAGAAGTCTCTTTTCAGGTCAAGGTACCAAGACACAAGACATCACATCGCAGCATTTTGCGGGGCTCGTTATGAAACAATATGGTATCGCAAAGATCTACGTGCTTTTGTTTAGAAAACTTAGCGTTTCTTTATATTTCTGTATTTTTCGCTATTTTTTAACGTATAAGGAACGTTGTAAATATTTCAGAAGAAACTTAAAATTACACAAAAATTATGTGCTCGTAGTAATGACACAGAATTATTAATGTAATAAATAATTCTGTGTCATTACTTGTAACTCAAGATGTGCGGTAACAGTGTTAATTGAGAGCTTTTTTTTGTGTCGGGTTGGAAAATCCTCATGTAGTCCCGCCGCCCTGGGGTAAGGCCGAAGGGGACTGTCAGACTCTTACTGACTAAAAACCAAGCTGTGTTTCTCATGTACCCATATGTCGGAGGGTCGGGTATCACCGAAGCATTCCTCGCAACCCCCCGACGGTCAGGCGAGCCCCGAACAAAACCACCTTGGCGGCGGATGAAGGTGTTGGACTCTGCCGCCAAAACACCCAGCGGCCGCAGAGGATAAGAAGGACGGCAACCTGGCAACACCGCATCTCCTCTTTCTCTGCGGCCCCACCGCGACGCAACAATAGTGCGCCCCCATTTGGTCGCGGGAGATAGGGCGCGCAGCAACGCAACACCGACACGACTCTCCTCCCGCGACCGCGCCCGACTGCGAGGGACAGACAGAACTGTCCCCTGCACCCGCACCGCGCAGGCCCCTCCAAGCCCATGCGGAGCGTCCACTAACAGGATCTTTCTTAGCTTCACCGCGGGTGTCAAAGCCACGGTTACTGAGCCCCCCACCACGACAAGGTAAAGATCCCACGGGGAGGAGTGTTAATTGAGAGCTGAAATACGAAACGTTTCAAGGTTGAGTACCGTTAATTTAAATTTGATATGTTACGAATCCTGCGTGAAGATATATTGTTATTTGATTGTGTGTAAACGGTAATATTGTTTTTCTTATTTAACTTGTTTAACAGCAACAATTACTATTTTTTACAGAGAGGCAAAATACTTATTTCTGTAATGTGTTTATTTAGTCCTTCACTTCAATACTAATTAGATAAGTACATTCGTTATATTTAAACACTTTAGATAAAAATGAAACCTAATACTAACCTACGAAAAAATAAAGAAGAAACGAGAAAAATAATAGATATATAGATACATACATGCTATAATGCGTCCAAAAATTCCTCCGCAACGCTGTCAACTGGTAGCGTGCCCAGAAGACTGGCAGCATTGCCACGTTGGATGGCAATGCTTAAAATAGGCCAGCCTTCTAGTCATACGAAGCATCGATCAGCCTTTTTGCTAATTCTCTGTATAGAGTACGAGCACCTGGGCCCCATGGCCTCAGCATTTCTAATATGTAACGGCTCAAATAATTCCTTATTAGATTTTTGTATTTACGCCGTTTGAGGGTCCCGCCGATGCAACAGCGCCAGCTGATCCAGCTGTGCTCAGAAGATGTGACGGCGCAGGGGTATCGACGCAGGTTGCGTCCCACACCACAGGCCTACCCATCTTATAATAATAATAAAAGTAATAATGACATACCTTCTGCTCTTTTATGTAAGTGTACTTAGCAAATCATTGTCTAGTTCTATAGCTCCTGATACTTTTAAAAAATAGTTCTGCCATTTTTACCTTTAAAACATCACTAAATGATCTGCTGACTTCACGTAGCACAGCATTGGCTGCTGCCAATGCTGATCTGCTGATCAAATATAAGAGTGAGTTCTTCCTACTTTATTAAAATTTGCTTTGTTTCTTTATATTGTTTAGGATAGATATAAATTTCTTTATTAATTTTATTATATAATTGAGCAGATCGTTTGCCAAACTGAATACTGGAAAACTTTGTTTTGGTTCTAGGGATTAGGGCTATTAAATCCTTCCGCCTCTTAGTCACAATATTCGCATTATAAGGAATAGATTTATGAAATTTTAATACTGTTTGGAGAATGTAGAGTTTTCTTACAGAGAGTAAACCACATAGCTGATAGTAGAAGTACGGAATTTCATCTTCTTAAAATACATTACCTTTATCAAGGAACGTTCTATTTCCAAGAACTTAGTTTTTCCGGCACCGCCCCAAATAGGAATGCAGTAAGTTAATATAGATTGTACTAGAGCAAAGTATACCTCATTCAGAATATTTCTATTTCTATTAGTAAGTTTATTTGTAGTCGAGCTTTGTGGTATCACATGTCTTAGTGATTTAAAAATCCAGCTAAGTTTCCTAACCCTATTGGTGACCTGCTCTATGTGAGGGTACCAGGACAATCTTTAGTCAACTACAACGCCGAGATATTTTGTTTGATTAACGTTTTTTATTAATGGACAGTTGCAATTTTTGTTGTTAATATCACGACATGAGTGTATTTTAATCCCAAAGCTATCATTTGGAATTGTGCGAGTACTTATACCGAAATTAATAACATTCGTTTTGTTTGTGTTAAGTGTGCAGTAAGGGCCTGGTCACCAGATCGGTCTAAGGCCTCCCCCACATTAGGTGCGCGCATTCCTCGGGCGTGTGAGAAGCGCGAGTGCCGCGCGCGCGACGCGAGCGCGCTCCGTAAGCGTCGCTCGCCTTGAAGTTTAACCCCCTTCAAGTAGCGGGCGGTGGGGATAGCGGGCGGAGGGGTAGGAACGCGACTCCAGCGCCGCGTGCGCGCCGCGCGTGCGCCGTCTGCACTCTTCACACAAGCCGCAGGGGAGCAAAATGCGACGCTCACGCAGCGCGCTCGCGACGCGCGCGCGGCGCCCACGTTTCTTACACGCCCGAAGAATTGCGCACGCCTAATGTGGGGTCAGCCTAAGCGGCGAGCAGCGTGGCAGGGGCGAGCGATTTCGATGTACATCGAAATCGCTCGCCCCTGCCACAGTACATGGCGAGCTTTTCTACGCCGCGGAGAACATGTCACCTCAGAGTAAACGCGCCATGTACATCGCCCCTGCCGCGCCGCTCGCCGCTTAGACCGATCTCGTGACCCGGCGTACATATGGCGAACCGCAGTGGGGAGCATTTTTCACTGTCAAACTATTATCGACATTGCTCTCATTTTTTTTAAATAGTCCATTAATTATTACAGTCGATCATCACTTAATATGTAGTTGTTTGTAGATGTGCATGTGTGTTGTAAGCTACGTTTTGTTAATTGTATAAGGGCCAGCCTTAAGGCCTATATTCCCAGGCTATCCAAGGGAACCTTTTCTCTTCTCTACGTCTATTTCTTCATTTTGATTACATCTGTTATACGCCAGACATACAAAGTATTTATAGGTTTCGGTAACTGCTTATTTTGCTCTTAGTAGTCCGATTCTACGTTTCTTTATTGCCATAAAACTTTCAGACACATACGAGTTATGGAAAATTTAGATTTAAATTTATTTTATTTATTTTTTTAATAGTGATGTTTTCTCAATAACCGTCGTATACATCTACATAACTATCTACTTACCAGTAATATTTGCCGCCATATCGAATTAGCGATGTATTGACGGATAATCTTAATATTGTTGACTAGCTTTTGCCCGCCGCTTCGCACGCGTTAAATTCGGAGTAACACAAATCTACTTTCAGTCTCAAGTTGTGTGAAGGCACTCCTGATTATTCTAAAGATTTCAGATACTCTATAGGGTACAAAGTAACTCGGTCAGTATACATGACATTATCTACCGAAAGGTACATAATAACATCACCTTCAAATGACAAAGCCATGTTCTAATACATGTCCATGTATATGTATAAACATTTACGCATTTATAATATTATTAGGGCAAATCGTTTCATCCGTTTAAGCGCAATATATAATATATTGGTTTTTTAAACGAACAATTTAATTACCGTGCACAATATGACATTATGTATGATGTGACAGTACTGATATGCGATAGCACATGCGCAGCACTCAATTATTATTAGCGCATGCGTTCTTACTTCCTAGAGGTAAATTTGTGCCGTACAAACTTCTACCCTCCCTACAATACCTACCAGGTTAATTTTTGCAACTTATAGTAGCCTACGTCCGTCTCCATGGTCCAATATATCTCTATATTAAATTTCAACAAAATCGGTTCAGCTGTTTTAGCGTGAAAACGGAACATACATACATACACACTTTCGAATTTATAATATTAGTAGGAAAGTAGGGATAGTAGGGATATCATTAGAGGCTTTCTTTATACACAACAATATCTATCTGTTTTACCACCTTCATATAGAACATGTAAATTATTTCTACCGCTTACTCGTGAACATGCCAAATATAACTGACCATGTGAAAGACAACATGTTCCGGGGGTCGATTCCAGCTGTTTCAAGTCTGTCCCTGCGATTTATTTAGAAAATACACACAGGGCTACGAATATCCAGCGCCTGGCGAAAGTTAGATACTCGTAGCTCCCGTTGAGTTACTCAAGAGTTATCTGAATTCAGGACTCAGTGTCCCACCCACAGATGCCCACGTACGTGAGGTGTGGGGATTTGGGAATAATGAGACACCTGTATAAGTACAGAACACGAACGAACGAAAGAAATCAAAGAAACACATTCATTATTCAAAAGAAACGACTAAGACACCAATCCGACGAAAACGAAAGAAAATTAACCGAGAACCTCAACAATCCACGGAGACTCTTAACACCGCCATTCAGAAAACGCCATCTATGTTTACCAAACCGACCGAGATAGAAAATAATATGGACTAATCGACAATTTATTGAAAAAAGGATCTATAGTATTTGTTTTTATCATTTAAAATAAAATGAAATGATTATATAACTATTATATAAACATTATAATTTAAAATAAATGAGATTGACCGTTTACATTAAGTGGACATTGTACTTAATAAATTTTGACACAGAGACTTTTTGTTTATGAAAGTGCCGAATATTATACTCTATTATTTTTTTAGTAACAGAAAGATACCCGACACATAATTATTGTCTTTTTTGCAAGAAACATTTATTTTGCTAGAAAATTATTTGAAAATAGTGACATCTAGCGGTCGGAAGGATAACTATAAATATGCTCGGTTCCAGTAATTTATTTATCGAAAATTCGTAAAAATATACCGACGAAATTAAGAATCGCCTCCTTTTTTAAAGTCGGGTAAATAGCCATAAAACACTTTGAAGGTACCTATTTAGACTAACTATACTTTTACTAACAAACTTATAATGATCATAGATGGCACCACATATATAACCAGTTTTGGATGATCCCTGTTTTGTTTGGGACTACGTAGAAAGGAGAGGTCAAGCTGTACACCGAAAACCACTCAACCGATTGTGATGTAACATATACTATTTTACAGGTTTGAGTATCCTTTGTACATGAGTGTAAGTTTTATTGAAATCAATTTCGCCATTTTAGAGATTTTTAGCAACATAGGGAAAGACGTTGGACAGACAGACAGACATAAATTCTAAAAATTGTCAAGTATTGCTTTTTAGCATTATCCTAGATTTTTCAGCAAATTTTCGTCAAAATATCTTTAATGTACAGACTTTTTCACCTCTACAGTTTTATTATAGTAATAGATACTTGATTAATACGTTGATGTATTAAGTTATCAAGTTCATGGATATGACACGTGTACTTACAATATTGGGTTACATATTTTATAAGAAATACTAATTAAGGCCCTTTTTGTCTTTCACACTCGCATGTAGGTATACAAGACATGGACCTAGATAACCCTGAGAATATACTTGCGATGACTAACAGAGTAAATAATTGTGTGATAAGAGAGTGTTGTGGGGTAAAAGAAGATGTAGTGACAAGCATCGAGAAAGGTATGCTAAGATGGTTTGGGCATGTGGAGAGGATGGATGACGAAAGACTGACTAAGCAGATATATAAGGCAAGTGTGGAAGGGACAGGACGAAAGGGAAGACCTAGGCCGACGTTCTTTGACCAGATTGGAGACATCCTAAAAACAGGACAGGTTAGTGGTACCCTGAACAGAAGAGCATGCATGAGGAATCTGATGAGAGTGAATGAAGCAAGAGAGATATGTCAGGATCGTTGCAAATGGCGTTCCGTAGTCTCTGCCTACCCCTCCGGAAAACAGGCGTGAGTCTATGTAATTATGTAACATTTGGACACAAATATGCGTGACTGGGATTTTGACTGCTTCTTGCATATTTTAATAAAATATTCCATTTGGGTTTTTAAAACCATAAATAACAATAATTGTTTTGTTTTTCGTGTGAGTGTGTGGCCAAATCTAGTGTCGGGGATTTCAGGCCGCCCTAAGGCCTTCGACATGGCCTAACGATTCTTATCCTGAGACAAGAACCGGGACTGACAGCTTAACGTGGCCTCCGAAGCACGTTAGCGCTCAGATGTAAATGGCTCACGCGGTCACCCAACCAAGTGGCGACCTGTGCAAGTGTTACTTAACTTTGTCGATCTGTTACGAACGACAAGCCAAGTCTCGCCATGAGCACTACAATAGATACTATAAATAATAATACACGATGTATTGTAAAAAAAACGACTCCCTAGTGATTTAAAAACATTTATTTGTAAACGGTTATCGACAAATTACAAATAGCCAAATGTTTAGTGATAGGTGTCCATCTAAATACAAATTTAGTAGTGTTTAATACGTCCAAGAAAAAAGGCTTAGTTAATTACTGAAACTGAACTGCCCATGGGATTTTCCCAGCCGAGTGAAGTGAGTCAGTAAGTAGTAGATTCGAATTTCAATCTCAGAGGCGTCAATTTCTCTGATACCAAGATTAAGATTTCGATCGGCATTTACCCCATTAGAGACAGAAGTGAAGTGTAAAGAATTTTGTAAGTTACCTTTACTAAAAATACACGGATAATGGTACGCAAAAATGTGGTCAATTCGTCCGAGCCAAGTGAAAAGTTGTTGGTTCATTCATTGACACAAAAAAAAATCCTTAAAGGAACTTTATGAATGTAGTGTAGTTGTTCCATCTACTGCAGATTTCATTGATTCTATAACTGATACTTCTTGATAATCGTGCTATTAATGTACGTTATTTTCGATGAAAACCCCATGGAGAAAGATTGGCGATATGACAAGAGATATATCATATAAGGTTACTGTAATATATAAAATGTTTTCACAAGCTTTTCCTATGGCTTGGTTGATATTTCAAATATTTGTCTAGGATTGTGTAACCGCTCGTATCGCTGCCTTGCCGCTGAACGTCCTTATCGAATGATCTCGCATCTTTGAGCTCCCCTGGACATTTCACGAGTTATTATCTTTTTATTAGAATATTGAGTGAGCGATATTCTTATCTGATTTGTAAACATTTTGACTCAATTGCTTATATTAGCAACGTTTTGCTCAAACTAATTGACGTCTGATTTAATTGTTTCACACGAGTACGTTGCCAGATTTGTTTGTGTTGTGTTACTGAAATTAATTTTCATAAAATGTAACGGGTACGTTTTAGACCTAATTAACAGAATTATTCATTTTTGTATTTTTATAGGTAAAACTCAACAATTACTAATTGAATCACTATCAGCCAAGATGCTTTTACTTGGTAACACCTTGATAAAGTCGGTGATTTCTAGTGCAGTAAAAATCAAACGGGGACATTAACGTAATGAAATCACATGGTTATTTATATCTTCTAATATTTTTACACGGCTATAAATTATAATGGAAAAGGGTACGTTGCGTGAACCATAATAATCATTGGTGTTCTTTTGTTATAAATATATGAATAGCTAATCATGACTACATTAAGCTACATTGTTCCTTTTAACCGCCAGCTCTGGCGTGTTGTAAATTACTTAAATGCACAGGTGAATGCACATAAATTCACTTTGGGACCATAAAGTTTTATTTAGCAGAGTTAGGTAACGCAAGAGTAGATATTAATTTACTACAATGGCCATTGATGCCAAAGGAAATTATGGCGTCATCAAAAATTATTTAAAATATATTAACTTAGTTATCGACGAAAATACACAGCCATTTTCTCAGCAAGGGATCAAGTAAATTGAATTATGTGATCGGGGATTGATCCGTACTATGGGGAAAGAAGGGGGTTCAGATGGGTTCAGTTTGAATAGTTTCTTGGAATATTTAGTTTTAAAATCAATGAAAAATTATGTTTATGTAAAACAATTTGAGAATTACATCTTCCGTGCTATATAATGCCTGTTATTATAATAGAAACGTATACTCTGATGTCATTATTTAAAAAAAAAGGTATTATATATGATTTTCCATTTATCCCATAGTACAAGTTCTGCTTAGTTTGGGACTAGATGGTGTTGTGTGACTGGGGTTGAATATTATATTAGTGTGTTATAGTTGTATACTTGGTGTCTAAAAGCCAATTCCAGCTGCCTGCGTGTTGGACGGAAATAACTGGTTTACTGGTATCCGGCACAGTTCAGCGGGCTTCAAAGTTTGAGCAAATATAACTCTATTAAAGATGTTTACCAATTCTCAGAATTCATTCCATCATCCAGAACCTCATTTATTTGAGAAACTTTAGTCACAGGTTATAAATAATGGCATGTATCCTAAACTCCAAAAAATATATATACAAGACAGTGTAGTTCCTTGATCATCATCATCAGCCTTTAACAGTCCACTGCTGGACTAGGCCTTTGAAAGGAAGAATTGGACTACTATACCACGCTGGCCAAACGGGTTGGTATAGGGTTTGTCTTTTCCTTCTCTTACAGCTCTCACGACACCCATGGGATGATATGGGGTGGTGACATTCCGTAGTCTTAATCCATCACCACAGGGACCTAATGTCGGAATCGAACCTAAGACATGCGGCATAGTGCCACACAGCGAGGCGGCCACTTAAACTACTACCCCATGTGGTGCCACTGGTTAACTTATTGTACTGGCTCGCGTCGGAATCGAACCTAAGACATGCGGCATAGTGCCACACAGCGAGGCGGCCACTTAAACTACAACCCCATGTGTTGCCACTGGTTAACTTATTGTACTGGCTCGTGTCGGAATCGAACCTTAGACATGCGGCATAGTGCCACACAGCGAGGCGGCCACTTAAACTACAACCCCATGTGGTGCCACTGGTTAACTTATTGTACTGGCTCGCGTCGGAATCGAACCTAAGACATGCGGCATAGTGCCACACAGCGAGGCGGCCACTTAAACTACTACCCCATGTGGTGCCACTGGTTAACTTATTGTACTGGCTCGCGTCGGAATCGAACCTAAGACATGCGGCATAGTGCCACACAGCGAGGCGGCCACTTAAACTACTACCCCATGTGGTGCCACTGGTTAACTCATTGTACTGGCTCGCGTCGGAATCGAACCTAAGACATGCGGCATAGTGCCACACAGCGAGGCGGCCACTTAAACTACTACCCCATGTGGTGCCACTGGTTAACGTATATCGTTGCAATTAAGTATAATCCATTTAGGCATATTTTGCATATATTATAGTTACCTCAGTTATGTATTATAATTGATCAGCCATTGGCCAGCTAAACTTACAAATTGTAGACTGATTTATTAAAATAAACCGCAGTGTCAAAACTGCATTAGATGTGTCTTTAAGTTTTTACACTTCTCGGCGCTTACATTGGTCTTAATGAATAAATAATATATTACTGATAAGTTTTTTATACTCAAAATTATCAATTCATAGAATATAATATGATTAGGTACTTTTCTAATAATTTAGTTCCAATTACTTAAGATATCTCTTTATTTTCTTGTTCAAAACAATATGTTGGCAAAAATCAATTTCGGTTACTTATATGTTGGCAAATTTTTTTTATTTATTTATTTAAACTTTATGTACATAAATTGTACAGAGGCGGACTTAATGCCGTAGGCATTATCTGCCAGTCAACCTTTGGGTGATGCAGAGATACAAGTAATAGGTGCAATTCATAAATTTGCATTGAATCTTTGAAACCTAATTAATACATATATATATATATATATATACATTAATATAGTACTTACATACCTTATCTATATACATATATATTATACATATACCTATATAATACAAAATACTTTACATATATACAATATAATTATATACATACATAATAAATAGACGATAATCCTACGAGGATTCAGTTTGTGCGTCTATGAAAGTCTGGCGAACTCTGGTTTTAAATGTGAAACGGCTAGTCGACATCCTGATTTCGAGAGGGAGAGCATTCCAGAGAAGGATAGATTGAATGTTAAACGAAGAATGTACAAGGCTAGAAGTGTGAGAAGGACAAAGGAGAAGAAGGTTATTTGAGGAACGAAGATTTTTCTCATGTGTATTACAAAGAAATTGAAAGTGAGGAGTTAAATACGACGAGCATGTGGGGAGTGCAATAAAGAATAGAGAGTACACAAAGTACGTAAGCTACGCCGTTAACGAATGGGTAACCATCGTAACTTTAATCGGTGCTCTGTAATATGATCATATTTGCGGAGATTGAAAACGAATCTAATGCAATTATTGAGAAGGCGGTCGAGCTTGTTGAGCTGATCTGCATTAAGGTCGAGGTAGCACACATCACCATAGTCGATTATAGGAAATATTAAAGTCTGTACTAACGTTGTTTTAGTCTTGACCGGCAGAAAGTTCTTCAGCCGATAGAGCGACCGTAAGGCACCAGTTACTTTACGACTGACGTTCGCTACCTGGGTGTGCCAATCAAGGTTGCTGTCAATATATAAACCAAGATCCTTGACGCTAGAACTAAACGGGATAATTTGCCCATCAAACATGACGACTGGTAGTGCCTGCAGGTCAACCCTGTTTAATATACGGGAACTGCCAACTAGAATCGCCTGACATTTGTCAGGATTCACAGCCAATCCAAACCGTTCCGACCAATCCTTGATTGCATTAAGATCTTGGTTTATTGCTCCTATTGCAGAATGTAGATTTTCCGCCTTGGATTGTGTGTAAAGCTGCAGATCATCGGCATACAGATGGTACGCACAATTAAGTTCATGAGTAAGGAGATTAATAAATAATGAGAACAAAAGAGGAGAGGAAAAATCAATTTCGGTTACTTTTGTCTCCAAGCACAAAGGACCTTTGACGCATTGGTGTTTTATTTATTTATGAACACTTTTGTTCGGTCACATTAAGAGACCCTAGCTTGACCCGACGACATAATTTTGTTTGGCATAATTATATTTTCGCATAATATAATTACGCATAACAGCTTACGCATAATTTTTTTAAGCATAATTTATCTAACCATAATAATGATTAAGCATAATATTCTAAAGCATAAATTTATTAAGCATAAAGTTCTAAAGCATAATTTTTTTAAGCATAATATCCTAAAGCATAAAATCCTAAAGCATAAATTTATTTACGCATAATGATTACAATACAATACAAATTGGATATAATAACTTTGGCCATTGCCAATGCTGTATGCTTGCTTGCTTCATACATTTATGAAGCAAGCAAGCATACAGCATGCAAGCAAGCATGCAAGCAAGCATGCATCATGCAAGCAAGCATGCAGCATGCAAGCAAGCATGCAGCGTGCAAGCAAGCATGCAGCGTGCAAGCAAGCATGCAGCATGCAAGTAAGCATGCAGCATGCAAGCAAGCATGCAGCATGCAAGCAAGCATGCAGCATACAAGCAAGCATGCAGCATACAGCATTCAAGCGAGCATGCAACATGCAGCAGGCAGGACTTCTGTCACGGCTCCGGCGCTGCGGGCCTCCGGCGGCCCCACGAGCCTACGCGATTTTAAATAACACTCTAGGGGTAGGACAAACAAGACTACGTGGAGTCGGTTTTGCAGCAATTCGGTTCTGTCACTAACTTTTGTTGCACAGCATATACATTTTTTACAAGTTAAATATATAATTATATAAATATTATGTTAATAGTCATTAAGCCTACTAACGTTATGCGAATCAAATTTATGCCATAACAAATTAGTCTTTAAGATGATTATGCCAACATAAAATGTATGCCTAAAAAAATATGCCGAAGTATTATTATGCCAAAACAAATTGTGCCAAAATCGTTATGCCGGTATATTAGGACAAAGAACATTATGCAAAAATAAGGAATCCCAATAATTATACGTGTTTGTAATAGATTTCAGAAACGTTATCGAATTTGTTCACACTGCTGTCAAAATATGAGAGAGCCCAAAAGACTCGCCACATTGCTAACCTATATGTGTCTTGTCACCCTACGTAGGCATCGATCAGTTTAATTGCTAGCAATGAAATCTAATAGGCTCTAAAAAGTAATCTAGCACTTGGTGGGCTCCGTACGTATTCATACTTATAACGATTTCCTTTAAAAGAGTTATGAATTCCACACATACTGTGCTGACTCTCACATCACACATCGCCAAATTGGACTTTCCCGAAGTGTCAGTTTCGGGTTCTGAGACTGATTGGGTTAGTTTCATCACGGCCATGTCGATTAAAAATCGAATCATGCAATCGAACCGTTGAATAGTTTGTAGATCGCATCTCTCGTGCAAAGTGTTTTCGAACACTGTCTACATCATATTTAAACCTAAAATACCGATGAAGAACTTTAACCACGCAATAAAAATTGTTTTAGAATTCAAAGCTAAATTATATTTACTTTTTTTATTGACGTACTCTTTCATTTGTTCGCCTTTAATATTTTAACCAGATATATTAAATTATACTAGTACAGCCAGCGGATATGCTCGAGTAATTATTTTTAATTTCCCTCGGGAACCCTTTTACCCGTAAAACGCCAAATCGATTCCAATCTTGGCAGTAAGTTTTCATAAAGTTAGACCAGATTTTGTGATCCGGGCCCTACCGTGAGTATGATATATAAGCCTTTAGGGCAACCTATAAACCTTCCATTAATGAAGGTTTCATGCACCCAAAGGTTTTCCGCAATGTGCCTATATATTTATTGCTTAATATATAAAGACAAAGCTCTTCTCTTTACTCGTAATACCATAGAATTAATTACGACCCTCTTTTCGTGCGCAATAAGATTTTCTTTATGCTAGTGTCTTTTACGAAAAGGCGCTGTCAATTAAAGATCGGCGTAGACATATAGAGTAAGCCTAGTTGTTTGACAGATAACTTAAAAATAAATACAGTAGCCGATTCTCTGTAGGCGTCTCGCGTGGGTCGAGAGGCGAAAGGCTCACGCAATCTTTGTACCTTTTTTCTACGAAACCATAAAATGAACAAGTCCCTTTAAATAAGTTAGCATTCTAGCCTCTGCGTGTATTTTTGGCTCGCTCTCAGCCAGTATCTACACGGAGCCATTACCGACTTACCCCCGCAACCTAATTGTTGAAAATACTTCCCTCACTTAGACCCACTGTGTTAAACGTTTTTTAGATTTGTAACAAATATTTAGTACGTTTATTTTCATCTTGTGGTGGGCAGGTGTCTGTCTGTTACACAAATAATGAACTTGAGGCAATCTGGCATAGACCCACGTAAGTATTCTTTAATTCGTTATTTTGTTAAGTTATCTTCTCTTTCAAATTAGTAAAGAGAAATGTTTTGTTTCAACTGTCATGTTAACACGGAGTGTAGACAAGAGTAATACTTAGCGATTTTAAAGACTGATGGACTGGTGTATTTACTTACGGGCTCATAATTATATATCTATTCTAAGTTTTTTTTATGTTGACGTACACAAATGTAGGTACTATAATTATTATGGAATAAATAACCCTGATTTCAAATGTAAAATATCGCTTTTTCTATTTCGTTTTTAAAATATATTTGTTGTTAATAGTTTAAAGTTTTTAGATAACGTTTTATCTTTTTTGTTCGATTAAGTAATGGGATCTGCAGGAAAGTACCTTTGGTAACTGTGCCAATGTCTGCCCTACAGTTTATTTTGTCATAAAGTTACTCCCGTACTAATCACCTTCTTCGTGTTGCAGGGGCCTGTTTACTGTATATACATTTTCTATTTAGATTTAAAACCCACCATGCTCTAGTGGTATCGTGTCAACTTTAAGGATCGCTCCATCTGCTTGATAAATATAAAATCATATTTGAATTACTGGGTAACTGTAGCATTCTTGTTAATTTCCAATTAAGCTACAATGTTTGTACTAGGAGTGGGCTTACGTCATTAGTCCAATCGCTGGCAATCTAGCTTTGTCAGTATGATATTTTTATATTTCTCAGAACGTTGCCGGTTGTATGAGTAAGACGATTGATGACGAAGACCGCGGAAGAATTCCCATTATAAAAACGTTCAGCACTGTTATTTATCCACCTCCCATATCCAACAACATAAGGCACGTTGCAGCAGTTTACAGCTATCTGTCGGACATAGGCTTCTCCTTACTTCGCATACAGTCCAGATGGGTTTGGTGTAGGATTTGATGTTTCGTTTATTTTCTCATTTACTAGCCTCTTATGAAACCTATGGAATAAACCGGAGTAATGACAATACTAATTCTTAAGGCGCTGTGCTAAGCGACTGTTTTGGTAAATGAGGGGGTGAAGCAGGGGAGGTGAAGGGAGCTTAGCTCCGTCTACTGCGGGGTGCCCCCCTTCATTCTCGTCGTGTGCGGCCGTATTCTGGCGACATCCGTATTCCAATATTTCAAAATCGCAAGCAAAACGTTTTAGCATATTGAATTGAGATACTTATATTAAAATTTATATTACATACATCAATCTGTTTGTACAATATAGGCATAGCGCAATTCTTGTTCTCAGTGCAGCCTGCCCCAAAACTGGTTTACATTAGACGTTATAGGTATTAATAGTTGACGAAAGTAGGTAAATACCTACGTGCCGTAAGATGTTAAAAATAATTAAGTCAGTTCCATGTATGGAGAGGCCATTATTATGTTTGTTTTGTTTTTGTATAAAAATAGTGAAGCAGTTCATAGAATACCTACATCTAATTCCATTCCTGCCAGTTTTCAAATCTATTTTGCAATAAATTGGCTGTGACATACGGGCGGACAGACAGACAGACATTGCGAATCTATAAGGGTTCCGTTTTTACAATTTTTGGCTACGGTACCCTAAAAAACACAATACTGCTCTACTAAGCGCAAAAGCCGTATCTCAACTAAAGCGAGTTACGAGATAATTGAAGTTTAGTAAAAGTTGATTTCTTTTATTTATTTATGGATGTTTATTGTTATTATAGGTATAATTATTATGGTAAAGGTTTCGAAATACGTCGCCGTTTTTAGGGGTTGTGAGTGATTGGAGAGAGAGGAGGGGAGGTCTTGAAACCCCCCTCACCATTTTCACTTGCCGGAAATACTTGGATTCTCTGAAAAAAAAATCTCCAAACATCGGTGTCATGGCACTGCCAACTTCCACATTCATCACACTAGTTTAATAAACTAAGGTTGACGGAGCCCTGCGAAGGGCTCCTATTTTCGGATTAAGGGTCAAAAGAGAACCTAACATAACCTACTTAGTTACTTATTACAGTCGCACCTAACCCTAGGCACTCGAAAGCAATGACGCACAAATTTGACATTAGCTGTCAATATGATCATTCCAAGATGGCAGTTTTGCGTTTCGTTTCCCGTTTTTCACATAAAACCTACAAATGACATTTGTAAAACTGTACTAAAGTATAAAAACTATGTTCTGTTTTGCATAATTGCCGAAGTATTTATGAAATTTTCAAAATTGTTTAAAAATATTTAGACGCAACTCCGGCAGCCAAAATTACTTTTAGGGGATTAAAACGAACTACCTTAAGCCCCCTACACTACCAATACCCTCAAATTCAGGCGACTCGTTTCGAAACCCAACCCATTATTATTTTTCAAAATAGATGAAACATCAAAAATATATGTGGATATACCATATTCATGAGATACTGCTATGTCGCTTAGAAAATTATAGAATTAGAATTTGAGTTACTGCTTTTTCGTTAGCTCTCGTCATACATGTTTGTATGGAAAAATATAAAAAAATTCTTTCGCTTCAAATATGTGTTGTTTCAAAGAAAATTAATATTAAAATATATTTATTTATATTCATTTATAATTTATTAACGAAATACAGAGTTTACAGCTCATCAAAAGTTAGCTGTCTGCTACAACCCGGCAGGTTTTCTTTATTCTCATCGAATGTTAAAGGCAGTGTGTGAGGTGATAAGACTTATTATTTGCTGTTGTTCACGAGGCACAGTTTCATTTACTTTCCTTTTACGGCTTGGTATTGTAGAAATTTCAAGCACTGATGAAACATTTTCCTCTCCGTGATCTCGCAATGCCATCCCTTGAGCTTGACGAGAATCAACAATTTCAGGCAACTGCCAATTCATATAAAACGCCACAAGCTTCTCCCAGAAAACATCATCTTTTTCTATAATTTCCATTTTTAGTGGTATACTTTGCCGTGTGGTTGACGGCATAGAATACAAGTGTCACCACCCTCTATCTTCCCGTGGGTGTCTTAAAAGGCGACCAAGGGATAATATGATGCAAATACCATCTTTGCGTAGAGACGGAAAACTCGACATCAAACCCTATACGACTGCTTCGTTGGTCTCGCGGCATAAATGTGCGCGTGGGATCGGGAGGTCCCGGGTTCGATTCCTGGGTCGGGCAGTGTTATTGGGATTATCTGCCACGAAATTCTCAGTAGCAGCACGGAGTCTGGAAATGTGCTCGGTACGGCAATAGGCTCGCCCCTTATTACGTGGGACTAAAGCATATCTGGCGAAAAGTGGGTGTAGAAATACACCTCTGCCTACCCCTTCGGGGATAAAAGGCGTGACGTTATGTATGTATGTACTTTCGCCACTCCACACAGCTAATAAACACTTTTGCTTGTGTGTAACGTGGCGTTGCCCCTGAATTTGGTAATAACAATTACAATATTTGTTTAGACTAGTCAGTTCACTTTTTTATGATGTTTCCATATTTGTATTTTATTTGCTCTTATACTATTCTCCAGGCCATTCTTATAGGCAGCTTTAGAACATTAAATTTCCACAATCGTGTTTGGACCTATTAATCCATCTGGCGTGGCACCAAGTTGGCTTTACTGCTGTTATCTCTTCTTTTTGCCACTATACAAAAATTTCAATCTGTCAACATATTCTTACACAATTCGAACCACTCACTGCTATCCCTGTTGTAATTTTTGCTTATCACTACGGAATTTGAGTCAAATTTGTTAAAAAAATTGTTTGGCATTTCTTGGCTAGCTCTTGAACAGATCGTGTTAGGAATGACTGAAGTCAAATGTGTGTAAGACGTTGCAGAACTGTTATCTTTAACTTCACTGTAATTACAATAATGATAATTAGTTACGTACTTTATTATTAAAAAAATACTATATCTTGTGTTATAGCAAACAGAGAAGTCACCTTCTTACTTATAAATGATTGATTTTAGAAATTAAAAATATATTAGATGTACTGAGACAAACCTAATAGTTTATGAATAATCAAAGTTTTACCCGATGTACCTAAAAAGGTTTATGTTCAAAATACAATTATACAACATTCATTACCGTTTGTGTGCGGATTGCGGAGCGCCATATTAGCGCTGTCATCATTATTGTTCGCCGTGGCGGCATCTTAGCGCTCCAGGCGCTCTGACAAGCTAATGAATTTGAAATATAGGTACATTAAATGATTCGATTTTATGTTATTACTCTTTCAAAAATTGAAAACTGTGGCAGCTATGTATTGTGAGAATAATTTATACAATTATATTATGCATAATCGATAATATATAAGTAACATAGTTAGTCATAAAAGACTCTTATGAAAATAATTTGTGTAAAATGTTACATATTTCATAATCACTTGGCCATGGATGAATTTCAATTTTATTACGACGCTTTCTTGTACAAATCCTTCGTAGAACTTCATTTCTCTAATTGTTCATATTTTATTCTTCTAATTATATATTTATAAGCACAGAAACAATAACACGTTAAACGCAACAACAGTATAAACTTAGGTCCTAATTATATGTGCCCATAGTTACATGAAAAGCCTATTTTATTCAAAGTATTCAGTCTATAACATAAAATTACGAACTCAAATCGGCGTATTATAATAACAAACAGGTTTACGTAAAATTTCGTGCAGCGGAGACGCAAGCGACATGACCTATCTCTCACAGGGCTCATAGCCGAA
The DNA here is from genome assembly GCA_944739405.2 of Euclidia mi. NCBI lineage: Eukaryota > Metazoa > Arthropoda > Insecta > Lepidoptera > Erebidae > Euclidia > Euclidia mi. The sequence continues at coordinate 90,613,783 of OX123183.2, read as the reverse complement.
TGATGAGGTCTGGGCAGGGCGTAAACTAGCAACTGACACTCAGTACACCGCTTATGATAATAAGGTTTAAATTGCTGAAGCGTTTGATATTGATGGGATCTACCGAGCGTCAAAATCATAGACGTTTGGCAGATTTTATTTAATTTTACAAAATATACACGTATAATATGAAAATAAATAGGATAATTCTTTAGTTCATTAGATTTCCTACAATATTATCAAAAAAAATAAGACAGCTTACGATCAAAATATTGCAAACAGTGAGACGAAAGATTATTTTCTGCCTCGATTTTGTGATTTTTTTACCGTGAGTCTATTTTACGTACATGAAAAATTCTTTCAAAAGTCTTTTGTTCAGATTTTTGACTTTAAGCTCTAATTTTTGCTAGTTTGTAATATATACCGTTATGGCTAGATGCGCGACGAAAAATAAGGTGTTTCACGGCTTCTGAGGTATAACAGCGCCTTAATCCGTCACTACGTTGGCGCCACAGCGCGCAGCGTAATGACCCGCGCTTTCTGTAAGTAAAAAAACAAATCCTTAACCAAAAATTTTAAAGTAATTTATTTTTATGACAACATATTTCAAACTGACACTATACCGCCAGTGCGTTAGCTGATTTATTCATGAATATTTCAAGGCAAAAGTAGTAGGTGTGTCTATATTTAATACATATTGCGTCATATCCCCAATACGAGTATGTCATTTGAGGGGCACTAATTGCTATGACAGGAATAATGGGTCAAGTATATACTTGCCACCACAAAGAACACCGTGGATGATAGTCTTGCCCTATACTATACTTGAAATACTTTTCTATACGAAGTATTCCAAATATCACCCCTGCAACATAATTATCTAGGAGACTTGGACCCGAATCATACATCACTGCCGTTTAAAAGTAAAAACGCCCATTGGCTTATTATTATAGATGTAGATTTGCTACTTAACATTCATTTTTATAAGAATTTTCTGTAACGTCATGGGTTGGTAATAAAAGTCCCATAACAGAAAAACTTCATAACGCTTTGTTAAACTCGTGAACATCGCTGTACCAAAAAGACAAAGCAACAAAATCGCAGAGAATATTACATTCAAATTACTGAATAAAAAGAACTTGTTTACTCTTAAAAAGCAAGACTCAAAATTCAATTTAGTGGTTTCAGTGGCAAACATCTGCAACATGGTTAATAAACAAGGAGGCAACGAACGAATTACCTAGATATATAATTTGACAAAGGTAAAAATGGCCAACAGCGTAACTAAATTAAACTTATCTACAGCAGAAAGTGGGTTAACCTTCCAAATCCCTCTAAGGTACGAGAAGGCTTTTGCCGTCTCCTTCTTCAGAAGAATATTAACTCTTAAATGCTTTCATGGGCCGCATTGAACCAGTCCATGAATTTTTTAACTCGTAGAATTGGAAAATAATGAATGCGCATTTATTTTTATACGCCCGCTGTGCGCTGGTAATAGAAGTAAACGTGAAATTAATTATTAAAATTATTTTTAAGCTTCAGTGAAATTAATCAAAATAAATTGTACGTTGCGGCTTCATTGAGTGTTTTAGTAGTAATTTGGGACTAACAACAAAGACAACGCGAAATTACTTTTGCAAATTTAGACTTTAGAGGTATAACAAATAAAACTAATCTCTAAAATTGTTTTTTATTCTTTATGTGACATCAAAAGCAAAGGGCTAGGTATTTTATTATTACTTTTACGCGAATTGTTTTGTTTTTTACTGGTTTTAACTTGATACTTTTAATATAAAGTGATTGTGTTGGTTTTTTTATTTGATTAGCTGCGATTGAGTACACCAGTGGTAGTCACTCCGATCTTGTTACTATACCGGCTGTTTGTTGTTCTTAGTTTTCGTTGAATGTTCTTAAGGCGAAAATATTTGAATAAAAGCTTGAGGTCTAGTGTTGCGTCAGTTTTAATATTCAAATAAAAACCTGCAGAGTGATTTACTTTGGTGGTGTTCCTTTATTCATTCTAGACATGAAAAAATAAAGTATACGTCATTCTAAAAAGGCAGTTTTTGGTAATTCATGTTATCTAAACAATCTTTTTATTTAGAATTACATAAAATATTTTTTGTAGCTAGAGTAAGGATTACACATTGGAAGCACAAAGAAAAAATTAGCGAATAATGTGCAATCTTTTATTTTGTCATGTTATATTGTTTGTGTTAATGGTTTAACATAAGTTGGGGACATATGTGTGAACATATCAATAATGTTTTCTTTGTTTCTTTCGTTGTAATTAAAGCCTTGTCTTGCGTAGCAGTGAACTAAACGTGGTTTTCATAGAATAGAATTTGGTTTTCTCAGTTGAGATTGTAATGTAATGTCCTCCTGACTGATTTCGGCCGCGGCGGCTTGTCTATATATGAGACTTGCTCATCTGCGCGGTACATATTATAGTGCACAAGTGTGTGCGCGTACACAAGTGCACTCTCTATTCCCTCACTCTCATAGTCCGATGGGACACCACACGCGACACGACCGGAGAGAGATTGGGCGCAGGACCAACGGCTTAAGGCGCTGTCCTAAGCGACTGTTTTGGTAAATGAGGGGGTGAAGCAGGGGAGGTGAAGGAAGCTTAGCTCCGTCTACTGCGGGGCGCCCCCCTTCATTCTCGTCGCGTGCGGCCGTATTCTGGCGACATCCGTATTCCAATATTTCAAAATCGCAAGCAAAACGTTTTAGCATATTGAATTGAGATACTGATATTAAAATTTATATTACATACATCAATCTGTTTGTACAATATAGGCATAGCGCAATTTTTGTTCTCAGTGCAGCCATGAGCAAAACTGGTTTACATTAGACGTTATAGGTATTAATAGTTGACGAATGTAGGTAAATACCTACGTGCCGTAAGATGATAAAAATAATTAAGTCAGTTCCATGTATGGAGAGGCCATTATTATGTTTGTTTTGTTTTTGTATAAAAATAGTGAAGCAGTTCATAGAATACCTACATCTAATTCCATTCCAGCCAGTTCTCAAATCTGTTTTGCAATAAATCGGCTGTGACATACGGGTGGACAGACAGACAGACATTGCGAATCTATAAGGGTTCCGTTTTTAAAATTTTTGGCTACGGTACCCTAAAAAACACAATACTGTTCTACTAAGCGCAAAAGCCGTATCTCAACTAAAGCGAGTTACGACATAATTGAAGTTTAGTAAAAGTTGATTTCTTTTATTTATTTATGGATGTTTATTGTTATTATAGGTATAATTATTATGGTAAAGGTTTCGAAATACGTCGCCGTTTTTAGGGGTTGTGAGTGATTGGAGAGGGAGGAGGTGAGGTTTTGAAACCCCCCTCACCATTTTCACATGCCGGAAATACTTGGTTTTCTCTGAAAAAAAAATCTCCAAACATCGGTGTGTATGGCACTGCCAACTTCCACATTCATCACACTAGTTTAATAAACTAAGGTTGACAGAGCCCTGCGAAGGGCTCCTATTTGCGGATTAAGGGTCAAAAAAGAACCTAACATAACCTATTTAGTTACTTATTACAGTCGCACCTAACCCTAGGCACTCGAAAGCAATGACGCACAAATTTGACATAAGCTGTCAATATGATCATTCCAAGATGGCAGTTTTGCGTTTCGTTTCACGTTTTTCACATAAAACCTAAAAATGACATTTGTAAAACTGTACTAAAGTATAAAAACTACGTTCCGTTTTGCATAATTGCCGAAGTATTTATGAAATTTTGGAAAGTGTTTAAAAATATTTAGACGCAACTCCGGCAGCCGAAATTACTTTTAGGGGATTAAAACGAACTCCCTTAAGCCCCCTACACTACCAATACCCATTTTTATTTTTCAAAATAGATGAAACATCAAAAATATATGTGGATATACCTTATTCATGAGATACTGCTATGTCGCTTAGAAAATTATAGAATTAGAATTTGAGTTACTGCTTTTTCGTTAGCTCTCCTCATGCATGTTTGTATGGAAAATATAAAAATTTTCTTTCGCTTCAAATATGTGTTGTTTCAAAGAAAATAAATATTAAAAGATATTTATTTATATTCATTTATCATTTATTAACGAAATATAAAGTTTACAGCTCATCAAAAGTTAGCTGTCTCCTACAACCCGGCAGGTTTTCTTTATTCTCATGAATGTTAAAGGCAGTGTGTGAGGTGATAAGGCTTCAATACTTATTATTTGCTGTTCACGAGGCACAGTTTCATTTACTTTCCTTTTACGGCTTGGAATTGTAGAAATTTCAAGCACTGATGAAACATTTCCCTCTCCGTGATCTCGCAATGCCATCCCTTGAGCTTGACGAGAATCAACAATTTCAGTCAACTGCCAATTCATATAAAACGCCACAAGCTTTTCTTCTCCCAGAAAACATCATCTCTTTCTATAATTTCTATTTTCAGTGGTATACTTTCGCCACTCCACACAGCAAATAAACACTTTTGTTTGCGTGTAACGTGGCGTTGCCCCTGAATTTGGTAATAACAATTACAATATTTGTTTAGACTAGTCAGTTCACTTTTTTATCATGTTTCCATATTTGTATTTTATTTGCTCTTATACTATTCTCCCGGCCATTCTTATAGGCAACTTTAGAACATTAAATTTCCACAATCGTGTTTGGACCTATTAATCCATCTGGCGTGGCACCAATAAACGGATAATCCACAAGGCTCGATTGTTACATTTTCTTGCTTCGCCAAATGTTGCAAAGCCAGTTGTTCATTTTAGATTCCATGCGCAACTGATTTTACATTGCAAATATTTTATTTGTACAAAATATTTTTTACTAAGTTGGCTTTACTGCTGTTATCTCTTCTTTTTTTTTTTAATAATATTAATTTTTATTTCACTTTTTGGTTTACAATTATGACATATACAGATATAAACAACTTTAGGGTTCATAGCTAGTACAAAGAAACGTTGACATCTGTACTAATGAGAAACATTGTATCACAGATGCCAGCGCCTTCCATTGATTTGAACAAATAATGATAGTGTTTTTAGGAACGATAGATTTAAAAATAACACCATAAAAATAATTAAAAATATTGAAATTGTAAAATGAAAGCATGCTAGAGTATAATATTTTTCTTAAAGTAAATGTGTGAGTATGAGTGTGGGAGTGTATGGTTGTACTGGTGTGTATGAGTGCGCATGTAAATGTTTGTGTATATGAGTGTGTATAACGTCAACTATAAATTTGGTTTCAAGAGATCTTCCGTCTGCTGATAATCCATACCCAACAGCCAGCTTTGCAGAGCCGATTTGCATTTATTTTTAGTTAGTGGATAAATGTAGACACTCTTGTTGACGCAATTGTATAGGCGACTAGCGATAATCGCAGAACTACGACTAGCGAGGGCAGATCTATGGCGCTCTATGTCACAGAAACGGTCCTTTCTACGTTTGTCTATTGGTTTATAGGGTATAGAAACATGTTTACGCAATAAAATTTGCCGCACAAAAAGCTGTCTCACAGTTAACAGCGAACATTCTTTATATAATGCTGTTGTAGAATATCTGCGAGGTTTGCCTGAAATTATTTTAAGAATACCTCTTTGAGCTCTTTTTACTTTTAACATATATGTAGCACATGCACCGCCCCAGACTGGAATGCAATAGGTTAGGATTGACTCTACTAAGGAATAATACACTAATTTTAGTGTTTCTGCATCTGCCGAGGATCTGAGTTTTTTCATTATGAATATGAGTTTTCTTATACGTGGAGTCATATTCTCAATATGTTTGTCCCACCGAAGGTAAGCATCAATATGCACGCCAAGATATTTTACAGTTGACGCGCGTTCAAGAACACAGCAGCTACAATTTGTACCCACAGCGTTGCAAGTGTGCGCCTTTAACTGCAGACTGTTTGATGGCTGCCCAGAAAGGGAAAGAGAAAAGGCCAAGTATTTTGTTTTTGAGATGTTTACTGTCAAGAGATTGGTGGTAAACCATGACATGACTGTGGAGAGTGCTTTCTCAGCTAGCATAAAGGCAAGATCCCAAGTCTTTGCACTTACAATCAGAGCTGTGTCGTCCGCATACGTCACAATTTTGCAGCTTTGTAGTTGTAATAGACACAGGTCATTTATATAAATGAGAAAGAGCGTTGGACCAATTACGCTCCCCTGAGGAACACCATAAGAAATTGCCTGCACATCACTGCTGTATCCGCTGACCTTCACACTTTGAGAGCGATCACTAAGGTAACTTCGGAATAAATTAAGAGCGTTACCTCTTATTCCTATTGACTCCAGCTTGTCTATGAGGAAGGGCACGGAGATGGCATCGAATGCCCTTGAAACGTCTAAAAATATAGCTAATGTCTTCAACTTTGAGTCAGTTAAGTTTACTACAGTGTCAGTTAAGGTCAAAACAGCGTCTTCTGTTGACTTTCCCTTTGTAAAGCCATATTGGATTGGAGCAATTACATTAAAGTTGTTAAGGTATCCAATTAGTTGCTTATTTATAAACTTTTCGAATATTTTAGACACCGTAGTTAATACCGAAATTGGACGATAATTTGCAACCTGGTTTCTGTCGCCTGCTTTATACACAGGATGAACCAAAGCCTTTTTGAAAACGGTGGGGAATACACCTGAATTTAAAGACAAATCAAATATATATTTAAGGGGAGTTATAATATATTGGCGGACAGATTTTAGAAGAGGTGCGGATATACCGTCCCAGCCAACGGCTGAATTGTCTCGCAGACTTGTAATGATGCTATCTAGTTCGTCTTCGGTGATAGTAAGGAGCGACATAGAGTTGCCCAATATATTTTTAAGTGGCGTATTAAAACAAACATTGGTGGTTTGTGTGTTTGCTTGAACACTTTCAGCGAGAGACTTGCCAATGTTAGCAAAATAGTTATTGACTACGTTTAAGGAGTTCTTAGGTTCACCTTGTAAAGTGAGTGAGTTTTTACCACTATACCAAAATTTCAATCTGTCAACATATTCTTACGCAATTCGAACCAGTCACTGCTATCCCTCTTGTAGTTTTTGCTTATCACTACGGAATTTGAGTCAAATTTGTTAAAAAAATTGTTTGGCATTTCTTGGCTAGCTCTTGAACAGATCGTGTTAGGAATGACTGCAGTCAAATATGTGTAAGACGTTGCAGAACTGTTATCTTTAACTACACTGTAATTACAATAAAGATAATTAGTTACGTACTTTATTATTTAAAAAATACTATATCTTGTGTTATAGCAAACAGAGAAGTCACCTTCTTACTTATAAATGATTGATTTTAAAAATTAAAAATGTATTAGATGTACTGAGACATACCTAATAGTTTATGAATAATCAAAGTTTTACCCGATGTACCTAAATAGGTTTATGTTCACAACACAATAATACAACATTCGTTACCGCTTGTGTGCGGATTGCGGAGCGCCATATTAGCGCTGTTTATTGTTCGCCGTGGCGGGCGGCATCTTAGCGCTCCAGGCGCTCTGACAAGCTAATGAATTTGCAATATAGGTACATAAAATGATTCGATTTTATGTTGTTACTCTTTCAAAAATTGAAAACTGTGGCAGCTATGTATTGTGAGAATAATTTATATAATTATATTATGCATAATCGATAATCTATAACATAGTTAGTCATAAAAGACTCTTTGAAAATAATTTGTGTAAAAATGTTACATATTTCATAATCACTTGGCCATGGATGAATTTCTATTTTACTAGGTACGACGCTTTCTTGTACAAATCTTTCGTAGAACTTCATTTCTCTAAGTGTCCATATTTTATTCTTCTAACTATATATTTATAAGCATAGAAACAATAACACATTAAACGCAACAAGAGTATAAACTTAGGTCCTAATTATATGTGCCCATAGTTACATGAAAAGCCTATTTGATTCAAAGTATTCAGTCTATATCATAAAACATGAAATTACGAACTCAATTTGGCGTATTATAATAACAAACAGGTTTACGTAAAATTTCGTGCAGCGGAGACGCAAGCGACATGACCTATCTCTCACAGGGCTCAAAGCCGAATGATGAGCTCTGGGCGGGGCGTAAACTAGTAACTGACACTCAGTACACCGCTTATGCTAATAAGGTTTAAATTGCTGAAGCGTTTGATATTGATGGGATCTACCGAGCGTCAAAATCATAGACGTTTGGCAGATTTTATTTAATTTTACAAAATATATACGTTTAATATGAAAATAAATAGGGTAATTCTTTAGTTCATTAGATTTCCTACAATATTGTCAAATAAAATATGACAGCTTACGATCAAAATATTGCAAACAGTGAGACGAAAGATTATTTTTTGGCTCAATTTTGTGATTTTTTTACCATGATTCTATTTTACATACATGAAAAATTCTTTCAAAAGTCTTTGGTTCAGACTTTTGACTTCAAGCTCTATTTTTTGCTAGTTTGTAATATGTACCGTTATGGCTAGATGCGCGACGAAAAACTAAGTGTTTCACGGCTTCTGAGATATAACAGCGCCTTAATGTGCTTTCCGAGGCACGGGGGCGTGACACCGCCAACTCCCTGACTCCGAACTATTGGATTATTCCTAACAAAAAACCCCAATATCACTTTTTGTTCGACCCGGAAATCGTACCCGAGACCTCATGAACCGCAGTCACTTACCTTTCTGCAGGACCACAGAGGCAGTCGAAGTTGCGATTATGATGTAAATCATTTATCGCATATCTTATTGCATTTATAAGAAAAATGGTAACGTAGTTAATTTCATATGTGTATGATTCACAATATTGTTGACAAAGTTCATAAAGCCACGGTCCTTACTACGTGCTATGGGATTGCCAGCGCTGTCGTTCTGGATATTGCTTAATAATATTAAAAGGACTCCACTGTTACCAAAATTATTTCGACTGAAAATCTCAACCAAACTTGGCTTTACCTTAGAAAGTCGGCACGCGACAAACATAATATATTATTTTAAAGTATCTCTCATGCGATCATTGGATCCTTAGTCGTGTACCACCGGAAAACCGAAATACCAACTCATAGAAGCATTATACCCTCTTATGACTGCCTTGTTGGTCTCGCGACATAAATGTGCGCGTGGGATTGGGTGGTCTCGGGTTCGATTCCCGGGTCGGGCAAAGTGTTATTGGGTTTTTCCGTAAGGAAATTCGCAGTAGCAGCACGGAGTCTGGTAATGTGCCCGGTACGGCAATAGGCTCGCCCCCTATTATGTGGGACCTAAAAATTCGTGGCGAAATGTGGGTGTAATATTACACCTCTGCCTACCCCTTCGGGGATACAGGCGTGAGTCTATAAAATAAAAATAAAAAAGAAGCAATATACCCATAGAGAACAAATCATTGTGTACATCTGTTCGATCGAGTAGCGTTGAGTGCGGACGTGCTTGCGCTGCTATGTGTGTATTAAATAATTATTATTTAATAAATGTAGTGAAAACACTGTTACAATGAGTTGCCCACAGCAACTTATAGCTAAAGAGTTGTTGGCATTCATACAACATGCCATCGATACCATGGACGAGGTCAGCATTCTGCAGATCTGCAAGTCCAACTTTGAGGAAGAAGATATTAGTGCTGGTAAAAAAGTACTAGATCAGACGCTGAACAAACTGGACCAGATGCCGTCTGGACGAAGAGATGGCACGGAGAAGAGCATCCAAGACATCATCACCTTATTTAAGGTGACCGACCCTGACGACGTGCCTGCTTTCGTGGCGAAGGATCTCCACAAGCTGCCACCCGTCACGTTCACGTCACCACGTTGACGTAACCAGGCTGCTGAAGGACATTACGACTCTAAAATCCATTCTGGCTGAGGTGCAGTCCAAATTGGAATCATCGGATAGCACCATAAGTGAGCTGCGTGCAGAGATAGTGTCACTATGGAACGCTATGTCAGCAAGTAAGTCGCCTTCAAACGTCAACACTCGACGCGGGGCTCAAAATGCATCTGTCAGCGGTTTTGAGTCAGCGAATTTGCTTGCGTCGCCTAACGCAAGCGTTACGGCGTGTGCTGTTGCTGACCTCGGGTCATCGACACCTATCAAGGTTGTGACGAGTATGAATGAGTCTAAACCTAAACGCGCCTACGCCGACGTTACTGCCGTAAGCAAAACGCAGCAACATCGGCAGTAGAAAAAAAGGGGTAAACAAAAGCAATGTGAACCCTCCCAACGCAAGGTCGAGGAATCGAGTCCCAGAAAAGGACACGTGCGATAAGGACGGCTTCATCAAGATGGTGAGGAAGAAGAAGAAGTCTAGTTGTCGAAACCATTGTGGTACTGGGTTAGCAGGACCTAACATGCTGCTGCGTCCCGCAATACCAACAACACTGATGTACGTGTCCCGGCTGCATCACTCTACGAAAGACGAGGAGGTCTAGGAGTATCGACGCACGAAGACCAACTGGACCTTAAGAGTCGAGAGATTGGAGTCTCGCCATAATACGAACTTCAAGTCGTATGTGGTTCGAGTGCCGACTAATCATCTTGACACTTTCCTCAAGGAAGAGTTTTGACCGAAGGGTGTGGTGTATCGGCGTTTTCACGGGAGGTTACGAAATAACACTCAGCCTTGAAAACAACGTAAACAACAACACCCTGTTTTAACTTTATTATTATAATTTTATGTATGTTAGTCTTTAAGGTATATATCTATATGGGTTATTGTTACCTGAAATAAATGAATATTATTATTATGTTCTTTATTTATCACTTATCTCATGGTTTCATTAATATTTTTAAATTACATTACATAAAAAAGAAAATTTCATTTGAAAATATAAATGGGACCACGGAGTCCCACCAGTGTCGGGTACAGGGACCAAGCCACCGGTGGTTAGGGCCTCAGAGACAGGAACAAACTCAAACTCAAAATCCTTTATTCATTTAGATCACAAAGTGACACTTATGAACGTCAAATTTAAACATTATTACTGTATGCTTCTACATTTACATTTACTGCCACGTTCGCAAAGCAAGGACGTAGAACCATGAGAAAGAACGGGCAATAAAACTCACGGTCACTCTTTTTCATCGCCAGGTTTTTAATAATACATAACAATTAAACTTTTGTAAGGTGCTGCAACTGTTATACCTTCTATGTTACTTGTATATATTTACTTTACATGATACTCAAGCATAATCAAGTTAAATTTTGATGTTCATTTAGTTAGCCTCCTGAACATAGACATGGTGAAACAGGAGCATCCACTTACATTATGCACCTAACAATGCAGGCAATCCGCGCAAATGTTCAGAACCATGATGGAAATGATGAAGTTAAATATAAATAAAAAATTATACCAGCCCATAAGACCGCCATCGACCAGTCATCGCAAGTAGCACCCGTTCACGAGTATGACGCATGTGCCAGCCATCATCCCTCTCGCCATATCAGAGGGACAGGGATGAACCGACACACGACGCCACCACATGAACTTCCTTACGATGCGCGCCGTGTCGAGAAGAACTGCCTTCTGAATCAAGGACTTGATCCAGCTGCCTAGTGCGAGCCTCTTTAGATGTTGGTCGAGGCTCTTGGCGATTAGTCCATTTACCGACACGACTATCGGCACAATGATTGCCGAATCCACATCCCACATGTCAACAATCTCGTGAGCTAAGTCCAAATATTTGATCTCTTTCTGTTTTTCTGCTCTCACGAGATTGCCGTCATGCGGTATGGTGATATCGACTATCATTGCGAGTCGCTCTGCTCGGTCTATCACTACAATATCAGGCTTATTGGCTATAATAGTCCTGTCTGTAATGATAGACCGATCCCAGTACAACAATGCACGACCATTCTCGAGAACTGGGTCGGGCACATATCTGTAATACGGTATCTCTGAACCAACAAGATTATATTTAAAGGCTAGTTGCTGATGGATTATCCTGGCCACTTGGTTGTGTCTGTGCAAATACTGACCGTTGGCAAGACCAGAACAACCGGACACTATATGCCTGAGGGATTCCCCGGGTTGCTGACACGCCCGACATATGTCAACCGTCCCATCCTTCAGAATATACTTGCGGTAGTTGTTTGTCATGACAACTTCGTCCATAATTACAAAAACAAAACCTTCGGTTTCTCCGAAGAGATCACCGAATCGTAGCCAGGAAACAAGTTATTATTATTATTATATTCGCCCTGTGTGGGCAGTGAAGTCACGACCCACGCGTGGCAGCAAAACCACTTACCATTAATCTTTCTTAATATTTTATTTTTACTCAAGTATGACCTTGGGTATAAATAAAAAATATTTAAGACATTTTGCAAAGTCATTTGTGTAAACGATTGTATTAAGAATGGATTAGGCACTTACGTCTCTTCCAATCTATGGTGGCAAGAGTTGTATTGTCTGTTATTCTTGTGGTAAGAACAGTGCTGAGAACGCTCAATGTCTTAACCATTGGGATTTCACAAAACAACAATGGTTAGTAAGAAAGGTTCGAGCATTCAAGTATAGAAGACATGCGTAGTTGGCACATTTTCTTCCATTAACCGCGAATAGGTGAGAATGTAGGACAATTGTGTAGGGCACGCGTTGTTTGAATACCTTGTAACTAATTGAATTAGTGTCACGGTTCTGTGCAAATTACTCGGGCAGTTTAAATTAACTTGTTCCGGGCGGGGGCGACTTTGGCCCTAAACTTCCCTAATTTTGTGAGCGCAACATCAAACTGTGCTTCGCCCATATTACTGTTTGGTCCCACGTGAATTTTCTACACTAATTAGTTTCGACCATGTTTATTTTACTTAAGTTTGCGTATGCACAATGATTTATGGCGACGACGAGTGTTCAGTGTTGTTCTACCCTTACACTGAAATAACTAGTACCGTTTAAATCTGTATAACAGATAGTTATCGCGTTATTTATTGTGTTTATTAAACTTCGCCTGAATTTTAACTTAAGCGTACTGTGAATTGCGGTTGGATTTTGTGGTGTAATTATAAGCTGTGGTCATATATACGGTTTGAAGGTAATACCCATGAATAATATTTTACGAGATTGTAAATGCAATGTATAATGTAAAATCACCAAGAAAACCCGTTTTATTTTTAATTTACAGCGCCGAAATTATTATATAATTTCGGTGGTCACAGACTCCATCATATATAAACTTATTTCCTCTTCAAGAATAATACATAATTATTATCTGGTGTAAAATTAGTATAAAATATTTTTTACTAGACCTCGCCAGCGCCTTCATCCGCGTCAATTATACATAATTATAAACCTTCCTCTTTAATCATTATTGGTTCGGCGTTACACCAAAACCGAAGGTTCTAGGCGACTTGGAGAAGGAAAATGGACTGTATCTAGAGGATGGCGAGTTCTGGTCGCCTAGGATTGGAATGGGAGAGAATTGCGAGTGGGTATAGGATATTCTAAGGATGCTGAAGGATGAGGGGCACTTACCTTGTACGTCCTCGTACCTCTTTCCTTGCAAATGGCAGCCTCCTGGTGTTTTCGAGATAAAGCTGCTTGATTCACTCCACTACACAAATCACTTTCACTCGCGAGCGGTTTGAGTTTTGTATAAGCGGTAATAATTATAGCGGTGCGGAAGCGGTGCGGTGCTGTATAGTATGGCGGACACGTTCTCAGTGACTCGAATGTTCTAGACTGTCTCTCGCGTCGATGATCGCGGCGACCAATCCGCGAAAGGCGTGCCCCTTCCAGGGAATGGGATAGACAGGGACGGAAACAAAGGCATTGCTCGCATTGGCCAAGCAGCGACGAACCATCGACGTTGATGTGATTAGTTTTCGATGGAAAGGTAGATGGCGCTACCATATCCCCCCGGCCCTAAAGGGTTGCCTTTAAAAGAAATAGAATTGAACTTAGCTATGTTGGGTGGACTACCGCATAACCCATCAATAGGCTACGGCAGCGATATGATAATAAAATTAATCTAAATTAACTTTAGCGAAAACTACAAACGCAATAACAGCGAAAACTACAAACTAAATACTTAAACTAAGAGGTATATCCAACTTCAGGCTAGATCTCACTGAGTTGGAAGCGGACAGAGACGTACAACAGGGCGCACGTAGCTCCCCTTAGTGGTTTTCACGGTAACAACGCGGGTTGTACCGTCCTTGGAAGTATGCAATTTCTCTACATGTCTAAGGCTTTCGATTTTGTTAATCATAATTTATTACTATACAAGCTCGATAAGTATGGGATTAGAGGGTAAGCGTTAGATTGGCTTAGTAGTTATCTCGAAGACCGTTATCAGTGTGTAGAAATTCTTGATACTTCTGGAAAATATTACTCATCGACCAGATCAGAATTTAAATAGCTCGGGTGTGCCGCAAGGAAGTATTCTCGGTCCCCTTCTGTTTCTATTATATATATATATATGACTTGCCTAATATGATTGAGCAAAAATGTGTATTATATGCGGACGACACTACCCTTATCATAGAAGATAAAGATAAAAGTGCTTTGGAGCAGAAGATAAACAAAGCATTGAGCAACATTATTGAATGGCTAGATTATAATAGACTTAAAGTAAATATAAACAAGACCAAAATGATACAATTCCAAACGTATAATAGAAAACCCATTACACTTAATATAAAATACAACAACAATGAGGTTGAAGAAGTGGATGCCACTGCCTTTCTAGGTATCATAATAGACAAACACTGCAACTGGAAAGAACACGTTAGAAATCTTTGCATGAACCTTGACAAATTTGTGTACGCCTTGTATCGATTAAGATAAATCTCAACTCTAGAAACGGCTTTAAATGCCTACCACGGGTATGTTTCCTCTAAATTAAGGTACGGTCTGATAATTTGGGGCAATTCAGTGGAAGTTGATAAAGCATTTATAGTGCAAAAAAAGTGTATTCGAGCATTATTCGGTTTACAACAAACTGAAAGTTGTAAGGATTATTTTAAAAAATATAATATTCTACCCCTACCTAGCTTGTATCTTTTCGATATTTGACTTTTTGTGCGTAAACATCCAGACTTGTTTTGTAAACATAATGATACTGTGACAAGACCAGGCAGGCACACTCATAAACTACTAATACCAAAGCAAAGAGTCAATGTATTTAGTGACAATGTATATTGTAAGGCGATACATATCTATAATAAGTTGCCAAACAGTTTTAAAAATATTGATAGCATAAATGTTTTTAAAAGAAATTTATATGTATTATTATTAAAGAAATGTTTTTATAGTGTAAAGGAATTCTTAGACGACAAAGAACTGTGACTTGCATGACATCATCAATATAATATTTTTGTAATTGACAATTAATATTCGTATGCCAAACAATGGCAGATTATGGTCTGAACCTATGTATAACATTTTAAGACCTCTGTATACCCATATTCTGACGAATAAATGATTACTTACTTACTTACTTACTATGGCTAACGGCCATGAAAGCGGCGGAGCATTATCATGTATTATGACTACCAACGTACCCTCCTGTATAGGGGATTCAGGACTATTCCACTTGGATCTAGCCCGAAGCTGGTGTAGATATTCCGCACGCCAGCGCCGCCAGAACGACTGCACGAGTTTATCCAGCAGAGTATGTCTCTGGAGCAAGCTTGAAGAGTCTGCTTCAGGAGTCGGAAATTACGATAATGGCACTGTGTTCAGAAAATGTGCAAGGCTTAACGCGGATGGTTCTGCAGGGTCACTACTCAATGCCGTGAGCGGACGCGAGTTGATCAGTGCCTCGACTTGTGCAAGGACAGTTAAAAGCTCTTCATAAGAGAGGATCTGTTGACCTATAACCTTGAAGAGATGCGTTTTAATTACTTTGACCATGCTTTCCCAACATCCACCGAAATGCGGTGATGCTGGTGGAATAAACTTCCAGTCAATATGATTTATGGAAAGCTCTTCCTGAAGACGAGTACGATATTCTTCCCTGAGAAACTTATAAAGGTCGCGTAAATAAGAGCTTGCGCCCACGAAACAAGTGCCGTTATCCGTGTACAAACACTGTATAGGGCCGCGCCGTGAGAGAAATCGTTTAAGGGCTGCCAGGAATGACACCGTGCTTAAATCTGTCGCAACTTCAATATGCGTAGCGCGCGTCGTTAAGCATGTAAAAATACATAGCCAGGCTTTACGGCTTTTAACACCTCGACCACGCACTGGCGTATGCTGCAGTGGTCCTGCGTAATCACAACCGGTGTGTGTAAACGCTTTAGCAACCTGGTTGACGCGCTGACTAGGGAGATCTGCCATGGGAGGGAAAGTCGGACGCGGACGAAATTTGAAACAGACGTAACATTTATGTATTCTGTGACGAATTATTCGTCGAGCGGCTAAAATCCAATACTTATGCCTAAGTAAGGACATAAGCAACTCTGGACCAGCATGGAGGTGCTTCTTGTGATAAAAATCAACAAGAAGGTCGACAACATGATCATGTCGCGGCAGAATGCAAGGATGTTTGTAGTTACAAGGTTCATCCGAATTTGACAGACGACCCCCAACGCGTATGATGCCGTGTTCATCGAGAAACGGCTTGAGTCTAAGGATAGCGGGAGAACAAGGTACATTGTCTTTCAAATTTTGAATGTCGTTACTAAAATGAACAGCCTGTACAGCTCGTAGTAACTTACATTCTGCGAATTTGATATCAGTACTTGATACAAAAGTCTCATTAGGTAGGTGCCTAAGAAACCTATAGACATAAACGATGGCGCGGAGTAACTTAGAACACGATGACATGCGTAGTGCGAGTGCATAGATGGGAGACTCCGCAACCTCAGCAATCACGGGATAAGAAACAGACTTCCGTTCGGGTACATCTTCGTCTTCTGCACCGTGGTCAAAGGGTTGCATGGGCCATTCTGACGGATCATGGGAAATCCAAGAAGGTCCACGATGCCACAATGGATGATGCAGACGATTAAGTGGAGTGACACCACGAGACAAGAAACGTTCTACACAATACGTTATTAAATTAACAATACATTAAAGATCGTAATGTCGACCAGCCTCGAATTCGAGCCCAACTATACAGGTCGATTACTTTTTCTTGTTTTATCAAAATCAAATATTTATTATACATTTAATTTATTAATCATTTTAAGAGTTAAGTTTAAATGTAGGAGTTGATAATATTGAAAACATTTATGATAGCTTTACATAACTTCACGCCTTTTATCCCCGAAGGGGTAGGCAGAGGTGTATTACGCACCCACATTTCGCTAGTTATGTTTAGGTCCCAATGTAATAGGGGGCGAGCCTATTGCCATCTACCGGGCACATTATTAAGCGAGCGATAATTAACATTTTTAATACACACATAACTTCGAAAAGTCAGAGGTGTGTGCCCACGTTACCTGGGGATCGAACCCGAGACCATCGTCTCGGCAGTCCGTTACGTACACCACTGGGCTATCGCCGATTTTTTATGATAGCTTATTGGGAATATAAGATATAAATTGCTCTTAGGAACTTGCTACCTTATTTTTTTATTTATTTATAGTCTCATGCCTGTATCCCCGTATCTCCGGCTTTTAGAAAACATTTGTTTTCACCTCGAGCTTTGAGCTTTGGAAGATCTCGCACTGTTGGTGGAGAAATCATGCCGCTTGCTTAGTCATCTCCAAAATGGAGAAAATATTATGAACTCAATGAAAATATTAAAAAATATAAATTACAAAAAGTCCAGGACAAGAAAAAAAGAACGGCGGCTAAAATGGAAGTCAGGGCGACAGCAAAGTTGGCCATTCAAAAGAAGAGACAAGATACTCAGAATAAAACTAGAAAGACTAAAGAAATTAAAACACGTATTAATTGCGCTGGGTGTGAGGAGATACTCGTTAGCGATGTCGAAGATGACAACTTAAAAAACGTTGGGTGTGATCGGTGCCCAAAATGGTTTCATATTCAATGTACGACTAAAAAAGGGTTACCATATATTCGGAAGTTGCGGTTAACGAGTTTATTTGTCACCTTTGTATTTGAATTGATTTAGATTTAGATACTCCTTAAAAAGTCTAGTATTTTTTTTTTACTTCGTCAAAGTGCTTTAAAAAGGAGAAATGAAAAACATTAATTTCTTTTGTTAAATATTACTTTACTACCTATTACTGGTAAAAGAATTTAATTGTTTACTAGATTATTGTATATACCTAAACTTACCTAAATTATTATATACCTAGTTTGTATATTGTTGAATATTTTTGTTGATTATTGTATAACGAGAGTTCCTAATTAAGTCCAAAAATGTTGATGCTGGGTAGGTACATACTTTTTTATATGACTGAAGAGATTAAGTCTTTTTTAATTAATGACTATTAGTACATATATATCGATGTTAATGACAAACACATTTGTATATTTACCATAGCATATAATGTTTAACCTTTTTTATTAATTACCGAACTTGTTTGACAAATATTTAATGTTATTATAAATATTGTTACGAAGACGTTAAAGGTTAAAAAAACAATCACTTTTGAAGTATTTTAATACGATTTTTTAAATTTTATTGTGATGTTTACTTTCTTATAAATTGTAATACTTAACATTATTTAAGTGCAAATAAAAAATACTTCACCTACTATTAAACAAATACGATTAATAATGTCTACTTAGTGAGACTCCTGCCAAAATAAATAATATTAATAATCTTTGTCTGTATTAATTTAAAACAACCTATACCCGGCCGACTTATGGGAAAAACGCGACCGACCGTGGGCCGTGAATGGCCGACTTTAGGGTTTTTTCGTTCTCGACGCATCTAAACCTTAGTACTTTTTCCTTGTAGTAGAAATGTCAACCTTAGGCCCCTGAACATGAAATAGATTTATCAAACTAACCAAAACCGCATCGGAAGCTATCCATTCGTTGCAAATTGATGGTGCCAGACCGATCCCAAAACAGAAAAACCGTAATGTGGCCGACATTTAGCGTATTTACCCTAGAATCATTCATATACCTGATTATATGAATGATTCTAGTATATTTAAAATTGACATTATAAACAGATACAATCGGTCACGAAAACCGTTTGTGATGTCATTTTTGTTCATTTATAATGTAGGATTGTAGGTGGCAAAACAAAACGAGTAACGTATTTATAACAACATAACATAACATAACTTCACGCCTGTTATCCCTGGAGGGGTAGGCAGAGGTTTATTACACACCCACTTTTCGCCAGTTATGTTTCGGCACAGAATAGATAGTGCTAACGTAGTTTCGGTCCCAATGTAATAGGGGGCGAGCCTATTGCCATCTACCGGGCATATCATTAAGCGAGCGATAATTAATTGATAATGCATACATAACTTCGAAAAGTCAGAAGTGTGTGGGCGGGGTACCTGGGGATCGAACCCGAGACCATCGTCTCGGCAGTCCCTTACGTACACCACTGGGCTATCGCCGCTTTTTTCATGAACTTAATAATGTACTCCAAATTTAATAGGCTAGAGCATGCCGAATGCTATGCCCGCACATTATATTTTAATTTAACCGTTTCTGCCCATTTTAGCTTCTTGAGCCCAATACTTTGGCTGTCAGTCAGTCAGTAACGCAACAATTATTATACGCAATAAATATTCAGAGTACACAAAGTGTTGTCTTTTGTGAAAATCGAACCCACAACACTGAACACAGTTCTAAGCGGCAAGGCGGTCTCTGAAACCACTATACCACGCATGCAGCGAAATCGCCTCCGCTCAGCGAATCGCGCCTGCATTCAGACTGGACATAGACTTTATACAACATAATTATGTCATAATTTCATACGCTTCATGGTTTGGTTGGCTATCAGCAATTACGAAGTACAGCACCGAACTTTAATATAACTTTTTATATACATTGTTGCAGCTGACTAGCCATTTGAATATATTGGATTTTAGTATAATCGATAACTGTATTACTCCTGAACCAATGAAAACAATATGTGTATATAGTTGGACGTCTGAAACACACTAGTTTGAACTGAAATAGTGGATGAACGTGAGTGAGTGGCAGTTGCAACCTCATCACTCACTGCGATATTGCGTTCGTTTTACCTTTATGTTGAAATTGTCCAATAGTTTTACCGTATTTTGTAACCATTTTTAGTTGGTCTTTTTGCTTTATGTATGTGGAGTGGATATCGCACAGGAAATATGTGGTTCACTTGCCTGCCTCAATATTACAGAGCAAGTTGTTTTATTTGATTCTATTTTAATACCTTTACTGAAACACCACTAGGCTATAATTATGTTTTATATATTTTTTGGCGTATGATAACAGATATATTTTAATAAGACTATAATAATTAATCTGTTATAAGCAATAATTTATGAATTATAATGGCAAATACAGCAAGAGACTGTGACGTACACATTCTCATATCAAAATAATACCTATACATTTTTAGAAATGTATAGATAGCTTGCGGGTGAAAGAAATTCAATCTCATTCTTGTTTGTCTCGGATAGTCTGTTACTGAATAACTTATTATTTTATATCGAATAGTGTCCTACGTACCTATAGTGAAGCACTTTATTAAATTGTAGTTATTTTTTTACCCTACCGTTTATATAAATAAACCCTCTTGACGTACGCAGTATTGTCAAAATGAATGCTGATTTATTATCATCCTAGCGTTATACCGGTTGTTAACAAGGCATCAACATCAATCCTACATTATGTTAACTTAGGAATCAAAATCCGTCACTCATAAACACGGCAAAGACTTAGAAGAAAATTAATGGGTACCCTATTAAAACTCTATACAACTGTTAGTTATTTCAATTTCGGGCTTTTTGTAATTTGAACTTGAATTTTAAATTAAAAGTTGATGGTTTCGCATCAACGGTCTTCCATAGCGCACAAAGTTTTCAAATGAAAACTTACATCAAAGACTCTCGCTAAGGCGGTTGTTTGAATGGGCTGTAAGGCATACCAATGAAATGTTATATAGATAATTATGCCGGTCTGCTCCGTTCTTAATCTTCTTATAGATTTTCTGGACATAGAAAGAAACAAAAGACATCATATAATTTTTATGAACCAATAGTAAATGTGTATTACGGGTTCCATACACCATCTGTTGGCTGTTTAACCTCTTCATGGACAGTTGTTTGCAAGATCTAAAACATAGTGACTGCGGATTAAGGATGAATGGGTTACTTGTCAAATGCCTCCTTTATGCTGATGATCAGGTAATACTTGCATCTTCAGCGGAGGAATTGCAGGAGATGTTAACAATCATGTATGGTGCGTTAGAGAGGAAAGGAATGAAAGTGAATGTAAGTAAAACGAAAGTTATAGTTTTTGAAAAGGAGGAATGCGTTACGGCTTGTAATCTTTTGATCGATGGACAACGAGTGGAGCAAGTGAATGAGTTTGTATACTTAGGTACGTTGTTTACAAGAGATGGTAAGAATGAAGAAGATATTGAAAGAAGAGTTAATGCAGGTAATAGAGTGAATGGAGCTCTAAAGGCGTTTATGAATAGCCAAAACGTGTCCAAAAAGCACGTTTGGCTGTGCATAGAGGGGTATTAGTGCCTACCCTTATGTACGGTAGTGAAAGTTGGGTAAGGCAGAAGAGATTTGAAAGTAGAATAAATACTGTAGAAATGAGAGCACTGAGAAGTATGTGTGGTGTATCTTTGACCGACAGAGTAAAGAATTGTGTGATAAGAGAGTGTAGTGGGGTAAAAGAAGATGTAGTGACAAGCATTGAGAAAGGCATGTTAAGATGGTTTGGGCACATGGAGAGGATGGATGACGATAGACTGACAAAGAAGATATATGAGGCAAGTGTGAATGGGACAGGATAAAGGGGTAGATCCAGGCGGACGTTCTCCGACCAGATTGGAGACATCCTGAAAAATGGACAAGTCAGAAGTACCCTTAACAGAAGAGCATGCATGAGAAACTTGATGGGAGTGAGTGAAGCAAGAGAGGTATGTCAGGATCGTTGCAAATGGCGTTCCGTAGTCTCTGCCTACCCCTCCGGGAAACAGGCGTGAGTCTATGCATGTATACACTATCTTACGGGACTCAAGTCAACCTCACCTGCGCGTGGTATACCCTGCTAAACAACAAACGAGGCAAACGGACGACCTATCAAGACGCATTGGACCAGCGTTGTGGGCTCGAGTTCCACATCTTGCTATGGATGAGTCAATCCCCGTCTAGGCCTCGAGTGCCCGGCGGCTCCAAGACACCTGGTTATGGCGGAAATCGGAAAGTCCTTGGAGTGAGAGGTGCTAAGAATCCCCGGGCGTTATTAAGTACAACCCGTCAAACTGACCCGGCGCGCAAAATGGACACCGAAAATTTAAATTTTCTGACATACAACGTTCGTACGTTACTTAAAGAAGAACTATTATTAGAACTCGAAAATGCAGTAAAGGATATTAAGTGGGACATCATTGGTCTATCAGAGATGAGGAGAAAGGGCAAAGAAACTGTTGAAAGGGAAAACAGCATTTTCTATCACTTTGGAACCACCAGCATAACATGCACAAAATATTTTCTTCCCTCTATTCAGACAATTCCAAAATTAATAATATCGAAAATTATGCTCATAATGATACAATTACACCAATAACAGAAGACGAAGTCAATAAAGCTCTAAAAACCTTAAAGTTAGGTAAAAGTCCAGGCACCGATGGTATAAGCACAGCAACCTTAATATTCGGAAAATCAATCCTCTTGCCATATATATTACACAACTTTTTAATACTGTACTACACAAATGCCAAATTCCAAGAAAATTTTGTCATTCCAATATAGTTCTTCTGCACAAAAAAGGCGAAAAATGCAACATCGGCAACTACCGACCCATAAGTTTAGTCTCTCATATTTACAAAACATTTATAAAGGTTATAGAAAATCGAATCGCTGACCAATCAGACCAATATCAACCCGTCGAGCAAGCAGCATTCCGACCCGGTTTCTCCACTATAGACCACCTCCACACCGTGAACCAAATCATATAAAAACATTACGAATTTAACAAACCTCTGTACCTAGGATTCGTGGATTTTTCCAAATCCTTTGACACCATTACTCATAGTGCAATAAACGATGCCTTACGGAAACACAATATAGAAGAGCCCTACATAAACCTCATTAAAGCCATTTACAATAATAGTACAGCAGATGTCAAGCTCCAACTTTCTGGTCAGTCATTTAAAATAGAGAGAGGCGTCAAACAGGGTGACCCGTTGTCTCCTAAACTTTTTACTAGTGTCCTGCAACAGGTTTTCGGCAGTCTGACGAATTTGTGCCAGAGGCATTGTGGTCGACGGCAAAAGATTAACAAATCTTCGGTTCGCCGACGACATTGTTCTCTTTTCCTCATCAGCCTCGGAACTCAAGCTAATGCTTAAAAACCTCAGCTCTGCAAGTCTTCAAGTTGGACTTCAGATGAACCGGGCCAAAACTCAAGTAATGACCAACAGCACGAAACGTAGGGTCACGTTGGACGGGCAGACTATACATTATGTCGACGAGTATATATACTTGAGCCAGATTGTCTCTTTCAGCAACAGGCAAGACAAAGAAGTAGGACGGAGTTGAAAATGCCTGGAAGAGCTTCTGGTCAATGAAAGAGCTACTGAAGGGCAACCTCCCACTGACACTCAAGCGAAAGCTCGTCGATATGTGTATATTGCCCGTCCTAACCTACGGTGCACAAACATGGTCCTTGACGGAAATCCAGAAGTCCAAACTGAAGATTTGCCAAAGGGCTATGGAACGTAGCATTCTCAGGGTAAAAAGGACCGACCGTGTCCGGAACACCACGCTACGTTCCAAAACACACATAGCCGATGTTGGCTTAAAATCTGCCAGGCTGAAGTGGTACTGGGCTGGTCACCTCTGCCGTATGTACCCAGGAAGTTGGGTTTATTTAATAACCAGTTGGGTGCCCCATGATAGTCGACGACGACGCGGCAGACCTAAACGGAGATGGCGGGACGACCTCGATGCTTTCGACAACGACTGGCCAAACATAGCACAGGACAGGGATGAATGGCGGTCAAGGGAGAGGCCTTTGCCCAGCAGTGGGACACATGTATAGGCTAAATAAATAAAAAGTTAATGTGTATAAAAGAAAACCTCTATTTTAGGGTTTCGTAGTAATTTATATTTGTGTTTAAACTAAAGGCCTTGCCACACGGCACAATTTTACGTCCAACTTGACTAAATCACTTGATGAAATCGTGACGTGTAGACGCCAGTCGTCCAACTCAAGTTCATCGGGTGGGCGGTACCACCAGATTTTAGCCAATCGGGTGGACGGAATGAACATCAGTGATTTGATTGTGTCGTGTAGACGGGCAAAGCCAATTCGATTGAAAATTTGATCAGTGGTAAAATTGTGCCGTGTGGCAAGGCCTTAAGATCGTATGTATCAATCATGGGTTTGGTTGGCACCACTACGGTTGATGTGACCCATTCCGAAACGTCGAGGCAAATGTAAGGTATTTTACCTCTTATATTGGTGTATTCCTCTTATGTTTTTGTAAATACATACATATTATACATAGAAACACCCAGTCCAAGACAAACATCAATATTCATGCACACAAATGTTTGACGTGAGCGGAATTCGAACCCGCGACCTTCGGCGTAGCGGTCGCTTATACCCCCGCTGCGCCAACCAGTCGTCTAATTTATATGTTGGTACAAGTCGTAAAAGTCTAAAACTATTCATTGGATTAAAAAGTTTTTATATTAATTGTAACAGAACACAAATGTTTCACTACAATCTAATATTCTAATAGGAATACCAGACCTATGGTATTTTATAGTTTGAGTACCTAAATTCCGAGCTGAAAATAATAATAACAATAATAATTTATTTATTCATCTGTAATTATTGTATACCATATATAATATGTATTTATTGTATACCATTCTCGCTATAGCAATAAAATATATTATCTACATAATCAATCAGTCAACAGTATTTACATTACTCTATATTGCGATAAAATTATCACCTTATTAAAATGCAAAATTTTTAGAACCCTTAAATATGATGCCTCTTCATATTCACAAAATAGTCGATGTGGCATTTTCCCTATAATAAATCAATATAAATTAATATATTATCGAGAGGAAATGAATAGCCGTATATAAAAAAATCTCTTATAAAAAAATATGTATTAGTTATAAATACCTTAATTTGTTTATAAATAAGAAAATAAGAAGTGTCCGGCCGGCGTGTAATACTAATTGATATGGCGTAAGTTGTTCTTGGCCGGACGTGGTTGGGTAATGGTTATGAGAGTCTGGTTTCCCGTGCGGTGGGAAGCCAGTCGTGCCACGGACGACCTAGAAGATGTACCTGGGGCTGGATGGCTTAGATCCCGGTGTTACGAAAATAAATAGCTAATTCATCTGTGCTTGGTTCAGGTGGCATACTAATTACAATGCCTACTTTATAAACATTATTTTATTATTTTGCAACTTCAGTCTGCGTTTCGATAGACGCTTTTAAGTAATAGTTTTTTTTTTAATTTATTTTAAGGAGTTTAGTCAAGTTTGACTATATTACTCCATTGGTCTGTCAATTACATGCATACCACTTAAAAACTAGAACCAACATAAAATAATAACAAAAATACTTATATACACAACTTAACTAGGACAATTTGAACGTCTTCTTACACCAGCTTCTACAACCTTATATAACATTAATGCTTTCTCTGAATACGGATAAGCCAAAATACTATTACACCAGCCAACTTCTAATGTCTTCATTCCGAACACATTCCACTATTATGTGCAACGCATCCTCTATTATACCACATTCTGAGCCTGTGCTCAAAGTAACTCAAAGTAACATCGCCCCTGTGGGCGATGTTACTTTTTTCATCAGAAAAGCAAATTTATTCAGTGGCATGTGACCAGATCGAAGTCTTAAAGCCGTTACTAACACATTTCTTTGCAATACACATTTCTCAAACCATAACTTGTTACACAAATTATTTTGTAAGGTCTTGTACCATAAACCTTTCTAGAGCGATCTTTCATCAAAATGTACTTTCCACAAATCAGTGCAATGTTTTATAAGTAAATGAATACAATCTGTATAAAAAGGTAAAGCATTAGTTGGTGTACCATCATATAAAGCCTCTTTTGCTGCTGAATCTGCTCTTTCATTCCCTATCAAGCCAATGTGAGATGGAATCCATTGGAGGATAACTTCTTTGGAATCAGTTTGCAACTTAAATAAGGATTTAATAATACTGTAGGCAATTGGAATGCCCCTTATACACGATGTACATCGAATCAAGTGCTGTAGGGAACTTTTAGAATCTGTTAAAATAACAAATTTACTATAACTTATTGATTCAATATAGGATAATGCTTCGAAAATGGCCAATAATTCTAGATGCATTATAGACATGTTATTACACATTTTGAATTTTACCGATTTGTCAACTTGTGGATCGAAATAAGCAACTCCCATAAAAGACTCGTCCTTAGATCCATCGGTGAATATTTTATAATGAGAGGAATATTTATTTTCGATATATATTGAACAATTAAGTCGCAATATATCTGAGTTGTATTCTTTTTTGGCCTTGTTAATTAATAGTACCGATTTCATGTTTTATAATATTTCTCAAGTCGTATCTGCTTATCCAATAATCTAATGTATATATACCCAAACATTTTTCTGAAGACATATTTACATCTTTATATTTTAAGTGTATTTGTACAATAGCAGGAATTTTTTTACGCCGCCAGTATGAACTAGAAAGTTGTGAAATTAATTCAGTTATAACGTTAATGGTAACATTGTTAGTTATTGCCATTGATCTGAACCAAAACTTGCCAGCAAGATATAGTCTTCGTATTTTTAGAGGTACTAAACAAAGCTCATTTTCCATTACATGAATGGGTGTACTCCTAGTAAAACCACCAATAATACGCATGGATTCATTTTGAAGCTTGTCCAGTTTAAATAAATTTGCATGGCAACTATTATCGTAAAGGAAACTACTATAATCCAGTCGGCTTCTGATAATTGCTATGTATAAAAGTCTTAAATGCTTAGGGTTTACGCCCCATCCGGCGCCCGCCAACACTTTGAAAATATTTAGGAATTTGTGAATTTTGGGATACAGCTCGTTTATATGTTTAGTCCATCTCAATGAGCGATCCAACCATAGACCTAAATACTTCACTGTATCGACTAGTTGCAATGGTGTCTTATTTATATGTATGCTGGTATTATTTCTATTCAACCCTTTCTTAAAAACACACAATTTACTTTTTAGAGGCGAAACACTTAGGCCTAAATTTTCTAAGAGATTCACTAATAAATTCAGTGCAGTTTGAAGAGACCTTTGAGCAGATTCTATGTTTTTATCAGATATGTACAATGTAAGGTCATCCGCTTACTGTGAAATAAACACATTATTTACAGATTTACAAATACTATATGTTACTACGTTAAATAATAAAGGGGACAATGGATCGCCCTGTGCTATGCCTTGACCAGTGCATCTACTTACTTAATTTTTAATATTCTAAAACTCAGAAAGTTCCATAAATAGTAACATATTTTTTGGCCGACGCCAATTATGTCTAGAATGCCAAGAAGAGTGCTATATTTATGTTATTATATGCATTATCTACATCGAGAAAACACGCTATAGTAAACATATCCTTTGAGAAACCAGATTGAATTCGTGTTACGAGTCTAGTCAAGCTGTCTAAACAAGATTTTGATTTTCTGAAGCCTAGTTTCAGTTGAAAATATGTCATTTTTTTCTAAGTACCATTCTAACCTCCTGTTTATTATGGAATGAAAAATCTTACAAACACAGGATATAAGACTAATAGGGCGAATAGAGGATATTGAAGTCGGGTTCCGGCCGGGTTTGGGAATTGGAACTATACAAATGTCCCGCCATTGTGATGGTGTGAAACCCGTAGACAAAAAAATATTAAATATACAGAGTAAAATGTTTTTACCGACTTTAAGCAAATGTTTTATCATCGAAAATGAAATGTTATCGCAACCAGGAGCAGTATCAGTAGCTTTTATGCTGGACTCTAATTCGTGTATGGTAAGCGGGGATTCTAGTATAGGGTTTATAGATTTAAAAGTAGGTGTAATTGGAGAAACATACGCGGGACATAGGTTATTGAGTAGCGATTCAGCTTTACTTTTATCTGTGTATAAATTTTGAGTTCTATTACCTTTAAGCCTTTTCATCTTTCTCCAGACTTCTGCAGGAGAGGTACTCTCGTCAAAAGAATTACAAAAGTCATGCCAACTCTCTGACTTGGCCTTCCTAATAAGCCTTTGAGGTTCTTTAATTAAATTATTTAAAACTGCCAGGTTTGAGGGTGTTGGGTTTTTACGAAATTTTGATAATGCTAATCTCCGTTTTGCAACTATATGAGATAAACTAGGGTTCCAATATGGTTTCGGGGTAAATTTGCTGCAAGGATTGGAATCAATCTTAATGAAAGGAATGTTATCATCTGCTGCTTTACTTATTTGCTTGATAAAATTTTCATATACTAGTTGAGGTTCGCCAAACGTACTAAAATTGGAGAAAGCGTTTTCAAGATCGGATGAATATTTAAACCAGTCAGCTAACCTAAAATAACGTTTTCTAACAAAGTTAGGACTATATGAACTAGTTGAAGAAATGTTAATAACGAGATGATCGCTGCCCATCGATTCGTTAGTTACCTGCCAGTTAAAGTAGCATGCGATATCAGACGTAGCCAGTGTCAGATCGGGCGAGCTTTTTTGTATATTACCACCTACTAATTTAATTCGAGTGGGATTACCGTCATTTAAAAACACTAACTTAGAGTCATTAATAGCATTATGTATTTGGGAGCCTCTAGAATCCGTTTTGTACGACCATGAAACATGATGTCCGTTGAAATCACCTAAAATAAGAGATTTTACATTGAATTGAGAAAACAAACCGTCCCAATCATTTCGTTTCGTGTGAACCCATTGTGGGCAATACACAGCAATCACATTTTCAATATGTTTACAGTTATAGATTTTGACATGTAGTAACTCTATATCAGCGTTAAGATGTTCTATACGGCATAACTGAGCTTTAATAGATCTATGGGTTAAAATAGATACGCCCCCGTAATTGTCTGCGCGGTCTGCTCTAAATACATTATAATTATTAATGCTAAACCTGCTTTCGGGATCGAACCATGTCTCACTAATCACAGCTATATGGATTCTGTTTTGTGACAATAGCTGTTCAAATAATAAACTTTTGGGTCGTATACTCTGTGAATTCCATTGCAAAATCTTAATTTGTATGTGTTTCGAAGTATTACTGGCCATTTTGAAAGTTAATAGCTACTACGGCTGCATAAGATGTGGGATTTGATGACACGTTTTGGATGAAAGGTGCTTGTACGGTGGCGTAGATATGACTATTGTTTTGATATGTAGAAATTTTAGAGTCATACTGTGGTGAGTAAGGTGGAACATACATAGAAAGAGCCCGGCGATATGTGCAATTGAATTCTGACATCAAAGCTCTGATTTTCTTTTCTTTTTGAAAGGCTGGACAAGATTTGACTAGAGCCATGTGACTTCCATTGCAATTTACGCATTTAAAGTCCGTAGTTTCGCAGTTTGGGTGGTTTTTACTACACTTGGGACAAATGACTTTAAGTGATGGACAAAGTCTCAAAGTATGTCCAAAGCGCCAACATCGAGAGCATTGGGTAACGGGAAATACGTATGGCTCGACTTGAACTCTCATAATAAGTATAGTTACAAATTGAGGAAGGACATTACCTCTAAAACATATCCGTATCGTTTCACTTGGTGACCATCCTTCGTCGGGGTGTTTTCGATTGAGCCTTTTCATTGATAATACTTGAGATCCGTTACCACTTTTAATGTATTCTAAAAGTTCAGCCTCGGTTAAATCCATGTCAATATTTCTAAGGATGCCATAAGATACATTTACCTCCCAAGTCTTCTGTATTCGCCAATCTTTCTCTTTAAAAGTTTGGCAAGATATAAGTTTCTCAGCATTCTTTACACTATCAAAACTGACGATGACTTTGAAAGCATTGATATATTTGACTCGAGTAATTCCGCATATATTTTCAGTGTTAAAAAGCTTTGCCAAAGCAAACTGTCTAGGTAGTTTATCTAAACTCGACATACTGACATCAATTTTTTCTGACTTTCTCCTTTTCTCACCTCTAACTAATGTCCAGTCTTGCTCATTCATACTACATTCGTCTCCATTGTGTAAACTCTCATCTTTGTCGTACTCACTTCCAACGTGTGTCAAAATGTCCTCATTATCCATAACACCTTCCTCCATACTAACGTTCTCCGCAACTTGCTGCTCATTTTCAGCAGAATATTGACTCATATTGCATATTATAATCTTTTCCTCACCGCGCGTAAACAAACGACGGCGCGCGAACGCGCGTCTATAATCAGATCGCATTGTTTTACGAAACGGAACTAAAAAAAACGCGCTCTATACGTATATTAGATATAATTTAGGCAATTCACAATATATAATAGAGATATAATGCCCAATGCGATTTAAAATTATAACAAAATAAAATTTCTTAAAATTTTGTTACATTTTCCCGCGTCGACCATAGACAATGTGAAGTTATAGATTCGTGTAGAAAAGTGTCAATACTAAAGTCTGTCTGTATGATGAGTTATGCGTGATTGCAGGCAAAATCCTGATTCAACTGTGCCTGATTCGTATGGTCAAAACAGCATATGTATCATATGACTATTGAGTTGTACATGGAAAAAAATCAAACAGAGAGAATAATATATTGTAGCAATTAAGTATAATATTTTTTGTACCTAAAAGAATTGATTGTACCTACCTATTACAAATATTAGCAAAAGTTTTTTTTTTTTGTTATATTACAATATTCTCGCTTGCCCATAAAAAACAACTTTTTAGAGTTTTAAAAGTGCCTTTCTACGCGATATAATCACTGATTACTATTTCTATAAAAAATATTATCGTAATTGTTAAAATATAATTGTTTTCTTAATAAAATTTTCTCATTATAATTTCTGTTTCTGATTCATCTGGGCACAAAATATTTGAACGTCGTATCTTGAAAACTAGGTACTTAATAAAAACGAGTCCCTCATTCAAATATATGTTCTTTGGTATACCTATTTTCATATGAACATGCATTACCGAGCTGAAAGTGAAATTAAATTTTGGCCAGATGAATCAGTTGAAGAATGAAATTTCGGAGAACTACCCTTATACACTTTTAAGTATTTACATATGGTTCGGCGTTACACCGAAACCGAAGGTTCCTAGGCGATTTGGTAAAAAATAGACTGTATTTAAAGGATGGCGAGTTCTGGTCGCCTAGGATTGGAGAGGGAGAGAAAGTATGGTGTAGAAAGGCACCTCTTACCTTGCACGGCAATCTTCTTCTTCTCAGAAGGGCAGTCTCCTGGTGTTTTCGAGAATCCTGAAGCTGTTTGAATCACTCCACTACACAAATCACTTTCACTCGCGGGCGGTTTTATTGAGTTTTGTATAAGCGGTAATAATTATAGCGGTGCGGTGCGGTATGGCGGACACGATCTCAGCGTCTCGAATGTTCTGCGTCGCCGTTGAGCAAGGTGGCCAATAGCGAGGTGTTTCGGGAGGGGATTTATGAAAAGGACCGCTCGGATTGGCCGAGCAGCGACGAACCATTGACGTTGACGTGATTAGTTCTCGATGGAAAGGTAGATGGCGCTACCAACATATTTTTTCTAAATAAACTACATAAAGTTACGCCACAACTTTTAGGGGCCAGGCAAAAATAATAAAATGTTCAAACGAGAAGGGGCAGGGTTGGGTTAAAGGCGAATTTAAACGAATAGGATACAATCTATATGGGTATCGTTTTCGAGATTTTCGGGACGCTGATTAATAATATGAAATTTATTTAGTGATCCAAGCGATTAGAGTGATTCAAGATGGTGGATGGGAAATCAAAGATGGCGGATGGGAAAAATTTAAAAAATCAATATGGGCATCGTCTCTGATGATTATAGGGATGGAGAATCCAAATACAACATCTATTTCGTGATCAAAGATGGCGGATAGGAAATCAAAGATGGCGGACGGGATTTTTTTTTAAGTCGATATGGGTATCGTCTCCGATATTTTAAGAAATGGGGAATTCAATATTATATGAAAAATATGTTTGTTTGTACATCATTTAAAGACTGAAATGATAAGAGATTAAGCGCTAAGTCAATGGTAACTTTGGAAAGGGGGCTTGGAAAAAGGGAATTAAATAAAAACTCTTAAAAAGGCGATACGGAGTTCGCTTGGTCAGCTAGTACTTTAAGTTTAATTTATTTAGAAATAATAATTCTAGAACCTTAATTTGGCAAGATATTATTTGCCGTTACGGAGCAGAAAAATTATGTTTTATTGAAAAATTGCCAAGGCGTCGAAAAAAAGTACTATTAGTACGATTTTCTACCACTAAAAATTGTTTAGAAAAACACCAAAATTGCCGCTATAGTTATGTGTAACAGTCGGTATACGATAGCAATTTACGAGCTTGTTAAATACGTCAGTAAAAACTGATAGCTATATTGCATTGAAAAATGAATGCCGGTAGAAAAATACCGCTTAGAATAGTAACTATTGAAATGAAACCTAGTTTTGAACACAGAAACGTAATTGGATGCTATTTTTATTTGTATTGTACACTGATAATGCTTTTATAATAATATGTTAAAGGAAGTTTTATGTGAAAATTTTAAGCATATACATTTTTTGTAATGCAGGCAGGCAATTTGCTTCTACACTATCTTTTGATTTTATTTTTACAAAGAAAGAAAAGAAATAGAATTTGTCAAGTATGTTACTTGATATTTGTAGGTACACTAGGTTCTATTGCAATAACATTGAATATTCGTAACACTTACCAAACGCTCACAAGCACGAAAAGCCATACGCAAGAAAAGTATCTAAGTATATCTCTTATCTTAGTTTCTGCTAACGTGATTTCTTTATCGAGCGATGCCGAACGCTGCACGAATTTGTGCGTGTGGGTATATCGTTTTGTTCTGTGGTATAGAGAAGATGTGGTTCTTATTTCTGCTCGTGCAAGTATGCAAGTGTGCTCATGTCAGTATAGCTGACATGGTCTCACTTTTTTAAACGAGATTTTTTTTATACTGATATGAAAAATTGCAGGACGCTATTATTTTCGTATTCATATCGTATCACAGTGAGCCGCAACGAACCGTGGTCAGATTTAGCTATTTTGATAAACACTCGTTTATATACTCGTACTAGCTATGCTTGTCCTTTCGCTTGTATGAAACATTGGACATGACAATAATATGTCATCGAGGCTGAAAAAAAGCGTATAGCGCTTGGCAATTTTCCTAGTTTATTATTTTCTTCATGAGTATTTATCATGATTGATGGTAAAGTTTAGTCCTGAAATAGTGAGTGACAGATTGTCGAATATATGCATAAATAAAATATATTAAGCATTGAAAATACTTGTTCTCGCTGTGACATAGCCGCTACTATATTGACCGGGGCGTAAACCCCTACAATAAAGAGACGAGTAAGTCCTACTTTCGTTCTCATCCACAATAGTCTAGCATTTACACATTCAAATTCCTTAACGCACTCATTCATTCGCGCAGACAGTATTAAACCAACTGCCTTGCAGGCTCTGGCGGTACTGTGTACCCAGACCAATAAGCTGTGTAGCTGTCGTGCTTGGTGGGGCCACAACCTTTCTTTTTTGTCTCATTCACACAAAGAACATCAATCTTTCTATCATCTATCATCTGGCATACTTCATTCAATTTGCCATCCATTCCTCCTCCAACATTTAATGTTGCAAACCGGCTTTCCGTAGGCCGCTTTTCGCCCTCGCGGGAAACGAGACGTGATGGGTTGCGAACCGCGTCGCCGCCGTCCGGAGAAATATATTTTTTAGTTCCCATAGCGTTCCCAAGAGTATTAGGGATTTCAAATGTCTATCCCCGCAGAGCCCTTTACGGGGATAAGGTAGAATCCTATCTGTGCCCTGTGACCACCAACACAGGCACCCTCCGTTAGCGACCAGCTTGCCCTCTGGTCACGAATCCCTTGGCACGGGTCGGTTGACACCTTGGATTGAGGTTTATTTTCGGGTATGCTCCCTAAATGTTGGTTTAATTTCGGAGTGTTTCTTTTCCTAGACGGTTTGCCGTCCGAAGCTGACGAGGCCCATCCCCCCGATAGAGAGTGGTTTAATTTCGGAGTTTTCCTTCTCCTAGATGGGTTGCTGACCAAAGCTAACGAGGCCCATCCCCCCGAATGAAAATATCCATACTTTATTTATTTCTTTATATGCACAAACATGGTGTACAAAGGGGGACATAATGGCATAAGGCACTCTCTACCTGTCAACCTTAAGGTGGTGCAGGTAGTAGGTGCATTTTAATATGTAAATTTAATTAAAAGGTATAACATGAAAATAATTATATATATAATAGGGATCTAATACATACCAAATGTATAGTTCTATAAATACATACTTATACATAAATCTATGTACACCTAAATATACATACATACAATATACATAAATACTTATATTAATAGATGAGATTGATGTGCTGATTCCTTCAATCTCAAAAAGAAGCTCTCCAACTATCATTTTGAATGCATAACGGTTAGTGGACAATCTGATTTCAGGAGGTAGTGTATTTCATAAAATAATAGACTGCACAACAAAGGAAGAGTTAATGAACCCGGTAGTGTGACTGGGGCAAGAAAGAAGAAGATTATGAGAAGAACGAAGATCTCTCTCATGGATAGAAGATAGGTATTGGAACTATGAGGTAAGATAAGTCGGAGGGGAAGGGGACTTGAAAATAGAGAAGAATATAGTAAGAGCACGCAAACACCGGCGTTGACGAATTGGTAACCATCTGAGTTCGAAACGATAAGTAGAGACGTAGTCATACTTACGAAGAATGTAAATTATCGAATGCAGTTATTGAGAAGTCGGTCGTACCTATTGACTGCATTCAGGTTATAATAGCACATATAACCATTGTTGATTATGGGAAATATTAAAGCATTGTCTTGGAAGGAAAGAAATCCTTGAAGCGGTTTAGTGCTCGAAGAGTTCCGGTGACCCTCTGACTAACATTAGTCACCTGCGCTTGCCAATCGAGAGTGGAATCGATGTACAGGCCTAGGTCTTTATCGGTTACGTTGTACGGAATGACCAAGCCTTTAAACATTACAGGAGGTAGAGTTTTCATGTCTAATCTATGCAATAAGCGGCGACTGCCTACAATAATGACCTGGCACTTCGATGGGTTAAATGTATGCCAAATTTAACCCAGCGAAATTTATGACACCACTCCATCATTGACTCAAGGACTCTATTTATGTCAGCAATGGCATAATTTCTTCTTTCTGTAATTTTCAAGCGAGCATCATCAAATAGTAGACTGAAAGTCCACAAAAATATCCCCGTTTTCATCCTGCGTTCCATTTCGTTAGAATAGGGAAACGATGTTGTTTGTTGTCAGTAGAGTATACATATTATTTTACAAAGCGTATGTGCTATTTATAGAGACTGCTTAATTCTATCCCTGTACTGATCTAAATATCCAATTTTTTAAAGAACGGTGTTTACATTAATCCTATTTGTAGAGACGTAAATATTTTGCGGTTGTTAAAAAACATTTTATCTGGTAGGCTTATAAGCAAACTTAAGAGTTTGATGTTAAGACATGACAACACCGTAGAAGTTGTTCGTATATCTTACAAGAAAAAGAAAAAAGCTTTTTGAACCAGAAAACCTATTCGAAGCATTTGTAAACCAAATCGCCTTCTTGCATATAAAATTAAAACGGTGTGATTTAAATGTTACTACAAAAACATCGGCCGAATGATCCCGTATAACCTCGAGCATTGACTCCAATGTGTGGAGCGGGCATAATGATTTATAGCCCTTAACGTTCTAGAGATGTGGATTGGTCTCGCAAAAATAATATACGTGAAGCCGACCGACAAAAGCGTCTCGAAATCTATCGATAATAAATCTAGACTAAGTTATTACAATAGGGCTTATGGAGATGGGGTGGCACATATGGCAGACTTTATAACTATGTCCTGAATAGACTGATCAATCTTCCAGATTAAGGATTGCGATAGTAGATAAGAGGGTGTAGATATGTGTTGACATCACTAAAACTACGTATGTGATTCATGATAAAACTAGATGATCCCGCGGTTACACCCGCGATATTTAAGGCTACTGCTCCACGCCCGTGGCTCATAGCGTGATGTTATATAGCCTAGACTTCCTCGATAAATGCGCTAACACTGAAAGTAGTTTTCAAATCAGACCAGATGTGCGAGAGATTAGCGAGTTCAAGCAAACAAACAAACAAACTCTTCGGCTTTATATATTCGTATTAGATAATGATATTTCATCACGGGGATTAATCTCAATTCTTATTTCACAGTTTATATTGTAGAGAAACATCCAACTTTTTAAATTTTACCTCGACTTCATTTAGAATAATGTCCTCTAGAACGAATTTCGGCGACGGTAGCCGGTGGTCTCATATGAGACTAGCAAACTATGCGGGACATACTATAATGCACAAGTGTACTCTCTATTCCCTCACTCCCATAGTCCGATGGGACGCCTCATGTGAGACGATTGGAGTGAGATTAGGCCCAGGACCAACGGCTTAACGTGCTTTCAAAGGCTCAGGGGTGTAACACTGCCAACTCCCAGACTAAGAACTTTTATTGGATATTTCTTAACAGAGGAATCAAATCCACTCCGCAGGACCACAGACGCAGTCATCGTCACTTGATTTCATTAGTAAAGGGGTGACCTATATCTATCACATTGTGGTATAGTATCTGGACCGTGCACATAAGCAGACCCGATTGGTCTATCCATAGTATGGCTTGATCCTAGATCGCCCGACAAATTTTGATGTAACCCAAGAGGTACAATTTTATGAAATACATCCCGACACCTTTCCTTTCTTATTCAGTATTTCAAATAGATATTGATTGGCACAATACAAAATACAATTATGCATTAATAACGGTAACCTAGTGGGAGTTTCTTAGAAGGGTATCAGTATTAGCTTTCACTCCTCGATCGTGTCAGTTCACTTATTATTTATTAGCAATGACACTACAATGGCGAGAAATGGACAGTAATTCTACGAAAACGTAACGTTATTATTAGACGGAATAGACAGATAACCGAGACAAGTAACCTAGCAATGTATTACGTGGGACACTCAAAAAGTTTTGCGACACTAAAAAAATGTTCTATAAGTAAATATATTTTTATTACATCTTTTTAAAGTACTCTCCACCAGGCTCTACACAAAGTTTCATGCGTCTGAACCAGTTTTCGAAACACTTTTCCAGTCCGCCGCAGACACCTCGTTTACAGCCTGCTCGAACGCTGAGAACGCATCATCCGGCGACGAATATTGTATTATATGAATGAAAAGAAGTCACACGGTGCTAGGTCAGGGCTGTAAGGAGGGTGACCCAGGAATTTGACCGGTATGCTGTCTAGGAAGTCTCTCGTTTTGATTGCGGTTTGGGCGGACGCATTATCGTGGTGGAGCAGTAGCCCGCGGAGCCCATTGTTTGGTCGCTTGTTTCTCAAACCAGAGAAAACTTCTGCCAAGCATTTTGGTAGTATACCATTCGGCATTAATGCTTCTTTGGTTTCGTAAAGGAATTGACACCAAGTAGCCAGTCAAATTGCAAAAGCTCGCGATCAATATCTTCCCCCCGCTTCTAAGTTGCTTTACTTTGGTAGGCGTTGATTCGTTTTGAAACACCCAAACCGTCGACTGGCGCTTTGTTTCTGGATCGTATTGATAAATCCAGGATTCATCACCTGTAACGATGTTGTAAACACGCCTAGACGAGCCTGCTTCAAATTTGTCTATCATATCATGGCGTCATTCCACCTTTGCCTGCTTCTGAACATCGGTGAGGTTGTGCGGCACCTAGCGTGAAATTATCCTCTGCATCTACGGGATGCACTTGTAGAATCTTGTGGAGGCTTCCTGATCCAATTGCCTCTTGAAATAATGAGTTTACCCATGCACAAATACAAACGGACAATTAAGAACTTTCTTTTACAAAGGGGTTATTACACTATTAAGGAATTTTTAAATGATAAGACACCGTGGGGATAGGCTTAGGCTTGTTTAACTCACAATTATTTTATTTACATGTTAAGTGGAGGTGCCTCGTGAACACATGATTTTTGCAGGATTTGGATATTTTTATGATTTGTTGAATGTAGATTAACATTATTTATCCCTCATCATATCATTGTTCACTTGTCACCTTCACAAAATTCTTTCTACATTTGCATTCCTTCACGCCTTTCACTAATTTATGTTAATAATAACGATCTGGAAAATGGAGGTTATTGGCGGTCATGGTCAGTATACCAATAGATTGTTTCTTACTGCTGGTTCGTATACCGTTGTCGTCATGCTCACTAAAATGTCATTTCTTGTGGTGGAGTCATGTGTCGGGTCATCCCTGTCCCTCTAATATGGCGAGAGGGGTGATGGCTGGCACATGCGTCATACTTGTGAACGGGTGCTACTTGCGATGACTGGTCGATGATGGTCTTGCGGGCTGGTATTAGATTTTAATATTTAACTGCATCATTTCAATCATGGTTCTGATCACTTTCGCGGATTGCCTGCATTATTAGGTATATATAATGTAAGTGGATGCTCCTGTTTCACCATGTCTATTCTGAGGAGGCTAACCAAATGAACATCAAAAGTATTATGCTTGAGTATTATTATGTACAGTAAATATATACAAGTGATATAGAAGTGCAGCACCTTACAAAATGTAAATTATGTGTATTATGCAAAACCTGGCGATGAAAAAGAGTGACCGTGAGTTTTATTGCCCGTTCTTTCTCATGGTTCCACCTATTGCTTTGCGAACGTGGCGGTAAATGTAAATATAGAGTCTATAAGTAATTATTTTATAAATTTAATATTTTGACGTTCATAAGCGTCACATTGTGACCCAAATGAATAAAGGATTTTGAATTTGAATTTGAATTTCAATCTGCAGTATATGCTGAATGCTCTTGGTATGTAACTCGTCTATTGTCTTGGATCAAATTTTTCACTGCTAGCACGTTTTCTTCCGTAACAACCGTCAATGGGCGACCAGTTCTTTCTTCATCCTTCAAAGTTAGTTGTCCGCGCTTAAATTCATTATACCAACGATACAGGGTTTCCTTAGAAGGGCCTTTATCCATGTATGCCATTTGAAGTCTATCGTACGATACGTCCGGTTTCAGCCGACACTTAAAATCGTAAAAAATCATAGCGCGAAAATATTTTCGACGCAAATCCATTTTCAATGAGACACGGTAATTTTAATTAGCTCGCAAAAAATGTGGAGGGAAGTTTTGAATTTAGAACGTACCTATTTTTACTTATAAGTAATCATATTTTAAATAAATAATAATTGGCCAGTCTAACATACATAAAAACTTTTTCTCGCAATACCTACTTTCGGAGTGACCTGGTATATCTTCGGTGATACTGCAATACCGCGTAAGCAACAGTTGCTAATAACGCGTAACTGATGGGTGGCAAATTTTACAGGAGAGCGAAAAAACTGAATATATCCTATATTATTACATCATTGGCTGAATGAACTATAAACTAATTGTAAATTAATGTACTTTAGCTATCAATATAGTCCATTTGTAAAAAAACTCCATAGATGATTAAGAAATACACTTTCGCGGTATTGAATGGTCATAAATGGATTATTGTTGAGCACTTTTAGTATTGCCGTGTGGTTGACGGCATAGAATACAAGTGTCACCACCCCCTATCTTCCCGTGGATGTCGTAAGAGGCGACTAAGGGATAACACGATGCAAAGAACATCTTTGCGTAGAGACGGAAAACTCGACATCAAACCCTATACGACTGCCTCGTTGGTCTCGCGGCATAAATGTGCGCGTGGGATCGGGAGGTCCCGGGTTCGATTCCTGGGTCGGGCAATGTTATTGGGTTTTTCTGTCACGAAATTCTCAGTAGCAGCACGGAGTCTGGAAATGTGCCCGGTACGGCAATAGGCTCGCCCCTTATTACGTGGGACTAAAGTATATCTGGCGAAAAGTGGGTGTAGAAATACACCTCTGCCTACCCCTTCAGGGATAAAAGGCGTGACGATATGTATGTATGTATGTACTTTTAGTATTTACGCTTATTTGTAAGAAGGATTAAATAAAAGATTGTATATTCAAAAATATTATTTAATGCATTTTTGAACACGATATCAGTCTCATTTTTCAATTAAGTAATAAGAAGTAGGTACTACATATATTATGAATTTCAGATATGTAAGCAGTTGAATAACTACCTACAAATACTATAGCAACATCAAAAACATACAAATACACATTTAGAAACAATAACGAAACAAAAACAAATTTCTAATAAAGTTTAGAAATAATTATGTTATACTAGTAGTAACTAGTAGTAAGTAATGAGATCGTATATTTACATAATACTCTTATTTTAAAAAATCTAGCAAGGTTTTAAAATAATTATGTACTTAATACTAGATCTTGATACAGGAACTTATTTTTTTCTTAGAGGGTAAATTATCGTAAAATTGATGGCAGTCACGAAGAATTACAGTTTTTAATTGTTGCAAGTGCTTATATTTACTTTCGAGTATAGGCAATCTAGACTATTTTGTAAATAATGTAGTTTAGT
This sequence comes from Euclidia mi, assembly GCA_944739405.2. Lineage (NCBI taxonomy): Eukaryota > Metazoa > Arthropoda > Insecta > Lepidoptera > Erebidae > Euclidia > Euclidia mi. The sequence continues at coordinate 90,572,982 of OX123183.2, read as the reverse complement.
ATTTGATCGTCTAGAATTACCTTCAATAGTCTTCCTTTTGACGTTTTCCGTGTCGATCGTACATACATTTTTTTCTCAGACCATGTCATGCTCCAAAAAAGACTAAAAATTTCCTTTCTAGTGACTTCAGCTAGATTTGGGCAGGACAAAAATTTACTGCGAGCACAAAATGCTGACATACACTTAGGGCACATAGTTCTTTCAGGTTTCGGTTCTTTTTGATGGTAATTATGGTCTACTTTTTAATTCCGAGATAGGCTTTTCCTAACATTCTATCCTTCTTGTCCTTTCCAGGTTTCACGGTCAGCTTTACGTTTTCTTTTCCTTTAGTCTCTTGCAGCTTCTGGCTCCAAATTTCTTTCAGGAAACCATTCACAATTATAATGTTCCATAGAGCCTATGTTGGTATTATCAGATAAAGGCACGCAGTCAGGATCGGTGGTGGAGTCAACGGGAGAAAGATGTACGATGGTTTCTTGAGCAGCATGCGGGATATCAGTTAACGAAGTGCTAGGATTATCAAGACAAAATTGTATAACCGTTTCTTCTGCAGCATTTGGGATAATAGTGGATGAATAACTGAGATTGTCATGAGTTAAATCTGTAACCATTTCTTCTGCAACTACTGTTACAAAAGTAGATGAAGTACTGGGATAGTTTCAAGTCAATACTAAAAGTGTTTGGTCTGTAACATCCGGTTTAGCAGTGGATGAAGTGCTGGGATCATCATGAGAAACATCTGTCACCATTTCTTGTGCTACTCCTGGTACTACCGTGGATGAAGTACTGGGATAGTCTGGAGTTAAAATTACAAGTGTTTGTTCTGTAACATCTGGGATAGCAGTCAATGAAGCCAGGCTGGGACATATGGGAAAAAATGTTGTTAATGTATCGCAATTAGCTTTATCATCATCAACATCTGTTAAGTGTTCCGGTGACTCATGAATTTTTTGCAACAAACTAATATGGTTTGATTTTGAGAATGTTTTTTATCTAAAATATAGTGCCTTTTAAGAAGAAGTTCCTGCCGTCGTTTTTTTGAATATCCCTCAGTGTTGTGACTTTCATATAAGAATCTGTTTTCTTTTCTTTCGACTCCAATGATTTTTCACCATTTATCTCCTCCACAATTATTTTTTTACCTAAAATATTTAACAAAGATTAGTTAAAGTGAGAGTGTTAAATCCGCGTAAGTACGCAAATCACGATGCAAACAGAATGTTACAATACCGCGTAACTACTATAGAAAAGTTATTAACATTTTTAATATTCATTATGATAATTTTAAATCAACCAAATCTTTTAAATAGTACCTAAGGTAATAATAAATCAAAGCTTATCATTTACTTACCGTTTGATTCCATAATGTCTTTAAAAATCACTTATATTACGGAGGCACAAACAAAACGACCATACGTTTTAAGTAATGCTGCGTAGATACGCGGTATTGAGGTGGAAATCGCCGGTCCGCCACTCGCGCGGTTTTGACAAACGTAGTTTAAAGCGTTTTGATTGGATAAAGCGCTCGTGTGATCACACGGAACGATGCCAATTGCTGTCAGGAATATATATGCGCGAAATTTCAATTTTGATTTTTTCGTACTTCCGCGGTATTTGCAACTGTTGGTTACGCGGTATTGCAGTATCACCGACGATATGCTTGGTGACCTCTTGGAAAACTCACACACATAGTACAGTCATTTGATGCTAAACGTACGCACTAAGGTAATCATATTGCTGAAAAAACGATTTTAAACTCTCGCGATTTATAAACATGTTAACGGGTTTTGATATAACTATCTTCTTTAAGGTTAGGTATATATTTTTATATTTCTAAATTAATACAAATTATGAATACATTATCCATTGACGTAGAAGAAGGTATAGTACCTTCTACATAAAGGATTTTTTTACATTTTAAGTATTTTCACTATAACTAACCCAAACTTCAAGTTAAATATAATTTTGAAGTTCTTCTGCATAATCAAAAAATTCTACATGTTAAAAAAACACTAGGAAGTGTATTACTTTTTACTGTTCCTACGGGATATATACCACGTACCTTTGCTTTGAGTAACCGATATTCTCACTCTCTTATTATCCCGTAGAAACAGTAAAAAGTAATGATAGTGACCACAAAAGTTTAAATTCCTATACTAGGAAGTGTTCCTACACTTCCTAGTGTTTTAGCCTGAACACGTCCATAGTAATGTTATAAAATATGACGTCCATACTTAAAGGTTAAGTAGCTCGTTACTCTTATTTATGTAGTATAGTAGCTCTGCGTCCGTGGTTCAGTGGATTGCATATGCGTCTAGTGATTGGAAAGTCCCATGTTGGATTCCCGGGTCGAGCAAAAGTGTTACTGAGTTTTTCCGCATTCCCAGTAGCAGCACAGAGTCTGAAATGTGCTCATTAACGGAAATATAATAGGCGTAGGTAATCCTAATACGCGGGACTAAAAAAATAATAATAAGGCGAAATGTGGGTTACACCTCTACCTACCCATTCGAGGACACAGGCGCGAGTCTAAAAAAAATTTTAGCTGTTTGAACATAAAAGTTCTTTAAATCTTATTTAAAACAAGCTATAAATTACAAGTGTACAAATCGACGCCATCCGGGCTCACCGAGCTGCTTATTGACCGGTAGTCGATACCCTAAATTATTTCCTTTATAGTCTAAGGTCCGTAGAAGAGTGACCTTCACCGATCTGTTTATTGGATGAAAAGTATTTTATATAAAATTTTGCATGTTAGAAAATATATGGCTATTGGGTTGGTAAATAAAATCCGGTCCAGGCTAAAAAAAATTGCCAACTGCTTTTACTGACAGGTTTTTCGTAGGCGACCCAATATTATCGTGTTCGCAGTGGAGTAGCGGTCATTTTAATATAATATTTGTCTATTAAAATAATTGATAAATATAACTAGTGTCAACTTAACAGTCGAAGAATTTATACTTGGCAACCCTACCAAATACGCCAGGAAAAATTTACAACCCTATGTAAACATACCTTTTAGGGTTCATACATTCGGTTAGTACTAAATTTATTTATTATACGCGAATATGCACTGTTAAATGAAAACCCAAATACATTTTTTTTCTACTTTTCCTAGTCTGGACCGGATTTTTTTTTGCTAACCAATTCGCGATATATATTTTGATATGCATAATTTGATATAAAATACTTTTCAGCCAATAACCAGATCGCTGAAGGTCGCTCTTCTACGGATCTCGGACTATTAACAAAACACCACTTTGCAGCGTGTATAGAAAAAAATCTTTTCACATAATTTTCAATTCTCACGCCTTCCGTTTATCCAATGAAAGAATTCCCGCGCCCGTTTAATTGAATTTTTAGCTTTGACAGATATTGATCGTCGGCAGTCTCAATACCTTTCTGTTTTATTCCACAAATACTTAGAAGCAGTATAATAAATCACTGAAAGTGAAAGCTGCTTTTTAAGCCTTTGAAAGTCTATAAATAATATATTAAATGAGGTGCCTGTGAACTATTTATATTTTTTAATATAAACCAACGCGGTGTTTGACGAATTGTTATTAAATTTTATACGTACCACTGAAAAACTGTTTTGATAAATACTTATTTTAAGGGTGCCTCTACTTTCGAAATATTTTACTTGCAATACTAAGTTGCTTACTTAAGTATGCTTTACATAGTTTCGAGTCAGTGAGTGTGTAATATTGTTTTTGATTTTGGAAGTGCTTAAAGTTGTTATTATTGATAACAGAATTCAAAGGTAACTTTGAATTGCTTTAGTGCTTTCGTAGTTTGTTTGTTTTTCGTGTGAGTGTGTGGCTAACTCTAGTGTCGGAGTTTTTCAGACCGCCCGAAGGCCTCCGACGTGGCCTAACGACTCTTATCCTAAGACAAGAACCGGGACCGACAGCTTTACGTGCCCTCCGAAGCACGGTAGCGCTCAGATGTGAATGCCACTCACGGTCACCCATCCAAGTGGCAACCTGTGCAAGCGTTGCTTAACTTTGTCGATCTGTTACGAACGACCAGCTAAGTCTCGCTATGAGCGCTTTCGTAGTAATGTTTTGAAAACATTATTTCTATTCGACTAAGTATTGCTTTTTCAAGATTTTGAATATAATATGAAGTTGAGACCTTAAAAATAACGATTCTGAAATGTGATTATAACAAAGAAAAAGCTTGCCATTCAAAATTTACTATAGCAAAGTGTCTATAAGAGAACTCAGAGCGTATATACACGTATGCACATATTATTAACTTTATAGGCTAAATAAAATCAGGATACCAACAATGGACTTAGGACACACATAGAAAATCGTAGCCTTCGCAAAAGTTCGACCCATCTAGGCATACAGGAAACTCTCTCCCTGGCATTGTGTTCCTTTAATCACACTTTAAGGATGTACAATAATAGTAATACGTTCATTACATGTTGTAACACATAAATCATAATGATTCTGGATTTCAGTGATCAGAACTCTACCATTACACAAAAAAAAAACATAAATAAAAGGAATTTTTAAAATGTATATAAAGTATCAGTATATATATGTAGTATATATACTCATGCGCTTAGTTCATGAGTAAGAGTGCCGAAAGCCCCATCCTCTTTTCCTTCTCCTCATCTCGCTGCTCCTCCTATTTCCCTTTCCCATCCTCGCCATAGGCAGTGGCTTGGTTACCACTTACCTACCATGAATTGGCTCATTTGTCTATTGGTACCAACCAAAAAAAAGAAGTACAATGTGGTTCCATTTGTTTCTAAGGCACATAAAAGTGTATTATAAATCACAAAAGGCAAAATAATATGCCTTGGTTACGAAACGTGACATTCAATAAGTGCAAGAAATGTTGATAATATTTTATTGGTGGTATCATTAAGGATATTGCGTTCTCACTTGTTAAGGAGCAAGTAGACCGGCATTTTGTATTGGGTTCGCATAAATTAAAGTATAACATATTTTGTTCAATGTTAAGTGTTTATACATTATAATATTACACACACTCGTTAGTCTCGCGGCATAAATGTGCGCGTGGAATTGGGAAGTCTCGGGTTCGATTCCCGGGTCGGGCAGTGTTATTTGGGTTTTACCGGAAGAAAATTCTTAGTAGCAGCACGGTGTCTGGTAATGTGCCCGGTACGGCAATAGGCTTACCCCCTATTACGTGGGACCTAAAAATTCATGGCGAAATGTGGGTGTAATATTACACCTCTGCCTACCCCTTCGGGGATACAGGCGTGAGTCTATAAAAAAAGAATGTCTGCACTAGAAATTAATTCTAAAACACGATGCACTTTATCTATATTCAATCATTATAAATATTCAATCATCATCATCATCATCAGCCCTGTATATAAACTGTCCCACTGCTGGGCACGGGCCTCTTCTCACTATGAGAAGGATAAGGCAATGTCCACCACGCTGGCCTAGTGCGGGTTGGCAGACTTCATCAATTATATCGAGAACATTAGGGAGATCTCTCAGACATGTAAGTTTCCACATGAAGTTTTCCTTCACCTTTTAGCAAGCGATAATTAACAATTTAATACGCACTTAACTTCGAAAAGTCATTGGTGCGTGCTGTGGATTCGAACCCGGACTCGCGCCCTCTGCGCAGCAGTCTGTCGGTCTCTTCACTCGGCTATCGCTGCCTTCAATTCAATCAATGGACGCAAAACTCAAACAGATACAGAACATAATTTGTGACGTGTTTTACAAAGTATTGCCTCGTGTGAGGATTGAACGCATAATATATAGTCGGCCGAGTCTTAAGCTATGCGGCAGTTGCTTAAACCACTACACCATCCATACAGTAAATTTATGATTTATTACAACGTTAAAATATGCTAATGTAACAAATTTGTATAGACCCATGTACAATTTTATTTATATGTACAAAAATATACAGCATTTTAGGTCAAACATTCTTTCGTCGTTCGAAAATCAGGCAGGGTACTATCTAAATTTGACTTTACCGCAACATTCCAAAGCGATCACGTCTGCTACATAATTAAAATTTCGCAAATAACTGACCCAGAATAAAATTACGTACCCTTGCAATGTCAGACGGCGGGTCAATGAATCAGCGGGTAACTGACAGTGTGCATTCCCTTTAAATTTGTCCCCTTGTCAGAGCTGGCCGGAACCACTCAAAATAATTACAATCTTACAAAAATGTCACAAGCCCGACTCGTTAACAACAAAGTAGGACTGAATAAGTGATGAAGCAAGCCAACGATATTTATGATTGATGACTAGCAGTCTAACATTATGTACGACTGTGCTACGAGTACTTCTATACAAATAGAAAGTTTTGTGTCTGCTGTAATGTCGAGATGGCAGAGAGATATTCGAATTTAATCACATTTTTTGTTTGCTGGTTTTATTCATTATAATCACAGAAACATTTCCAAACATATTTAAGGTTCTGACAAAAATTGTGGAGTTCATTAAGGGGAATGGCAATTTATGACATCATTTATTAATTTAAAATTTCGGTAAATTAAAAAACAAGAATATTCTAAGGTATAAAACGAAGTCAACGCCGAAATCGGGAATTTCAGCTAGTAAATAGATCATAGGCATGTGGTACACCCCGAAAGCTATCTCCGTGGGTTGCTTGCATAGTTCGCGGGTAACCTTTTTCGACGACGCGCTCGTCTATCACCATTTATCAGGTACAGTTCCACTCGAGCTAATACTGAAAAGTTTTCTAATAGAAAAACTTTCGCTCGACCTGCATATCAAACTGAAGTTTTAAGAGAAGTGTTGCTCGCTATGTTTGCTCTTCAAGTTGATTTTTCACTTACTTTATACTTTAATACTGTTTTACTAACGCGATATGGATTTAGTTTACGTATAAAAGGTATATTTATCAGAAACTTTAAGGTAAAAAATTCAAGTAATGGTTCTTAAACTTTGTGCTGTTGTAGCAATAATGATTTCAATAGGAATATTTTATGATATCGTGAAACTCTTACAGCCGCAGTATAAATAAGACTGTGAAAAATTAATACCGAAATAGTAACGTTTGTTTTGACGGCAGACGTCACGTGCATTTAACAGTTTGCATGCGCCCGATCTAGTATCTGGGTCCCGCTGAGCTCAGTGTTATCCAAGCGCGGCCTTATTCAAAGACAACATTGTACTCGAGTTCAACGTATTTTGCAATACGATTTTCAGATAAAAGACGTACACTATGATGTTTTTCTCTTTATTTTTAACAACTTACAAAGAATTTAATATCAGACACTCACTAATTAAAGACTCCATTTGCTTTTAATCATAAATTGTTTAATTCATGAGATTACCTTTGCCTTGTTAAAATTAAGTCGTGAAAATTGCTGCGGGTAAGCATTTCGTAATATCTTAACGAAGTTTAATTATGCTATAAGTTTGGCAAGATGAGGTGTGCACGCTAAGCTAAAAAGTGGGAGCTGCCAAAGCTTATGAGTTTGGTTCACTTTATTGTAACTGGCTGGCGGATGGCGGGTATCGCTGCCATATGTCAAGTTCACAGCCCGCCAATTTGTCTGTCATTTGCCAAATCCGAACGCGCCTTGAATATGGGCCGAGTGTCTATTAAATATGTATTCAGTATGCATGACGCATGCCGACTATAATTTCACATACATTAGACTACACCTCATGTCTATAGCTAATTTTAAGGAACAAAAGTATATGTTCTTTTTGCGAAGGAGATGTAAATTGACTGATTTGTATTCACATGTCGCATGTCGGTGACACAGGAAATTGTGTTTTTTTAATTAAATAATAAATTATCAAGATCAAGTCACGTTTACGTTAGCTATAAAATCAAAACATACGTACTATTCTATATTCATGGCATATCTGTGCGACGGTATTGAACTTAAATCAGTGCAAGTGAAATATACTGTATTTAATCCTTCATTTTTTTAAATTGTGTTTCCTTAGGAGGAGTAATTCTTGTGATCAGATGATGTACACAGCCTTATTACTTAAGATATAAAATACTTATAGCAAATGTAGTAAAACACTTTAAAATTATGTAACATGGAAGGTCAGATAACGATTCCACGAGTATTGTTTTACTTGTTTCTTTTCTTCGGCACTGAGGCAATCCAAACAACGGCTACATCCTTCGCATCTTGAGGCAAACAAAGCGGTGTGTGTGACTCTCCTACTGATATGTATACAGATTTTTGTGCAAATATTGTGTATATTTAATATTCACAGTTTACAAAGTTCACTACAGCTATTCAGTATTAATAAATACAAAAGTTGTCATAAGTATCGTTAAAGAAACATGTTTTAATAAATATTGAAATATTACAACTTAGGTAAGCAAAACACTTTTCAATTTTGTAAAATTGTGGCGTATGACCGGTACCTACCGAGTGTACGTCATAATACCGTCCATACGCTCGGCCAATCAGAGAAGGCCATCGTCCGCGCTCGTAAGTTTTGCCTATATTTGGTAATGCGCCGACACGAACTGATGGAGGGCCCGGTATATAAAGGGGCCGACAGAGAGGCCGGCACCGCTACTCTACACTAACCTACTACCGCTACTAAATTCTATACCGCTATATCTATAATTATACTACTTCATACGTGTATCCTGGTCCCAGCTGTGGGTAAGTTACTACATTTACTGCGTTAGCGTACTGCCCATCTCTCTACCTGCTAGCTGAGGCCGGCTGACGCCGCCTGCCTGACTCTATTGGTTGTGGCTCTCCTAATGCTGCTTTCCTTCAGGTTCCAGGTTCACGTTAAGACTCCGGCTACGCTCCTAGACCGCTACACTTTCCTGCATCGCCTTCGGCGTCACCTCTGCCGAAGAGTCTGGCCTGCCCTGCTCATCGTACTCGCACCGCCGGCGTCTGCCAGCTGAACGAACGGCCTGCGAGGATCTACCGCTACCCGCAGCCTTCGAGCAGCCTGCCCACACACTACCGGGGGGAACAGCGTGGGAGACTGCAGCCCTTAGTGTTCAGGCCAGTGTCGTGTTGTTGGTCGGTCATACTCGTGGCAAGGGAAGTGAGACAATACTCTGCAATAAATGCATCTAGAACCTCTACTGCGTTTTTACTACCAGAACCCGTCACAGTGGCGCCTACGTGGGTTATTGTCTCGCTTTCCGTGCTCGAGTTCTCATCTAGCAGGTCTCCATCATTGTAAGCGAGCAGGTGCGGCTACAGCGAACCAGTACGTATTGTTGTACTAATTGCCTACCTTTTAGTGTAACTACCTACTACGTACTAGTTCGCAAATTTGAATCTAACGTTTTTCTAATTAGTCCTAACGGTCGAACTTTTACGCCTAATCGTAAAGTAGGCCATTTGTAAGGGCGGAACGCTTGCGCACTAAGTGTAGTGTGTAGTGTATACTTACGCGGTTATTCATACACCATGGGCTCACACCCCATAAAATACTTCCTGCTAAACAAGAACGAGTTAGCTTACGAGGTCGCGATTAGAGGTGAGGAGCCGGCTACCTCTGTCTTAGGTCTGCGGAAGCAGCTCCCTAAATTACTGGAAGCCATTCCAAATGATGACATTTTGGAGTCGGGTCTAGCCATAGCGGTGGACTTCGAGGGCGCTAGCGAGGCCGTCTCTGAGCTGGCCAAGCGACTAAATTCGTTATCTGTTTCTTACGACGCGAACCTAGCTAGGAGGTCTACCGCACTGCACAACCACATTTTCCATAGACTCCGTAGGATGGAACGTCCTACGGCGTATTCAAAACGAATAACCGAATTGTGCAGCCGGTTCGACAAGCTCTCGGCGGAGCTGTCCGCCATTGAGCAATCAGCTGTTCGCTCAGCTGATGCTGTGGCAGAGGTCCAAACTGCGCCGTCTACCTCGACGCAGGCAGGGTTAGCCCCAGTATTGCATTGCGAGCATTTGAGAGTTAGCGAACTGTCCAAGCTAAAATACGACGGTACGGGATGCGTCCGAGCGTTCCTACAACGCGTAACCGAATTCAAAACCGCGCGTAATCTACCTTCCACTAAAATTTTATCATATGCCTCCGAAATTTTCACCGGTAACGCACTTCACTGGTACCGCGGCCTAAAAGAATATTTCAATACATGGGAAGAACTCACCACTAAATTAATAGACGATTTCACACCGTACGATTATGACTACCGGTTATTAAATGAAATCCACCGACGTACTCAAGGTGCTACCGAAACTATAATAATTTATCTCTCGATAATGAATCAGGTGTTCGCTAGGCTGTCACCGTCAAAGCGACTGTCCGAACGCGAAAAGTTAGACATCCTATTGCATAACATACGTCCATGCTACTCACTAGTGCTAGCTCTGTCAATATCTTCAATAGACAGTATAGCAACACTGCAGACGTTATGTTTAAACTACGAACGGATGAAATGTTTGAACTCTCAATTCCGCGAACCGTATTATAATAACGACACGTTGGCACCAGACCTAGCTTACAGTCACAAACCTAATAACCGAGCGTGTAATTATTCCTACAATAATTATCCCGTTGCTACTATAGAGGGTACGTCCGAATACACTGAGAACAACGAACCTTGCAATCCTAAGTCTAAACCTAGCTCTGTCGCTCTAGTCACGTCCAAGTACTGCCCGCGCTGCCGTATCAATGATCACAGTTTGAATGAGTGCAAACGCGATCGGTTTGCATTTTGCTTCAAGTGCGGCTGTAGGGATGTGACATTCCCTAACTGCCCGAACTGTAAATCGACGAAACCAAAAAACTAGTTGGTCAGGGTCGGGGCGTATCAAAATCTAAATTAGGTTCTACAACCTATTCAACCAATTTTGACAAAGATGATTGGAGAAATTGGCTAAACACTAAAAGTGTATTTCTCTAGTTATTCCGTCGCCTCGATCCTGGATAATAAGCCTAAAAATGACCTACGGCCCTATGTTAACGTAACGATTAACAGTTTACCTATTTGTGGATTGCTCGATTCCGGTTCAGCCATTACAATTCTAGGTAACAACTCCCATCTAGAGGTAATTATTAAAACCGGGTTAGAAATACAGCAGTGTCACAACACTAATTCCATTCGGTCCGCGGGTGGAAATATCTTGTTGCCGCGCGGTCTTATCAACTTACCCACTACTTTTAATAATCAAACCCACTTATTGAAAGCTTATATTATTCCAGAAGTTACAAGTAATTTAATTTTAGGCATCGATTTCTGGAAACTATTTAAATTACTGCCTAAGCATATCGCATCCGTATGCATGTCTAAAACATTGCCGTGTAGTGTGTTAAGTGAAAATAAGCTAAGTAACACGAACGTATTGCAATCTTTTAGTGAGTTGAGTGAGTCACAACAGAGAACGGCTAAGTTAATTATAAAGCAATACGAGTCGATTTCTACTGAAAAAACCGGTTTAGGACGAACTCACTTAATAGAACATGCAATAGACACTGGCGATTCTGCGCCGATACGCCAAAGATATAGGTTATCGCCGGCGAAATTAAAAATAATTATTGACAAATTAGACGAAATGCTTGCATTGGGAGTGATAGAAAAATGCGAAAGTCCGTGGTCGTCACCAATTTTACTAACGCCTAAGAAGGACGGTAAACTAAGGTTTTGTTTAGATAGTCGGAAACTTAATTCTATTACTAAAAAAGACGCGTACAAACTACCTTACGTATCCGAAATTTTAGACAACCTTAGGAACGCTAGATATCTAAGTAGTATAGACTTATCTAAGTCCTTTTAGCAGACGCCTCTTCGCGAATGTGATCGTGATAAGACTGCGTTCTATGTGCCTACTAGAGGAACATTTAGATTTGTGACTATGCCGTTTGGTTTAACGAATGCGCCTGCGACACAACAGCGTTTGGTGGATCACTTGTTTACGAACAGTCCTGAGTTCGAAAACTCTGTATTCGTTTTTTAGATGATATCGTGCTTATATCGCCAACTTTTATTGCTCATGTGTCACTATTAAATAAAGTTTACGAAAAATTAAAATCGGCCAACCTTACAATAAACTTAAAAAATCTAAATTCTTCCGTGATGAAGTACTTGGGCTACGTAGTAAACTCTAAAGGATTACAAGTAGACCCATGTAAGGTGGAAGCCATTCTTCATTATGCTACGCCTAAGAATAAAAAAGAAGTCAAAAGGTTCTTAGGCATTGCATCATGGTATCGGCGATTTATACCTAATTTTAGTACTATTGCCGGTCCTTTGAACAAACTTACCTCTTTCGGTAAGAAAGCCGCACCATTTCAGTGGTCGGTGGAAGCTGATGACTCGTTTTGTAAACTAAAACAATTGTTAAGTTCCGCACCAATATTATCGTGTCCCGATTACGAGAAACCTTTTCAAGTTCACACAGATGTGAGTGCGAGCGGCATCGGTGGGTTACTTACACAAGAAATAGATGGCGTGGAACTACCTATCACTTACATGAGTAGGTCACTAAATGCACAGGAACAAAACTACAGTATAACAGAACGGGAGACATTAGCAGTTCTAACGGCACTCGAATATTGGCGCTGTTATTTAGATAACGGGTTAAAGTTCGTTGTGTATACTGACCATTCTGCACTGAAATGGTTCCTAAACTTGAGCAACCCGACTGGTAGATTAGCTCGGTGATCGGTTCGTCTGTCAGCATTTAACTTCGAAATTAAGCATCGGCGCGGCGCGGATAATATTATAGCCGATGCGTTATCACGATCCCTACCTGTAAATATAATTAACGCTAATAATAATAACGTGAATGACCCTAATGTTGACACTGATCGATGGTATTCAGCCACCTACAATGGTTGTTTATCTTCGCCTAATGACTATCCAGACTATTCTATTAAAAATAATAAATTGTATCGTTTGATTAAATCTAGGTGTATGCTACGTAAGGAGTTCGAATGGAAAGAAGTACTACCTTCTTCTGATCGAAATAATGCCATATTAGAGAACCATGCCGAACCCACTTCGGGGCATTTCGGTATATTTAAAACTTACAAGCGCTTAGCACTGCGTTACTATTGGCCCAAAATGCGCGATGACGTAGTTAAGTTCATAAATTCTTGCGACACTTGTATCGCGCACAAACATCAGAACCATGCACCATTGGGAACCATGGGACGACCCAAAGTGTGTTCACGACCCTTCCAAACCATTAGTGTAGATTTGGTGGGGCCATTAACCGTCACAAGAAAACAAAACGCCTACATCTTTGTTGTAACTTGTTGTTTTAGTAAATACTGTCTACTTTTTCCTATCAGGCGCGCAACTGCTGAAATAAAAACTAATATTTTGGAAGAAAAAATATTTTTAGTTCATGGTATACCATCTACAATTATATTGGACAATGGTAAACAGTTTGTCAGTGCTACTTTAAAAGCTATGTTGCGCAAGTACAAAATCCCTAATCTTCATTATACTCCTAAATATTCCCCACATGTCAATACGGTCGAACGCTATAATAAAACCATTGGTTCTACCTTAGCGGCGTTTGTAGGAAATGACCAGAGATTATGGGACACTCTCATACCTAAGGTGCAGTTTGCATTAAATACTGCAGCTAATGAAGTCACGGGCTATACACCTAGTTTTTTAGTCTATGGACGTGAACTAGTTCCATGCGGCTCACACTATGTCGACACAGACGCTAATGATATAGTATACATACCTAGGGACGATTACGCAGAAAACATAGGTCACTTATCAGGCATATTTGACAAAGTTCAGGCACTCCTCATTCAAGCTCATGCTAGGAATTCCCAAACGTATAATTTACGCCGTAAACCAGCTGAGTTTAATGTGGGAGACACTGTGTGGAAAAGGACTTTTTATCAGAGCGACAAGGATAAGTCCTTTTGTAAGAAACTAGCCCCTAAATTCGTGAAGTGCACAGTGATTAATAAAAAGTCGCCTCTCGTTTACGAGTTGTCGGACGCGTCTGGAAATTCTATTGGGTTTTGGCACATTAAGGACCTAAAACTTATACACTATGGTGCCTAACTATTTGTTACAAACCGTAGAAGACTTTCCCTTCCTTCTCTCTATATGCCGTCTTAGCTTGGACAGTAGCGGACTCATAGACCTAACGCAGTTAGTCGGATTTTCCTTGTTAGCCACGTAAAATCCTCTCCTAAGGCGGGCGGTATTGTGGCGTATGACCGGTACCTACCGAGTGTACGTCATAATACCGTCCATACGCTCGGCCAATCAGAGAAGGCCATCGTCCGCGCTCGTAAGTTTTGCCTATATTTGGTAATGCGCCGACACGAACTGATGGAGGGCCCGGTATATAAAGGGGCCGACAGAGAGGCCGGCACCGCTACTCTACACTAACCTACTACCGCTACTAAATTCTATACCGCTATATCTATAATTATACTACTTCATACGTGTATCCTGGTCCCAGCTGTGGGTAAGTTACTACATTTACTGCGTTAGCGTACTGCCCATCTATCTACCTGCTAGCTGAGGCCGGCTGACGCCGCCTGCCTGACTCTATTGGTTGTGACTCTCCTAATGCTGCTTTCCTTCAGGTTCCAGGTTCATGTTAAGACTCCGGCTACGCTCCTAGACCACTACACTTTCCTGCATCGCCTTCGGCGTCACCTCTGCCGAAGAGTCTGGCCTGCCCTGCTCATCGTACTCGCACCGCCTGCGTCTGCCAGCTGAACGAACGGCCTGCGAGGATCTACCGCTACCCGCAGCCTTCGAGCAGCCTGCCCACACACTACCGGGGGGAACAGCGTGGGAGACTGCAGCCCTTAGTGTTCAGGCCAGTGTCGTGTTGTTGGTCGGTCATACTCGTGGCAAGGGAAGTGAGACAATACTCTGCAATAAACGCATCTAGAACCTCTACTGCGTTTTTACTACCAGAACCCGTCACAAAATATCATTTTAATATGTAATGATCAGAAATATAACTTTGAATAACTTTTTATTACTTTGATGAACCAAAGTTTCAAACATTATATTATTATTGCTAGATCGTCTACCGTCAATGATAACGTTTAGTGATTTGATTGATTGTGCAATAGAAACACATCTCCCCGCAAATAGGGAAGGTACCCCCTTCCTTATTTGCGGGGAGATTGAGACTCAGTATAGCAGGACTGTGATGACCCGACAACGACAAGCAGCGGCGGGTGGCAGCGGAAGTGCTCGGCCAGAGTGGAAGGCGGGCGCGGGTGCGGGCGCGACGCGGGAAACTCAAACATATGGAGCTCTATAGAAGTGTCCGTAGTGAGCGAGTGGGGCGGCGAGCGGTGCAGCGCGGGGAGCACGCGGGCAACTCAAACCATAGAACTTTCATACAAGTGTCCGTAGTGAAAGCGCGGGCGGCAAGCGGGAAACAATGCGGAGCATGCGGATCTCAAACTTTCATGAGCAATAATATTATGAATAATTATGAAATCAAGTGCGAGTCGAACTCGCTCATCAAGGTTAACGTAGTAGAGGGATTTATTTAACATAAGCATAACGTAGCCCCCTAGCCAAATATCACTATCAATTTTTGGCCAGCAATAATAACTTTGGTTTCCGTAGTGTTTGTGTATCGATGACCAATTTTGAAATTTGTAGTCTTAATTGTTTCGGCATAAAGTGGTTGTGACATAGAAACGGATGCATAGACAGACATGGCGAATCTATAAGGGGTTCAGTTTTAAGCCTCCTAGCCTTTGGCTAGGGAACCCTAAAGATAGGTTACTTACATATTGTCAGTCAATCTTCAGAAATACTCTACTAATATTGTAAATGCTAAAGTGTTTATAGATATATATTCGGTATATATAATGGTAGATAATGTCATGGATACTGACCGAATTACTTTGTACCTACTCTATAGAGTTTCTGAACTCTTTAGACTAATCAGGAGTCTCACACAACATGAGACTGAAAGTAAATTAATGTTACCCCGACTTCAACGCGCGCGAAGCCGCGGGCAAAAGCTAGTATTATATATATAATGATGAACTTAAAATGCAAAGCATCTATATAAATTCTAATTGGTTTTATTTATTTACATTAACACATATCTCTTTTTAACCCTTCAAGTCGTTTCTGAAGTTACTAGAATTTGCCAATTTTTATTCAAAATATTATTTTTATTTTTAATAAATTTCCAAATATTCATAAAGATTTTCCAAATATCATAAAAACCAAAATTATTATAACAGTTATAAATGTGATTTGAACCCACGCCCTCAGACCGTGAGGCGGTTGTATTATCCGCACGGCTACAGCCTTCTTATAAGTTAGTTGCGAATTTGATGAACAATTGACATAGTGTTTAGTAACACTTAGATGACGTTATCACTCACCATAGTTGGTGAGTGATAACGTCATCTAACTGAAAACTCATATTAGAGCGGTTTCAGATTAGCGTTTTATACGCGCGTATAAGCTCGTTTTTGGAAGTGCATATAGGCGCGTATAGGCGCGCCTTTTGGCACACGCGCAACTCGTACGAGCGTTGACGCGCTTCTAAGCTCGTATAACCACGAGCCGTCAGAATCCATGTTAACACTGACAAGACGTCACTACCATTTCGAGCGAACACGCCCGCTTACGTGAGTCTGGTTTTTTGAAGCGCGTAATGTAGCGCGCCTGTAAGCGCGTATGCTGAAACGACCGTATACGCGCAGAAAAATACGCTTATCTGAAACCGTCCTTAATCTAGCCGCGATCCTAAATTTGACAAACACTGTACACCGCACCCGCAAACGCGCCACTACGGACACATGACGACGCGCGCGGCGCCGCGCTCGGCCCGCGCGCAGGCTGCCCTCGCTACTATGGCCAAGCACGAAGCGATTTCGATGTAAGTACATGACACGCTCTACTCTACCACGGCCGATATCGCGCTAGAGTAGAACGCGCCAAGTGTCCATACATTTATTTTTTCTCCAATGAGTTCCCACGTTCACAGTGGGAACGGCAAGTAATCAGGGACTTCTAAGTATGTCGAAGCCGTTATTATGCGAAAGGGTTGGCCTGCGCCAGCAAAGATTAGTCTATATAGCGCACCTAGTTATAGGGCGATGAGAGGATTTATATATATAAAACCTAACCTAACCAAAAATAATACCGGGGAAACGATTTTTTTTCAAGATTTCACATTTTTTGAACCGCAATTAAAAGCGCGCGCGTGTTTTTCTCGAAATACCTACTTATTGCCGTGTGGTTGACGGCATAGAATACAAGTGTCACCACCCCCTATCTTCCCGTGGGTGTCGTAAGAGGCGACTAAGGGATAACACGATGCAAATACCATCTTTGCGTAGAGACGGAAAACTCGAAATCAAACCCTATACGACTGCCTCGTTGGTCTCGCGGCATAAATGTGCGGGATCGTCGGGAGGTCCCGGGTTCGATTCCTGGGCCGGGCAGTGTTATTGGGTTTTTCTGTCACGAAATTCTCAGTAGCAGCACGGAGTCTGGAAATGTGCCGGTACGGCAATAGGCTCGCCCCTTATTACGTGGGACTAAAGTATATCTGGCGAAAAGTGGGTGTAGAAATACACCTCTGCCTACCCCTTCGGGGATAAAAGGCGTGACGATATGTATGTATGTATGTACCTACTTATCCATGGGCTTTAGGCCATGTGAAGAACATATTGGCAGAGTAACTGCATCGATTTTGTACCTAATTAGAAAAACTGTATACTAACTTTGATATACAGGGTGTAAAAAGACCCTTAACGAAAACTGAAACCCCATATTGTACCAATCATTACGAACATTTTTTACTTCGGCACCATACCTGGGAAATTACCGTTTCAGGAGATATTGAGGCTCAAAGTCACGATATTTATTTTCTGGATATTCCAAAATCGTGTATTGAATGATAAAAGTAACCTTTTCTCCAAATAAACATACACAAAATTATTAATATTTCTCTAAAATAAACGGCTTTGAATTTCTCAAAACGCAATGGACGCGCAAATCAAGTTCACGCCTCACGCACACAGACGGAGTCTACCAGCTGATCTACCAAGTTCGTTGCCTTCGCACGACCACGTGATCATTTACTTCCTGCCGATCGTTCGTTAGCGCGCTCGCATACCTACTTACTAAAAATGAGTTAGAACAATTAACTGGAAAGCTATCTTTTTATGGTTATTATTTATTTATTTAGGACAACCAGTCGTTGATACATTGTAATAAATAATTAAAAAACAGAATTAATAAGATATAAGGTGTCACAGCAAGCACCAAAAGATAAGTACATGTAAGTAATGTTGTTATATTTTTTGCCTAATTTATAAAAAGAAGTAGGAAGCAATGATTCTAAGGAATTGTTTAACTAATAAATTTTTCTATTCAAAGATACGCCATCTTAAAAAAAATGATAATTTACATCCAATTTATCATGTGTCGAACTTTTTGAGCAATAAGTCGTACCACCATGTTCTAGACGTTGTTTTGAAGAGTTGTTATGATTATTAAATCGGCTTGAATTAATTTGTTATCGAAGAAAAAAAAATGCCTATTCTCGGTGCGTAGGCGTTTAGACACATTGCGCAATGTTAGTGATATAATGATCTAATAGTGAGTAAGTTTTCATAATATTCCGTAATTTATTACGATTACAGCTAGTCACTCATTTTCTTATTCAAACTCTTTATTTTTTAGTCATGATTATAAATAAACGCAACTTTACTCTTCCATACAATTATCAGGCAATTAAAGCTCCTACAAAAATATTAGTAGCAAAATGTTTCTACATTATTTTACAGGATGCAAAATTTTATTCAAATTTCAAGGAGCAAAATGCACATTTCTGCCACTTATTAATTAGTCCTCGTCTAGTAACTATTATTTATTGTAAACTATTTCTTATCTCACCTATGTTGTAAATGTGAATATATTGTAATAAAAAAAGAAAACAAAACTAACTAGCAAGACTTTGCTGATAGCAATTTTCTGACCCACGACGAATGCGTCCTGATTTACTTACGATAAATTCACATTACGCAGGCAGATACCTATGCATGATACCTACCTAAATACTTAACATGCTTGGCGTTCATTCATTGTACGATCCCATTCGTAGGTAGCGATATGGTATAATATCTGATCAAAGGTAAAATAAATGCTTTTATTGTGTTAATACGTAGATGTGTTTCAAAAGTAATTATTCATTTGGAGTAAGTAGGTAGTTAGAATAAAAGTATCTTATTTTACAAGCTAATAGGGTATTTGACAAAAAAAAAACTAATAAGTCCGTCAGTTAGATTATCGAAAAATATTGGACACGTATATTTTCTTTAGTCACGTAAACAAAAAATGAAGACGACAAACTTCGCTGAAAACTCGTGTGACGTCACTTGCCAGTACACTTTTTACTGGCAAGTGACGTTACAAGCCCCCACTCTTAGACGTTTCTCTATCTTTGATGCGGTTTATCTTCGTAATTTTTTACTGATTTGATAAAACAAAAAATACGTATCCAATATTTTTCGATAATCTAACTGACGGACTAATTCGATTTTTTTAGTCAAATACCCTATTGTAATGATTACTTGAAAAAACGACTGTTTATTATTTTATCTAGTTAAGGTTGAATGCGAACCATGTTCAAATAAAATGTTTGTATTATATCAGTGTTGTTATTAGTTTCACATTAACAATGTATGTAGGTAATAAAAAAGTTCGTCAACGACTTACCTACGCGAACCGCGGCTGCTTTCCGCTCGCCGGCGCAAGCGCCGGCGACGGCGGCTACATCAACGGGATTCATGAACTTCATGAAATTTTGTATTTTAAAAATTCAGTTCGATTTCTTTCGTCGTCGAATGCGCATTAACAATTCGTTGGTTTGGATGAACAGGGTATTAACTCAAAATTTACGATTTTTAACCTAAAAATACAGTCCTACTTCAAATCATGCGATCTTTCTAACGAACGTGGTTGCATAACGATATGACGTCAAAATCGCAGGGGTGCGGGTTAGTATCTTCGTCTCTTTCGCACTTCTGTACGTGTCGGTTTGAACAACACTGTCGTATTCAGTCTTACTCGCGGAGTTGTGGTGAAAGGACGTCGTTCGTTTGTGATATACAGTTTTAAGCTTGAAAAACGCAGTGTTCATTAAAAGGTGAGTTCTGTTTGAATACTATTATTTTGTGAAATAGAGTAGTAATTTCAAGTTAATACCTTCTTTACAATAAATTGTTGCATTTGGTTTGTGACGGGTCTTTCTAGTTTAAAGAACTTATTTGAGATACTACCATGTTCACAAAAGTTTTTTTGAATTTAGTGCAATTCTTTCTCGATGAAAAAGTATTTATCGTGAATAATATTATGTAAATTTAAAATAACGTGGATTTTTAGGGTTTGTTTTGGCTATGAATCCTTATTGTTTAGAAAAACTTAAAAAAATATAGTATTAAAACTAAAAAGTTTTATATTCAACATAATTTGTCGTGTATTTGTTTGAATTAATTATGAAAAGAACTCTTTTCTATAACTAACAGAATTTTTCATTTTACAGAATGATTTCGCAAAGACTTACCTTAATCAGAAACGCTGTTAAGGCGCTGTCCTAAGCGACTGTTTTGGTAAATGAGGGGGTGAAGCAGGGGAGGTGAAGGGAGCTTAGCTCCGTCTACTGCGGGGCGCCCCCCTTCATTCTCGTCGCGTGCGGCCGTATTCTGGCGACATCCGTATTCTAATATTACAAAATCGCAAGCAAAACGTTTTAGCATATTGAATTGAGATACTGATATTAAAATTTATATTACATACATCAATCTGTTTGTACAATATAGGCATAGCGCAATTTTTGTTCTCAGTGCAGCCATGAGCAAAACTGGTTTACATTAGACGTTATAGGTATTAAATGTTGACGAAAGTAGGTAAATACCTACGTGCCGTAAGATGATAAAAATAATTAAGTCAGTTCCATGTATGGAGAGGCCATTATTATGTTTGTTTTGTTTTTGTATAAAAATAGTGAAGCAGTTCATAGAATACCTACATCTTATTCCATTCCTGCCAGTTTTCAAATCTGTTTTGCAATAAATTGGCTGTGACATACGGGCAGACAGACAGACAGACATTGCGAATCTATAAGGGTTCCGTTTTTACAATTTTTGGCTACGGTACCCTAAAAAACACAATACTGCTCTACTAAGCGCAAAAGCCGTATCTCAACTAAAGCGAGTTACGAGATAATTGAAGTTTAGTAAAAGTTGATTTCCTTTATTTATTTATGGATGTTTATTGTTATTATAGGTATAATTATTATGGCAAAGGTTTCGAAATACGTCGCCGTTTTTAGGGGTTATGAGTGATTGGAGAGGGAGCAGGAGAGGTCTTGAAACCCCCCTCACCATTTTCATTTGCCGGAAATACTTGGTTTCCTCTGAAAAAAAAATCTCCAAACATCGGTGTGTATGGCACTGCCAACTTCCACATTCATCGCACTAGTTTAATAAACTAAGGTTGTTGGAGCCCTGCGAAGGGCTCCTATTTTCGGATTAAGGGTCAAAAGAGAACCTAACATAACCTATTTATTTACTTATTACTGTCGCACCTTACCCAAGGCACTCGAAAGCAATGACGCACAAATTTGACATTAGCTGTCAATATGATCATTCCAAGATGGCAGTTTTGCGTTTCGTTTCACGTTTTTCACATAAAACCCAAAAATTACATTTGTGAAACTGTACTAAAGTATAAAAACTATCTTCTGTTTTGCATAATTGCCGAAGTATTTATGAAATTTTGGAAATTGTTTAAAAATATTTAGACGCAACTCCGGCAGCCAAAATTACTTTTAGGGGATTAAAATGAACTACCTTAAGCCCTCTACACTACCAATACCCTCAAATTCAGGCGACTCGTTTCGAAACCCAACCCATTATTATTTTTCAAAATAGATGAAACATCAAAAATATATGTGGATATACCTTATTCATGAGATACTGCTATGTCGCTTAGAAAATTATAGAATTAGAATTTGAGTTACTGCTTTTTCGTTAGCTCTCGTCATACATGTTTGTATGGAAAAATATAAAAAAAAATCTTTCGCTTCCAATATGTGTTGTTTCAAAGAAAATAAATATTAAAAGATATTTATTTATATTCATTTATAATTTACTAACGAAATACAGAGTTTACAGCTCATCAAAAGTTAGCTGTCTGCTACAACCCGGCAGGTTTTCTTTATTCTCATCGAATGTTAAAGGCAGTGTGTGAGGTGATAAGGCTTCAATACTTATTATTTGATGTTGTTCACGAGGCACAGTTTCATTTACTTTCCTTTTACGGCTTGGTATTGTAGAAATTTCAAGCACTGATGAAACATTTTCCTCTCCGTGATCTCGCAATGCCATCCCTTGAGCTTGACGAGAATCAACAATTTCAGGCAACTGCCAATTCATATAAAACGCCACAAGCTTCTCCCAGAAAACATCATCTCTTTCTATAATTTCTATTTTTAGAGGTATACTTTCGCCACTCCACACAGCAAATAAACACTTTTGTTTGCGTGTAACGTGGCGTTGTCCCTGAATTTGGTAATAACAATTACAATATTTGTTTAGACTAGTCAGTTCACTTCTTTATCATGTTACAAATATGGATTTGTATTTTATTTGCTCTTATACTATTCTCCAGGCCATTCTTATAGGCAACTTTAGAACATTAAATTTCCACAATCGTGTTTGGACCTATTAATCCATCTGGCGTGGCACCAATAATCGAATAATCCACAAGGCTCGATTGTTACATTTTCTTGCTTCGCCAGTTGTTGCAAAGCCAGTTGTTCATTTTAGATTCCATGCGCAACTGATTTTACATTGCAAATATTTTATTTGTACAAAATATTTTTTACTAAGTTGGCTTTACTGCTGTTATCTCTTCTTTTTACCACTATACAAAAATTTCAATCTGTCAACATATTCTTACGCAATTCGAACCAGTCACTGCTATCCCTCTTGTAATTTTTGCTTATCACTACGGAATTTGAGTCAAATTTGTTAAAAAAATTGTTTGGCATTTCTTGGCTAGCTCTTGGACAGATCGTGTTAGGAATGACTGAAGTCAAATGTGTGTAAGACGTTGCAGAACTGTTATCTTTAACTTCACTGTAATTACAATAATGATAATTAGTTACGTACTTTATTATTAAAAAAATACTATATCTTGTGTTATAGCAAACAGAGAAGTTACCTTCTTACTTATAAATGATTAATTTTAGAAATTAAAAAGATATTAGATGTACTGAGACATACCTAATAGTTTATGGATAATCAAAGTTTTACCCGATGTACCTAAAAAGGTTTATGTTCAAAACACAATAATACAACATTCGTTACCGCTTGTGTGCGGATTGCGGAGCGCCATATTAGCGCTGTCATCATTATTGTTCGCCGTGGCGGCATTTTTGCGCTCCAGGCGCTCTGACAAGCTAATGAATTTGAAATATAGGTACATAAAATGATTCGATTTTATGTTATTACTCTTTCAAAAATTGAAAACTGTGGCAGCTATGTTTTGTGAGAATGATTTATATAATTATATTATGCATAATCGATAATATATAAGTAACATTGTTAGTCATAAAAGACTCTTATGAAAATAATTTGTGTAAAAATGTTACATATTTCATAATCACTTGGCCATGGATGAATTTCTATTTTATTACGACGCTTTCTTGTACAAATCCTTCGGAGAACTTCATTTTTCTAATTGTCCGTATTTTATTCTTCTAATTATATATTTATAAGCACAGAAACAATAACACATTAAACTCAACAAGAGTATAAACTTAGGTCCTAATTATGTGCCCATAGTTACATGAAAAGCCTATTTGATTCAAAGTATTCAGTCTATAACATAAAACATGACATTACGAACTCAAATCGGCGTATTATAATAACAAACAGGTTTACGTAAAATTTAGTGCAGCGGAGACGCAAGCGACATGACCTATCTCTCACAGGGCTCATAGCCGAATGATGAGGTCTGGGCGGGGCGTAAACTAGCAACTGACACTCAGTACACCGCTTATGCTAATAAGGTTTAAATTGCTGAAGCGTTTGATATTGATGGGATCTACCGAGCGTCAAAATCATAGACGTTTGGCAGATTTTATTTAATTTTACAAAATATACACGTATAATATGAAAATAAATAAGGTAATTCTTTAGTTCATTAGATTTCCTACAATATTATCAAAAAAAATATGACAGCTTACGATCAAAATATTGCAAACAGTGAGACGAAAGATTATTTTCTGCCTCGATTTTGTGATTTTTTTACCGTGATTCTATTTTACGTACATGAAAAATTCTTTCAAAAGTCTTTTGTTCAGACTTTTGACTTTAAGCTCTAATTTTTGCTAGTTTGTAATATGTACCGTTATGGCTAGATGCGCGACGAAAAATTAGGTGTTTCACGGCTTCTGAGGTATAACAGCGCCTTAAAGCACCTGATCCAAGAGAGGGAGAACCCGCACTAGTTTCTTATGATGAGACTCTTGAATATGTCTACTCAAGGTATTACTTACATAACATAACATATCTTCACGCCTTTTATCCCCGAAGGGGTAGGCAGAGGTGTATTACACACCCACACTTCGCCAGATATGTTTCGGTCCCAACGTAATAGGGGGCGAGCCTATTGCCATCTACCAGGCACATTATTAAGCGAGCGATAATTAACATTTTTAATACACACATAACTTCGAAAAGTCAGAGGTGTGTGCCCGAGGTACCTGGGGATCGAACCCGAGGCCATCGTCTCAGCAGTCCGTTACGTACACCACTGGGCTACCGCCGCTTGTATAGGTATTACTTTTAAAGTATAAATATATCTATTATAAGTATCTATAAGTATTTCGTTTAAAGATTATCAACACTATTTTGCTCGTTATAAGTAGTGGTTTAATTTGAATCTATTTCCATTATAATTTGTAGCGACTAATCAAGAAACGCTTTTAAAAGAACCAGCCTCAGTGCCCGAAGATAGTCCTGAAGAACCAATAGCTTCAACTTCTACTTTCAATGACACATCTAAAAACACAACAGGTAAAATTGTAGGCAATGTCTCCAAAAAATAGTGAAGTTTTAATTATGTAAGTACTTATGTAACGTCACGACAAGGTTATAGCGCGCGTACGCCGCTCACGCAAAGTTAAAGCGTCCTCCCCGCTACCTCGCGTCGCTCGCGCCGCGGCGCCACCAGTCGGCCCACCTCGCTTAACCGATACGTCACGCGCGCGCCCGCTCCGCGCCGCCGTACCTATAACTCTAGACTGTGATTGTAATGTACTAGTAACTCTTACTATTGTATCATTATATGTGAAAAGACATTATACACTGTGTTGATTGTAATCACCGTGCCTCATTTACCTCGCCCCTAGCAACCGCCCCATTACACTTATATAATTCATAATTTATGTTTTGTATTAATTACTGATTGTTTTTCCAGAAGCAAATCAATTAGAGGAGATTGATTCTGATTCGTCATCATTGTCCTCGGTCCATCAAGTCGAAAATCATGTTAAAGTTCTAGAAAGTACACAAAATCTGATAATTCTAGAAAGAATGATTACTAAACAGTTAAACGTTTAAATATATATTTCGTCCAGAACCATGTTTTCTCGGAGTCAACTCGGAGGACAGTGTTAAAGATCCGAACTACCCATCTTCTACTTCGAGCGATTCGGATTCTTCGTCTAGTGACTCCGAGTCTTCATCTAGTGACTCCGAATCTTCAAGTATGCCAACAACAACGGCTACGGAAGAGTTACATTCAACTCTGTCAGTTAATGAGGTGCAAGGTACTAAGTCACTAACTGATATTACAAATACAGGCCCAAGCAGCGACAATAGAAGAAACCTTACTCGAAAAAGACAAAGAAACGAACATAAGTGGTTACGTATAAACGGGTTTATAAGTATAATTGAAAAAAATCTAATCCCTCAGTATTATAGAAGCTTTTATGAAAACCTTTAATTGTTTTTTTTATTTAGGTATATAAAACCTAGTTGACTATGATTTGACTGTTTTGAAACTGTTTACATGTTTATGATAATAGACTGTGAAATTGTTGTAACGCTGCCATCGTTTAATTAAGAATAAAGTTTATTATAAGTAAACCATACAAAAAACTGTTACTACTAAGTTACAACCTACTACAAAGCCAACGACGCCGACGGTCTTTAGTGTACTGAAAAGTGTAGCTATGATTTAAATATGTTTATCAAAATACTAAGACTGATGTTAAAACTATTTTTAATTATGTGATTTTTTAAAAATAAATAAACGTTTAATAGAGAAATTTTTGTTTTCATTTTGTATTATTCTGAAATTGTATTCCTAATATTTGTGGAACATGGTAGTATTATGAATGCTCCTTAAACATAACGAAATGAATTAACAGATCATGAAAAATAGGATGGCAAAGCAAACTAAGAATGATGTTTAAATAATGTCTTTAAAAAATATTGGAAAAGTCGAACGTAGACCCACAGATGAGAGAATTATCAGATGGAACGCGCGGCACTGTTGCGTGCGGCCACTAAAGCAAATACAAAATTGAAAAGCGAATACAAACTCGTCTCAGTGCGCTACGAAGCATCGTACAGTTCACGCGTCACGATCACTTCAACTTTTAAATTCTCAAAATGCCGTCTTGTGTTCTTAAACACCGTAAAAGTTGTTCCTAAAAACAAAAACAGGAAAATGGAATATCTTTTCACAGGTAACTATTGATAATTTGACTGTTTCCTAATTTAATTTCGATAAAATTCGTATTTGTGCAAGAAATATGTAAGTGTTGCCAGTTTTTGTCGACGCCGTTCTGCCTGAATTAGGGAAAATGCACTTGTCAATTGATTATGTGATAATGATTGTCATGTTAATGAAAAATACATTAACGTATTATAAAAGTATATTGTAGATATATCTTCTTTCTCATAAATATAGTAATAGAATTTCAATTTCCATAAGTATATACCTTACATAATATTGTTTTGAGTTCGATCCCCAAACGATCCAAATATTCGTGTACACCCTGCTACTCGTCAAGCTTATACACTTTGACCTTTGCACCGTTTTTATTGCGTAAAGAATAAGTATCAAAATCGTACAGCAAATGTTTAGCTTGACTTGGTGCCGTGTGTACATACATACTTATGGCGTAGGGAATAAGTATCAAAATCGTACAACAACTGTTAAGCTTGACTTGGCGCCGTGTGTACATACATACTTATGGCGTAGGGAATAAGTATCAAAATCGTACAGCAACTGTTTAGCTTGACTTGGTGCCGTGTGTACATACATACTTATGGCGTAGGGAATAAGTATCAAAATCGTACAGCAACTGTTTAGCTTGACGTGGCGCCGTGTGTACATACATACTTATGGCGTAGGGAATAAGTATCAAAATCGTACAGCAACTGTTTAGCTTGACTTGGCGCCGTGTGTACATACATGCTTATGGCGTAGGGAATAAGTATCAAAATCGTACAGCAACTGTTTAGCTTGACTTGGCGCCGTGTGTACATACATACTTATGGCGTAGGGAATAAGTATCAAAATGGTACAGAAACTGTTTAGCTTGACTTGGTGCCGTGTATACATACATACTATTTAGTTCTCAACTAATCGACGCCAGCGGCTTCGCACGCACATATTTTCGTATTTCTCGTTTTGCCCGATCCCGTGGGAATTTCGAGAAATCCCGTCTTAGTGCACCTCTACGGTTCCCAAGAAACATACATGCTAAATTTCAGCTTTATGCGCCGAGTAGTTTCAGCTGTAGCTTGTCTGTCAGTCAGTCAGTAACGCAAGGATTTTATATATACAGATTTACGAAGTAGTTAAAACTTAACTCGGTACCTACATTTAAGAAATGTATTTATAAAAGCATTAATTAAATCCATGGTAAATTCTTCAAAACCGCAAATGAATATAAGAATATTACATAACTATATGCAAAATACTGAGAGATTATTCATAATCTGGCAACTTTACACACACATAGACGCGCGTGTCCGTACAGTGCCAGTC
The DNA here is from genome assembly GCA_944739405.2 of Euclidia mi. Lineage (NCBI taxonomy): Eukaryota > Metazoa > Arthropoda > Insecta > Lepidoptera > Erebidae > Euclidia > Euclidia mi. The sequence continues at coordinate 90,544,977 of OX123183.2, read as the reverse complement.
GCCAAAGGTCACGCTCACATAGCTGTCAACGTGCCACGCTTAGTTGGACGAATACGCTATATCTGATACTTGTCTCATCTGTGCGTAGACCCTCAAAATTGTATTTTTATAAAAATAAAATTTTGTAGTTACTACTTTGGTTCGGAAGTATTTTTTGTGTAAAAAGGTATTATTATGTTCTTGCCTGTAGATTTTGCATTTTTTCTCAGAAATAGCAAAATTAACAAACTCGTGCAGTGAACAAAAACATTATCAATAAAGTAAGTTTTCAAATGTGCGCGTGGGATCGGGAGGTCCCGGGTTCGATTCCTGGGTCGGGCAGTGTTATTGGGTTTTTCTGTCACGAAATTCTCAGTAGCAGCACGGAGTCTGGAAATGTGCCCGGTACGGCAATAGGTTCGCCCCTTATTACGTGGGACTAAAGTATATCTGGCGAAAAGTGGGTGTAGAAATACACCTCTGCCTACCCCTTCGGGGATAAAAGGCGTGACGATATGTATATATGTATGTATGTAAGTTTTCAAAATATATAAGTGAGTTTAACCAATTATTAACGGAAATGGAAATTTATTGATTTGAAAACTTCAAATCGCGCTCCTGAAAAAAAGGCATTTTTGAGTTAATGCCCTGTTCATCTGGACCAATGGATTGTTCTCGGTTTTCTCTTTGTTGTCTTGTGTCTTGACTGTGTGTTTTGTGTGTGGTTTTGTGTGTGCGTTTTTGTGTGTGATTGAAAAAATTTGCCTTGGCATGAATTTACTGCCCGTGAGTACGTTAACATGGTGTACTGTTACGGGATGGCTCGAGGTAATGCCTCTGAGGCCCTGAGGCTGTATGGTATTGAGCATCCAGAAGCTCATCAACCCCGTGATCCACGAGTCCTGACGAGAGCTGTACAGCGCTTGTTAGATAATCAACCGATCGTTCCTGTTTTCGAAGGAGGAGGCCGACATATACCTATTGCGGACGAGCAAGCCATTCTGGATGAAGTGCAAGCAAATCCACGTCTAGGAGTGCGTACGGCAGCCAAAGTGCTTCGTAAACGGCCTGGACATCGCGCCCGATTTGTCGTGTCTCACTCTACTGTGCACAGAGTTTTAAGACGAGATAGGCAGCGTCCACAGATGTGAGAATTATCAGATGTAACGCGCGGCACAGTTGCGTGCGGCCACTAAAGCAAATACAAAATTGAAAAGCGAATACAAACTCGTCGCAGTGCGCTACGAAGCATCGTACAGTTCACGCGTCACGATCACTTCAACTTTTAAATTCTCAAAATGCCGTCTTGTGTTCTTAAACACTGTAAAAGTTGTTCCTAAAAACAAAAACAGGAAAATGGAATATCTTTTCACAGGTAACTATTGATAGTTTGACTGTTTCCTAATTTAATTTCGATAAAATTCGTATTTGTGCAAGAAATATGTAAGTGTTGCCAGTTTTTGTCGACGCCGTTCTGCCTGAATTAGGGAAAATGCACTTGTCAATTGATGATGTGATAATGATTTTCATGTTAATGAAAAATACATTACCGTATTATAAAAGTATATGTATATTGTAGATATATCTTCTTTCTCATAAATATAGTAATAGAATTTCAATTTCCATTAGTATATACCTTACATAATATTGTTTTGAGTTCGATCCCCAAACGATCCAAATATTCGTGTACACCCTGCTACTCGTCAAGCTTATAAACTTTGACCTTTGCACCGTTCTTATGGTGTAAAGAATAAGTATCAAATTCGTACAGCAAATGTTTAGCTTGACTTTGCGCCGTGTGTACATACATACTTATGGCGTAGGGAATTAGTATCAAAATCGTACAGCAACTGTTTAGCTTGACTTGGCGCCCTGTGTACATACATACTTATGGCGTAGGGAATAAGTATCAAAATCGTACAGCAACTGTTTAGCTTGAATTGGCGCCGTGTGTACATACATACTTATGGCGTAGGGAATAAGTATCAAAATCGTACAGCAACTGTTTAGCTTGACTTGGTGCCGTGTTTACATACATACTATTTATTTCTCAACTAATCGACGCCAGCAGCTTCGCACGCACATATTTTCGTATTTCTCGTTTTGCCTGATCCCGTTGGAATTTCGAAAAATCCCGTCTTAGTGCACCCCAACGGTTCCCAAGAAACATACATGCTAAATTTCAGTTTCATGCGCCGAATAGTTTTGGCTGTAGCTTGTCTGTCAGTCAGTCAGTAACGCAAGGATTTTATATATACAGATTTACGAAGTAGTTAAAACTTAACTCGGTACCTACATTTAAGAAATGTATTTATAAAAGCATTAATTAAATCCATGGTAAATTCTTCAAAACCGCAAATGAATATAAGAATATTACATAACTATATGCAAAATACTGGGAGATTACTCATAATCTGGCAACTTTACACACACATAGACGCGCGTGTCCGTACAGTGCCAGTCGCCAAAGGTCACGCACACATAGCTGTCAACGTGCCACACTTAGTTGGACGAATGCGCTCTATCTGATACTTGTCACATCTGTGGCAGCGTCCATACAAAATTCATCGTGTGCACGCGCTTCAAGCGGGTGACGCCCAACGTCGGATGGCATACTGCTCTTGGCTCTTGCAGCAGGAGCAACGATTTGTGCGAAAAGTCATTTTCACGGATGAATGTACGTTCACAAATAACGGCATGTGGAATCGAAGGAATGAGCATTACTGGTCCTCAGTAAATCCACACCAAACACAGGAAACGGGTTTCCAAACCCGTTGGAAACACAATGTTTGGGCAGGCATTGTGGACAATCAGATCCTTGGCCCCATATTCTTGCCCCCTAGGATGGACGGCGCTGATTATCTCGCATTACTCAATGGATACATATCGGATATGTTGGACGATATGCCACTCTCTCAGCTGCGAGAGACATGGTTCCAGCATGACGGCGCACCCCAACATTGTGACCCGTTCGTGACAGACTTAACCAACTCTTCGGAAGTCGCTGGGTAGGGTGCTTTGGCCCGCAGGCGTGGCCTGCCCGATCACCAGATTTAACCCCACTGGATTTCTTTCTGTGGGGCTAAGTCAAGGATAGGGTGTTTGATCGGCCGTGTGAAACCGCTGCTGAAACGCGGCAGAAAATTGTGCATGTGTTTGAAAAACTGAAACAGGACTGCGCACAACTAGGAATACTAGAACGGGTTCACGAAAACACTCTGTGGCGGGCGCGTGTTTGTCTCCGTGTGGGTGGGCGGCAGTTTGAGTCCAATCTCATCAGCGTGCTGCTGTTTGACGACTTCGGATAGAAGGTAAGTTTTGAACCGTGTATTTAGTTGACGTAAAAAGCCTGATTTACGTATTCGAATGATAAATTAACAACATGGTTGTTTACAGCGTAGCGCGTAGGTAGGTATAGCCACGTACAGTAGGTAATGAATTTCTCGCGCCATTTTGTTCTGCAGACAGCTATGGATAGGTAGCTATACCTATCGGCCATGCGCACGCGCGCGCTGTACATTGCCGCCAATAAAATGTGTCTATTTTTTTAAGCTTCAAAAATGATTTCGTTTCCTATGTCCACAACGAGTAGACTTCAGCTTGGTGATGAGTCTTGTGACACCCGGTATATAGAAGACCCCTCACCAAGCCGAAGTCTACTCGTTTTGCACATCATGTCAAGTCATACTATCTATCCCTAAATAAATACTATCCAGTTGTCAAAACAAAAACCGGTACAAAGGTTGGGTACACAAACAATGCTCCCATGTGATATTCAAGACGTTGTCGAAAGTCTCGGTATCCATCGATCTACAGGATATACATTAACGAGTACACCCCGGCCTGGCTTCACTCGACGAGTTTGAGAAGCGAAAAAGTTATTGAGGCACAGGCGATGTTTCGTTCAATACTCAAATAAGCACAGTGCTTCGAAAAATCAATCGAGATTTTCAAACAAATCTGCTTCCATACATCTAATATAAGTTGTTATAAACAGTTTAATTATTCAAATACGCTTAATCATAGTTAAATGTACCAATAAAACGCGCCACTGTTATAATTGACTACACTCCGGATCTCAATTTTATTATTGTATTGTTTTAAATGCCATTTGGAAGTAACAAATTTATATTCACACAGTGTTTTTTTGACAAAAGTAAAAAAATATAACCGAGGCATAAATATTTTAATGAATAATAATTGAAACACCAACAATTCTGAATTTGCCACTCGTACTGTGAAATGATAGTCCGAGAGCTGGCATCAATTTGGGTTCGTATTTGACGCAAGCTGAGAACCTGCCTCATACTTCTCCTATTATACCCCCAACACGGAACTGCAGACCTGGCTGCCGAGTAGTGGGACTATCGTAAATTTATGCTAGCTCTCCTACTATGAAACTAAATGACGTCGCTGTGATTATCGTAGAAAAACACTGTTAAATATTAAACAAAATATACACAGGCACATGCTGGAATATATTATACTCAATTATATCTTTAACATTTGCGTAAATAAGCGTATCTGTATCAAAGGGTAACCGAACAAAGAAACGCGCTAAGCCCTAGATTAGTCAGATAAGGAACAATCTTCAGCAACCCATCGCGGCTTCGACACCCGTCCCGTTTTGACTTACCCATATGAGGCTATATAACGCTTAACTAATTTAGCTAAAAAAGAACGTGGCTTAGCTTGTCCGTTGGGTAATGTACCCTTATCAATTCTCTTACGTCTGTCAAGCCGTCGCGCCCGCCGCCCCTTTATTACGTATGTGCGCACCTCACAAAAATAACTTGTCACTCGCTAATAACGTCGATTGGGATATAAAACTCCCTTCTTTGGGTAATGGGAAATGTTTGTAAGCAATTTTGTTCACTTTCAGTTGACCAATGTGGAAGGAAAATTGTGTACTTATCCACATCAAAAATATTTATGCAAGTTAGGCAAAGGGTTTTGTTTTTTTAGTGGTTTGTGATTCTGAGGTTGTGGATTCGATTCTTATCTACTGGTACTGATACATTTGAGCATTCACCTGTAATGAGCATACATGCGAATGTTACAAAACAGAAAAGCAAACGAGTGTGTTTTAGCGAGCATTCTTACGAACGTTCTGGCGAGCATTCTAGTGAATTGATAGTAAATTTGCTTTGACGTTTTTGCTGAGTGTTCACTGGAAAGATCGTGAAAATGTACGTAGCAATGTTCATCCTTGTTCGTCGTTCAGTTCGTCGAAATAAATTACGGCAAATGCTCGCTGTTCTGTTACAAGTGAATGAAGTGAATGATGAGGTGTACTTATCAGCACAAGCCATATTTTTGTACGATTATGCATAATATAAGGATATCTATATTATTCAATAGAACTTATGACGTGCAACTTTTTTTATCTGGATGCAACCGGGATAACGCTCGGAGGATGATGATGATGACCCATCTATAAACCAGACGGTGACGAACGCGTTTTACCTCGCGAATTTATTTATATATATATATATATATATATACATACAGGGTGTCACAAGACCCATCACCAAGCCGAAGTCTACGTGTTTTGGACATCATGCCAAGTCATACTAAGCAAAAATAAAACCTGGGAAACGAGATTTTTTTTAGGTATTCACTTTTTTCAAGACGCTATAAAAAATGCGCGTAATAAAGGGGTTATTATGTATATATGTATAGGTACAAGGTATATGGCCTATATATAGTATTTTAGTCATATTTGTCAATGGTTTGAAAAATAAAATAGACAACTATCAATTCCTACTTTAATTTATTCAGTTTGTCACAAGAATATATCTTAGGTAAAGATACATTTACATTTACCGCCACTCTTGGCCATTCTTTTAATAGTAATTGTTTATAAAAGCAGTACAAACTATATCATATTAATAATATTAGGTAGCAAAGTTGTGGGTACTTCAATATATGAAATATAACATTAATACAATGGATTAGCAACAATATAATTCATTTAGTAATATTGGCCACAGGTATATCTTTAATATTACTCTAGGTATATTTACGATGTATATATATTCAATATTTACCACTTTAATATTCACTATAGGTACATATATAATTGATATCGCTTGTTTCACAGCATATGAATCGATTCTATTATATGTTATTCCAAGTTCTAAACTTATAACATCTCACAACTGACAAAACCACCCACAATATCGATTATACAATAGCTACGCTATATTACATTGTTTCTGCATTATTTCTATTGACAATACTCTAAAGAAAACCACAGAAGCAATATAGAATCGTGAAACACAATAATATAATAGTCAGAATTATATCGTACCTTAGTTAGCCAATGCCGGAGCGAAACTGAACTAGGGGAGAGTCTGTTCATATTTTATACTCTATTTACCCGTTTGACAATGTCAACTGTCAAACGTCAAACCAATTTGTCTATTTAGAATTGGCAACACCATAAATTCAAAACATACAATCCATTTATGTTTATTTACTATATGTTTAGGCTATACATAGTTAATGATACAATATATATGGTTATATCTTGTTAGAGACATATTATGTGAATAATTCTAAAATCGATCTTATTGTAACTTAACCTAAAACTCGACGTAGAAATAACAATGATATTTATAAATTCTTACCAGATTTATAACAGTTTGATATCCGAGCTTTTGCTGGGATGATAAACAGGTACTTACAAATGGGACACACATACTTTAGACGTACTTACTTTGATATATTTTTGAATATCTTTACAATATATTTCAACAAATCTATCACGGCCATACTGACCTGTACTTCGCTCTCGAAGTACCCTCTTTATTTTAACCCCCTGCAGCAACCTGCAGTTTTTATTTTGAACCTCCAACAACCTGCAGTTTTTATTAAGCACCTGCAGCAACCTGCAGTTTTTGTTTAGCACCTGCAGCAACCTGCAGTTTTTATTGAGCACCTGCAGCAACCTGCAGTTTTTATTTAGCACCTGCAGCAACCTGCAGTTTTTATTTAGCACCTGCAGCAACCTGCAGTTTGAATTTTTTATTTAGGACCTGCAGCAACCTGCAGTTTTTATTTAGGACCTGCAGCAACCTGCAGTTTTTATTTAGGACCTGCAGCAACCTGCAGTTTTTATTTAGGACCTGCAGCAACCTGCAGTTTTTATTTAGGACCTGCAGCAACCTGCAATTTTATTTAGGACCTGCAGCAAACTGCAGTTTTTACTTAGGACCTGCAGCAACCTGCCGTTTTTATTTAGGACCTGCAGCAACCTGCAGTTTTATTTAGGACCTGCAGCAACCTGCAGTTTTTATTTAGGACCTGCAGCAACCTGCAGTTTTATTTAGGACCTGCAGCAACCTGCAGTTTTTATTTAGGACCTGCAGCAACCTGCAGTTTTTATTTAGGACCTGCAGCAACCTGCAGTTTTATTTAGGACCTGCAGCAACCTGCAGTTTTTATTTAGCACCTGCAGCAACCTGCAGTGAATATCATACAACAACTTTTTAATTCATCCTTAATACGATTTTAAAACTAATTTATTTTTTTCACGACGGTTTGTTCTTTTTTCTTTGTCCACTCTGAAGGTCTTAGGCGATTTTCTTTATAAACTATTCCAGAACCTTGCAAGGTCCGATAAGCTTTTCATTTATCATTTATCTGTAACATTTATCTAGTTTTTAGTTTTGTTTATTTAATAAGATCATTAGTTTTAATAAACCCTAAAATCCCAAATTAATATAAATGTGCACTTACTTGTGTTCCACATAACAATTTGGATCATGAAAATATTTTACTGATAGATCTTATCTATAAATGGTTGTTATCCTTATAGGTATGTGAGACCGTTCAAAAATAGATATAGACGATATTGGCATATAATATTTGAAAACAGTTTTTATTTTTACTTATGAGGTTGCGGTATTCTTTCATTTAATTTATGTATTTGCAAAAATGGGTTGTACTTTGGTGTTATAAATACAGATTATTCTGTAGCCCATGTAGCATAATATGGTTTTGGTTTACACATAGGTACAAAATATTATCTATATTATTTCATTATTAATCTTTAATAATATACACAAAATGTATAAAGGCTATCTGATGCCCTAGGCAGCTTTTGCCAGTCTACGATAACTACTTGATCCGAGTCCCTATAGGACATTCTTCAAATGTTCGAATAGATGTATTAATGTTCTAACAACATGTTCGGTCAATAGCAGAAATAATTTTAATACGTTGATATTCTGATAGTTGATCAGCAGTAATCAGAACAATCATGTATTATCTCATCTAATCGGGTATCAGACTTGAGTTGTTAGAGTTTCTACCAATAACATATACTAATAAATGTAAGAGCCAGTCTTAACTGCTGTACGATAGCTCGGCCAACCTGATAGCAGTATCAACTGGAGAAATAAAGTATGTGTATTCACCATTTCAGGACACCATTTCAGCAAAGTACCTAAACATTTTCTATGTTCCTTTATCAAATAATAAGTATTGCTATTTTAATTACTCAAAACACTTATACACATATTATTTAGCAGTAATTTAAAAGTCATCGTTACAACGATAAGAATATGCTTTAGACTATGCCGGTGTGGGTAAGGGAAGAAAATAATTCTGTATCAAGAAATCAGGCTGTGCTTATTTATCCATTTTCTTTCTAAAGTACAATAAACTATTCTAATGTAAATGTTACATAATATAGGAACTGTATAATTACGTTTTCCGATATTGCAAACCATCATCCATGGATTAACAAGAACAATTTATATGATACGAAAGGTGCTACTCCAAACCATCACATCAAATTTTTCTTTAAAAATAAAGTAAGTAATGTAATTCAGCCTATACTTAATAAATAATAGAATAGGATTTCGAAACTTCAGGATAAATAAGAATAGTTTTAAGTAACGAAAGTAATTATTGACTTTAATAGATATTAAATGTAATTTTTGTAACTCTCATCCGACTAGGGTGCTGAAGATTTTAAAATCGTCTATTCTGTACGGTAATACAAACGAGTTTTTTTTTAAGAACTTGTTCCAACATTTATTCACCCCATACACCAGTTTTATTGTTGTTATTCCAAGGCTAAACGCTTTAAATTAGGTTAATGGGAATTAACTATAAAAAGTAATCTGTTATATTTTGAGTAAGTTTGAAAATAGTAAATATGAGCTGCTATTTATTTTTCTTTTCACAACATACTTCATATACTTGAAATTTGTTGTTAATTATATCAAATAGTATAGAGTATTCAAATTAGTTTCAACCAATAGTATACAAATTTTGCAAGATAATCTTATGTAGGTAGTTATCACATTTTAGAGGTAAATTTATAGAATAGAATCCTTTATTTAAAATAACACATCTTTGCTACGAAACCTTTAGTAAGTAATTACATTATAAAATATATTATTATAAATTATTTTATAAGAAACTTAAATATAAATTATTATAGATTATTTTAACCATTGTAAGACCATTACTGCCATAGCAATGATTGGTTAGCATTTAGTTCATGGTATAGTTCCCAACAACTCTTACAGGAAAGAGTATAAATAGCCAACTTTCGCTTAGCGGTAATACAGATTACATTAATTAGCAGTAAATATGTTTCTAATGGAGGTAATTATACACTGTTGTTAAAAAAATAGTGTTACAATCCTTTTACATAATACGTATTTACTTGTTGAACGTCGTCAACTATTCTCATTCTCTTTAATCAGTCTTACATATTATTGCAAAATCAGCTCACCCAACAGAACATATCCACTAGCCTCTTTCTAGCACCACAGCCACTGTGTCGAACACAGATCGTGCTCCGTCGTCAGCAAAACGGCGATGATGTCCTTTAGTCAGCGTCATGGGATTTCGACAAGGATGCTCTGAAACTGACAATTGGATGTATTAGTAATGTGAGGTGGACATATCCCACTTCTGATAATAGAGGGGTTATTATGTATATATGTATAGGTACAAGGTATATGGCCTATATTTAGTATTTTAGTCATATTTGTCAATGGTTTGAAAAATAAAATAGACAACTATCAATTCTTACTTTAATTTATTCAGTTTGTCACAAGAATATATCTTAGATAAAGATACATTTACATTTACCGCCACTCTTGGCCATTCTTTTAATAGTAATTGTTTATAAAAGCAGTACAAACTATATCATATTAATAATATTAGGTAGCAAAGTTGTGGGTACTTCAATATATGAAATATAACATTAATACAATGGATTAGCAACAATATAATTCATTTAGTAACATTGGCCACAGGTATATCTTTAATATTACTCTAGGTATATTTACGATGTATATATATTCAATATTTACCACTTTAATATTCACTATAGGTACATATATAATTGATATCGCTTGTTTCACAGCATATGAATCGATTCTATTATATGATATTCCAAGTTCTAAACTTATAACATCTCACAACTGACAAAACCACCCACAATATCGATTATACAATAGCTACGCTATATTACATTGTTTCTGCATTATTTCTATTGACAATACTCTAAAGAAAACCACAGAAGCAATATAGAATCGTGAAACACAATAATATAATAGTCAGAATTATATCGTACCTTAGTTAGCCAATGCCGGAGCGAAACTGAACTAGGGGAGAGTCTGTTCATATTTTATACTCTATTTACCCGTTTGACAATGTCAACTGTCAAACGTCAAACCAATTTGTCTATTTAGAATTGGCAACACCATAAATTCAAAACATACAATCCATTTATGTTTATTTACTATATGTTTAGGCTATACATAGTTAATGATACAATATATATGGTTATATCTTGTTAGAGACATATTATGTGAATAATTCTAAAATCGATCTTATTGTAACTTAACCTAAAACTCGACGTAGAAATAACAATGATATTTATAAATTCTTACCAGATTTATAACAGTTTGATATCCGAGCTTTTGCTGGGATGATAAACAGGTACTTACAAATGGGACACACATACTTTAGACGTACTTACTTTGATATATTTTTGAATATCTTTACAATATATTTCAACAAATCTATCACGCGCGTGCAATTTTCGAAATACCTACTAATCTATGATGGGTGTATAGGACATCTATAGAAGAGGTTGGCGGGGTAAATGCATCGATTTTGTACCTAATTATAAAAATTCCATAGTAACTTTGAGCCTCAATATCTCCTGAACCAGTGATTTCCCAGGTATAGTGCCGAAGCAAAAAATGTTCGTAATGATTGGTACAATATGGGGTTTCAGTTTTCGTTAAGGGTCTTTTTACACCCTGTGTATATATATATATGATGTCCACAACGAGTAGACTTCGGCTTGGTGATGAGTCTTGTGACACCCGGTATATAGAAGACCCATCACCAAGCCGAAGTCTACTCGTTTTGCACATCATGTCAAGTCATACTAACCAAAAAGAGTTTTCAAATTTTTTAAACCGCAATTAAAAGCGCGCGCGTACAATGCTCGAAATACCTACTTATCCATGGGGTTATAGGGCATCTAAAGAACATGTTGGCGGGGTAAATGCATCGATTTTGTACCTAATTAGAAAAATTCCATACTAACTTTGAGGCTCAATATCTCCTGAACCAGTAGTTTCCCAGGTATGGTGCCGAAGTAAAAAATGTTCGTAGTGATTGGTACAACATGGGATTTCAGTTTTCGTTAAGGGTCTTTTTACACCCTTTTTATAGTTATAATATATATATATATATATATATGTATATCTATAAAAAGGGTATATATATATATATATGTATATCTATAAAAAGGGTGTATATCTATATATATATATATATATATATATATATATGTATATCGTGGGTATAATGGAAGAACTAAATAACTCAGATTTTGGCCAAATTGACCTTTTACCATTTTTGTGAACCCCAAAATGTGCCGCATCTTTTGGTCTAACAAACATTCTTATATCTACCATATATCTATATATATATCTTATAACCCAGTCCAAAAATAAAGCCATTTTTGTGGTTCAATTGTAGAAATAGATATGTAATAATGAACATTAAATGTTAGTAGAAAAAATTACTAACTCTATAAATAAATGAACAACTGTGACTTCTGATCATTTGAGTATGAAATGAATTAGCTAAATTGAGTTATTTAGTTCTTCCGCGCACGAAAATATTTTACTGAGACTAGTCAAGTTGAAGGAAAACTAAACAACTTGAGTTATTTAATTCGGGCACTAATGAGCGTTCTTTCGTTTTTAAATAAGTATTTTTATTTATTTCTTCTTCGAGAAAATATAAATTTATAAGAGATTCCAATCAAATAAATTTCAATAAGTGAAATTATTTAATATTTCTATTTATAGTATACGCACGTAAGCAAAGTTATCGTGCAATTCAGTAATACAAATTAGCGCGAAATAATGTAAACCTATAGATCAACCATTCTCGAAGTGTGCTCCGCGGAGCGCCAGGGCTCTACGAAGCATCTCTAGAGGCTCCACGACATTTTTGCTCGCATTAAAATTAAGTTACTTAAATATAATTAATCACTAGTGTTTGAAATAGAATTAGTTTTTATTATAAGTCAAATCGATTAGATCGATTGAGTAACATTTTGTTTAGTCTATTGAAAATTTCTGACAATGGTCACACTGAACTGTCACTTCCGTTCGCTTCCTTGAAAAATTACCACGTTGTCGACTCGTACGTAAAATAATTGATCGCCTTTTGAAAAGCACATCCTTGTAGCTACGCGAATAGTTGTGAAATCTATTAAATTGCCGCTTTTTTGACTCCCGGCACGGTTTGTGACATATTGAACATTTGTGAAAAATCTTGTGAACTTGCATCGTGCATTGAAGACGCCGCGTTGGAGTCTGGTAAAGTAAAGATAATTCACTTGCTAATATTGGCCAATTTAGTCTCGTGTATGTCTAGCTTGCCTCCAGGACTCCACTCAAGAACATCACCAGGAGATATTTGGTAAGACATTAATATTAACATTACTTGTATTCGCTGTGCAACACAGTACATTTGTGTCTGAGATTTGTTGTGGCTGACAAGGGCTGATGAATAGAGTCACGCTTCCACAAATCTGCTGCAATTAATCCCAGCTCCTTCTAGCCAAATTCTAGACATAATTTTTGATAGCAAGAGCGTGGTTAACTGTGCCTATATTGTAAACTTACAAGTTTAGCTTAGCCGTTGATTGTATCTGAACTCAGATTGGTGTTGTATGAGCTATATATCTCACCTTGTAGACAGTATTGTAGTGTTTGTCAGGTCAGTTATTGTCTAAAATACATAATATTTAATTGTATAAGTTGACCTAGATAATTTGAAACACATTGTCACATAACTTCAATCAGTAATTGTTGATTTGTATTGTTGAAAAATCTAACTTAAATTTGTTGTTGCATTAATAAGTTTGTTTGGATACATAACAGCTGTATGTATCAATAAATTTAGTAAATTTAGTTTATTGCATATATTCATAAACATTATAACATCCAACTTGACCTTGCCACTTGGCGGGTCACATTAATAAACTTTGTTTTGTTATAATATAGATAATATTGCTAGGTAACACATATTCTGTGCTTACTTCCTATTGTATATCTCAAATAACACAGCCAGTCTGTCTGTTGCAAGTAATTAGTTAATTTATTTGAATATTTAACTTTAATTAACTTATTTGAGGTTTCAACTTTGATAGCTTTGACTTTGTTTTGTGTCAATATGTATTGAAACTATTAATTTTGTTGGACAGTAGATACCTGTCACTTGCCTGCACTTGCAGTAAACAGGCTAATACTTTGTTGGTTCCAAAGAATTAAGAAAAATTAAGTTTTGATTGTTAATTTTATTTAGCGCTTGTCCGGGCTCTTTTGAATTTTGATTATGTCAGCTATCAAGGACTTGCGTGCGGCTGCTGGTGCTATTGCATCAGATTTGCGCTGGTTTGCCTCGGCCAACGCTTTAGTGAACCGGCCTGATCGCCAGCAGGCCTTACTTCAGAGGTACGAGCGGATTGACGATCGTCTGGCAAGTGTGGAACAGCAATTCCGCACTTTCAGCACTTGCTGTCTTGAAGTGTCAATCAATGATTTCACCGCTGACCAGCGAAATAAGGTCAGCGAAGACTATGCCCAGGTCTTAGACCTGTATGATGCTGTCTCCAATACTGCGAGACAACTAGTTGCCGATAGGGAAGGGCAACCCGGCCTGAAGCAGGAGCTTCCTAGGTCAGCACCGGGGCTGGTGAGTAGGCTCCCTACTTTGGACCTCCCCCATTTTGATGGCTGCCTAGGAAGCTACCTGGGCTTCATTAACTTGTTCGACAGCCTGGTCAATGATAGGGCTGACCTTCGGCCGGCACAAAAGTTGGCCTATCTAATGTCGGTTCTGGATGGGGAGGCTAAGGGCCTCATCCAGCATCTGCCCGTGTCTGACGAGGCGTACCAGACGGCTAGGGACCTAATTACCCGCAGGTACCATAATAAGCGTGGCCTCGCCGATACGCACATCGAGCAGATTTTGGGTTTGCCGACGCTCACCCGGGTCTCTGGGTTGCGCACCCAACTTTTGAACCCGCTCTTGGTGGCCATCAACGCACTTAAGTGCCTTGACCTGCCCGTAGACCAATGGTCTTATCTATTGGTGCACATTGTGCTGAAGAAGCTGCCTGCCGACCTGAGGTCGCGTTTTGAACAGCGCTTTGGTGGGGATAGCGCGACCCATCTGCCCCCCTTTGCTGACCTGGAGAGGTTCCTGGAGGATGAGTGCCGGGTCTTGGACAACTCCGGTGGTGACACGCCGGCTAAGTCGCAGCCGCCCAAGGGCAAGGAGCAGGCTCGCGTTCACACCCGAGCCAGTGTTGACCGGCGCCCTCCTCGCTTTGCAGTCACGCAGAGCCCAGTGGAGTGCTCCTACTGCAAGGTCACGGGGCACAGAACGGCCAATTGTAGGGCATTCTTGGACCTACATGTCGCCTCTCGTAGGCGCATCGCGAATGCCCGCCGCCTTTGCTTCTCTTGTTTGGGGTCCCACTACCAGCGAGACTGCCCAAACTCTCGCCCCTGTCCTCACTGTGAAGGACAGCATTTGGACATTCTCTGCATGAATGCCAGAGAGGTAGGCCGCTTGTCCAACCAGCCGACGCCGCGCACGGGCGGGTGTTTTGAAGGTGGCAGCCGAGGCTCACCGGCGCGTAGCCGAGAGTCGCCTCGCTTAATTGATCACCACTCGCCCCGCTTGGAGAACCGTAGCGTGCGCACGCCTCCTCTCTCTCGCGCACCTGAATGTGCTGTTCAGCGTCACCAGCACCATGACTGCTGCCCCAGGTATTCCCCTCCTTTGGCGGAGCGTCCCCGCCTTGACTCGCGCCCACCTCGTTTTGGGCGGGTGCGTCATTATGACCCCCCACAGATGGCGCGCGGATCGAGTCATCGCGCCTTTGAGGACTTCAAGCCGCACCCTCGTTTTGACTTGCCTGGTCCTGGCCAACGGTCGCCGCCCAGGCAACAATAGGTCATTGACCCCTGCCCTATAACTCCAACCTCCCCCATTGAGACCGTTATCCTACCAACGGTTGCTGTTAGGGTCTGGGGACCCACGGGGACCTCTGTTGTTGTCCGTGCTATATTGGACACAGGTTCACAAGGTTGCATTGTTTCCACTTATTTGGTAGGGCAGGTTAATTTAAATATGGGTTCTTTTCCAAATTGTATACGGGGCATAGGGGACGTAGCCTCTAATGTTGAAGGGCAAGTTAAGGTTTTGTTTGGCCCTGTTGAATCTTCACACCCGAGGATTAGAACCTCGGCTATTGTGCTGAAGAATATTTTGGGCATGCATCCACAGAAAC
The DNA here is from genome assembly GCA_944739405.2 of Euclidia mi. Taxonomy (NCBI): domain Eukaryota; kingdom Metazoa; phylum Arthropoda; class Insecta; order Lepidoptera; family Erebidae; genus Euclidia; species Euclidia mi. The sequence continues at coordinate 90,529,133 of OX123183.2, read as the reverse complement.
AGCTACCTGCTGCTGTGGTGAATTTGACATCGGGATTGGAACTGGCAGACCCCAAATTTGACACACCGGGACAAATCGACTTGTTGATTGGCTCTGATGTCCTCGGTGGAATTTTGATTGGTGGGAAACGGGTCTTGGTGCCAAATGGTTTGACTGCCATCCCAACCATATTTGGATTTGCTTTGATGGGACCTGTACCTAGGGACCCCCCTCCACCCGAACTTGATAATTTGTTGGCTGTAGGCTCCGCTCTCTCTGATGCGGTTCAGAGGTTTTGGGAGGTAGAGGAGCCCCCTCAAGCTGCCCGTTTGAATCCAGAACATGAGGAGTGCGAGCTGTTCTTCCAGAACAACACTGGTCGACTCCGTTCTGGTCGGATTATTACGAGGCTACCTTTTCTGTCTGTTCGGCCTCCGCTTGGTGAGTCACGACCTTTAGCCGAAAAGAGATTGTTGGCTATGGAGCGTCGCATGGGTCGTGATCCGGAGCTCAGACAGAAGTATATTGAGTTCATGAGAGAATATGAACAATTGGGACACATGTCTGTGTCAAATTTGGATTGGCGTTCGGTGGAGCATTATTTTCTCCCGCATCATGCGGTATTGAAGCCATCGACTGGCAAGCTGCGCACAGTATTTGATGGTTCTGCGCAGACTTCAACGGGCGTATCCTTGAACCAGTGCTTGCATTCTGGTCCCAAGTTGGTCAAGGACCTTTGTGACGTCATCACCAGCTTCCGACGACATCAGGTTGTCTTTGTGGCCGACATAAAAATGATGTTCAGGCAGACTATTATCCACCCTGATGACCGTCGCTTCCAGCTGATCCTTTGGAGAGAGTCTCCTCGCGATCCCATGGTCGTCTACGAGCTCAATACGAATACGTACGGGTTAAGATCAAGCCCCTACTTGGCAATACGTTCTCTTTGGGAGCTCGCAGACCGAGAAGGCTTACGTTTCCCACGAGCCTCCGCCATCTTGAAAGACGATATTTACGTCGATGACATTTGCTCGGCCACAGTGGACGAGGCGATCCTCCTGCGGGACGAATTGATAGGTATTTTGGCCTCCGCTGGTTATGAGTTGCGCAAATGGATTTCCAACTCACCAGCGCTTTTGGAAGGCTTGCCAGAGGATCATCAGCAAGATCCACATCTATTTGAGATTGTTGACAACCCCGCCATGATGGCTGTTCTCGGCGTTCAGTACAGACCAGTCCAAGACATCTTTACATATAACGTAGACTTGAAATTGCCGTGTTCTTGGACTAAACGTCTCGTATTGTCTACTGTCGCCAGAACCTTTGATCCGAATGGTTGGATCTGTCCAATTCTATTTTGGGCAAAATGCTTCTTGCAGAAGCTTTGGACAGCAGGATTGACCTGGGACGAACCCCTACACGGCACTCTTGTTGAGGAATGGACCTCTTTTGTATCCTCGCTTCCTGCCGTCAATGAGATCTCCTTGCCTCGTCCCATCCTTCCTCCCGGGAAGTACAAGGCCACCCTTCACGGGTTTTGTGATGCCTCGGAACGTGGTCACGCGGCTGTGGTGTACTTGCGCACAGTCAGTGCCTCAGGTCAGGTGAGAGTTTCCCTGATCATGGCAAAGAGCAAGGTGGCACCCCTTCGGACATCTCTGACCATTCCAAAATTGGAGCTCTCGGGAGCAGCTCTACTTGTACGCTTATTGAACCACGTGTCTAACACTTTGGGTAAAAGCATTTGTATTAATGGGACCTACGCCTGGACAGACAGCCAAATTGTTCTTTGTTGGTTGAAGGCTTCTGTCCACACCTTGGAGGTATTTGTTGCTAATCGCGTTTCCCAAATCCAGAAATCCGAAGTCAAGCTTGTTTGGAGACACGTGCCAGGTGAGCTCAACCCCGCTGATTGTGCCTCGCGCGGATGCTTGACGCCTAGTTTGATAGGTCATTCGCTGTGGTGGGGTCCGGAATGGTTGAGTCGACCAGAAATTGATTGGCCTCGAACGCCAGTTTTGAATACTTCTAATTTGCCGGGTCTACGAACACTCGCTCTTGAGAAGATGGAATGCGCCTTCGACCCCGATTTTTTGTTGAATCGTTACAGCTCCCTCGACAAGTTGTTAGGTGTCACTGCTTGGATAAAGCGTTTTGTTTTTAATTTTAGGCACCCACAACAGAAACGACTGACACCGTTTCTCTCACCACAGGAACGACAGGAGTCCCTCACCTTTTGGGTTCGTTCTGTGCAATTGGCGCATTTTGAAAGGGAGATTGCTATCCTCAAGTCGGGGAAATCGAAATTGTCGGGAGCTGTATCTAAATTGAACCCCTTTTTGGACGAAACGGGTCTCTTGCGCGTTGGAGGGCGTCTCAAGAACGCCAACCTCCCTTACGGGGCACGTCACCCCCTTTTGTTACCTAAGGACGGTCATTTGGTACGCTTGTTGGTAACTGACCGTCACCTTAAAAACTCGCATGCTGGTTGTAATGCTTTGTTGGCTATTTTGCAACGCGAATTTTGGATTTTGTCTGCCCTAAGAATTATTCGGAGTGTAGTCTTTCGCTGCATCCCTTGCTATAAGCTCAAGGCTTCTACCATGCAGCCCTTGATGGGAGACTTACCGGCAGATCGCGTAACTGAGAGCAGGACGTTTGACGGTGTTGGCACGGACTTCGCAGGTCCCTTTTTGGTGAAAACGTCGACACTTCGAAACAGCAAGACTGTTAAGGCCTACTTGTGTGTTTTTGTTTGTCTCTCCACAAAGGCCGTACACCTAGAACTGGTCTCCTCGCTTACGACCGAGGCGTTTGTAGCCACATTTGACAGATTTGTATCCCGCAGAGGGATGCCTTCCTTGATCCGTTCTGACTGCGGCACTAACTTCAAGGGCACCTATAATTATTTGAATGATGTTGTTAATTTCCTTGAAACCAACAAAGCTGATATAGGTGATAGGCTTGCCCGACGTGGGATAAATTGGTTGTTTTCCCCACCAAATTGTCCACACTGGGGTGGTATATTTGAGGCCGCCGTAAAATCGGCCAAAACACACTTGCGCAGGACAATCGGTGAATCTGTCCTTACATTTGAGGAACTCGCAACTGTGTTTTGTAAGATTGAGGCCGTTTTGAACTCTCGGCCATTGTGCCCGATCTCCTCAGATCCGAATGATTTGGAGGCCCTTACGCCGGGCCATTTTTTGATTGGTCGCCCACTTGTCGCCTTGCCTGAGTACCCCTACATTGATACGAGACCTGGTCGTCTCTCGCGTTTTGAATTGGTACGCCAGATTACTCAGAGCTTTTGGAAACGCTGGAATTTGGAATATTTGCACATACTCCAGCAACGCGTTAAGTGGACCGACAAGACCGATCCACCCAAGATTGGAGACCTCGTTTTGATCAAGGAGGCTAACCTTCCGCCACTCAGATGGCGCAGGGGGCGCATCCTTCATTTGGTAACTGGGGCTGATGGAGTTCCCCGATTTGCTGAGGTCTTGGTGGACGGTTCGATTCTGAGGAGAGCGGTTGCAACATTGTCACGTCTACCAACCGATTAGCGGACCGGTAGGCCGGTCCGGGGCGGGTGGATGTTTGAAATAGAATTAGGTTTTATTATAAGTCAAATCGATTAGATCGATTGAGTAACATTTTGTTTAGTCTATTGAAAATTTCTGACAATGGTCACACTGAACTGTCACTTCCGTTCGCTTCCTTGAAAAATTACCACGTTGTCGACTCGTACGTAAAATAATTGATCGCCTTTTGAAAAGCACATCCTTGTAGCTACGCGAATAGTTGTGAAATCTATTAAATTGCCGCTTTTTTGACTCCCGGCACGGTTTGTGACATATTGAACATTTGTGAAAAATCTTGTGAACTTGCATCGTGCATTGAAGACGCCGCGTTGGAGTCTGGTAAAGTAAAGATAATTCACTTGCTAATATTGGCCAATTTAGTCTCGTGTATGTCTAGCTTGCCTCCAGGACTCCACTCAAGAACATCACCAGGAGATATTTGGTAAGACATTAATATTAACATTACTTGTATTCGCTGTGCAACACAGTACATTTGTGTCTGAGATTTGTTGTGGCTGACAAGGGCTGATGAATAGAGTCACGCTTCCACAAATCTGCTGCAATTAATCCCAGCTCCTTCTAGCCAAATTCTAGACAACTAAGTAGCAAAATACAGCAAAATGATCGATTTAGATTCTAAACTTACTGCAACTTAAAGTAGTAGTACGTGCTATATGCTATGTTTTTACCAGCGATTCATTACAATCGGATAATTATAGTATAAACAGATATACCATTATTAGACATTTTATGTTACTAAGGTAGGCAGCGATAGCCTAGTTGAGATATCAACAGACTGCCATTCACAGGGCTCGGGTAAGAATTCTAGGCAGTAAATTTTCGAAGTAATGTGTTTAAATTGTTAATCATGGCTTGCCTCGTGCAGAGAGCTCGAGAGCACCTCTTTAAGACTGGGTGGGGTGGACACCCCTCCCCACTTTTTTCTGACTTCAAGATTTGCTGTCTTCCAGCCACCGGTGCAGGCTAGGTTTCTTAAAGGCTTTAGCACCGTGGGCCAAATCCATAAAAAGCATACTTTTTCATAGGTTATTTAGAAATCCGAAGAGTAAAACCGGCCGCTGTGGCTAGCTTTTGTGGATTACGAAAATGCCTTCGACTTCATTGAAACTGGGCTGTCTTTCAATGCGCTGCCTACACTACATGTCTCTCAGAGAGCTATGAAAAGGACAATGCTAGGGATTTCGATGATGGATAATTTCTGGCACGAGATTACCCGGCAGAAGACCAATGTAACTGACATAGTTCAGAGTTATAGCAAATTGAATGGGAGAACTTATGGCCTGTCAATTAAAAAGCAGGTTCTTAAATTAAGGTCACGCCTCAGCAAGCGTAGTGTTGGCCGCCAGAATGGGTATTGTGGCATACCCTGAGAAGGCCCAGCTCTCATAGGCTGATGAAATGAGTTAAATAAGAAGAAGTAGTTAATATAAGTATATGACCATTATACGCCCCTTTCCTATTATGAAAGCCTAAAGGTGAGAAAATATCTCGTGAGATATCGAGCAAGGCGTGACTTGGCAAACCGATACTACGAAGAGGTACACAGAAGTTGTAATTATTACACCCACATTTGGCCATGTCATGCATTTTTGTCCTACGTAAAAAGGGGGTCTATTGACGATGCCGGGCACATTGCCAGACTTCGTTCTGCTACTGCAAAATCGAAAAAATCAGTTTCCTACACTCTTGCCTAACCCGGGAATTGAACCCAAGACCTCTCGATCAACAGACGTATAGGTTATTAACTGGGCCATGGAGGCAATCAGCGACAAAATAAATATAAAATATACGATCAGTTATATAGTCTTTTCTGCAAATATAGACCTTTTGCACAAATTCTACCTTCAATTTGTTTAGTAATTAAGCGTAGTATGCTGCAGTAATAGTTATCCCTTTCGATCTCTCCGTAAACATCCCAAAAAACAGTCAGCATCACTTTCCCAGCCGAAAAAACACGGCCTTTGTCCTTTGGAGTTGGTGCCTCCTTAGCAATTCACTGTTTGGAATTTATTATTGATTTGGGCGTATAATGGTGTATCCAGGTTTCATCTACAGTCATTAATTGGACCAAAACTTGGATAAATTAGGCCTAAACTACGCAATCAGAGCATTAAAAAATGTTCATTTGAACGCGGTTTTGTTCTTAACGTGAGCAAACGCGGCAGCCTTCGCGCTGGGTGCTTGCTTATGCTTAAATCTTGATTTAATATGTGACTAATACATTTTTTGGTCATTCTCATAGCCTCTGCTATCTCTCTTACTGAATTCAGCGCTCGTTTAGCACCATTTGGTGAAATTTAGCGAGGTTATCGTCAGTGGCTGCAGTTTTTGGATGTCCCTAACCTTCATCTGTTCCCTAGCTCTTACGATCAGGTTTAAATTGAGCTGCCCAAAATTTAGTTGTGGCAAATGATGGAACAGAGAGACAGCGATAGCCTAGTGGAATCGGGTTCGAATCCACGGCACGTACCAATGACTTTTCAAAGTTAAGTGCGTATTGAATTAGTAATTATCGCTTGCCCCGTGCCTCGGAGCACGTTAAACCGTCGGTCCTGGCTGTCATGAAGATCTTTGACAGTCGTTACGGGGCGTCAGTACCCTCAAATAAACTGATACTAGTCTAAACCATGGAATATCGCTATCCCTTTGGGTTGCGGTGGTCAAACGGCAGTCGCTCTGTGGAAAAGTTGATATTTTGACATATCTGGTTAGACCAGTAAGCGGACCTCGGGCTCTAAGACATATAAGTCTTGGATGCAATCGGGATAACGCTATGGCGATGATGATGGAGCAGAGAGTCTCCATAAACAGAGTGTCAATCAAGCCTGCCTGCCTTTTAAATACCTTTTAAAAACAAGAATTTAATGACAGCTCGATACAAAATTACCCATTTTCACAAAAAACACTCACATCGACTCAATCGTATGGCTGTCAAACAGCATCTCCTGGTATAAAATAGCTGAAATGTTGGTGGGTAACTGCCACAAGAAGTACAATTACATCCACAACACATTTTTGACGAGTGCTACTTCCTTCAGGTTGAGGTCGGAAAGTTTTCAGACCACCCTAGTATGTTTTAATGCAAAGGAAATTTAATTTTGTTTTACTTGATTTTAGAAGATTTATACTCGTAGTAAGTAATTTATTTGATTTTTTACATAATTATAATATCTTGTTGCCATACCTAATTCTGTTAATTTTGATATTGTAATTTTACGTTTTTTTTATATATACAATGTTTCTACTTTCAATCCAGGTTTTTATTTCATGTGAGTTCAATAATCAGCGTTAAAACTTCACAAATAAACTTTCACTAAGAAGCAAAATTAACTTTCGTGTTTAAATATTTCTTTAGATTCAAAACTCAATAAGTGTACTTAGTAGACCCAAATTCATGTATTCGCATTCATTTAATGTGTGGGAAAACTGAATAACTACAATATAGAATTAGCTAACTACGGTATGTTTGCAATATCTTGGTGTGGCAAAATTGGATAACTTGGTTTTTTATTTTTATATTTTTTTTTGTTCATGATAAAAGTTAGTTTTATCTAGCAATGTATCGGCAGCAAACATGCTTAAAGCATATAAAATCGCCGACGGTAAAATTGTTCTCCATTTCTTAGTGACGTAAAAAAAAGTGTCAAAAACACAGTAAATCGCGATTATCTCGAAACTTGAAATTTTGAGTTATTTAGTTCTTCCATTATAGCCACGATATATAGATATCCCCTTCATCACAATGTTGATCAAGCGTCCCATATAAGTAGTTTTTGGTTAAATATTTGTAGTAGGTAGGTATATTACCTACCAGAGGGGCCCGTGACAAAGTGGTGACCACTCGAATCTTTCAAAAATTCGCGAGGTAAAACGCGTTCGTCACCGTCTGGTTTATAGATGGGTCATCATCATCATCCTCCGAGCGTTATCCCGGTTGCATCCAGATAAAAAAAGTTGCACGTCATAAGTTCTATTGAATAATATAGATATCCTTATATTATGCATAATCGCACAAAAATATGGCTTGTGCTGATAAGTACACCTCATCATTCACTTCATTCACTTGTAACAGAACAGCGAGCATTTGCCGTAATTTATTTCGACGAACTGAACGACGAACAAGGATGAACATTGCTACGTACATTTTCACGATCTTTCCAGTGAACACTCAGCAAAAACGTCAAAGCAAATTTAGTATCAATTCACTAGAATGCTCGCCAGAACGTTCGTAAGAATGCTTGCTAAAACACACTCGTTTGCTTTTCTGTTTTGTAACATTCGCATGTATGCTCATTACAGGTGAATGCTCAAATGTATCAGTACCAGTAGATAAGAATCGAATCCACAACCTCAGAATCACAAACCACTAAAAAAACAAAACCCTTTGCCTAACTTGCATAAATATTTTTGATGTGGATAAGTACACAATTTTCCTTCCACATTGGTCAACTGAAAGTGAACAAAATTGCTTACAAACATTTCCCATTACCCAAAGAAGGGAGTTTTATATCCCAATCGACGTTATTAGCGAGTGACAAGTTATTTTTGTGAGGTGCGCACATACGTAATAAAGGGGCGGCGGGCGCGACGGCTTCACAGACATAAGAGAATTGATAAGGGTACATTACCCAACGGACAAGCTAAGCCACGTTCTTTTTTAGCTAAATTAGTTAAGCGTTATATAGCCTCATATGGGTAAGTCAAAACGGGTCGGGTGTCGAAGACGCGATGGGTTGCTGAAGGTTGTTCCTTATCTGACTAATCTAGGGCTTAGCGCGTTTCTTTGTTCGGTTACCCTTTGATACAGATACGCTTATTTACGCAAATGTTAAAGATATAATTGAGTATAATATATTCCAGCATGTGCCTGTGTATATTTTGTTTAATATTTAACAGTGTTTTTCTACGATAATCACAGCGACGTCATTTAGTTTCATAGTAGGAGAGCTAGCATCAATTTTCGATAGTCGGCAGCCAGGTCTGCAGTTCCGTGTTGGGGGTATAATAGGAGAGGTATGAGGCAGGTATTCAGCTTGCCTCAAATACGAACCCAAATTGATGCCAGCTCTCGGACTATCATTTCACAGTACGAGTCGCGAGTGGCAAATTGCGAATTGTTAGTGTGTTTATCATTATTGTTGGTGTTTCAATTGTTTTTTTTTTCTTTTGTCAAAAAAACATACTGTGTGAATATAAATTTGTTTACTCATCCTGCTAAATGGCACTTAAAACAGTACAATAATAAAATTGAGGTCCGGAGTGTAGTCAATTATAACAGCTGCGCGTTATATTAGTACATTTAGCTATGAATAAGCGTATCTGAAACTTGAGGTAGACGGTTGGATAGTAGATGTATGTAAGCAGATTTGTTTGAAAATCTCGATTGCTTTTCGAAGCACCATGCATATTTGAGTATTGAACGAAACATCGCCTGTGCCTCAATAACTTTTTCGCTTCTCAAACTCGTCGAGTGAAGCCAGGCAGGGGTATACTCGTGAAGGATCCTGTTCATCGATGGATACGAGACTTTCGACAATGTCTTGAATGTCACATAGGAGCATTGTTTGTGTACTCAACCTTTGTACCGGTTTTTGTTTTGACAACTGGATAGTATTTATTTAGGGATAGGTTTTTGGTTCATTTATGTAATCTTTCACACGCATTAAAAAGTTTGAAATGTATAGTTTCTCAGAATGTTACACCAATAAAAATTATTTGTGTGATTCTTTCAGTTTTCATTATAATTAAAATAAATCGTTTCAGACCTGTTGCGTCATCTCTATCATAAACTTTCCGAGATAATTTCAGAACTTTTATTATAAATTGTTAAAGTAAATTTGTTATTTTTTAATTACTTAAATTTCATGCCTCGAAGTTTGCCACTGATATTTATTTTCTCAATTACGCACTAATTTATACTTCAGAAAAGTACCTACTAGAATATAAAATATACGAACTGGCGATTTAGATTCAAATTGTTATTAAAATGCATAATATTTATAATGCATAGTAAAGCCAAAGTAACAGGAGAGTCGGCATATTTAAATAAAATATCGCCGATGACATTGATTGAAAATTCCGAAATTGGTCTAGCGATTAATTTATCAATACTTTTTATGTTGGCTAAGCATCCTTTAAGCGGAGAAAGATAACCCCACCCCACAAGTAAACTTAATGACTTTCTTCACGCTGATTGGCCGTGAGAAAATTACTAACGAGCGTTGATTTCAACAAAGTTTTCAAATTGTTTTCTTATTCAACGTAAGGTAATAACGTTGGGGACACACCGTCATAAATCCCGACAAGCGAGATATTTTCAGCGTCGTGTGCACTACACCACTATCGATCTCTTTTGTAATTATTTTACTCTACATATTTTACAGTTTTTGGATGTTCGCTATCGCACTCCGATTACAATATTTGATTTTACATATGTATTTTGCTTTTTTGTTCCATGTGCATAAATTGAGTCAATAATATTTTGAGAGGCATTGCGGCGTGTTGGCGTGGCTTCGGTGAATTTATTGATTTGCTCATCGTTAATGTGCCTTCGATGAAGTCATCATCATCATTATCATCAGCCTGCAAGAGTCCACTGCTGGATATAGGCCTCTCCAATGGCACGCCACTGAGCCCGATTTTCGGCTTTTCGTGTCCAGCCACTGCCAGCCACTTTGGGCGGTTTCTGATTAGCGTTTTATACGCGCGTATAAGCTCGTTTTTGGGAGCATATGTAGGCGCGTAAAGGCGCGCCGTTTGGCACACGCGCAACTTGTACGAGCGTTGACGCGACGAGTCGTCAGAATCCACGTTGACACTGACAAGATGTCACTACTGTTTCGAGCTAACGGGCCATAATATGCCTGTGTACGCGAGTCCGGTTTTTTGAAGCGCGTAATGTAGCGCGCGTATAAACGCGCAGATAAATACGCTAATCTGAAACCGCCCTTTGCGTATATCGTCACTCCACCTAGCCGGAAGACGTCCTACACTACGCCAAGGCGCGGTTATCGGTTCTTCGACATATGTGGCCGGCCCACTGCCACTTCAGCTTGCTAATTATTTGAGCTATGTCGATTACTTTGGTTGTCTGTCGGATCACTTCATTACGAATTCGATCCTCCAGAGAATCTCCGAGCATAGCCCTCTCCATAGCTCGCTGAGCGACCTTAAATTGGTGTACCAGTCGCACCGTCAGTGTCCACGTCTCGGCTCCTTAAGTCATAACGGTTAGGACGCACTCGTTGAAGACCCTTTGTCTTAAGGCTTTGCGGTAGGGGTGACGAAAAAACTTGACGGAGTTTCCTATATGCTGCCCAGCCCAGCCGTATTCTTCTGCCAGCCTCCTTCTCGAAGTTGTTTCTACCCAACTGCAAGCTTTGCCCAAGGTAGACGTACTCCTGAACAACTTCGAGAGGGACCGCATTTAGGGCAATCGGTTCCGGAGAGACATATTCATTGAACATTATATTGGTTTTTTCCAAGTTCATCCGGAGACCGATGCGAGCAGAAGAATCGGTTAGGCTACTCAGCATATACTGCAAGTCCTGCACGGTTTCAGTCCCGATGACGACATCGTCTGCAAATCTTAGGTGTGAGAGGTACTCGCCGTTTATGTTAATACCGCGTCCTTTCCAGTGCAGCGTCTTGAACATAGCCTCCATTGCATTTGTGCACAATTTGGGGGAGATAACATCCCCTTGTCTCACACCTCGATGCAAGTGGATATGTTCAGACTGCTGGTTCTGTACTTGAACGGTCATAGTCGCGGCGTCATACAGACCTCTCAGCACTTGGACATATCGCCAATCAACTTGACACCGTTGCAAGGACTCCAGAACAGACCAGGTTTCAATAGAGTCAAAGGCCTTCTCATAGTCCACAAACGCTAGACACAGGGGCTGATTATACTCCTCTGTCTTCTGTATAATCTGCCGCACTGTGTGGATGTGGTCTATGGTGCTGTATCCTCCTCGAAAACCGGCCTATTCGGGTGACTAAAACTCGTCAAGTCTATACGTGAGACTGTTCGTAATTACCCTTGAGAACAGCTTATAGACGTGGCTCAAGAGCAAGATAGGTCGATAGTTCTTCAAAAAGTTTTGTCTCCTTTTTTGAAGAACAGAACGACAACGACTTCGATGAAGTACCTAGCAATTATTTCTAATTCAATGGATATTACAAATAGGGTAGCTTGTATAATTTGAGTTGAGTGAGTTGAGCTATATTTGACACAACTCTCTAAATTGTGAAAGTCATCTGGAACGCCAAAACGAGATTGATTTCTAATTTCTAATCAGTTAACTCGTTTATATTTGTTCGTGATTCACGGGACATTGTTTTTCACATTTAGATTCAGAATAATGACGTAAATGCATTGAGCAATCTCATTGTCAACATGTCGATACTCTCTAAAAACAATTTAATAATGATATAAATTATAAGATAATACTTTGGCCTATGAAGGCATACTTCCATTATAAAATTACTGCGAAAGTAAACTTAGAATTTAATCTATTTAAATATTATTTTGTATAAAACTGTGGCTGTTGTGAGTTCTATGTAAGTTAATGTAAGCATGGCAAGTTATTTGACAAATAGATAAGATTTTGTTGAAACGAGAAAATGTTTAATTACTCTACAATACTCTACATGTCTCAAGAAGACATAGAATAAAAAATGTAACATAAATCTACATTGTTTTATAATGTTTCTTTTGTAAAGATAACGTGTTCGGTGAGCTGTAGTGTCACTAATCTTTGATATTTTATTACACGACCGACTTTAGCTAGATTGTTTGTCACTGTTTAACTTTCATTGGCCTGCCAAAATGAATGAATATGTGTATAAAACCAAGATCTCGAATGGACTGATAAAGAATTTTTCCAAAGTTGACAGAAAGGCGGTTACGAACCATTGAAATACGTCGAACTTGAAATGATTGGATCTTTGAATTAAAGCTGCTTCATCATGAGAATTAATGATTGTACCTCCATCTAATAAAGTTCTTTGAATATTATATTTCGTTAATGCATCTGTTGCTGATTGCTCTGTTTTGTGGCAAAAATTACTTTTTATATGATGCTGAGTATACAAATATTATCATATTATTTTTATGGTACTTCTTAGAGTCAACTGGGCTTGCTTGCTGGCAAGTTGAATAGTCTTAGTCCTATCAATCACGGCAAAAATGCTTATTTTTTGCGTTTGCCGATAATCATTGTCTTGCCCTGGTCCCAATTTAGGGATCTTGCCGTTTTGCCGAAAAGATTTTGCCAAAATTTCATTACCCATACAAATTTTAGCAATCTTTTTGACGTGACAACGTCTTATAAATTGGTTTGCCGGGTGACACTTCAAGAAACTGCGTTACGCTCCGCTCACGTTATGCGCTCACAATGAGAGCGAGTGAGAGGCACGCGTCCCGCCTAAGAGCGATAGAGACAGACAGAAAAAGTGAAAGGCACGCGTCTTTCATCCTTCTTCCTACTATACGAATGAATATTCACATTAAAATTATTTTACCACTCAAAGTCGTTGTCACGTAAAACTTTCGCCCGTATACCGACTTTACAGGCAACCAATTTTTTTACACCATTGCAACATTTCGAATGATTTTAGTACGCATATTTTCATTTAGTAAAATTTTTACTTACCAAAATATTACTAAGTAGGTATAATGTCATTATGGCATTTGGTCTTTAATCAAATGATTTATTACAGCAAACAATCTTCAAACAATAAACGTTTGGTGATATTAGTTTATTTATGGAAGTAGTTAGAGTAGGTTAATTATTAAAAACATGGTTAGGTTAGGTTAGAACTGTGACCTCCTACGCACGAGCCGAGCGAGCGGTGCCCCGGTAGCGGCCGGCGAGTGCCAGAAACGACTTGCATTAATAAAAAAAAGAAGTTGTTTTTAGTATGTTACCCGGAACTAATCTAGGTAATTAGATTAGGATAATTATTGATTTTGCGTAAAAACTGTTATTCCAACTGAAATATTTGACTAAATAAAAAATGTCTAATGGATTAGTTGGTAAACAAGTTATAGTTTAAACGTTTATTTCCCAAACATTAGGTTTGCGTTACAATTTTTTGTGAATAGATTTTGTGCTAAGTAATAATTTGGCAAATGAAATTATGCGAAACATTTTTTGGGAAGTGAAAATTTGTCAAATTCCTTTCGGTCAAACAAGGGAGACCCCCCAATTTATTTGGAGTCGGCGCAGTATGTCCTTCGCTTTCATACTTCTCTGTCACCAGTCATCCAATCGTTTACCCCTTTCTCTTCCATATCCATCCACACACAGTCCATCCATCTTTTCCTTGGCCGTCCTCTCCCTTTTCGTCCTTTTACATGCATATTCATCACTGTTTTACCTACATATATCTCATCTCTCCGCATAACATGTCCATACCAAGCCAATCGACTCCCTTTTACCTTTTCATGTATGGGCGCCACTTTCATACTACCTCTAACGTAATCATTCCTAATTCTATCCATTCTTGTCACTCCACACATCCATCGTAACATTCTCATCTCTGCCACATGCAATCGTTTCTCATCCATCTTCTTTGTAGCCCAAAACGCAGCTCCATACAGTACGACAGGCCTTATAACCGACTTATACATGGGGCCCTTTAATTTCATGGGCATTTTGTAGTCGCATATTGTACCTGAGACCTGTCGCCATTTCATCTATCCTGCGTTGATTCTTTGCCTAACATCCCGATCAATTTCGCCGTCATCTTGCAGGAGTGACCTTAGGTAGCGGAAATCGGAGCATACTGGTAGAGGTGTACCACCGAGTATAACTGGTATAGGACTGGAGAGACCGCCAAAGTCACAGAACATGTACTCCGTTTTGGTTCTGCTTATACTCAGGCCTACATTCTCCAATCTCTGCCGCCACTCCTCCAGCTTGCAATAATTGTATTCTGTTAGCATACAAAAGATTCGTATTCTAACAGAATACAATTGTTTCCAATATATTACCAATTACCAATATAATTATCCAAATTGATTTTGAATTAAAACTGCTTGATGAGTAATAAGAATAATTAGCTAAATAACCATCGCACTAAACAATCAGAAAAATCTTTTGTTTGCAATATGTCTTTGTAACTAAGATATGGTTAACTTTGATTGAACTGTTGAGTAGGTAGGTAACTTCTAGTGACCTTTGTGTTTATACGTAAGCCCTATATACAAAAACATTAACCAAGATATGGTTTGTGTACTTAAATGTAAAACTGAAACGGTACAAACAATTAATGGACTGTTTGGCAGTCTACGTTGTTGATAATGGACATCGCATTTCGTGAGTGACATCAAAATATTAACGTCTGAAATACATAATATTCAAATTAAAATTACTATTTTAATTTTATTACTTAAACTTTATCAGCTACTCATACGTTACTTTTGTTCTAGATGTGACTATAACATAGAACATTTACAATGAATAAATGACTTATTTAGGTACTACTCAACTATGACTAATATAATTATTTTATTACTTTTGCCACATTGTAAGAGCTTTAAAATGTATAGTTTGCAAACGGAAATATTGAATTAATTATTATAGAATATTAATTAAAAAGTCGATGAGTAAAGCAGGCGCATGGGCAGGTGGTGTTCAGATGGAAGTCCTTCCATGGAAAAGCTAATATTCTGACAAATCGGGTTTGACTTGAAAGCAGACCTCGGGATTTAAAGCCATACACTTGGGTGCAATCAGGATAACGCTACGATGAGGATGGACGAGGAACATTATAAAAGACATATTCTAGTGAAATGCTAGGTCGTCGAAATACGTAGATATCTATTATATAAAAATTAATCCCTGAATGTGTTGCTAAGCGCAAATTTCGGTAGCAGCTGAACCGGTTTCGCTAATTTTTACAATATTCCTTGAAGTCGAGGATGGTTCTTACGGAGAGAAAAAAAATAAAGAATTGGTTGTTAGGCAGTACGTAGTTCGCCGGTTCAGTTAGTATACTATAAATAAGGACATACATACATTCGAATTGTAGCAGGTACTTATCCATCAGTATAACTGCCGTGATTAAAAGTTTATTCCAATCTTATATGACCAGACCACCCTTATATACTATTTATTTTGTTATTAGTCTATTGTATATATTGGTAAATTTTATTAAAAAGGAAACATATTTTAAACACATTTACCTACTTACTTCGAAAGATTCAATAACAAGACTCAAGAACTTTTAAAAGAAAAACATTGCTAGACTTTATTCAACATTCATTACAGCCCATTATCGAAAAATAAAATTGAATACTTGACTCCAATGACCGCTCTATACAGGGTATCACTAGACCCTTAACGAAAACTGAAATCCCAGGTTGTACCAATCATTACAAACATTTTTTACTTCGGCACCATACCGGGGAAATTACTGGTTCAGGATATTGAGGCTCAAAGTTAGTATGGACTTTTTCTAATTAGGTACAAAATCGATGCATTTACCCCTCCAATATGTTCTTTAGATGCCCTATGACCCCATGGATAAGTAGGTATTTTTAGCATTGCACGCGCGCTTTTAATTGCGGTTTAAAAAATGTGAAAACTGAAAAAAAATACGTACGATTTGGCATGATGTCCACAACGAGTAGCCTTCGGCTTGGTGATGGGTCTTGTGACATCCTGTATATGAAAGAAACGTGTCGTGAAAACGGTCATTTCTAAATTCATTTTGGAGAAAATATATGTCTTAGCGTAAAAGCAATAATATCTCTACATATTCGATTACAATAATAATTCAAGATTCTTGCCCAAGCCGAATAGCCGTCGAGCGAGTCGCAAAATTATATTAATATATCGATATTACGTTGATGTTCGCTTTTTTACAAAATATTATAGACATAATATTTTTTTGGGTTTACGCGAATGTTACACATTGAAATTAAACTACAGTTTACGGATTTTATCGCGTCATATTACTTTCACTGGTTTTTTGTTATTACATTTAAACCGAAAGATCTAGAAACTACATTTTTATTACTAGCCGACGTTTCGATTTCTTTACAGGATTCATGTTCACGGCAGACTAAGGTGATATTTGTCTTTGTCTTGAATTTAAAAGTTATCTCAAAGTACCCGAACATTTTTCAACTATTGGTGTTACTATCTACGCAGAATGTGCTCACTGTGTCTTGATGTCTTCTGGTGACTTTGTCCTTTTTTGGGTTTCATTAGCCTGATAACAGGGTCCCAAGCTGTAGGTACATTCCAACCATATTCCCTATTGAAATTAGGATGTTTTTTAATTTCAATAGCTTCACGTATCATTCTTGGAATAAAGCGGTGTTCTTTTGCGAGTATCTGTGGTTTATCAAATCGCAGGTAATGGTTGGTTCCTTGTTCTACATGTTCACACACAGCAGACTTCGTCGAGCGTTTGTGTTTAATGTCGGCTATATGTTCCTTTAGTCGAATGCCTATGCTTCTCTTGGTTTGTCCAATGTATGAGAGCCCACACTCACAGTCTATCTTGTAAACCCCGGCCTCTTGTAAGGGTAACTGACTCTTGACAGATGGTAATAATTGGCTTATCTTCGTTGGCGGCTTGTAGAAAGTTTTGATTGAAGCTCGCTTCAAGATGTAGCCAATCTTGTCGGTCACGCCCTTGATGTATGGGAGGACAGCAGGTTGTCTCTCGACTATGGCTGGCAATACAAATGTATTGGAGGTTTATGAATAAATAGGGTAATGCGTAGAAATAACTTACGATGTTATTTTACCCGGTTGTAATTAATCAAATGTCATAGTAACCGGCGTGATTACTGGTTACATGCCATTATTTACTGAAATATAATATCGTGTGCGTACATTTTGATCAAATGAATTTGGTTGCGAGGCAGTTGAGCAACAATATTCATCGGCTGTTGTCAAAGCCATGTATAATTAAACTGAGATTAATTCGTCCTAAATGCAAAGTGCAAATAACGATCTAGACATTGCATCACATGCCTGCCTACAGCGTATCTGTTAATGTATGTGCATGTATTTATCGGTCATGTTATTATGATTTCATCTGCAAAACGTGTCTGTTGTTTTAGTAGTATAGTCATTAGTGAGCTTCATGTTTTCTTGTTGGATATTTTGTTTACGTGAAATGCGGTGTTAGTCACTCTTAGTGAATCGCTAGTGACTTAACAAATTCCTGAGGGAGTTTTTACTTACTGCTCTAAGATACACGTGTGAGTCTGTACATAAATTCAAAGTGTTACAATAAACATAGCTCATATAATATTTGTATAATAATACAGTTTGTATGTATTGACTAACAAGGGCCTTAGTACTATTTTTAGCAGTACATGTCTAGTATTATCTTAGTTGATATTACTGTCATATGATATTATGTTTATATTGGTAGGTAAAATATTATTATCAAAGTTTTTCGTGCAATCAATGCAATTCAATGAAAATTAGACTAAACTACTTTCAAAATAAATAAAAGCTATTTTTGGATATTTATATTTTAATATTAGTTTCGAAACACGGAGATGAATTTGCATTAGGAAAGCTTTATAATAATATGTGTATTCGTGAAAGGGCTGCCTCTATAAATATCGCAATCGAGGGTGACTTTCCTTAATCCTGGAATAAGAAGGTATTATGAGAAAACGGGGTTGCTAAGTAGGACATCTTTTCAGGATTTTGCGTTGTTGGAACAACACTGGTGTCACGTCGGTGCCACGCTGGGTCCACGTTGGCGCCACGTTGGTACCACGTCCGCGCCCCGCGCAATCTTCAGTATTCGTACTACGTAAAAGCGGGCAGTGCACAAACAATTTATTTATGTAATACGTTCGCCGCGCTTCAAAGAGCGAATAATTTTCTAATAGACGATTTTACGCTCAATAAAACGGATTATAACAAGTGGTTATAACGATGCCGATTTCTATCAATATCGCACTTGTTCATTTTGTCAACTAAACTTATAGTACCTACTTTATGACAAACTAAGAATTTCATATATTGCGAAGTTTATTTAAAGCATTCTGGTAAAGTTATTATAACAGACTAATAGTTAATTCTGTGAAGTATCCCGTAAAATTCTTTGGAACAAAATAGGTAAAATTGAAACAAATGGCAGAATGCAATGCAATGGCAGAATATGCTGTAATGTATGTTTTATTTTTAAACACCTTTTGTAACACCATATTTTTTAAATTAAAATTTATTCTATTCTATTCTAAATAACAACTGTTTTGTAAAGGTTAAATCTTAAACTACGACTGATGGTTATAACTAGCCTTTCTTTTCTTAAGTTTTTTTTTAGTTATAAGCTATTGCATGTACTACCTACAGTGACCCTATGGGCCCGAGCCGGTAGAAGATAAACCTATTGTTACGAATTGAAAATAACGCCATCTATCAGTGAATGGGAGAACTACCTGAGATCAGATGTATCGGTTGTTTAAGGCTGTTTCATCTATCCTCTAATAGATGGCGTAGGTGTAAATAGAACATTTACGCAATTCTAGAAACACCTTATACGTTTCCAGAAATATCGTGAGTCGTCTCGAAAAGTCTAGTTATGTGTTCCGGCCGGTATAAATACCAGGCAGACGCGCGAGTCAGGACAGTAACAATTGAATACCGGAGCGAAATACAAGAAGCGAAGGAAGTAATTCGGAAGTGTTTAGTGTTGTTCTTATTAGTGTTGAGAATTAAGTGTGAAATAAGTGTGTTTTTACTAGTTGTGTAAATAAGTGTGTATAGTGTTTGTGTATAAATAAAGTTCAGTTTAAGTGGCATTGTGAGTTATAATTTATCGTCGAACCCCAGCTCGTAACACTATTTTTATAAAAATGGATTGCACATAACTATTGCATAAAAGAAAGTTGCCGTTAATGACAACGTTGTTTAAGTTGTCATAACAATCCTTGCCATAAGTTTAATTTTTTGTAAATTGCCTAGCTACGGTGGTTGGACTTGAGATAGACGTTCATAAGACACATCCAATTGTACAATAACTATCCCACTATACATAGGTAATCAGTTTTAACTGGTCAATGCAGTACACATTTGGCGATGCCCATTAGATTGTTCAGTAGTAGTTAAACAGATGCAAGTACCGATATCTTGCAACGAATGTGTTTATTTCGTGGCTTCATTTGGCGTGCCCAGTTGTTCCACGATATTGACCGACGAGGCATAAGCGCTTATTTGAAATTTTGAAATTGTTTTGTGTTATTAATATGATTGGGAGTAAATAAATCTTAATTTTAATAACCATTAAATCTTAATTTTGATAACCATAATATCGCCGAGTACACTTTCCTATTTCGAGACATTAGTACATTACTTTAAGTTTGTAGGCTTCAGGATAGAGAATCACCCTGATTCTTGATGAAAGTTTTGGTGTATAATTCACACCGGTGGAGTCGTGGACAAAGTCAAGTAAATATTATAAGGGAATAAGAAAAATTCTAAAAAGAGTACTGAAATAAATAAACTATTCTATTCCATTTTATTATTTTATTAACAGATCATCGGCAATTGGAAAACGTGACTTGATTCAATTTAAGGTAAACAATAATTAATATTATAATTAGCCGCAATGTATGTACGTGCAAGTGTATCAAACAAGCTCAGAGGTTGGCACATAGTGGTATGATTTAGATAAGTCGCCCGCTCTGCAACTTTATTTTCACTCCACTTGTGACCGCAACGACACCGCATCAAAGCTAACCGCAGTATCATTAAAATTGTGTAGAATATTTAAAAGTTATCAATTTGCTTGGGACGTTTTATATGTGAAGAAAATGAATGGTGTATTTTTGTTTAAAATAACTAAATTCTCAAATAAAATGTTACGGAAAAAGGCACTCACGTTGCGTCAATCACATTTACGAAAAATCATATAGAGTATTTTATCTAAAAAAAGTAATAATATTAGGGTAGCTCTGACATAGATCTTCATAAATACCAGCTAAGAACCGTCTTGATCATATCAGATTTCAGATAACAAAAAACAAAAATCCGCATCATAGTCAGTCGACTTGATCACGACCTATGATGCCACAGACACACGTAAACACCTCAAACTTATAACACCCTTCTTCTTGCGTCGACGATTAAAACTAGAATCCACTTATTTTCAACTAAATACCACAATAAAATACAATCGGTACCTATAACGTCAAAGAGGGTGTACAATGGGTCATGTAGGGAGCACATCGGTCGCAGCCGCTCAGTTTCTGCTCCAACTAGTCCTCACACGGTGCATTACCCTCGTTCACCGCATTCGAGATCATCAGATTAATGTTGCCACTTTTCTACTTGGCGTAACCATCAAACTTTGGTCGAAACGCCTTCACCCACTCAATTGTGTTCCAAAGAGTTATTTATGTAGGCTACGTGCGCTTTAATAATATAACGATAGATTTGCGTGTGATGTAATGTAGTGTTTATTATTATATCAAGCTCTCTTTGGTCACACGGTGGAAACCCAATTGCGAATGCCTCTTCCCCAGAATAATTCTTCATCTAATTGTATTTTCTTTTCTACGTAGATAAATGCTAAACCAACATCATATTATTATTATCTCAATTTTGTTCTTTTTTATAAACTCTCGCCTGTATCCCCGACGGGGTAGGCAGAGGTGTAATATTACACCCACATTTCGCCATGATTTTTAGGCCCCACGTAATAGGGGGCGAGCCTATTGTCGTTAGTGGGCACATCACCAGACTCCACACTGCTACTGAGTGTTCGGAAAAACCCAGTAACACTTTTGCCCGACCCGGGAATCAAACCCGGGACCTCCGATCAGCAGTCAGGTACGCTATCCACTTGACCACGGAGGTAGTCTGGACCACGGAGGCAGTCAGGAGTGTATTTAGTAACATGATGAAAAAAAATTGTTGAAGTAAGCAAATTAAAACTTAGATTGTTTACAATGAACATGTATCTCATTAAAAAAAACATATTTATGAGATCTTTTTTTAGCAAGAGTTATTTTAGATTAAGATTTTGTGAAGTTGATTCCTGAGTCCGTGGACTGCGCTTTGTTTACATTAAAATAGGAGAACCTACCTCACATCCACGAAGTCAGTGCAGTACAGTCGTTGTGGTCCGATGAGGGCTAATTTAAAAGCATTTATGTGTTCAGAATAACGCAGACTTCTCATGTAGGACTTGAAAATTAAAATAATAAAAGTGTAGTTTTAGGCAAATACAATGTATACGTTTCGTATTCATCATTTTGAAAAGAGAGTATGAAATACAAAAGCTAAAGATCTAAGTTAACTAACATAAAATTAATTTCATTTGTGTAAACTTATTGTTATTGTTTTATATGTTTATAAGGCTAAGATATTGTGACTACACAAATTACACACAAAGGTATGGAAACTTGCTGCATTATAAAACCAGAGCTGACATCGTCATACTTATTCCTATTAGCAAGGCAGAACAGTTTAATTTGGTCTCCATACCATGCCAACATATTTGATACCCTGTAATACAAAACACCCAGTTTTTCCATTTACCCATAAAAGATAATACCAACAAAGAAATTAGAACATC
Source organism: Euclidia mi (assembly GCA_944739405.2). Taxonomy (NCBI): domain Eukaryota; kingdom Metazoa; phylum Arthropoda; class Insecta; order Lepidoptera; family Erebidae; genus Euclidia; species Euclidia mi. Next base: position 90,506,982 of record OX123183.2, on the reverse strand, counting down.
TCTTATCACACAAATTTAATATAAAAAATAAACAAATTCCATTAAACCCAGAGACGTATTCAGGCGCAAAACATCACATTCTAACGGCGACAATAACTCAAAACATTAAAATGAAAACTTTTATCAAATAAAATACAATTCAGCCGTGCGTACGGTCGCGTCGGGATAAAAATGCGGTCTGTAAAGGTACATACCTTTACTCCTTACTTCCGTTCACGCGCAGGTGAAAATATTACGTAGAGGTGTAAACGAGCCCCGGCAAGGCCTTTATTGCCGGCGTTAAGTTAAAATTTTCTCTCTTGAATAGCAAAGCGAATGTGAGACATAAACACAGCCATTTATGTTATTTGCAAACGAATATTGGGATGAATATAACGCAGAATGTACGCCAAGGGTAAATTAACGCTTTCACAAATCGTCTGGATATTGAAATTGCGTGAAAAATTACGTGTTAACTTTTTGGCTTTTTGAAGATCAAGGTCAGACGGCGCGTTTGTGAGTTATATGTACAGCAATAATCACAATGTCATTATGCAACTTTTTGATTTATAAATGGGTGATATGGCAAAAATTACCCACACAGACCAGACTGCACGGGTGGTTAAAGACGGCCGCCTCGATGGTTGCACACTGCGCTGAGTATTTTTGGCGTCAGGCCGGGCCCACCAAAGCGGAGACGAGACGAGCTAGTTATAGACACATCTCCTCGCCACTCAGCTTCAGTGGAGATCGCTGTGCGGAGATGTGTAATATTTGTATGGCGCAATGGAAGCGGAGATGTGCGCTGTGCGCGGACGACGCGCAGTGGAGACGAGAGATGTGAGCGGCGCGCAGTGAGAAACATCAGAAAAACATCTCTTCCCCACAGCACACCGCACACATCTCTGCTTTGGTGGAGTCCCGGCCTCAATCTCCACACGGGCAGTACTTGTAGAGATCTACAAAATGTTTTTCTGGTCTGGGTGACCTCCGTTCCCGTTGGTTGAATATTAATTGTAAATATCAGTATAGGCTGCCTTGCGAGCGGGTAGGTAGTATACCTATTTTTTATTATAAAAGCATTAATTTTAAGTTTATTCAAATAATGTCTATATACGAGACGGTTCGACGTTTGATGGTTCATTAAGTTCCATACAATGTTGCCCTTGTGTGGCCCACACAAGGGCAACATTGTATGGAACGTTCGACACGTACATATTTCTAAATAATGTATTTTTTTATGGTAATAGGCGGCAAACAAGCAGACTGATCGCCTGATGGTAAGCAATTACCGCCGCCAATGGACACAAGCAACAACACAGGAGTTACAAATGCGTTGCCGCCCCTTGGGGTTGGGAAAAGGGATAGGATGAGGAGTGGGGTGAGGGTTAAGGAACAGGGGAAAGGGCCTCCGGTACTCTCACTCACCGAACGAAACGAAACAGTTTAGGTACTGTTACTTTACGTCGATTTTCTGTGAGAGGGTAGTACTTCTCCGGTCGAGCCGGCCCATTGAATTCTTCCTATATGGTTGAGGGTTTACGTCAAAATGTATGATACAACCATTTACGATCAGGTTTCACTGAAACGAGACGTCTATTCAAGTCTATTGGATATAAATTTATGCGTAGTATAGTATAGCACTATAGTATAGAGTCAAAGGTATAGAACCTTAGACTCCATACACAACACCATCTAGTTACAAACTAAGCAGAGCTTGTACTATGGGTACTAGAAAATTAATATAATAACATACATGTGTATATTTTTCAATGTAAATACGTACATACTATGAATTGAAACACTCAGACCAAGACCAACAAAAAGCTAATGACTTGCAAGCCTATCCGATACCCCACAGAGACTCTATACTCGGAATGCCAAGTTTTGACCGTAACAAAGCTCTTTATTTTATATACCATCCTACGCAAACACTCATCCAAACAATTCGAACACATCGCATCTCGACGAAAAGTGTCCAACATATTTCAGAGTACAAAGCATCACACTACACTTGCTCAAAGACACTATGAAGTTATCGCCAATAATCTGTATAACACTGTACACAAAAATATTAATATATTTCCCCTAACCAAATATAAAACGAAAAAAATCACGACTGATTGGCTGATGAAACTAAACTATGACAAAGTTGAAAAAGTTCTATTAAAACCCACATAAGCTAGAGACTTTTACACTTGTATACATGTGTGCTTACATATACTCATACACCAACACACAAACACACACTTACACACCAACACACAGACACATTAACACACAGAAACACTCTTATCCTTTCACAACCATATATACATATAAATCAAATACACACACAGATCCAAAACTCACGTGGTCTGTATTTGTGTATTTCTGTTACTTTTGTTTTCATTTTAAATAAATTTTTATTTGCTTGTATTGTATCCCTAGCCGTTCCATTGTACAATATATAACAGTAACAAAAGAGAGACACCCTGACCCCCCCCCCCTAATACAAGTTTTACTTAGTTTGGGAGTCGGGAGTCAACGATTTTTATTTTTATTTTATTATTTTATTTAAACATTCATGTTCACGCATACAAATGTTTGACTTGAGCGAGAATCAAACCCGGAACCTTCAACATGGCGGTCTTTGATAGTAAAGGTAAGAGATAATGTGACTTTGTTTATTTTGATATTTTGATAAAAGTATATTCCGTCTAAGTAAGTACAGACTAAATATTAATATAAACTTAATAAAATTTAGAACCTTCATTCTCCTAGCGTTATCCCGGTTTTAACCTGGGGTCCTAGCAGTCCTACTAGTCTAACCGGATTTGTCTGAATATTAGCTTTTCCACAGAGTAACTGCCTGTCTGACCTCCGCAACCCGAAGGGATAGCGATATTCCATGGTGTATACAAGTGTCAATTCATTTAGAGGGACTGACGCTCTATAACGACTGTCAAAGATCTTCATGACAACCGGGACCGACTTACCGTACTCTCCGAGGCACGGGACAAGCGATAATTAACAATCAATACGCACATAAAGCCGAAAAAAACAGTGGTGCGTGCTGTGGATTCGAACACGATACCCTCTGCATGGCAAGCTGTTAGTATCTCCACTAGACTATCGCTGCCTTCTGGTTCTAAATGTTACTAACATTTAGAAACCACGAATGACAAATTAATTAAGTGTGTAGTAAAATAAATATTAAAATAAATATTTGACGATTTAACATAAAACATTGATTTACTTAATTCATTCTCTTGTTTTTGTCACAGTATGAAATATGATTAAAGATGTGTTCCTTGAGTATGAAATTGCCGATTGGACCTGCTGGAAACCTAGAACTCAAACATCTGGGATTCAATTTCATCGTATTATTTCTATTGTTTAATGATCATTAACTATATAATAAACAACACAATATCTGAGTAAACCTAAAAATAAAATAAAAAGAATTTCATGAACAACACATTAAATAAGGGATCTATGGTATATGTCCCAATAAAATTTTATTCAGAATTCAAAACTGAATGTGTATAATTGTCAATTTTGTATGTTATTATTTAATCATTAAATGAAGCCAGTCCGTCCTGTTGCATTAGGTATTTAATAAGTTTACACATAACATCACGATCACAAGACTTTTCAAAATAGTAATGAATTCTCATCCCCAAATAAATGGATCAGATGGAATATTCAATTGAAGGTAAATCTTCTGCATTTCTACCACCTTCATACACAAGCACTCCAAGTACACTTCATAATATCTGCGCATTGAAGTATCATATATTCTTGAAAGCGTTGCGAGATAGATTCTTAGAAACAGTTTGCGTACATAGAAGTACTTACTACATTGAATAAGTAGAAAGCAAAGCTATATTTTCAACTTATACATAAATAACAGAAAATAAATAACCACTGGGGCAAAAAAATGCTGTTAAATTCTTTGTTAAGCATTCAATTCTGTGAGTCAACTCGTGTGTTTACCGTTAAAGAATAATAAAGTTGTTTGCTGTGGTACATTCTGGTGGCGAACAGACGTCGGTTGAACAAAACAAGCAGGCAATAGAACAGATTTCCCACAGGATTACGATATTACGACTTTCCATAGAGGAAATGTACGTAAGTGTTCTAAAAAAATAGGACCCTATGTAATTTGATAGCGTATTACTTTTATGACAAATGATATCATCAATTGGAGTGTATTTCGTAAATACAATTCGATTCTATGACATACAGTTTGGGACCACTTACACAACATTACAGAAATACTTTAGGAAAAACTCTAACTGTATTATTGTCACATATGCTAAATTAATATGTGGGTCTTTAGAAAAGTGGCAGATTGCTGCTGGATCTTAAAAGTATATATGTACATTGTACAATATGATTTAACGAATCACTGAAACTGAGCCAATATCTCTATTAGAACAGTTTCGATAGGTACTTCGTTGAATAGTCCACTTAGTAATAGACTGTGTAGAGAACAATATTGCAATCAAGTTTATTATTAGATTGTTATAGTTTTGCGTCAAGAAGAAGCTACTCACACACCCTACTGTGTGTGAACTCATAGTTTGCATTTAAACGTTTCGAGAGGAACATTTGCAATTATAATTGAGTAAAATATATGGATATTTCAAACAAATGTTGACCGTATCAAACATTTTAACGAATACCGATAATTATAACAGATAATTTAAATTACATTTAGAATAGTTGGGTTTAAATCTAGTTTGAATAGTTAATCATCTTAATATATAAAATCCTTGCGTTACTGACTGACACCTATAAATTATTTAACCCTGGAGTAGTCGCGTGGATTACATATGTAATCCACCTATATAGAATCGATAATTTCTCGAAATCGGTTAGCGCCAGCTAAATAAGCCGCTAGATACTTTCAAATGAATATTTGGGCAACTCGCTCAGGGTAATGCCAGCGCAGTTCGCGCCCTGTGGTCCTTCATAGGAGCTAAGAAAAGGGCGTGGACTACAATTGTAATCCGCGCGACTGATTACGTAAGTATTTTTTCCTTCTTTACAGTCATAATATTTTGTATATTTTTATCCATAATTGAGTAAATTGGTATAATTAGACTGTATTTATTCACATTTATTGTTATAACATAAGTTAACTTATATTTTAGTATCAATTTGGAGTATAATCGCCGAGCTATACAGATAGAAGCCTGGATTGATGATTTTTGTAGCGCAAACGAAAAATGGATCGATTTAACTCGGATGAAGCCACTGGCACTTAGGAGAATCGAAGAAAATCATTACTAAACATCTTAACAATCAAGATAAAATACTTTTTCGGCATTGTGTATCATGAAACTCAAGCAACTACCTCTATATCGAGCAAGGTAGTGCGTCATTTCCATGACTGTGAAGAACCCGCTGTATAAGGACCAGAAAAATGTGTACCGCGTGCAACAAGTTTACATGTGGGCATCATTTCAAGAAAATGTCTCTATCCTGTGCAGAAAATCGAATTTAGTAGTTAGTTTTTCACACAAAAATTGTGAGTGATCTCAATTTGAGTAAACAATGTCATATTTATGCTTATTTAGAGACGATTTTTGTTTTGGTTACTTATTTTGTAATTTAGGGGTTGTGATTAGGTTTTGCTAATAAAATGTTTTAAAATAACCACTACTGATAGTATTTTTTAAAAAATAATAAAGAGTTTTCTGCAAATATAATTTCAAGATCAATTTAAAAATGGACTACGTATGTAATCCACGCGACCTCTTACGTTACTTCTAGATGCGCGACTACTGCAGGGTTAATTGAAAAGGAATAATAATGTATTTGTTCGCAACAGACATTAAAAACAGTGCTAGTGAATAGTGTATTTGACACCGCCAGTGAAAATCGTGTAAAAATAGTGCTATCCAATCGTGCAGTATACCGGGTTCGATTCCCGGACGCGTCAAAGACCAAAAATAACGATAGAACAGTGAAATTTCGCGAATCGATAATAAGAAATGTCGTGTAGCGCATAAACATTAAAAATATACGTGTGCTAACGATAGGCACTTAGTTATGGACCATGAATAGTGTTATCAGTTGCCATAGATAAGAAATGATAGTTGATAAACAGTTGTTTTGTTTACATAGAAGTTTTATAGTTTTATATGTTTTTTCGCTTGGAATAGGGTTGAAATCATATCAAAATGCTTTCTTATTGCTAGTTATTAGTTTATTTAGTAATAATAGTAATTATTTAACATTTGCATGTTTATCATAAACTTTGTTTATGTACGATAGTGTTTATCTGAGATAGTTCGTAATTTTACTTATACGTCGTAGGTTTTACTGTAATATCTTAGAATTGGATAAATATTTTCGTGATTCTTGTTTTATTATATGCTTTATATAATTGCACACACGGGCCCCCCAAGTAACATATTTATTTTAGTAATTAATAGTTTTTTTATAGAAAATATAGTAGGCGGACCCTTGTGTGACAACATTTTTGATAGTGTTTTGTTAATAACTTAATGATGCAAACAGATAGGTTTATGTATTATATACCATTAGATAAACCTTTTTAAGCCCTATCTAGCTATGTATAGAACATATATACATGTACCATAGTATATTGTGTAATGTATGATATTTACATGTATGTACTGTTTTGAAAATAAAGATTTGTTGTGCAAATGTTCGGTGCGGTGGTCGTCGTTATGGTAAAGTTCCGAGGTACCTAAGCGACACAATTTTCGGCCAGTTGGTTGTCGTCCCAACCACCATCTTTGTAACTGAGTAACCGTCAGTGACCATATGTAACCATCCAGCACCGAATACCTGAACAGCAGCGCGCCCCACGTATGAAGATGTTTCATTTCTGAAGCCCCGATAGTTCGAAGCCATACAGTCCACGCACACATAGAACACAGTCGTCGTGGGAACACTCTACAGTCACACACCACCAGCGCACTGTGGCGGACCAGCTAAGGTTCAATACCTGGCATCCGTCACAGTATTCAACAAAAAATGAGGTTTCCTTTTCAGTTAACAGTATGAAGTCGGTTTTTTATTTATTGATGTCATGAAAACCTTTCTATACGACATTAACAGATAGGTACAGTTTTCTTTAGAATTTAAAAATAATAACTATTCCTATTATCAACATCTCAACGTCTTAGGAATGATTAAGCCGATATTATGTAAAACTGCCGTTTGACCTCCAATAGTTACAAATTTTTAGATTGAATTATTACTAATTTAGTGTACCTATAAACTTTTAAGTATATATAGAAGCTCTCTCCAAATACGGATGACCGGTCAGCCAATGACGAACTAAAGTAACTTTGATGTTAAATTGTTTATCAAGTTTACGAGACAGAAACTTGTAATGTCTCTCGAAAGTACCTACGATTAGAAATTTCAGACATATCTATGATAAAGGCAAAACATCTCAAATTTGCAGTGAAATGAGAGATACTTTTGTTTATACAAATATGAAGAATCTAGAATATTGTAATCGTAGCAGACTATGGCTTGCAATTTATTATAGTAAAAAATCCCGTACCCACCATTGGTATGGTTTTAAAAAGGCTAACATTATTATTAGGTATCTATTTTAGTAGATTACCCTTCTTGGATAATCTCATGAATGTTGTGTCCCTTACCTATTACTTTTTTATTCGCACATAGCCGAAATATGTATGACAGTTCCTACGAGTGTTTCCGGTACCAATCCACGTGAGATAAAAATATAATTACTTACTTTACTATGGATAAAATAAGTTGTCGAATCCAAATATTGACTCTATAGCGGATGTTGCTACTAAGAACTACGTACTTATTGTTTACATCCATCACTGATTCCCTCGCATAAAGTTTGAGTGTAATACCTAAGGAGGTTATTTGCCTCGGCACGTTTGACACTGAAATATGACGGCAATGTTCAAGCTGCCGAATATACCTACTCGGAGGCGGGTGAAACGCATTCAATCCTACTGTTTGTCGATCAACACGCATCGTATCCGGTGAAATTGAAAATGTTATTTGATTCCGAGGTTAGAATTTATTGTAGCCGACTTTTGATTCACATCTGTGCCTGGTTGGGATGATAATTCAATACTTTTGCATATTCCATATGTCATTGTTACTTTTGATTGATATTTTGATTATTGGTTATTTTTTATGAAGGTCTCGGCATTTTAAAGGTTGGTAGAGTAAAATAATCAGAATCAGTCGAAAGAATATTATTCGTTTTTAATACTGTGGTGAGTATATACCCAATAAACGCTCCAAACAGTATGACGCACGTAAATCTAATCAGGCTGAACTAGCAATAAAATTAATTATGCAGCCCAATTCACGAATTGGCCATTGTATCAATTACATAAAATAATTAAAAAATATGTAACGGGTCTGAATCGTGTTATTAAACGAAAAGAAAGATGAAATACCTTTCTATTTGTCCCGACGTTTCGGCATGGGTTACACCAGCCGTGGTCACGGGATCACGTGCATAAAGTAGGCTACAGAAGTAAAGAATGTGCTCGAGGCACACCCATGAGGAATGACAGACATCGCTCTTCCACTTCCTTATGAACTGCAGTAAATTCATGTCGAACAAAATTTCACTTGTACTTCTCCGCTAATAGAAGCTTAGGGAAACGTTCAAATATTAACCGCCGGGAGACCTGCAATTTGTCTAGATTCAACAATATCGTCCATTCATCGTAATTTAATGCACTTTAAAGTTTTCGTACGGAATATAAGGCTCGTCAATGGATTCAACGTGGGTTATTGGCTGAATCATCGTAATCATCACATGATTATGTATGTATATAGAATATTTTATTGAATATATATATATATATATATAAATGTATATGTTATAATATATTAATATATATATTATATTATATTATACTAAATTATGTTATATATAGTATATTATATTGACAATTAAATTTATATGTGTATTGTATTAGTCTGTTATGTATATTATTTATTAAAGTATCTAGTTATAATTATCTAAATTCAATCACAAAGCACTTCCACCTAATATCTGCCTCAACTATCTCTGCATCACCCTAAGGTAGACTGTTAGACAATGCCTAAGGCATTAAGTCCGCCTATGTACAGAATTGTGCAGGAAACTTAATTTTAATTGTTTTTCGGGGTATATACCACGTACCTTTGTTTGGAGTAACCGATATTTCGGCACTGTTGCAAGCGCCATGTTCACGGATGTACTGATGGTATTGCGGGTGGATGAATGTTACGAGCAAGTATAACGGTCTACCCGCTTTCTTACTCGTTTTTTGCGTTCAACACCACTAGCACTGTTATCACTATCACATTGTACCCGATCACGACATACCACACTCACTACGTCAGCTCGCGGTTTGATTTTGTTCTTTTCACGGGTTTTACATAGATGTACCACTGGATGCCAGATACTCGACAGTTGAAACCCATCTTCTCTATTGAAAATCTTGAACTTTTTAATTTCAATAGCCTCCCTAACCATTCGAGGTATATAGTGGCGTTCTGTCGAAAGTACCTGAGGGCTATGTAACTCAATCCAGTGGTCGGTACCCGAGTCCAAGAGGTGTTGAGCTATGGCCGACTTGTGTGGTTCATTATTTTTGACTGCCTTAATGTGTTCCTTTATTCGGCAAGAGATGGTGCGTTTGGTTTGTCCTATGTAGGAACTCCCACAGCTGCAGTCAATTTTGTATACACCTGGCTTTTCTAAGGGAAGACTGTCTTTCGGCGTTCTTATATATTGCGACAGTTTCTTAAAAGGAGTGAAGATAGTTTTAACTGAAACCTTCTTAAGGATGTTGGCGACCTTATCTGTCACTCCTTTGACGTACGGTAAGTACGCTGGGTGTCGTTCAACCTTGTAGTCCAGGTGTTTCTGAGTATGTCTGGGTGGTCTAATTCGCCTACTGTACCCGTTCTTGTGTAGAACGTCGCTTATATGTGAAAGTTCTTTATTCAAATGTTCCTCGTCACACAAGCTGTATGCCCGGTCGGTAAGCGACGTTATAACGGAATTCAGTTGACGTGGGTGATGATGTGAGTCGGCATGTAGATAGCGATCTGTGTGCGTTGGTTTTCTGTATACGGAGTGGCCCAGGGAACCGTCATCTCGTACGGCGATCATAACGTCAAGGAACGCCATTCTTCTATCCCTTTCCATTTCATACGTAAAATCCATTTTACTGTGGATGCTGTTTAAATGTGCCAAATACTGTTGTTGCTTTGCTTTGCTTATTTTCTTAATAGAAATTCGAAATAGGTAAACTTTGAAGTTAAATTAGCTTAGAAATATACCAGATAACTTGTATAACCTCATTTTCTTTCGTAAAAGTAAATGAAAGCCATTTATTAGAGACAAACTTGTTAGGGTACTTTTGATAGTATCCTAGATCAAGCTGAGTAAGTTACGGACCACTAAAACTGACGTATGTGATGTTGCTCAGAGCCACACCAATTAACAATAGATGTTGCTTCCCGCAACACTCCGAGAGAATATGCATTTCATATCGTGTCTCTCATGAATATTATCAAAGTTTTGTAGAACAAAATATTCTGTTTGTGCATGTTTCCCAAATACCTATAGCACTTATTGAGTTAACGGTCTTGAGCGAAACAATGAACCCATATATAAGTGCTCTGTAATGTTCGATAGTTAGACCAATTTATATCTGTGCTAGTGCCGAAATCCCCATAGGCAACAGATTTACAACGAAATAATTTAAACAAGCGAATTGCAAAATAGGTACTGTATAATGTTAATATCAGTAAACCGATAATTTTATATGAAATGTCATTAAACATCAAACCGATGCGGACTCGGCAAAATTGTTGTTTAATCAGTCTCAAAGGGATTGCCATGCAGCAGCCACTTAATTTGTTGTGCCATTGGGTAATTATATGTAACTGGGGCGTGATTAAGTGCCTGCCTACTAATTTAGACTAGGCTTGCAGTTTGATGCCTATAGATATGTTTTTATCAATGAAGTGACCGAACGCTGCCCGATGCTCGAGGTAATGACAAGACACAACAACTACTGTAGGATACTGGAGGGGTATTTGGGGGACCTATTCAATGTGTTCTAATCTTTATTGGTTTCTCTACATACATATTCTTGCATAGGTATCTGAAGGATTAAACGAAGGACAAAAGAATAGGTGTATTGTATCGATATTATTTTAGCGAACTATGTGTTTCAGTGTCAAGTTTAGTAATAGATGGCATTCAATCAATGAATGAATATTGAGGAGACTATTCAACAACAATAAAGTGATATCAAGTTTGCTACTATAAAACTAAAACTTATAACGTTGGGTTTTATTGTTACGTTTGTATCTCATTTGTAACGATTAAACTATAGGACACTTACAAAACAGTGCTTAATAAAACCCCTAAATAAAATGAAAGAAGAAGAAATATATAGTATTTCTTCTTCTTCTAAAATTACGAAATAAAATACCTACTTACTTACTTCGTAAATCTAGAATACACCGTTTTTAATCTGTGTAAGATTTAATCTTGGTTATGTGGTCTACATAATAATATCTGGAAGTAAGAGACGAAATTTAATAGTTACGTTCATTCGGAGAGAAAAGAAAACCGGTGGCCGCAGCCTTCCCAGAGGCCGAACATTTTGACCGTAATCAGCCTAATGGACAAACCCTGTGTCCGATCCGCACAAGAGGTTCTATTCAACTGACACTTTAACAACCTTATTTTGTTTATATACACTTACTCAGTACTTTAGTACGGTTAAACGATACTCGACGTCATTAATATACCAGGTTATTGGTTTATGAGTGCTTTGTATTGTTCTAGAAGTATTTCATTAGGGCTTCTTTATATTTTGGATGACGATTTTTATTATGGCCAATACTATAAGAAACATGTAATAAGATTGTCTGTTCTTTATGTCTATATGTAGCGTTACGTAGACCTATTATTAACCTATTTTTATTTCAGCGTTTTATTGAAACAAAAATAGCACAATTTTAGAAGATAAACATCAGTATATTTTCAACAAAGGAATATATTTAATGTTGACCTTTCGTTGTTGTTAGTTAAATACTTTATGATTAATATTTAACATTTTCGTTACAGGTAACAATTTTGAAAGGCTTTGATGTCGATCCATTTTAACAAAATATTGGGCTTAAACTACATTTACAATAATATATTTGTGCTGAAATTTTATGGTAATACCAAATAGTCGGTTCGATAAGAGCTTAGCATGTTTCATAACCTCATTCCTGGTTATATTCCCACGTTACCGCTACACGTATAAATCACAGTCCCAACTCTTTAAAACGAGAGGTATATATACTCATATTTGAATAAATTTTCTGTTGCCTTTGTGGATATACGATTTTGTTTAAAGTTCCTCTTTTCTAAGTAGATTCCTGTACCTTATTTCGTTTCAAAGTATTTTATACAAAACTCCCAACGATTTTCTTAAGCATATAAGATTTAATACTTGTTCACAAAATGAGCTTTTGATAAAATAACTAATTAACGAAACGTCTTGTCCTATTGACTTTGATATTCTTTTAGCTCCGAAACAAAACTTAATAGTAATAAAGATAACTTTGCGAACAAATTTAGCAATTATTCCTCTAGTAATTATTTTGTAACGTCACATTTAGAGATTCAAATCTCGGAGGTGAGGCACTAAAATGTGTTATGGAAAATGTTGGCTCTGATAATTTTTTAGTGGTGAACGTTTACGAAAATGAGAGTATGTAGTACTTAGGTTCATTTTGTAGGTGTAAGGTAAATGTGACCTAAAAAGTGTGGTGCGGGTGTGGCGGTACAGTGCATCGGGCAGTTTTATCGCGCGGTATGTTCGTTGTTCGGTTTACTTTGTCGGTCGCTTGTCAGCAAGGCGTCGCGTTTTCATGAGTGAGGATTTCTGGTTTGAATGTACGCCGAGTTTACACTCAGATCACTCTCGTGTTTGTACACAGCATGTAAGTAGGAATTTGGACTCGTAAGTAGTTTTATTTCAGAACGTGAAGCGAAACAAAGTATATTGTTGCTTTTTGACTACTTCGTTGGTGCCAGCTTTAGAGTAAGCACAACTGTAGATTGTAAGGTAAATGAGACCAAATGATATTGGACTTTCTTTTAGGTGACTCTTAAAACAACGCTCCTGTTTTTATTTCTCAAGGACTGAGTCACACTGAAACGCTGAATATGTTTGGAACTACAAAAATGTTACAACCTCTATTACGTGCCCATATTCGCAAAACAAACGAATTTGAACTTGTATTTTTTTTTACTTTTTGTCCCATCTTTACTAACAAAATACCAAACTAGACCTAACTATCGTCTTATCAGAATTTGACCGGACTACCTACCCCACAAGTTTAACTACTCCTCATGCCAATCAAACACAAATAATAGATAAAAAAGAGCAAATGCTTTTAAATTTACATAAATAAAATAATCAAATAAGAAGACCTCTCTGATGGCACGCCATGTCTAAGGTAGGAGAATGCATAATTATAATCTTAACTTATTGCATCACCACTATATTATTGCCGAAAACAAATTGTTTTAGGTATACACATAATAGACTATACAAAATTATTTATAAAAGGGTATACATTAATGAATCGGGACCTCCTTCTTTGTTATAGTTTTTGACGTTCTGGGTAATATCATCATCACATCAGCTGAAAGACGTCCACTGCTAGACATAGGCCTCCCCAAGGCTAGACATGGACCGATCCTGAGCCACCCGCATCCATTCGCTACCCGCGATCCCAACAAGATCGTCAGTCCACCTGAATAATGGTTTATTCCACTTTGTTCACCTGGGTGAACAAAGTAGACATTTTGGTGTCCTCATTTCACCTCGGCATAATTTCACCTAGCCGTTACCCACACGTCAAAATTTCCACCAATGATCAAAGTAATTTAACGCATTTAATGTTTCTCATTTTGCAATATAAATTAATTTTCAACTTCCATCGTACCTATAATTTCATTTAGTAACGTGAATTGTATTTTTACCTTTTCTGCAGTGCTTCTTTTGTAATAATACATATTGTAATACTGACCGAATACTATGTGAAATGTGTTTGACTAGCAAGCGGACTCGGGGCTCATGGGTGGTAACGATTGCAGATTCCGGGCGCCAAAGCATAAGTCATGGATCGCAACAAGGACGATGATGATGTTAATGACTAACTGAGTGAGATGTTAGTTCCAAAACTAGATTTATTCTTACGTTTGTTTTAGTACCGACATTGAGGAAAATAGGCAAAAACTTGTCGCTGAGCTTGACCAGGTTTTGAACAGCATCTCGAATTGGGGTGCTGAAAACATGGTCAAGTTCAACGCCAAGAAGACACAGGTGTGCGCATTTTCAGCAAAGTTATCTCCATTCCTTCCCCAACCTTCTCTTCTGACACTCCACTACCGATACAGGACAGTCTAAATATACTTGGTATAGACATACGCCGCAATCTCAACTAGAGAAACTACATTGAGGGTGTCATTAAATCGGCATCTCGAAAACTCGGAGTCCTGAACAGAGTGAGGAGGTTTTTCGCGCCGGAGCAGCTGTGTCTATTATACAAGACTTAAGTTCGCCCCTGCGTGGAATACTGCTCTCATCTCTGGAACGGCTCCGCTCAGTACTTGCTAGATGCCCTTGATAGGTTGCAGCGGCGTGCTGACCGTATCATAGGTGACCTCGAGGCTACTAAGACCCTTGAATCTCTGCAATTACGCAGGGACGTAGCCTCAATGGCTGTCTTTTACCGATTGTATCACGGTGAGTGTTCAGAAGAACTCTTTCAACTCATCCCACCCTCTCCTTTCCTATCCCGAACAACACGTGCCGGGTTAAGGTGCCACCCTTATACGGTAGATCAGATACCGTCACGTACGAAAAGGTTCGGTACATCTTATCTTTGCCGTACCATAAAGATGAGGAACTCACTGCCAGCTCACGTGTTTCCTTCCTACCTTGATCCTGGGTCCTTTAAGCGGGGCGTGAAAAAGCATCTCTCAAGACCGTCAAAGTGAGGGCTGTCATGTCACATTGCTTAACCAGCAATTGGGGATGGTGGCCTTCCCAATAGGACTTCACTGTCAGCTTACCATCAGGCAGCATGAAGTCAATTTGACAGGTTTTTTTTAATTAAAAAAAAAAGTACCGATCGGTGCTTTTTACGTCGATTATCTTTGTTCCTCCGGTGTGCCGTGTATATACCGCCATAGCAAATCTTGGTGCAATGCCGAGACAGTCATGAAAGCGGGTACTTACAGAAAATCAGAAATCCATTTTGTTTAATTTTAGGGTTCCTTACCCAAAATGAAAAGCGTAGAAAAAGGACGAAACCCTATAAGGGTCAGAACCTAATGTTGTCCGTCTGTCCGTCTATCTGTCTACGGCCCTTGAAAATGTGAAAAATAAAATCCTACATTTACGTATAAAAAGATTACTACATAGACACCTTTAAGTACCGACGTGCGGTCTATTAGGCCCCGGCAGGTACTTCACTTGTTAGTTTACCTCTTTCGCTGAGGAATATCAATCGCCGCTTTTAAGTAGCTGTAAGATCAGTATCCATGATGATGTAGAAATGCAGAAAGTGGTATCGTCACGTTCGCATTTGGTGAGTAATTACTGTTTGAAATTCCAAAGCGGTCTCTCAGACCGCACGTAGGTACTTACGTAAGTTTTTTATGTTTTGTTTTTCTTACAGTTTATTGTTATTTTTACAAAAATATTTAAATTTCACGTCAGGGACTTCAGGTAGTCTTGGGACAGATTTATGGTACTCAAAGAAATTCCAGATATGCAAATAAAGCGAATCCAAGTTTTTCGCGAGGGATTGTGACTTTGGCGAGTATTTGGTTCTGATAAGCCAGATATACCTAAAAATCAAGCTGAAAAAGTTGACTTATCTACCCAAAAACAAAAGAAAATAGACATGCTATGTTATTCGTGAAAAAAAACATGTTTTTTTTACAGTACGATAACCAAGTGTGAATTGCCTAAGCTAAAAATTTAAAGTGTAGTTGGGCAGTGGACATTTTCTATTCCTGAAGGTTTATATACTTGATATATATTTTTTCTAAAAGTTATAATAGTCTTGATACAAAAAAATATATTTTTGTTATTCTGTGAGCGGTATTCTTTTTGTTTTGATTTTTTATATCGAATAGCCGCATTTTCCTCCAAAATTCAGGCCAAATATTGCTATCGCCTTATATTACAAAATAAAAATAATTTGAGTTTCTTTCTATACTTATTTTTTCTTACCCTTTATTTTTAACCATAATGCACAGAAATTTAATCAAACATTCACTTTTTTTCAAAAAAATACGGAATCTTTACCGCGGTCTGTCAGACCTCACGTCGGTACTAACGTTACAAAAAGTGCACGTCGGTATTCAAAGGTTAAATAGACTGTTTATGAGGAAAAACGCATAGTTTGATACTCTGAAGGGAATCCAAACTCATTGGGACCTATAACTATGGAATTTGGCCCACTAATAACATTGTTACATAATAAACGATAAAGAAAAATTTGAAACTGCACATTTGTAATTCAATTGTAAAAAAAATGTCTTAAGAATAGGTCGAAATTTAATATTTTAGCGGCTGGTTAAAAGTAGGTGTCATGTGTTTATTTTAAAACACATTTTATTAATTTTTTTCGATGCATGAATTTTCACTTAAATAACACTAAAGAAAATCGTCCCTCATAATCTCTCAATTTGTTGGGAACACTTTTTTTTTTTTTTTTTGTTTTACGAGGTGGAAAATCCCTTCGGATCTCCGACTCTTGGGGAAAATAAGAGCCGGAGTATGTGGTGTTTCCACTAAAAACCACCTCGACTTCCGCCATGTACCCATGTGTCGGAGGGTGGGGCATCACCAAAGCACTCGTCGCCACCCTCCGACGGGTGTTGGCCCGCCAGATGGTCAGGCGGGCCCCGAACAAAACCCCCTTGGCGACGGATTAAGGTGTTGGACTCCGCCGCCAAAACGCCCAGCGACCGCAGAGGATAGGGAGGACGGCAACGCAACACCGCATCTCCTCTTCCTCTGCGGCCCCACCGCGACGCATCGAATGGTGCGCCCCCATTTGGTCGCGGGAGATAGGGCGCGCGGCAACGCAACACCGACACGCCTCTCCTCCCGCGACCGCACCCGACTGCGAGGGACAGACAGAACTGTCCCCCGCACCCGCACCGTTGGACGCATCCTGCGCAGGCCCCTCCAAGCCCACGCGGAGCGTCCCCTCCTGGATCCCTCTTAGCTTCACCGCGGGTGACCAATCCACGGTTACTGAGCCCTCCCACCACGACAAGGTGGAGATCCCACGGGGGGGTTGTTGGGAACCCTGGGTGGGCGAGTCCGAGTCCCACTTGTTCGGATTTGTTAATAACTGCCATAATCAAGTGATCTAGGTATGTATAATAGTAATATAATATTCTACCACATACACACATCACCATCTAGTCCCAAGCTAGCTTGTGTTATCGGTACTAGATAATGGATAAACATATATATATGCTTTTTTTTTGTAAATACATACATATTTTACATAGAAACACCCAGACCAAGACAAACATCCATGTTCACGCACACAAATGTTTGACTTGAGCGGGAATCGAACCTGCGACCTTCGGCGTAGCAGTCGCTTACATTCCCGCTGCGCCAACCGGTCGTCAAATATGTATAATGTATATATATAATATATGTATGAGTAAAGGTAGGTAAATAACTATCTAAGGTACCTATTGCCACACTAGCGCATCGTCAACCTCCTTTAATGAACTCTTTTAATGAAGTTACACAATTCCATGTTGCCAAAATATTCGCTTCCTTCTTGTACCTTTTTCTACAATTTTCTCGGTGATTTGCCCAAATAATTGAAAATATTCCTGTTCGGTCCATGAAAACAACCTATCAAAACACCTGCACACATATGGTTTACCTATAAAACGCGTCTTCATAAAATCCATAAAACGTGTGTTTACGATATGTCTTTTCCCACGTGCAACCATTTATGAAATCGTAATTTTAAAATATTCAAGGTCTGTTTATTTCCAGGAACAATTCATTCATTTTTAACATTCCAGTTAACTTCGTCGTCTAAGTCAGGAGGGAGAGGTTCGGGAAGTGAACACATCCGAATCGAAATAGTTCAACGAAATCGAATATGAATACGTGATCTTCTCATACTGATCCTGTAAGTTATCAGTTGGAATTTTGTTATGTATACATACGGGTGTAGATCATGTAAATAATGTTCAAAAGACTAGATCATGCAGTACCAGTTTTTAATTAACTTTCAGGAAAATATCTTACTTTACTTGCTTGAAAGGGGAAAATGCGAAACAGCAATGATCAATACACATAAAAATGGTTTATAATCGTAGAATCTTGCTGAGCGATCTGTTAGACCGGGTACCGAAGGAGAGTTTTTAAAAAAAACTCTTTTGTGAACACAATTAAATATATGTATTTCAGAAAGTACCACTTTACAATAATTATTGGATGAGACTTAGGAAATGCCCGTACCGGTCGGCGATCTGTCCCGAACTGAAGGTTCGACTGAGCTTAGGCGCTAGCTTGAATCTATTGGAAGGGAGAGATGCTGTGTCAGCATCTCTTCAGCAATTCTGCTTACAGGCTAGGGATGTAACAACTCCCCCTTTAAGAGTAACTTCCGTATTAAAAACGTGAAGTTACGTATTAATTCTTAATCTGGGCATAGGAATTTCTTCTATCCCGGAATCTTCCACATTATCTACGTTTCGGTTAGGTAAGACCAGTTTGAGGCATTTACTTAATCTTTTACAAATTAGATATAAAATAAAAATACTAAATGCTATTGATAGACAATATGTCATTATAGATACATGGTTTCTATTTTCTATAGTTGTAATAGGGCTGTTAATAATGTCATCGACTTTATTTATAAATCTGTCAGTAGCAATATTGGGCAATTTGTCTAAATTAATATTTGATAATTTTAAGGGTGTTAACTTGGGCATATATTTGTGAAATTTATAAATGTTGCAGCAGCTATCGTTAATTAAGTTGCAATCTGATTTAATTGTTTGTACATTGACATTAATATTCGAACCTGTGGTAAATTCTTTATTTTTACAGTAAGCTGTGCATTGTGGTTGTAAGTTAAGTAAGCCCGTACCCAGCAATTTAAATTCCATTAGATCGTGTTTACATTCTACAGATATTTTAGTAGGTTCAGATTGGACATAAATCCATTTGTTTCCATGAAGTTTTTGCCATATATCTAATTGCCCATGTATAAGTTTAGTATTACATTGTTTGGGTAATATGGTTAGAATTTTGACTAATATTTCTATTTCGCAAGAAGGTGTGTTTTCGACAGAGTTAGTGTTAACATTATCACATACATAAAGTTGGTTTATAGTTTGAATACAATCTTTTAAGTCATTAAGACAAACATATGTTGATCTGTCTTTACTAATAGCAACATAGATACAGGATGGGATAATCATAGCATATGAATTTAGTTTTTCCACGTCATGTGGTACTGGCACAGGAATAGATTTATAAAGGTTATATTCCGTTGTATGAACCAAAGGAATCTTAATCACAAACACAATTTTATCATTCATAGAATAGCATGATAAAATAGACAAATCTATTAATGAATGTATATTATCTAAATTTAAACTTAAAGCTAGTTCCTTATTTCTAGGTAAATTTACAATAACGTCAGCCAACTCAGTGTATAGTTGTTTAGGTGTAAGAACCGAAGGGTGTAAACTATGGCTTTTTGTAAATATGATGGAATTCACAGTGTCGTCTAACTTAAATGATAACGTAAGCAAACTTGATTCTAATTCATTATAAATCTTATTGAGTTCTGACTGTATAAGTAATTTATTAGTTACAATTGTTAAATTGTTAAAACTATTGCTTAATTTTTCAATGGCGCTATTCAAACGTATTTCATTTGACTGTATAATGCTTAGTGTTTCATTGTATCGAGAAAGGGCTGTTCTTGTCATCAATATATTATTTTTAAATAAGGATGCTAATTTTCGATTTTTGTTTTCTAGCGTTTGAATGGCGTTATTGTAATTAATAGCATCGTTTTCATCCATTGTGCCAATGATTTGTTTAAAAACGGTACCAACGCCGGCGAACCACGCAGACCTTTTATCGCGGCCTGATATCAGGTGTGATATGGCGCTATAATCTCTAAATATATCGTTGAGCCGGGAAAATAAGGGTTGTAATATGTTTGTGCATTCAGAATCTGTGATAACGTTCTTTTGTAGACATAATGATTGTGTTATTTCCAATATATGTTTAATGTTTTGTATATGCGAGTTTATATAGCCTATGTCTATTGGTACTAATACGTGGAGAAAATCGTTGGATGTCTTAACAGTTCCTATTGGATCGAAGTAGACACCTGGGCTTTCGGTTATCGGCTCCACGATATCTGACACCACTACGGATAGGCTTGCAGTGGCTATCCTGTAATACGTATATAATGTAATTATATAACTAAATGTATACTATGTATCTTAACACTAACTTAAAACTTAATTAGCTTATTTCACTAAGGACTTTCAGCGAGTTTAACTTCGTCGTAATGATATTTCACATGCCGACGGTTCAGGAGTATGGTAAGCGTATTATTCCCGTTAATTTTTATTACTTTATAAGGCCCTTTCCATATCGGAGATAGGGCTTTTCGTAAACGTAAATGATTTTTAATATATACCATGTCACCTATTTTGTATTTTACTGGGCGACAGTGCTGGTCATAATAAGTTTTCGATCTCGTTTTAGATTGTAAAATATTACCTATTGCCTTTTCTCTGGAGTGTCGCATCCTCTGTTGGAGCATACGGATATAACTACTGTAAGTAGGTTCTAGTGACATATCATATATTGATGTAGGTATAAAAGGCTTATGGCCGAATACTAATTCATACGGAGTATAGTTTGTAGTAGAATGGATGGTCGTATTATATGTGAGCATTGCTGTAAATACGTATCTAGACCAATTACTTTGGTTTTCATCTGTAAATGATTTCAGATATTCCTTTAGAGTCGAGTGACTCCTTTCTAGGGCACCCTGCGTTTGCGGATGGTAAGGACTAGACCATAGCTGTTTAATCTTAAGAAAATTACAGGTTTGTTTGAACAGTTCTGCCGTAAAGTTAGTTCCTTGGTCGGTGAGTATGGATTTAGGTATACCAAATAGTGTAATAAAGTGTACTAGGCACTCGGCGCTTTCTTCTGCCGTCGCATTTGGAATTGGGTATGCAACTGAATATTTGGTAAGATCGTCTTGTAGGGTTAGGATATATTTATAATTGACTCCACCGGCTTCGGGGAGTGGACCGACGATATCTAGGGCTACACGTTCAAAGGGTTGCTTCGACGTGGATGTAATTTGCATCGGAGCTCGGTTGATTCTCCGTAATGCTTTATTCGTTTGGCAAAGCTCACATTGTTTTACGTAATTCTCTATATCACTACGCATATTGCGCCAATAATAACGTTTTTCTATTCTACGTAGCATTCTATTAGAACCTAAATGACCAGATATGGGTATGTCATGGTTTTCCTTCAATATCTGACCAATTTCTGTGGGAGATGGATATATTATAGAGTTCTTATATATGTTTACTACGATTCCCGTTTCGTGAAATAAGAAAGAAATAATATTATAAATTTTTATAAAATTATGGGCATCAAAAGGATTTCGAAAATCGGTTATACTTATTTCGCTAACATTATTATTTACTAATTCGGTTTTCAGATTCTTAAGGGTTTTGAATATGTCTTCATAATTGCTTTCATCAAAGTGGTGTACCTTAGTAAATAGTAAGTAATATTTAGTGTTATTGCTTTCTAATGATATAAAGGAATACAAGGTCCTTTCTTTGGCAAGGATTTCTTGATTATCACTGAGGTTGCCAATTGTTTCAGATACGTAAGGATTGGATTCGTCAAGATCAATAGAGGTAGGTATGATTATTGTTTTATGCTTTGTTTTTAGTAATGACTCATTAAATTCGTTAATTTTAGTATCAAATTCGAGAGATTTATTTTTTATATTTTTCAGGTACTTGGAGTACGAGTCGCAGTCAAGTGTGATTTCAGGTGGTGTCGGAATAGCAAAATCATCGGGCAGTTCAAATTCTTCTAAGTTTTCGGGGATTTCAAGACCTTCAGGTAACTCTAGAAAGTCAGGTAAGTCGGGGATTTCAGAAAGACCGGGACTCATTGGATTAGGAGGAGCGTTTTCAGGATGTTCTGAAACGACTGGATTCTCGGGAGGTGTTTTGTCATCGAGGACGTTGACATGTTGAGTATCATGTCGGGTAGGATTAACTGGATATCGTGAGAGAGCATCAGCATTACTATTAGCTTTACCCTGTTTGTATTCGATGTCATAATTACCGCCGAACTCTTCTAACTTTAACCTCCACCTCACTAGTTTGGAGCCTGGGTCCTTACAGTTAAAGAGCCACTTGAGTGGTTTGTGATCGGTAACTATGGTGAATTTGTGACCATAAATGTACGGTCGGAATATTTTGGTGCCGAAGATAATGGCAAGGCATTCTTTTTCTGTAACGCTGTAATTTGTTTCGGCTTTATTTAAGGTCCGAGATGCATATGCAATGGGACGATCTCTTCCTATTTCGCCCTGTGAGAGAATAGCAGAGATTGCGTAATTAGATGCGTCACAGGTGAGTATAAAAGGTTGTGTGAAATCTGGGTATATTAAAATAGGTGATGTTATAAGTTTATTTTTTAATTCTTCGAATGCAAGTTGTTGTTGATTGGACCAATTAAACATTGTGCCCTTTTTCAAAAGAGAGGTAAGTGGTTTCGCTATCTTTGAGAAGTCTTGAATAAATCGACGGTAATAGGATACAAGGCCCAGGAATGACTTTACGTCTTTGGGACATTTTGGTACAGGAAATTGACTTACTGATTTTATTTTTTCAGGATTTGGTTTCAGGCCTTCTTCGCTAATAGTATGTCCTAGGTAAGTGACTTCTTTTCTAAGAAATTCACATTTGTCAGGCTGTAGCCTTAAGTTAAATTTACGGAGTCTTTCAAAAATACTAGATAGTTTATGGATATGCGTAATCAAGTCGTATGAATGGATAACAATGTCATCCAAGTACACAAAGCAGTGGATTCCTTGGAGCCCACTGAGGACAGTGTTCATTAAACGCTGAAATGTTGCCGGGGCATTTTTTAACCCAAACGGCATTCTTGCGAATTCGAAATGACCTTCTGGGACGCTGAATGCGGTTTTCGGTCTGTCGTCCTTGAAAACTTCGATTTGGTGGAACCCAGACGCAAGGTCAAGGGTGGAGAAGTATTTACTCTTGCCTAGTTGGTCTAAGATCTCATTTATTTGAGGAATAGGATAATTTTCGCCTATAGTGACATCGTTGAGTTTACGGTAATCGATGACAATGCGCCACTTTCTTTTTCCAGAGGCGTCGGTTTTCTTTGGTACTATCCAAATCGGAGAGGACCATGGTGAATGGGATGGTTGGATAATGCCTTGACTTTATCGATTTGAGACGAGACTTCCTTTTTGTGAACTTCGGGAAAACGATACGATTTCGTATTTATAGGGGATTCGGTCACGGTTCTTATTTTATGCTGTAATGCATCTGTACAGGTCAATTGGTCATTAGAAAGATGAAAGATATCGGAAAATGACGAGCATATTTCGAATAGGGCTTCCCTTTCTTCATCATTGAGATGAGATATCCTTAAAAGATTTAGAACCTCTTGGGTCCGGTTGTAACAGGAGTTCGACGGGTATTCATGTTTCAAGTTAGATACAGATATGCAATCATTACTAATAGGATGAAGAGTAAATGATTTATTGGATTCGAAAAATATAGGTGTTTAAGAGGTATTGACTAACGTAAGATTAATTCTTTTATTATCTTTGACTTTCACCATACAGTTAGCAACAAGGAGAGATTCAGAGAGGTGTTCATCGAGTATCATACCTTCTTTTAGTTCCGGATTTAGGACGGAACACTCTACTGTCATTTCAGAGCGTGCTGGTATTTTATATACTGGATCAGAAAACTTTAGTTTTAAGGACTTTCGGTCAAACCGAAATGTGTTACGGTTATAGTCTATGCTGCACACGAAATGTTTCATAAAATCTGTACCGATTATACCATCATAGAGTGGTAAATTTACGGCGTCTTCAACGTCATGAAATTCAAAGGATATGATTTCATTATTAAAATGGATTTGTAATGGAAAATTACCTAGGGTTGTCATTAATTTTTTATCACTACTTATACCTCTTAACTGTAAAATTGATTTATCTAGTTTCAGATTTTGGAATTCTTCGATAGCTGACTTTTTAATAAGGCAGATAGTAGAACCTGTGTCTACTAGCATCGAGAGAGGTCTTTTGGATACATCAGTTCGTATAAGAACGTGAGGTAAGGATATTTTACTTGGATCATTATGTATTTCAAAAATAACCTGTTTGTTTTTTGTTGCAGGTGCAGGTTGGGGCGTATCTAACTTGGATGTGGGTTGACCTTGAGTTTCGGGCTTTATACCGTGTCCGTTGGTCGTATGGATTTTGGGTTGACCTTGAGTTTCGGGCTTTATACCGTGTCCGTTGGTCGTATGGATTTTGGGTTGACCTTGAGTTTCGGGCTTTATACCGTGTCCGTTGGTCGTATGGATTTTGGGTTGACCTTGAGTTTCGGGCTTTATACCGTGTCCGTAGGTCGTTTGGTATTCGAATTGACCGCGAGTTTCGGGCTGGTTACCGTGTCCGTGGGTCATTTGAGGTTTGGATAGACCGCGAGTTTCGGGCTGGTTACCGTGTCCATGAGTCATTTTGGGTTTGGATAGACCGCGACTTTCGGGCTGGTTACCGTGTCCATGGGTCATTTGGGGTTTGGATAGACCGCGAGTTTCGGGCTGGTTACCGTGTCCATGGGTCTCATTTATATTGGTGTCGTCTACTACAGTATATATCTGTCCCGTGCGACACCTGTGCGGGACAGGTTTTAGTTTAAATCGTCATTATCGACTTCGTCGTACCCCTCTTCTGCTTCGTCAACGAAGTTTCCTTGGGGTTTCGAAGTTTCGACCTTGGGTTTAGAAAGAAAGTTGTTGGTACAACTGGGGAAAAAGGTTTTGCTAATCTATCTAGCTTGTTATTATTATATTGCCTCAGTTTACATTCTTCTAAAATGTGGCCTGTTCTCTTGCAGTACCTACAGAATGGCTCTTTGAAAGGTTGAGCAGAGGCTGTGGAAGTAGAGGGTCTCGGGTTTTGATTATAATTAGGTTTAAAAACCCGCTTCCGCTGGGTGGCGGCGTCATTACGGCGCACTGTATCAGGGGGTTTTTGTTTATTAAAAAGGTTCTGTTTGAAAGAGTATTGTTGGATTTTTTCTTCAGAGGTAGCAAAATTAATCGCTTCGTTTAGGTTTTTGGGTTCCCTACATCTCACAATATTTGCTAAGCGAGGGTGCAAACCCATTGTAAATGTGTGGAGTGCAAGGTCTTCCATTGCGGCTAGCCTACCGGCAAGTTCAGCCTTTTTATGGCTGGAAATTGAAATTTCTGTTAAAAGTTTGGAAAGGCACGTCTCTACCCTAAGGGAAAATTGGCTAACACTCTCTTGGGAGCTCTGTCTGCACTCTTGAAGTTCAGTGAGTAAGTGGGCGTAGTGTTTACGCTCACCAAATTGGTTTTTCAAAAATTCTTTTAAAGTTGACCATGTGTCGAACTCTTTAATGGTACAAGCGGCTTCGGCCTTACCTTCTAGTTGGCTAATAATATATTTGAGGATTATGTGTTTTTGGGAGGAAGATGATATTGAAATTGCGTTATCGCAGTTGCTTATAAAAGCATTGAGCCGTTCCCGACTGCCATCGAATGGTTTTATAAATTTGAGAATAACATTTAATGAGATTGTATCTTTGGGTTCATCTTTAACTTTAGAATCGGATGTAGACATTTTCCTGAAATAGAATTACAAACGTAGCTGTGGAACAACACAAAGAGTAAAATAAAATAATTCTATAAATAGACACGAAGTATTTAGTATTAGTAGCGTTACAATGTATGACTTAAAAATCGTAAGTTCGACGACGGTGACTCGCCTTATCAGTAAGCACAAAGGATGTTTATGTCTACGGCTACGCGTAGGCGAGCGCTGTGTAGCGACGCGTTTGATTTTAATACAACTTATTCTAAGTAACTGAATAAATTTAGTTATTCGTGAATCTATTTTTAGACATGGAATGATGAATATATTAGAGTTT
Organism: Euclidia mi; assembly: GCA_944739405.2. Lineage (NCBI taxonomy): Eukaryota > Metazoa > Arthropoda > Insecta > Lepidoptera > Erebidae > Euclidia > Euclidia mi. The sequence goes on along the minus strand of OX123183.2, from coordinate 90,480,665 downwards.
ATAATATCGTAGTTTGCACTTAAACACAACACTTTAGGATTCGTTTAAGAAAAGGTAAAATGTAACTCACAGGAATATCACGATCACGATATACTTCATCGTTTGTCGCGCTGGAACACTGGAACGGAGGTAGCCACGTTCGGTGCCGGGTAGGGAGTTCTCAAGGGAGGCACGTAGATACGATGCTGCTGCTCCTAACCACTTACTGCACAGTGGAACGGGTCCTCGTAGGTATGCTGCTATTCCAAGCCAGGTATGGCCTTGGACAGGAAGTTTCTGGAAGGGCCAAGCGTGACCCTGGACAGGCCGAGTGTGGCCTTGGGTAGGTATTCTTCTAGAATGTTTCAAAGCAGGCCAAGGTGGCCCTGGATAGATTCTTGATTGGGTGAGCCGGGGCGAATAGGTTTTTGGTTGACCTTGATCACTGGGCACTGGATTTTGCACTGGATTTAGCACTCACTATACTCGCGAGGCGTACCGGGGATACAGAGATCCCTTTGCAGCTGCCACCAAATGTTAGACCGGGTACCGAAGGAGAGTTTTTAAAAAAAACTCTTTTGTGAACACAATTAAATATATGTATTTCAGAAAGTACCACTTTACAATAATTATTGGATGAGACTTAGGAAATGCCCGTACCGGTCGGCGATCTGTCCCGAACTGAAGGTTCGACTGAGCTTAGGCGCTAGCTTGAATCTATTAGAAGGGAGAGATGCTGTGTCAGCATCTCTTCAGCAATTCTGCTTACAGGCTAGGGATGTAACAGATCGTATAAATGTTGTTTACTTATATAGACACTGGGCTAGATTAGATAATATAGGAATTTAAACTTTCGTGGTCACTATAATTACTTTTTACTGTTCCTACGGGATATATACCACGTACCTTTGTTTTGAGTAACCGATATTTCGGCACTGTTGCAAGCGCCATGTTCACGGATGTACTTAGAGTTATTTAAAACAAAGGTACGTGGTATATATCCCGTAGATTAGATAAGATGAGATAAGAAAATGTGTAGCTCTTTAAATATCAGTCTAATGATTTTTATAAGGTATTTTTCTTCATCGTGTCAATAGTTCAGATTTTCTGTTCCAAAAAATTTGCCGCGGTATTGCCTAATGCCACTTTAAGGTCTTGTTTGCTGCAGGTAGATCAGCGGAACAAAGCAAATGCACTATTGAGTGAGATGCAGCTTCTTAGCCGAGGTCGACCTATGATTGGTCTAAGAATCGCGCCCATCTCTCGATTGATGCCTTCATAGACATCACAGACGATTAAGCGATATCCTACATGGAGGTAACATTAACACTAGAGTAGTAAACTCCTACAATTGACGTTCAAAATAGCGTGGTGACCAGCCGAGATAGAAGACGTAGCTTTGAAACCAATAAGCAGCTTAGAAAAAACCTATATTCATCTCTTTTGCACTCGTTAAAAACAAGTTCCATAATGTCAATTCAAAAGTGATGACAATTGTCCTTTCATCGAGAAATGCGGTGTTCTCCAGTTTAAAAATATTTTCCCATTTTTTTATTATTAGTATTACTTAACAGAAGGTTGTGTTTATGGGTATGTATAATTTATTGTATGTATATTAATATATGGGAATGTTCATTTGTTCCCTCGTTGCTATTTATATATTTATAAGCAGTTTCAGTAAATCCAGTATTGAAGTGTGCTTACAATTACTTTAAATGATAACAAAATATACCTAATTATTGAGTTTCATAATATCTCAAGTGTATTTACACATGCATGCATACATAGACTAAAGCCTGTTTCCCCGAAGGGGTAGGCAGAGGCATATTAAACGCCCACGTTTTGCCAGTATTTTGATCCCACGTAATAGGTGGCGAGCCTATTGCCGCTCATCGGGATATTTTGTTTGCCAGAGCCTCGTCCGTTGATCGGCAGGTGCACCAATTGCACGTGAGGTTGACTTGGGACCCTAAATTCTTGATGGGAACCCTATGCACCCAGTGTATTTATTATTACAATACTACTACTACATAGTAGTAGTATTAAAGAAAGTGGTAATAGTCAGCTGAAAATTGGTTCAAAACATGAATGAAATCTATAAAAATCTTCCACGATCCAACCACTGGAAAAAAATACTCGAGGTCAAAGGTCTCAAACACAGGTTCATCGCGATTTTCAGCAAATCGGTAAGTTTTATCATAAATTTATTATAACAGGAAGCCTAAGTCTAAGCGACCAATAGTGGCCCTTAGATGCCAGTGATGCCAATCAAGGCATCACTTACGCGTTGCCGGTCCTTAAATACTTAGGCGAAGAAAACGGTTTCTTGGCCGCCTTCACTCAAATACCCTTCCCCTATTGTCTGAACGAAACCTAACAGCATAAATATTGTTACCATACGTATATTTTCTGTGAGAGGGTGGTACTAACCCAGTTGGAACAGCTGTAATCAGCGTAGTTCTACCACTCAATATAAACCTTAGGATTTTTCGCACTCCGGGCTATACAATAGCACGTATTCATGTTGTGCTATTGTAAAGGGGTTTTTAGACATTTTCATAAAAAATAAAAGCAAAATGAAAAATCCACATAAAACATTGTTGTAATTAAATAAACAGTAATACAAAATAATTAAGCGGGTCTTAATCGCGCAAACTTCTTATTTAAGGTATAAATATACACACTTGTTTCTTCGAGAGACTGATGACAGCTCAGAGCCGTCTTGTGGAAGTGCGGGTATAGGCACCTACCCTCACTAGGTTTTTATTTAAGTTCGCAATGTCAGTCTTTCGACACACTACACTAATGACGTCTACACACTGTTGAGTTTTATCACTGTGGCAGTGTTCACATTTGCTGATGACTGGTTTCCAAGTAGCCGATAATCTATATCCATCCTCCCGGTTGACATTGTTATATTTTCCGCTTCACATAATATCCTGGAGTAAAACTCCTACAAAAGTAGGAGATCCAAAATTTGGTTACTTGGTATCATTGTAAATAAAAACGATTATGTGCGATTTTCTTTGTCATTTTCAACCAAATATCGTGAAAAACAATGATGAGTACATGTGGAATGATATGCCGCACTTTTTAAATTATTTTCTTTACAAGAATTGCAAGATTTCACAACGCATTTGCCCATATCAAGTTCGTATTATTTTCGTGTGCGGCAAATTTGACACAATAACATTGTTGTAACAGTATTAGGTCCAGACCCATAATAAACGGCAACACATCTCAGCGCTGCACTATGGTTCGTCTAGAACAAGCTAGCTAGACAAAATTATTTTATTTGATTTTTATGTCTAGATGCGGTTAATAAGCAAAGATATAAGGTTTTTGGTACTTTTTTCAAGGCAGTTTGTCATTTGAGCTGGTATCATGAAAAAAAAACATTTATCGGGCATATGTGTATAATATATTTTTTGAACATTTTATAAAGTGATTTATCCCTCGACGTCGCTATAAAATCTAATAACAGATGCATAAAATATCTAAGAACTAAATCTATTACTCATTATCATCACTATCATCAGATGAATCATCCATTGAATAGTCATGATCGTGAGGGGCAGAACTATGAAAAGTAGAAATCATATTAACATTTTGTTCCTTACAGCTAGGTGGGACAATTAAATCTAATACTTCAGTTGGAAGCGTACCTATTTTCTTCCGAGGAACTTCTCGTAAACCGTTTATTACAGGGTCAGATGTTATCAATAACATATTAAGTAAATCTCTATTCGTAGCCTCCCGTGATCGCTTTCGTGTGTTGTGCTCACGAAATCTTCTGCAGTCCTTATTCCGAGCTTCCTGTGCTTCCTCGGAAAGCTGGCCTATAGGTAGAAGGGACGATCTAATTACTTCGCCACTGTGCAAAAGTATTTTGTGGACAGTAGCGGGCATGTAATACCATGAATAGAGATTTACATAAAGTTGTCTAGTTTCTTGAGCTAAGTTAACGAATTTTTCAATATTTATATCATATCCCGATGATAAAGTGCGAAGTAGTATGCCAAATTTTTGTATTAGTGAAACATCTAACCCTGTAATATCGGCACTAGCCTCGGGATTTCCAAAAAATCTTCGCGCGGTGTTCCCGTCATTAGTGTTACCGAACCCTGGTTTTGGTTTGTCTACAATCAAGCCCATTTCGCTTTTAAATCGTTTTTTAATGTCATCTGAACGTTGTTTCACACTAGCTTTGTCTTCGGCTGTTCTTAACTGCCATTTTTTTATATTTAGTCGATAGCTAATGTGAAGCAAGCATTCAAAGCACCTTATCCAAGCGTGCAACGTAGACAAACCAAAACCAAGATTATCTTTGTCCGCAGCAAACTCTTTTGACAGATCATTCATCATTGTTGGAGTTGCCCCACAAATAAAACATTTTTGTGAGGAAGAAGTTTCGGTCAGAGCATTGCAAACTTTTCCGTCAATCATTGTTAAAAGCATAACATGTGTGACAGATACTTCGGTCTCCATCACCTTGCAGGTTGTCGGCAATAAAGCGTTTATCTCTTCTAAAACCTTATTGGTTTTCGAAATCGTAAAATCTTTCGTTTCCTTAGAAAAGATAAACTTTATTGGCCGACAATACATTGTAGAACAGGGCCGAGGATTCTGCCACACAATATTACCACTTTCATCTTTCAATTGAAGAGGAACGAAAGAAAATACAAATAAAAACTCGTCACTATCGTCACAATTAGTGAATTTTTGTTTGTACATACTATGACCGGAACTTCCATCACAACCCCATTTACTGATTAATGTGAATGACGTGCAAGGTAACAGACTATGAACAACTTCTTGTTGTGCTGAAACTCAACGTTCGGCAGTCTTATCAAGAATTGCCTGAACTTTGATTTCAGCATGCGTTTCATTGACTGTAATTTGTTCACCTGACGGGTAGCAGGCTATTTTAGCCTTTCTAACACTGTACATTGACGGAAACACCTTATGTCCAGCTTTAATACTCCACTTCCGAGTCTGCTTATAGCTATGGCTACTTGATTTACTATCAACGTAGTACGCTAAAGCTTCCTCACTTGTTAAACTCCTGGGGGCACTTTCTTCACTCGTGGTCTTGGTTATTGAAGGATCACTAGTCACATCTTTAATTTGACGTGCTACACTTCTCTGACCCGAGATTCGAGCTGACACTTCAGCGGCGTAAATTAATTCACTAGCACTTCTGGACTGTAATAGATCGTCTACACGTCGTCTCTTCGTTTTGAGACTAGAATGTTCAAAATCTTTAGTAGGTCTTCCGGGTCCCGGTTCTCCAGATGTAGTTGGCAGAGATAAATAAACGGACACATCGAAAGATATGTCAAGACCCTCCAGCCACGTCGAATACTTTTGTAGGAATCGCTCTCGATTTCTTCCACAGCTGCTCCACTTTTCAGCAAATTTCGTTGAATATCTTGAGATTAGTACTTTAATATCTCACAGAGACTGCTCCGTAACACCATCAAAATTATATCTCAAAGATATAAACAGAAAGAGCTCCTCATTCCGCGTTTCCTTCGGGTGTTTCAGCCATTCTTCGAAAAAATCCATTCTTGAGACGGTAAAAACTGTTGAAAGAAAAAAATAAATAAAAATTAGTTGTGCAAATATATCGCAATGAATTTTTTTACGTATAACTACTAGACACTTATGAGAATCGTATATGATAGGTTCTACGGTGGGGACAAGTGGGGACATGTTATTATTTGACCGATGAATTTGAAAAAATGAGTAAAAAAGTGGGTGAAAATTCAAACATTTCATTTTATAAGACTAAAGAATGAAGTTCCCATGTTGAAAATGAAATAAAATATAACTACTTACCCTTACGTATACAATCCATCACAAAAACACTTTCACAAATTTCTTTTAGTGACATAAACAATGCTATCAAATATGATGTAAAAATGCAAATGAATGCCCTTTAAATAGTCAACATCTTATAAACATACCTTAATGACGCTCTTAATGAGGGTAGTATTGATAATTAATAGGTGTAATCCTCAATGTATAGGGGTAATGAGTTCGTAATAGTAATTAACTTCCAGGAATTTAAGAGTTGTTTTTGTCTAGCTAGCTTGTTCTAGACGAACCATAGTGCGCTGTTTGCTTATCTAGTTGTAAGTAATAGATCAATGATATCCTAGGTGATCACTGCAAATTGTGACCAGCTGTGCGATTCCGAAAATGACAACAGTCACATCGTAATACGCTTCGTACATCACCTCCACTTCACAGCTTACCTTGTGAAAAGTTCTCACCGTATTCCGAAACTACGCATTGTCACTATCAAGGCCAAGTGATGCAAATTTATAAACAAAAAATCTGGTGAAAACTTTAGAGGTGCGCCTTGGCTGTAAAAAGTTTAGTAACTACACAGTTTACAAAATCAAAGAATAAATTTAGCTAATTAAAGATTATTTTGTTACAAAAGGTATATAAAATATGTCCATTAAGCTGGATAAGCAATATTTCATTGGTAAAATATTTTTTAAAGCAACTGGAGAATTATTTTATAACATAATAGAATTCTATAAGCTGCATGTCGTGTTATCTTTGCTTCCTTATTACGTCAAAATTTAAGTTTGCTTTGGTTTGTTATTGTTTTTGTTGTGTAAACAGAACGGCGTTTCATAAAAAATCATTTTGCGGTGATATTTTAAGTACCTAGATGTGGATTTCAAGTGGTTCCCAGCGAACTATGAGTTATTCAAAGGCCCTTTTAAAACAGTATCGTTATATTTATTTTAAAGTTTCATAAGTTCGGTTTCTCTTGTTGAGTGTGACGTGTGTAACGTGTTAAGTTTTGAGATCTTTCGTCCTATTCTACAATGGCAAGGTAAGTTATTAATAGTATTTCATCTAATGTTTTTAAATATAGCTACATTTCATTAACTTGCGGTGTGGTTGACGGCATAGAATATAAGTGTCACCACCCCCTATCTTCCCGTAGGTGTCGTAAGAGGCGACTAAGGGATAACACGATGCAAATACCATCTTTGCGTAGACACGGAAAACTCGACATCAAACCCTATACGACTGCCTCATTGGTCGCGGCATAAATGTGCGCGTGGGATCGGGAGGTCCCGGGTTCGATTCCTGGGTCGGGCAGTGTTATCGGGTTTTTCTGTCACGAAATTCTCAGTAGCAGCACGGAGTCTAAAAATGTGCCCAGTACGGCAATAGGCTCGCCCCTTATTACGTGGGACTAAAGTATATCTGGCGAAAAGTGGGTGTAGAAATACACCTCTGCCTACCCCTTCGGGCATAAAAGGCATGACGTTATGTATGTTATGTTCATTAACTTCCTATTTGATTGTATATTTTTAGGGTTTCACATCCATCATCTGCTCAAGTAGAGGCTCTACTAGCTTTACTTGAGAGTAGGCCAAATTTAGCTAAGGGCTTCTTAAAAACAAAAGCAGCCAAAGAGAAAGCTCATAGAGAATGGGCACAAGTTGCCTTGCAGCTTAACAGCATGGGTGGTGGAGCAGTTAAAACAACACAAAAATGGATAAAGGTATTACCTACATTTCGTCAATTTTATTGTGTTTCGTTACGTATTGTGATATCAATGATCATTGTTATACTATGTTTTACTATTATTATCTTTCCAGTATTGGAATGACAAAAAAAATGCAGTCAAGAAGAAGGCTGCTGCAAGAGCTGCCAGTAGAACTCGAACTGGAGGTGGTGCCATTCAATGTGATGAAATTGTAGAGCTTTCCCACATTGAAGAAAGGATATTGACGCTAATGGGTGGTCAAAGTTTTGCCACAGGTGACAGTCACTTGAGAATTAACCCATTTGTAAGTATGATATACCATTATGATATTTGTAACAATGTTAAGTCAATTGGAATTCATTTATTGTTTAATAGATCTTTTGTATTAATGTCTTTCTATTCCTGCAGGTGGATGTCAGTGAACCTGTGGAGCAGGATAGCCCTTCAATTATTAATGTTTTAGAAACAACACATGAGCAGATATCCACAGTAAGTGATTTGAAATGTATTGGTAAAATATAAATTTGAGATATATGGTGATGTACCTATTTAAAGAAATTGATAATTTTTGTTTCAGATTCATACAAGTGATGACATAGCCACCTATTGTCCATCTGAGTATAAAATATCACCAGTTATTGTAAGTACTTTATGAAGAACTTAGTTATTTATTAGGTACCTACATAATTTGTATTGTTTTATAGGTTTAATTTTTTAATCCTTGTTTTAGATTGATGAGGCTCAAGAGCAATAAGCAACACAGGGCTTAACAGAAAGAAATGAATTTTCAATTGTAAGTTAATGACATACCTAATATTCACCGATGCATAAATATACCTATAATGCAAATCTTATAGAATCACTGATGAAATGAATTACTCATAAATATTTTTTTACTAACCTAACTACTAACCCTAGCATCACTAACACAAAAGTGGATACTATGACCCATTTATGTACCTTGGTAAAATGATTTGAAATTGTGAAGAATGTAAAAATATTTTTTTATTATCATAGAGATTTTTATCATCATCATTTATTATCATTCATTAAAGTTGAAGTTAAGTTTAAATGAAAATAATATTAAAATTCAGTTTTAACCACTATAAATGGGAATACCAGACAATCAAAAATGGAATGTGACTCGCGCTAATCATAACTTCGCCAAACAATGGTTAATTATACTATGTCTAAATTTCAGGATAACGTGCCGCCTGTTTCTGTCCCCTTGCCACCTTCGTCACCCAGACATTCGCCCTTAGAGGTGGAACAACCGCAGCACTCTACAGTCTCAAGTGAGTTACAAATATATTTTAATTTAATAAATCTACCTAAAACAAATTAATTTATAAACAAAATACAAATATCTCCGGTAATTATTTACAGCTCCAAGACGTCGTCGGCGACGACTTTTTCAAAGAAATGGACGACCATCACCTCCGTCCCAAAGGCGTTCCCTTTTTCTTACCATGGTGGAGAAATTTATTGAATACGCTCGTCGGCGAGATGAACGAATCGCTGAGAGAGACCGTCAGATTGTAGCAAGCATGCAATCAATAGAAAATATTTTAAAAGAACATTTTCTTAGTAATTAATAATGTAATTGAATAAATTGTGTATAAACTTGATTTTTAATTATTTTTATTTACATTTACGTATGTACTTCACTAAAAGGCAAAGCTCTTAAATTTAACTTGAAGTTAGGCTGTATCAATTTTAGGGTTTTAGGTAGGTACATAAGACATAGATAAATAATAAAGTAAGTCATTTATTCACTAAGATAGCAATGTAACGCTTATGAACGTATAATTTACAAGTGCGTCACTTAATGATTCTTGATTCACATACTATTTCTTACTATTATATATTACTTATATAGTGCCAGATTTGTAATGTAACACACAACTGTGAGTAAGATTGGAATATAAAACTCATTGACACTCTTAAGTCTTAAATTACCTTTGTATAATGTACAAAGATTTTAAATAAATATATTTACAACTGTTTCACATTGCAAATAAATTAATTTATTTATTTCAAAAAGCGGCGATAGCTCAGTAGTGTGTAATTGACTGCCAAGACAATGGTCTCGGGTTCGATCCCTAATTACCCCGGTCACACATCTATGACTTTTCGAAGTTATGTGTGCATCCACGCACGGCGAAATATTCAAAATGACCCATCGGTGGGTCATACACAGTGAACGTGTTAACATGATAACTTTCAAACTACAACCACGCCAGTGACCATTAACTTATCGGACTTAATAATAATAAAACAATTAATAAAAATATAAATATATAAAGTACCTAAATATAGATAACGTGTGATGACAAGAGTGAGGAGTATCCCCCCATGGGATCTCTATCCCCCCGTGGGATCTCCACCTTGTCGTGGTGGGGGGGCTTAGTAACCGTGGATTGGTCACCCGCGGTGAAGCTAAGAGGGATCCAGGAGGGGACGCTCCGCGTGGGCTTGACGGAGGCCTGCGCAGGATGCGTCCAAAGGGGCGGGTGTGAGGGACAGTTCTTCTGTCCCTCGCAGTCGGGTGCGGTCGCGGGAGGAGAGGCGTGTCGGTGTTGCGTTGCCGCGCGCCCTATCTCCCGCGACCAAATGGAGGCGCACCATCGTTGCGTCGCGGTGGGGCCGCAGAGGAAGAGGAGATGCGGTGTTGCGTTGCCGTCCTCCCTATCCTCTGCGGCCACTGAGTGTTTTGGCGGCGGAGCCCAACACCTTCATCCGCCGTCAAGAGGGTTTTGTTCGGGGCCCGCCTGACCATCTGGCGGGCCAATACCCGTCGAGGGGTAGCGAGGAATGCTTCAGCGATACCCGACCCTCCGACATACGGGTACGTGAGGAATACGGGGTGGATTTTAGTCAGAAAATAAAAAGGGTGATGAGTATAAAAGCTACCATTTACATAATTACATACATATAGACACCATTATGTATTCGAATATATTATTTCATTTACATTATTCAATACTTTAGGACTGCACTTAACTACAGTTAAGAGAAAAATGTCGTGGGCGCTTGAGTGGCTTACGTTTTTTTTTGAACCTCTTGTTTGTTTCTCGTACTTATCAGAAACCAAATTTTAGCCCTAACAACTATTCATTTAGTTTACAAAAATCGAACAAGATAACAAAGCACTTAATCTTAAAATAAATGGCCTGACTAACTTTAGAGCACAGAAAAAAGTTTGGTGAACTTATATTACATATAGGTACAAACGAATATAATAATAATATACTTTTTTGCCAAAAAGCATGGTGTAGGTACAATGATGTCATAAAAGTTCAATAAAGCACATGTTTCGCTATAGTTGCATATCATGCAAATATAAGGTAATTATACTATTTATACTGTATCAACTGTACTGTTGGCGTAGTGGTTTAAATGGTCCCCACCCCACTTGACACTGCGTCGAGTGTTGTGGGTTCGATTCCTAAATAACAAGTAAATTAACGCAACACAAAGGATGTTTTTGTCTCAGACGTGCGACTGAGACACAAACATCCTTTACCACAATAATAAAAATCAACCTTAACACACCACCCATATCTTTCTATTAAATAAAGCATCTTCTCTTCCTTTTATATTACACCTATAAAATCATATACACTAAAGCAAACCCTCTCTATACCTATCTCTATACATAATTTTCATTTAACATACACTTCTAAGTCTCTAATACAGCATAAATAAACCAACATACAAACAATTTTAAATCAACCCACACTACATTGCCATCAACTATGCTAAGATTACAATAATAGATTATTGCAATCTTGAAGACCATAATGCATTCACTAAAGAGCTTCTAGCTGCACGACCTAATTCTAGTTCAGTATTGATGGTACTAGTGTTGTAAGCAACTGCCAGATTTCGCTCACTTGAAATGTCTTCTGGTGACAAGGCTGGTGCTGGCAGATCAGCGCAGTTACAAATATTGTGGAGCACACAACATGCTATCACAATTTTGGCAACCATATCAGGGTGGTAATGTAGCATCCTGTGCACCAAAAGACACCTAAAGCGGCCTTTAAGTATGCCTATTGTCCTTTCAACACTATTGCGGGCGGTGGCATGGAGCTTATTGTAGTGTGCTTCAGGGGTGTTCTCCACAGCGTTTAATATAGGCGTCATAAGATATGGCCTCTGTGCATATCCAGAATCACCTGAAAATAAGTAATTTAATGTTTATTTTAAATATATATGATTTTACTATTTATATTGCTACAAAATATTACTTACCCAACAAATACACTGTTTCTCCAGCATTATACAATTCTTGCAAATGAGTTCGTATAATAGACTGATTTAATATAAAACTATCATGAGATGCACCACCATAATTATGAACTATCTACATGTAGCATATTTAGATCAGCATCAGTTATGTGAAAAAATAAGAACTTATGTAACACATTGAACTAATCAAAATTTGATTCTGGTGCTATTTTATGCTTACCAATTTGAACATTTCTAGCATGATATCCCTTTCTGCAAAAGTACCGTTCCTCATTATCTTTGGGTCTCACCATAGCTACTAATGTGCCATCTATGCAACCAATCACTCCGGGTATGCCAAATTTTTCATAGAATCTGAAATTAATAATATATAAACAGACAGTTAATTAATAGGTAGGTTCCTAAGTAAGATCATTTGAGAAGCACCAAAGTTTTCACAAGAAATTATGTACTTACATTTCTTTAAGTTTTTGTGGTTCAGATGCATTTTGAGGAAATCGTATAAATTTCTTCACTACATCTTGATGACATAGTGCATTAATTATTTGGTGGAGAGACCGAGATATAGAAGGTTGTGAAACAGAGTTCCTTATATTCATACCAACTATTTTCTGATAACTTCCAGATGTCAGAAATGATAGTGAAGATAGGATCTGAAACAAATTGGTAGCAAAATACAATACATTATTATTTGTGTCCATTGGTATTGGTACCCTTGCCAGAAAGTAAACCAGTAAATAATTACCTACATAGGTATTTTTGCTATAATATTGTACAGAGCTTTACAGTAAAAAAAGGATTAGCAGAACTAAACTCTAATAGAATCCAATAAGTTAGTTTGTTTGGAAAATATGCATTCCAAATCATTATATTATGACCACTTTAAAAAGGAGGTACATGCAATATTACAAACTTACCTTCTTAGCTTTAAGCCTCTTCGGTTCTTTTGTACCGGAATAAAACTTTTTATATCGTCCTCTAAAGTTCTAATTAGTTCTTCAGATAGGCGATACAAACGTAGGTACATAGTCATCGTCTCGAAAACTTATATTTATGTTCCGCAAAGATTTACTGTGTTATTGTCTTTTTAAAAGGTCTAAGCTGTAAGCTTCCTTTAAAAATGCCAACATAATTAGAGTGTGAGCCATCTAAAACACGAAGTAAATGTTTATATTATTTACACTTGAAACTAGCATTGTAGAGTTTTAATTTTATCACAATATGATTATAAAACGTTTTTAATTCATATAAACACCACAAAATAACTTTTTACCTTTACTAAGGAAGAAATTTATAATTTTTAGAGCTACTTGTGTTGTTTTCACTAAGTTTTCACCGAATAAGAAGTAACTTTTGATTTGACAGATAAAATTGGGTGTGAAAACTGTGACGTGAGCCAAAACATTGCTTCGGAATATCAATAGACCCTTCCAAATGTCAATTTTTCGTTATTTTATGTCAGTCGAGTGAACTTTTCACTAAAGTTAGTTCTATCCGCCGACACGCTTACATGGGGGGCGCCACTATAGTTTTCACTGTTTTTCGGAATACCAATTAGTGTTTTCACCGCCAAAGTCGCTGTGACTTTGCTAAATACATTTAATCGCTCTGCAGGAGGCAGGCTTTCTTTCGCAGCAGCGAAGTTTAGAGGGCTGGGTATTTAGTGCCCCGCAGTTGCTTTCATTCCAATTCGAGGGCGTTGTTTGTGGCAGCAGTCGTTCTTATAAAAAAATATTGGTTTTTGTGGGCAACGCATTCAGGTTAAGATCTACTTTCTTCGTATGGGTGGATCTGTGTCACTTTAGGCATACGCCCGCGGAATACGAAGTAAGATCACTGCGATTCAGAGCATATGCTTGGCCGTTCTACAGGCTGTTGAGGCAAGACATCGCAACAGATTAAAGACGTTACAACAAGCAGCAAGCAGTGGGCCTTTATGTAAGCGATCTGATGTTGATATTGTTATAATTGATATTAATTTACCAAATTTGTGAGTGGTAGAGACTTGCTGATTTGAGCATGAATGGGGCCGGCTCGACCGGGGAAGTACTAGCTTTCGTAGTAATTTAAAGTTAGTTTAAAATGTTCATTAATTTTTTTCGGCACATATGGTCGTGTGCGTTACCCCAGCCAGAAAATGTCGAAAATGGTCATTAAAATGTAATGGATAATTAGTTGTTCAGCTTCTGTAATTGTTGCGAACTTTTTTAAATTTGTTGCACTTGTAGTTTTTTAGTTATTTCACAAAAACATTTCCTGCTGGGGTAACGTTACCGCAGCCAGACATTTTCTTTTTTTATGGGAATATTGAAATAAATATTGGCTATATAATTAGTTGTCTAGACGAGGTAAATGTTGCAACTTATTTTGTAGTTGTTCTATCTTCGGCTGCGAAGTTATTCGAGTTCCTGCTGGAGTAACGTTTGTGGTTTTGCTGGATCTTTGAAACGGTTAAGCAGATTCTTATCATCTTTTGTATATGACTTCTTAAGAATTAGTTTAATTAGTTGTGCAATAAAAAAAAACAAAAATAATGCACCTTTCAAAGTTTATCAAATTAAATATAAAAGCACTTCAATAGATACTAACATTTGAAATAAGAGCGCTAAAGACTTAACGTAAACGTTATTTTCTAGCTAGTAACTGCCTTCAAATGTATGTGAAGTTTCATTAGTATCCTGTAAGTAATTAACAAATAATGATGAAATTCAGTTCTCCACGTTCACGCTCACAATGCGCGCGGAGTTATTTGGCCACCGATCAATCTGTATGTGGATATATAAACTGAATGATATATCAATAATTAGTTGCTTAGTTCAGTTTTATACCTGTAAAATATCAGCGTAGTACATGCAATAATTAAAGAGATACTAGAATAAAAGTCATTAGACGGTGCAAGCTCTTGGTAACTCGACCATGTTCAAATGGTCACAAAAGAGCGACCGCGTCGTACATTATGCTATCTTCTAAAATGTTTAGTATAATACACCTTACAAGTTCGGTACAGACGCGTACACTGTTAGATACATAACAATATTAACGTTATTATTATTATCTTTCAGATACTTATTCAAATTCAAAATCCTTTATTCATTTGGGTCACAATGTGACGCTTATGAACGTCAAAATAATAAATTTATAAAATCATTACTTGTAGACTCTACATTTAAATTTACTACCACGTTCGCAAAGCAATAGGTAGAACCATGAGAAAAAACGGGCATTAAAACTCACGGTCACTCTTTTTCATCGCCAGGTTTTGCATAATACACAATTAACATTTTGTAAGGTGCTGCAACTGTTACACCATCTATATCACTTGTATATATATTTACTGTATATAATAATACTCAAGCATAATACTTTTGGTTAGCCTCCTCAGAATAGACATGGTGAAACAGGCGCATCCACTTACATTATATATACCTAATAATGTAGGCAATCCGCGAGGGTGATAAGAACCATGATGGAAATGATGCAGTTAAATATTAAAATCTAATACCAGCCCTTAAGACCGTCATCGACCAGTCATCGCAAGTAGCACCCGTTTACGAGTATGACGCATGTGCCAGCCATCATCCCTCTCGCCATATTAGAGGGACAGGGATGACTCGACACACGACGCCACCACAAGAAATGACATTTTAGTGAGCATGACGACAACGGTATATGAACCAGCAGTAAGAAACAATCTACTGGTATACTGACCATGACCGCCAATTACCCCCATTTTCGAGATCTGAATTAGTGGAACGCGTGAAGGAATGCAAATGTAGAATAACATGTTACTAATTAAGAAGAGAGTATTTTACACAGTCATAAAAAGAACAATATTGGTGAATTTAAAAAAAGCAACTAGACCCATGATGTCTTGTCATCTAAAAATTCTTAAATAGTGTAATAACCCCTTTTTAAAAGAAAATTCCTAGTAGTGGTTTTAAATTTGTGCAGAGGTAAATTCATTATTTCCAGAGGTAATATGTTGAAGAATTGTATACCGAGTCCTGCAAATGAGTTATGAACTTTATGTATACGGTAGTTAGTGCCCACTAGTGTATGCTTATTCCTTGTGTTAACTTTGTGCAAGTCACTATTTTTACGGTAAAGAGTTAAGTTTTTCTTAACGTACATTAAATTAGCAAATATATACTGTGATGCAACTGTAAATATTTCTACTTCTTTAAATTTATCTCGTAAAGAATCTCTAGCACCTAGCTTATATATTGCACATATGGCCCTCTTTTGAATAAGAAAAATTGTCTGAATATCGGCCGCCGTACCCCATAATAGTATCCCGTAAGACATTACACTGTGAAAGTAACTAAAGTAAACTAGTCTAGCAGTATCTACGTCTGTGAATTGGCGAACTTTCCTTACTGCAAATGCTGCAGAACTATGTTTAACTGCCAGACAGGATATTTGGGCGCCCCACTGAAGCTTACAATCTAAAGTTAAACCTAAAAATACAGTTGAATCAACTAGGTTAATTGTTTCGTTATTTAAAATTATATTAGTAAGAACATATTTGACATTCGGCAAAGTGAATTTCACACATTTTGTTTTGCCAGAGTTGAGTAGCAAATTATTTGTCGTGAACCAATGTAGTACTTGCGCAAGAGAATTATTTACGCTGTCAATGTTACTTGTATTACGATCAACTTTAAAAATAAGTGTAATATCGTCAGCAAAAAGAACAATATCACATAGATTTCTAACAAAGAATGGCAAGTCATTAATATATATATTAAAAAAAGAAACCGACCAAGAATAGAGCCCTGTGGAACGCCCATTCCCACTGGCAAACCTTGAGACCTACTTCCACTAACATCTACATACTGAACTCTATCTCTAAGGTAACTGGCAACAGGATTAAATGCGCTATCTCGAATACCATAATGGTTGAGTTTACGTAAAAGTGTATCATGTTCAACACAATCAAAAGCCTTTGACAAGTCGCAAAAAACACCAATGGCATCCTTTGAATTTTCCCAAGCGTTAAAGTTTGCGAAAAAGCGATATGTTTTAATAGAGTTACACCGGCATCAACGGTGGAGCGACCCTTAGTGAAGCCATACTGCTCACTGTGCAATAAATTATTTGTGAGAAAGTGGCTCTCTAACTGATGCAAAATAACCTTTTCAAAAATTTTACTGATTGCAGGCAAGATAGAAATTGGCCGAAAGTTACTAGGGTCGCTCTTGGATCCTTTTTCGAAAAGTGGTATCACCTTGCTGTGTTTCATTAAATCAGGAAATACCCCTTTATCCACGCATCTATTAAATATTGCAGCTAAATATGGAGCTATGCTAAAAATGATTTGGTGAACAAGACTAACTGAAATACCCCATAAGTCAATAGGATTCTTAATATTGATGGTCTTGAATGTCTTGAGGATGACATTGGTGTCAATGTATTTAAAATTAAACAGCACATCACACTCATTCACATTGCCCTTAACTAATATCTCTGCTTTGCTTGGGCATGAGTCTAAACACTTGGTTGTTTACACTGGTATGTTTATGAAGAAGTTGTTAAAAGTCTGAGCAACATCAATTTTCTTTGTAACTATTTCTCCATCACATTTTAGTTCATAGCTATTATCTACTAACTTAGCTCGACCAGTCTCACTGTTAATAATGTTCCAAGTTGTTTTTGTTTTTTTCTTGGATTCTTTAATTTTATTACTTATAAATATAGACTTAGCTGAAGCACATGCTCTCTTAAAAACTTTTCAGTAATTTCTTACATATTCAATAAATGAAGGATTAAAATAGAATTGCTTCATACCATACAGATCATACAACCTAGATCTACTTTTGTATATTCCTACTATTTCCCAATCACAAAATTTAACTTTGGAGCTCTTGGCAAATGTCTTCTGCTTAAAAATTTCATTGTACTCATTTTTAATAACATCAAATAACCACTTATATAATTCATCTGGATCATCGTGAGTTAAGTCAATGCTGGCGATTTTAGCAGCAACATCATCACTAAAGCGATTAAGGCGAGCAGAGGTCATAGGCCTACATGTGATTTTTTGTACTGTAAGGGTTGTATTAGTTGGAATTAGAACCTTTTGTCCACAGTGATCCGATGTCAAGTCACTCAAAACAGTTTTACTTAAGTACAAACAATTGCAAAAAATATTATCTAAGCATGTAGAAGAATGTGAGGTAGTTCTAGTTGGTTCAGAAAATAAAACATTCAAATTAAATGACGTAAATAAACTAACTAACCTAGTACAAGTTGGTGATTGTTCTAACAAGTTAACATTAAAATCACCACATACGATTATTGACTTCCTGCTGGAACTTAAGTGTTTTAAGACGTCCTCCATGATGCTTTCAAATTGGCTAAAGTCACTTTGCGGTGGTCGGTATACCCAGACTATGACGTATTGCTCAAGTTCAACACAAGATATCTCAGCGGTGCGCTCGATAGAAAGTTCGGCTATGTCCTTTAGTACAAAATAATTTAGCGGGTCTTAATCGCGTTAACTTAACTTATTTAAGGTTGACCGAGCTTGACGAGCTTGGTCGTGGAATGACTAGTCTCTCCGCGACCAAGCTCGGTGCAAGACGAGCGAAACGTCGGAAACAAATAGGTATTTATACCTTAAATAAGTTAAGTTAACGCGATTAAGACCCGCTAAATTATTTTGTATGATGTATACAAATCGCGAAAGTTTAAAATCGATTATGTCCTTTCGTTCTTTACATTTAATACTATTACAAACATACATATGAGAGAGCAACCACGAATAGCGTTCTTTCTTACGAATGCACTAATCACTGTATAAAATTCATTATTAAATATTAATTGGTCACCTCTTAACCAATGTTCCGTAATGCATAATACATGCAACTTATGTTTCTTTAAAAATAAAAAAAAATAAAAATATTCGATAGGTATCTATTACTTACCAGTAAAAAGTGTACTGGTAAGTGACGTCACAGGAGTTTCCAGCGAAGTTTGTCGTCTTCATTTTTTGTTTACGTGACTAAAGAAAATATACGTGTCCAATATTTTTTGGAAATCTATTTGACGAAGTAGTTAGATTTTTTTTTGTCAAATACCCTATTGCACACACTTACCAAAGCATCGTCAACAGCACGTCCTTAACTGGTACGCGGGAAGGGTGGGGGCGAAGGGGCTTTCATTGTTTGCATGGCCGTGGCGCATTAAACTTGACCGTTGCGCATTAAACTTGACCGTTAGTCAGATTCATCTGGTAGAGTGCGTGTGCGCTTCCACCTTCTATTTTTGCCAATATTTATCGAGTCCTTGAGAGTTTTTCAATATGTGAGTACCTAATTAATATAAAATGCTTCTATTGAGGACCATGGTTATTGTGTTTGCTTGATGAATTTACGAACAAGGTAAGCTTGCATAATGTACGAGTACATAATGTACGGTATAGGTATGAAGGAAAAGGCGGAAAATTCTGAATAAATTTTATTTTTCAATATACTCCCCTAACATCTCAATACATTTATTTGTTCGTGAAAGTAACTTTTCAATTCCCTCTGAAAAATATTTTTCTTCATGGCCCGAAAAATGTTCGTTTATTGCTCCCTTCAACTCTTCATCGTCTGAAAAATGCTTTCCACGAAGGTCTGTTTTAAGATTCGGGAATAGATAATAATCACTAGGGGCCAGGTCCGGACTGTAGGGTGGATGATTGATTTCTTTAAATCCGTACTCCCGCACAGCAGCCTGGGCCAGGCGCGCCTTGTGAACCGGCGCGTTGTCGTGAAGCAGCAACACACCTGCGGTTAATTTTCCACGTATTTTTTCTTTAACTGCCTCCTTTAAATTTCGCAGGGTGGTTGCGTATGATTCAGCAGTAATACTTTGACCTTTTTTTGTGTACTCGATTAGCAAGATTCCCTTAGAATCCCAAAACACCGTGGCCATGAGCTTTCCTGCGGACGGAGTGACTTTGAACTTCTTCGGCGGGTGTGATCCTTTTTTGTGCCACTGCATGGACTCTTGCTTGCTCTCAGGGTCATAGTGATGAACCCACGTTTCATCACCAGTAACAATCCGATCGAAAATACTTTGCGGATTTTCACCACAGAGGTCCAAAAACTCCTTACAACAGTCAACTCGCACTTGTTTCTGTAGCGCGGTGAGCATTCGCGGCACCCATCTTGCACTGACCTTTGACAAATTCAGGCGCTCATGAAGAATTATGTGAATGGTACCCACGGATAGCTTAGTCATTTCTGCTAATGTTTTTACTCTTACACGGGCATCTTCATGTACAAGTTTTTCGACTAATTTGACGTTTTCTTCAGTAGCGGCACAAATTTGCCCACCAGCGCGGGGTTCGTCTTCAATGCTCTCTCTACCCCGTTTGAATTCACTTGACCACTTCTGAATTGTATATAATGAAGGCGCAGAATCTTGGTAAACAGCCACCATTTCTTCATGGATAATTTTTTGAGTTCTTCCCTGTTTTGTGAGGAATTTTATCACTGCACGATGCTCGATTTTTTTCATCATTGTCGAATCAGTCATCATAGTTGTCTTTACGCAATGATATCTTGAATACTAATGGTGGCAATTAAATGAAATTTTGTATTTATACCCTCAAAGAGTGTCATTAACTAATGAGATAATTAAATTACCCTTATCGTTAGTATATCACCTCGATACCGAGAATACATTGAACTCCCCTCGTATCTACAGGTATAGTTGCAATCTAGTACCTACAATTTGTTAGGTACCTAACATTGTACATAAATAGGTATCTTCATTTTTAGTATAAACGTAGATATTTAAAAATAAATACTTAAACTACCAAATTGTATTTACTAACTTATTACTTAAAAACTAACATTTTACTTCAATTTGTATAGCTACCCAGTTTATTACCAGGTATTAATGTCCACAAATTCCTTAGAATGAGTAACTCGGGCTTTAAGAAATTCACAATTATTTTGTAGTAACACACGCTGTCGGCGCACGAGCACCGAGCAACGGCGGCGAAGGAGGACAGCGGCGCAGGGAGGCAGCCCTCTTCGTACGACGTATCACTCCGCGCAGCACACCCACCCGCGACACTCGCTACCACACAATTTGTACCTTATAATCTATAAGTTCATTACAAGTTATTTTTATACAGTCCACTCTTTCATTTGGTCTCAACAATAGGACCCTACTATACATTGGTCCTTAAGTTAATTTATTTAACCGATTCGGAATAACAATCGGCGAGCTACCTACAAGTCGACGTTGGTGGACTTTGAACCTGGCACGGACGTTGGATCGCCCGCTACGCCGCGCTGCTGCTACACTGTGGAGCTGAGAACATCTGACTTGGTGGGACGGATCTGGATAACTGAGTGAGTTCGTTCCAATCAGATTTCCTTTTTTCACCTCCTAGGAGTCCAACTTACGATTTATGCATCGTCATCTTCTATCTTTTCTATACTCCCTTTCGCCTCAATTTGGGTTAAACATTTCATACGCTCAGTCTTGCTTGCTATACATATTTTTGCGCTTATTTAAATTTATGTAATCTTAAGCGCTGAGCTTAAATAAAATTTCTTCTTTATGCTAGGTACTAGGTACCTACCTACATAATTAATAATTGTAATTTTTACTTCAATTTTTTTTCTCAAGCTTTAGCATTCATTATTTAACTTTCAATTATTGCTAAACAGCTGTGCACAAAAGGATTTGTTCGATATAACGGTAACGTTCGCACACAAACGCACGTTATTGTGTAGGCGATCGAGCCGCTTCAAGGTCAACGCCCGCATTCCTTTGCATAGAAACCTGTTCTCATTCATTACATCATTAGCATTTATTCTTATACGCTTTAATCAGCTGTTCATTTTATTTTATTCACAATGAGTGAGACATTAGAAACACTTAAAAAGCGTCGCGGTGCACTAAAAGCCAAGTTAACCATTTTTAAGAACTATATCTATCCTCTAAGTAGTGCTACTTGCGTGTCTGATTTGCAGCGCCTTGAGCTGGAAGGACGTTATGAACGACTTGAAATCTTATATCGTGACTTTGACGCGTTACAGACGGACATTGAGGTGCTGTTGGACACGCCCGAGGACGAATTTAAAAACCGGTGTGACTTCGAAGAACAGTACCACGCCGCTGCAGCCCTGGCTCGGAGCTTACTTGCTGCCAGCCCTAGCTCTGAAGGGTCAGGTAAGGCACACAAAAATGTTCGTCTACCAAAAATTGACTTGCCACATTTTGATGGCAGCGTTCAGTGTTGGCTCGAGTTCAAAGACACCTACGTTTCACTAATTCATAATAATAGCTGTAATGACGACATTATGAAATTTCATTATTTGCGATCTTGTTTACGTGGCAGTGCAGCCTTGGTCATTAAAAATTTAGATTTTACCAGCGAAAATTATAGTAATGCTTGGGATTTGCTATGTCAGCGATTTGATAATAATCATTTACTTATACGTAGCCATGTACAAGCGTTATTCAGTGTTCAGCCGTGTTCAAAAGAGTCCAGTAAATCCTTACGTTATTTGATAGACGTTACTAATAAGAATATACGAGCATTAAAAACGTTAAAACAACCGACTGAACATTGGGACACGCTCATTATATTTATGATGTCTCAAAAACTAGATAACAGCACAAGCCGTTACTGGGAAGAGCATCGTAATACATTATTAAATCAACCTACTTTAGACCAATTTATTAAATTAATTGAGAATCAAATTAATTTATTAGAAAAGTTAGAAGGAAACAGTAAGATCAACCATAAATCTAAATCAACTGAGAACAATAGTAATGTAAACAAATCTAAAAGTTTTGTTGCATCTAATGATAATATAAATAAATCTACAAATAAATGTCCATTATGTGCTGAAAATCATTTGCTTTACACCTGTGAAACATTCAGGAGCTTACCAGTAGAAGCACGCATTGAAAAGGCAAAACAGTTTAAAGTTTGTCTGAATTGTCTGCGTTCAGGCCATACAAATAAAATGTGCAAGTTGTCACACTGCAAATATTGCAAAATACGGCATAACACCCTCTTGCACCTAGAACCTGAACGTAGCTCTTCTAATCCAATGCCAGACAAGGATAATGTGGCCTTTTCAACCAATTTTGAGCACGATGATTCATCTTCTATTGTTTTACTTTCCACAGCACTGGCGAGGGTGCGTGGTGCCGATGGCACTAAGCACTCCGCCCGACTGTTGCTGGACAACGGGAGTACCGCAAATTTTATTAAACAAGCTTTATGTAGCAAACTGGGTTTGTCTTTACACGGCACTGGCTCAAAAGTCACAGGTATTAACAATCAGACCTCTTATAGTACACAGTCTTGCAAGCTCACACTCGAGTCTTATTGCGGTGATTATTCGGTCGACTTAAATTGTCTTATTTTGCCTGAGATAACTAAAGTGCTGCCATCGCGTTTCATTAACATCAATAGTGTCCCTCTTCCCTCAGGAGTACGTCTAGCTGATCCTTCATTTCACATACCGTCAGCAATAGACATCCTGGTCGGGGCTGAAATATTTTGGAACGTCTTAGGGCGCAACTCTATTAATTTAGGCAAAAACCAACCTAAGCTTCACGAAACGAAGTTAGGTTGGATCATATCTGGATATATAGCATATCCAAACAGCTATTGTCCTACGTCACAACCCTCGTCTCATTTTTGTAACTTCGTAAAAGACGACGTCAATATTAATCGTTTTTGGGAACTAGACTCAGTACCAGTTAAACATTTATTAACTGCAGAGGAAAACTCATGCGAACATAATTTTTTAACTAATACATATCGTAATAGTGAAGGGCGCTTTGTAGTAACTATTCCTATTAAAAAAGACCCAAACCTGTTAGGTGATTCTTTGCAAATGGCTACTAAGCGCTTCTTGTCTCTCGAGCGACGTTTTCAACGCGATTCCGCATTTAAAGAACAGTACCTACAGTTCATGCATGAATACGAAAGGTTAGGACACATGACGCTCCACACTACAGTTCGTAAATTTGTCGCGACTCGTAGTACCGAAAAAAGTTATTTTTTACCTCACCACGGAGTCATACGCGAGTCCAGCACAACAACAAAATTGCGTACAGTCTTTGATGCCTCTGCAGCCACTACCTCTGGGCTTTCACTAAACGATATTCAAATGGTTGGCCCAGTAGTTCAGGACGATCTGTTTTCCATATTGTTGCGCTTCCGTCAGCATAGATACGCTGTATCGGGCGACATCGAGAAGATGTACAGGGCCGTGGACGTAAATCCATCGCAAAGATCACTTCAGCGCATAGTGTTTCGGTCTGACCCAAAAGAGCCGCTGAAAGTATATACTTTAAATACGGTGACGTATGGCACTGCTTCAGCACCATATCTAGCGACTAAATGTCTCAGTAGTCTAGCCTTATCAGCTGATAATGATCACGTTAAGCATGCCATTCAGCACGATTTTTACGTCGACGATTTTTTGAATTCGAGTGACACAATTTTTGGCGCAGTTGAGTTATGTAAAGGCGTAATAAGCACTCTTTCGGCAGCAAAATTTAATTTACGCAAACTCAAATCAAATGAACCCAGTATTTTACAACAAATTAATAACAGTGATAAAACTCCTTTAGATAATGTCTTAGATTTTAATACTAATAATGTAAATGCACCCTCTAAAACCTTAGGTTTGCACTGGTTGTGTGATACAGACTCGCTTACGTTTTCGATTAATATCGACTTAAATACAAAAAGCATTACTAAACGTCACATACTGTCTGTTATCAGCCAGATTTTCGACCCACTGGGTCTAGTAGGCCCGTGCGTGGTCGAAGCTAAGATCATTATGCAACGGCTGTGGATAGAAAAATACGATTGGGACGACGTAGTATCCACCGATATACTTGATCTTTGGTCTTCTTATTCATGTAGTTTGTCATGTCTTAATAAACTAAAAATACCTAGATTTGTATCGTGCAGTGACTCTATAAGAAACGAAATTCATGTCTTTGCCGACGCTTCAGAGAAAGCTTATGGAGCGTGTCTTTATATTCGTTCTGTGCATAATTCGGGGTCCATTAACGTACAATTATTAACTTCCAAAAATCGTGTAGCTCCTATTAATTCTACTACAACAATACCAAGACTCGAACTGTGTGGTGCGTTGGTAGCCGCAAAACTGTGTACTAAGGTTCGTGATTCTATTACGTTACAAATCGACAAGATTTATCTGTGGTCCGATTCCACTATTGTGCTAGCCTGGTTGTGTACGTCGCCCAACCAACTTAAACCATTTGTGCGTAATAGAGTCAACGAAATTCAAGAGGGTACTGTTGGTTGTACCTGGGGCTATGTTCCGTCGAAGGACAACCCGGCGGATCTTGTTTCCCGAGGGCTGAGGGCTGATGCTATCAGCAACAGTTCCTTGTGGTGGTCTGGTCCATCATTTTTATTAAAATCAGAAAATGATTGGCCTCTAAAGCCCAATAGTTATGCCAAACAAGATCTACCAGACGTAGTTAGTCATGTAGTTAGTAGCGCTGATAATCAGCTTATCACTAATCAAATGCCAGCTAGTTCCATAATTAGTAACTTAGTACTTAAATATTCTAGTTTTAACCATTAACAAAGAATAGTTGCTTATGTTCTTAGAGCCATATATAATTTTAAATATTCAAAGCATAAACGCTCAAGCTTTCTTTCGACGCAAGAACTACAAACATCCTTCATTTGTCTCATACATAATGCTCAACGTCAAATATTTCCCGAAGAGTATAATATTTTATACTCAGGAAAGTCCCTACCGCGTAACAATCGTCTAATTTCTTTATCTCCATTTATAGACTCTAATGACATTCTACGCGTTGGTGGTAGGCTTGACAATTCCCCCTATGATTTTAATATCAAACATCCAATTTTAATATGTTGTAAGCATCCTTTAACTAAATTAATATTTCAATACGAACACTTAAAACTCTTTCATGCTGGACCTCAACTTTTGTTAACTAATATACGTCAGCGATACTGGCCGTTAGGAGGTAGAAATTTATCTAAAGCTATTGTTAGAAGTTGTATAAGATGCTTTAGATTTAGGGCACAAAATGTGCAACCTGTTATGGGTCAATTACCTCCGTGTCGCACTGACCTTCAATATCCCTTTCTTAATTGCAGTGTGGACTATGCTGGGCCAATTTTGATCGCTGACCGTAAAGGGCGAGGCTGTAGACTAATTAAAGCATATTTATGCATTTTTGTGTGCCTTGCAGTAAAGGCTGTTCACCTGGAGCTTGTCACAGCATTGACAAAGGAAGCGTACATGGCTGCTCTTAGACGGTTT
This sequence comes from Euclidia mi, assembly GCA_944739405.2. Taxonomy (NCBI): domain Eukaryota; kingdom Metazoa; phylum Arthropoda; class Insecta; order Lepidoptera; family Erebidae; genus Euclidia; species Euclidia mi. Next base: position 90,454,601 of record OX123183.2, on the reverse strand, counting down.
GTATCGCGTCGAGGCAAACCCCGCAGCATCTGGTCCGATAACGGGACAAACTTTGTTGGAGCTTGTAACGAGTTGCATAGCTTCCTTTCTGATCCGGACGTTGCTTCAGACATGGCACAAGAGGGTATAGAATTTCATTTTGCTCCACCATATTCTCCCCACTTCAATGGCATCGCCGAAGCAGCCGTCAAGTCTACCAAGGGCCACCTCAAAAAAGTCTTAGGCTGTACTCACCTTACGTATGAGGAAATGGCGACTTGTTTGGTCCAAATTGAGGCCATTCTTAACTCTCGTCCTCTTACCGTTGCTTCCTCTGATCCACTAGATTATTCCGCTCTGACACCTGCCCATTTTCTGATTGGACGACCACTCACATCTATTCCGCACCCACAGGTCACACCAAGCGTCAACATCACGCATTTGGAGCGCTACCAACGAGTAGAACACATCAAACAGCACTTCTGGCAACGTTTTGCTAATGAGTATGTTTCTACTCTGCAGCAAAGGTAGAAGTGGAGCGCTGCGACAGGAACTCTGGCCCCCGGCATGTTGGTGCTGATTCGAGATAAGACGCAGCCACCGCTTATGTGGTTACTTGGCCGGGTTATTAAGGTTTTCCCTGGCAGCGACGGGGTCACACGAGTGGCCGAAGTTCAAACAAGGACGGGCAACATCCTAAGAGGCTTCAACTCTATCTGCCCCTTACCTCTTCATTGAAGTATTGCAGAATACTTCAACCCGGGCAGTATGTCGGCGCACGAGCACCGAGCAACGGCGGCGAAGGAGGACAGCGGCGCGGGGAGGCAGCCCTCTTCGTACGACGTATCACTCCGCGCAGCACACCCGCCCGCGACACTCGCTACCATACTAGTTATACTTTATCTAGTTCAATATACAAGTTATTTTTATACAGTCCACTCTTTCATTTGGTCTCAACAATAGGACCCTACTATACACACGCTTTACTAAGCCAGTGTCACAACAAGATAATTATGAATTTGTAGTATTCCATCAAGTTATAGGGTTCCATAGTCAACAACTTTGTCTGTCTGTCCGTTCGTCCGCGGTTTAGCTCAGAGGCGGTTAGCACTAGGAAGTTGAAATTTGATATAGGTATACTTACGGATCACGTCGACAAAGTGGTAATATAAAATCTTGAAAAAAAAAACACGGATTACGTTTCAAATAAGTAACAAAATTAAAAAAATACTTATTTTCTGTTTTTGTTTAAAATTTATAACTAAAAAGTTGACATTAATATTTTTAATTTTAAAGAATAAGTGTACCTGCCTAAACTGAAAGCATTTATTAAAAAAAAATATGGATACTGCCATACAAGCAGAATTGCTATCTGTAATTGGTATCTATGATTGTTTAATTAATATTTAAAAAGTTCATTGAAGTTATTATTTTACCTGTAACAAATAAAAATTCTTTAAGAAACATGCAGTTTTTTTTAAACACATGTGTACACTACTGTACTTAACTTGCTAACACTATCCTACATATTATAAAAGTTAGCATAATCTACGACGCAGTCGCTTATTTGTGACCATCTAAACATGGTCGAGTTACCAAGGGCTTGCACCGCCTAATGACTTTTATTCTATTATCTCTTTATTTATTGCATGTACTACGCTGAAATTTATATATACAGGTATAAAACTGAACTAAGCAACTAATTATTGATATATCATTCAGTTTATACATATATCCACATACAGATTGATCGGTGGCCAAATAACTCCGCGCGCATTGTGAGCGTGAACGTGGAGAACTGAATTTCATCATTATTTGTAAATTACTTACAGGATACTAATGAAACTTCACATACATTTGAAGGCAGTTACTAGCTAGAAAATAACGTTTACGTTAAGTCTTTAGAGCTCTTATTTCAAATGTTAGGATCTATTGAAGTGCTTTTATATTTAATTTGATAAACTTTGAAAGGTGTATTATTTTTGTTTTTTTATTGCACAACTAATTAAACTAATTCTTAAGAAGTCATGTACAAAAGATGAAAAGAATCCGCTTAACCGTTTCAAAGATCCAGCAAAACCACAAACGTTACTCCAGCAGGAACTCGTATAACTTCGCAGCCGAAGATAGAACAACTACAAAATAAGTTGCAACATTTACCTCGTCTAGACAACTAATTATAGATATAGCCAATATTTATTTCAATATTCTCATAAAAAAAGAAAATGTCTGGCTGCGGTAACGTGACCCCAGCAGGAAATGTTTTTGTGAAATAACTAAAAAACTACAAGTGCAACAAATTTAAAAAAGTTCGCAACAATTACAGAAGCTGAACAACTAATTATCTATAACATTTAAATGACTATTTTCGACATTTTCTGGCTGGGGTAACGCACACCATATGGTCTTTGTTTCTGTTGCAATTGTCAGTATACATTCATGATCATAGCACTTTCAACAGTGGCCAAATATAGGACAGGTACACAAAACAAAGGTACGTGTATATCCCAAAAGACAATTTAAAATTAATCGAAGAGAACCAGCTTCAGTCGTCAGTGATGAAGATCACTCAACCTTATCTTCAAGTTTAAGCGGCGTTATTGTGGCTGTTCAAAAACCGTATATAAATAGGGAGCACTCTTCACGCACACTCTTTTCAGGAGGGTCCGCCTGTTGCGCGCCCGCTGGTCACGTACACAAGTAGAACACTGCATGAAACAAAAAGCAGTTAGGCAAGATCGCGATATGCATGCCACCATACACAATATTATTTAAGACCTAAAACATGATCAACAGTTAAGAATATTTTAAATTTCATTCGTAGCTAATATTTTATTACATGTTGCGATGGCGTACAAAGTGCAAATAATTGAATAGTCATTATATTTTTTTATACATCGTGAAATGTTTTTAATTAAGTCAAACTTAAGTAAGAAAGGATGCAAGTGGTATTATTACTGTTTAACAAATAATATATTCACTGAATACATCAATAAGTATTCAATGGCTTTAACTAAGGGTATATATTTTCATAAATTATTGTAATTAACTTTAACAACATATACACTAACTGTTAATGGGTTTAACAGTAAGTGTACATGTAAAACTGGATAAATTCCAAGATTAAGAAATTGAGGTTGATTTAAACGTCTCTTCCATTAATATTAACGATTTCTGTACGATATAAATTTACATAATTTGATATCAATTAAGTACTCCACGCTGAGAACACGTATAAGTCATATAAACTAGCTCTTCATATTTCAACTACGGAATCTTTTAGGCTACGAATAGAAATTTCTCGAAATTATTATACTGCATGTAAAAGCAGCGATAGCCCAGTGGTGTACTTAACGGACTGCCGAGACGATGGTCTCGGGTTCGATAACCGAGTACCCCGGGCACACACCTCTGACTTTTCGATGTTATGTGTGCATTAAAATGTTAATTATCGCTCCCTTAATTATGTGCCCGGTAGATGGCAATACGAAAAATGGCGAGGGACCGAAACATAACTGGCCAAGTGTGGGGGTGTAGTACTCCTCTGCGTACCCCTTCGGGGATGAAGAAGACGAGAAGTTATAAAAAAAAACAGAATGTAATGTTAAGATAACTGTAACCAATATCGATCACTATAAGATGCTTGAAGAATTTGTAAAAGTATTAGTTGCTTTAGTTGTGCAAAGAGCCCGTCTTCACGCTCTGAGTACATGAGGGCGCAAGTGCATTTTCTTTATCGAGTCTACTCCCAGGTGCATTTCTGCGAATGTAACACCTGCGTCAGAAATTCCAAAGAAAGTTAAACGGTCGTGGAATCCATTGAGAATTTTCTCAGTAGCGTTTCGAAGTAGGTGTATAAATATCGAATGTACAAAGCAGTATGTACTGAAAAAAGATTTCTTGTCACCTTTGAGAAGTTCATATGGTGATCGTCTCTCGATCTTTGTTTATGATTATTTTATAAACATCAAGGCTGGCAACAGGTTACGTCTCACCACGTTGATGTCCATGTTGGTATGCATGAGAGAAGAGATTATTTATTTTTCACTGCAAATATGTCGTTGTAGTTGAGCGTCACTAAGTCGCTCAGCGCTGCTGACAACAACCAAAATTGTGGTTTCGAGTCTGGGTGTACTTGCGTCCTTTGATTAAATTTTTATTTTTTTATTTATTTCATTTATAAGAAGACCAACGGCCTTATTAAATTAAATAACAATGGTTATAATAATAGGTATATGTGACATGTGGCCAATTAAAGGTCCTCACGGTTAGATACAATTCGCTATACATAAACCATGTGCATTGAAAGTTACAATAAAATACAATACAACAAAAAACAAAACAACAAAAGAAAAATACAATTAACTAACTAAAATCTACGTAGTTCATAAAAAAAATTCTGCTTAGCATCTGTCTCATCGTCGCCGGACTCGCGTCAAAGACGTCGAAATCATGCAATTTACTCGCTGCGTTAAGTGCCTTGCCTGCACGCCACATAAAACTATCCTGCCGGTAGTTTGTAGGTACGAGAGGTAGGTGTAGTGGAGTATGATGACGTGAGGATTTTACTGGTACATTCAAACCTACCATAGACAACAGTTCTGAGCTATTAATAGAATTAGACAGAATTTTTTGTAAGTATGTTATATCAGCAATATCCCTCCGCTTATACAAAGGTAGAAGATGGAATTTGGCGCATATGTTCAAGTAATTATCAGACTTATAATGATAAAACTTAATACGATAGCAAAGGTATTTTAAGAACTTTCTCTGTACGTTTTCTATTCTATCGATATACTTGTCATACCTAGGATTCCAGATCTGCGACCCATACTCCAGTATACTTCTAACATACGTGCAGTAGAGTATTTTGTATGTTTTCGCTTCTCGGAAACAGGAAGACGCTCGCATTATAAATCCTAATGCCTGTGATGCCTTCTTTACAATATTATCTATGTGTACATCGAACAATAACTTTGAATCATACATAATACCGAGATCTCGAATAGTATGACATTTTGTCAGAGTGTGTCCCTTCAGGGTATATTCAGAGGATACAATGCACTTCTTTCTGCTAAAGGTGACAACGGAGCACTTGGTTGGATTAAGATCTAATTTATTTCTAACGCAATAATCTTCAAGGCGTAATAGATCTGACTGGAGTGCCTGAACGTCTGTTTGAGAGGAAATAGAGGCGAATATTTTAAAATCGTCTGCAAAACAGAGTAGTTTAGAAGAATGGAAGCATTGGCCAATGTCGTTTACAAAGATTACAAACAATAAGGGACCCAACAATGAGCCCTGGGGAACACCGCTGGGCACCGTAACCCAACTAGATAGGTAGTTATTCACCGCTACAGCCTGAGATCTGTTGGTTATATAAGATATAAACCATCTTAGCAGATCACCCCGTATGCCTGCTGCTTGTAGCTTGTGGATTAGTGTCGAATGATCAATTCTATCAAAACATTTGCTGTAATCCGTGTAAATGACATCGACTTGCTTACCCTGGCTCATGCTGTCTGTGATGTAGTCATGAAATAAGATTAGGTTGGAGACAGTTGACCGTCCCCTCATGAAGCCATGCTGAAATTCATTAAAAGAATTTTTTAATGCGGCATATAATTGAGTGTGAATTATTTTCTCAAAAGTTTTAGCAACTAAGCACAACTTTGAGATGGGGCGATAATTTTCAACGTCAGTTTTAGAGCCCTTCTTATGTATATATAATGAACGCTGATTTCCATAGCGGAGGCATGACGCACTCGGATAGGGACTTCTTAAACAATAAACTGATGGGTAAAGAAATAATATCAGCACAATTAATTAGAAAGAGAGCAGGTATATTATCAGGTCCAGCTGACTTACTCTTATCCAATGACTTTAACAATTTAACTATCTCATGCAGTTCAATATTTACACTATGAATCTCTGATACAGTATCGCTATATTCAATTGAGTCAAAGTTTATTGTAGGCGTCGAACATTGTAAAAACGTCGAATAAAAATAGTCGGAAAAAACATTACAAATGTCTTCTCCCCCACTGGCTATTTTAGAACCATAATTAACGGTAGAAGGAATATTATTTGAGTTGGACCTCGATTTTATATACCTCCAGAAATGTTTGGGGTTATTTTTAATATTACTCTCAACAGACGTAATATACCTATCATAGCACTCACTCTCAAGCCTTTTTACTCTCTCTCTCTCAACAGGCGATAACTAACTCGGTCTGATAGATTTTTATATCTTTTGAATTTATTGAAATATTTGTATTTTTCCTTGAATGATAACAGTCTGTGGCGGTAATAACCGATTTATCATCAAACTCCCTATCCCAGTTAACTTCGGAAATATCTTGGTTAATCGCATCATAATTAGCCTAGAATATAAAAACACGATACGCGAAGCTGATTTTAAAGGGGGTAATTGACAAAATTTCAAATCTATTATGAGCACCTTATGGTGTGGATCTATAGAAACTAAAGGATCTCCACTTTCCCGGACGGTGACTACATCGTTCGACAGGACGAGATCCAATATCCTCCCATAGCAGTTAGTTATACCGTTAAATTGATTTAGATCATGAGTGCATAACAAGTCGACAAAAGATTGCTCGTCCGCGCTAACAATATTACCCGGGCAAAGGGATGACTCACCAGAATTTTGCATCCACAACAAACCACTCATGTTAAAATCTCCCGTGATCAAATATTTATCATTTGGCCTTCTCAATATAACTTCGTCCAATTTAAAAAGAAAATTATTTAATTGGTTCGAGAAAGACAGCCCCAGATTTTGTTTAGGTACATAAATAAACAGTGCATATATTCAAATCGTAACTCTGCGGTGAGCCAGTTTTACCCTTTTTTATAGACACCGTTAGCCATAGATCCTCGGCGGTACTTACAAAACTTGGCTGGGAAATGGCACAAATATCTTTACGAACTGCAATGAGTACACCACCTCCTCGCGTTTGTCCTGTCTTGGCGTAATCCCTATCGCGCCGCCACACTATGTAACGCTCATCAAAAAGCTCCGTATCATTCACACCAGGCAACAACCAAGTCTCCGTTAGGGTCACGATATGATATCGACGAGCTTAGTCTCAAATTACGATAGAAAGTTACCGTTTTAGATCGCAGACCGCGTACATTCTGGTAATACACTTTTAAGTCGTTCACATCCATTGGTAAAATATAAATCTTATTAATACAATACATGAAAGATTAAAATCATTAACGCAAAAATACTTATTAAAAATAGATATGACAAGTAATGTTGCAATTTTATAATGTGGGTAAATTGAACACATAACTAGAGAAATAGTTAAGCAAAAGTAGTACTTAGCGATTTGGCACCGATCTACGATTATAGGCGAGACAGACATAGGAGTATGCGGCAAGGCGAGCGAGATAAACATATAATCGGCACCTGTAACTAATAGGTAAACAACGCTGTGACCAAAGCATAAAGCAGGTGTCCGAGAACAAAAGAGACGAGTCGAACGACGTAATGAGTCAAAAGCGCTAAACATTTTATAAATACTTATGTTTAAAGTTATAACGACAACAGATGCTGGCGTAAAGTAACAATATTTTATTATACATGTAAAATTTAACTTATAATTATACAAAACTATATTGTTTATAATATTGACTATGCAATCTTGTTTAAATCAGCAATTTTATTAATGGTAAATGACCGAGCGGTTTCATTCTTTCGGACGTGGATTTTACAAAACTTAACCCAAACAAAGTTTTAATTATTTTCCTTAGCTAACTGCTTAGTTTTATTTAATGGTAGTAGTAGTAAATATTCATAATGTTCATAATGTATTTACGTATTTGTGAATTGAAATAATTATGTATTTATGTCCTTATGTATATAACTAATTCAGTAAACTTTACTACATTCTATGACTACACCACTGTCTTTGTTTCCCTGATCTTTTCTAGTCCATCCAAAGGTTGCCCGGAAGAAATTGCTTTTAGCGTAAGGGCGCCTATTGTACATTTGTAAAATTATTGTATCATGTAGCATGTTTATAGTATCTGATGTACAATAAAGAATCTCTATCTATCTATCTATAAGGTCCCTTGTGACACAATATCTATTCTCAGTACGGGAGTTGTTCTGAGCAAAATAAGGAAAATGTAAATATTGTTTCGTTTCTAATCTGTTTAATTTTCCCCGTGACTTGAAAAGTGTCAAAACTAATTGTCTGCTGCTGTAACAGGTGATACAGTAGTGGAAATGCAAGAAGCACTACTTAACATTTTTACGGTAATCATCTTTTCCTCCTCTCTCTTTTGATTTTGAAAAGGAAATAAGATCCGATGGGGAGAATTACTTCGGCCTTTGGCCCTCTTACCTATAGAGCGAAACGCAACTGCAGGAATACCGAATATTTTACACCGAACTTCTGCAAAAGATATCTGCTGACTGCTAAAAATGCCTCATTCATGTCGTATTGAGGCTGTTCCGTCCATAAGCGGAACTTCATTAACAGTCTAATCGTTCCCAGTGTCAACCTAAGTAAAGTACATTATATTATTCTGATAACATTTTTATGTTTCTTCCTGTTGACTTCTTTGAACTTGGGTTAATGTCATGTCGTATTTTAATTTTATCCAAAACGTTCTGTTTACGTCAATACTGTTATAAAAATCTTGGCTTTGTTATTTATTTGCCATGAAAAAACTATTAAGGATTTTTTTTGTATTTTTTTATATTTACACATAATCAGTCAATATAAAATTATTCCGTCACTTACTGACCGACAGACAACGCACAGCTAAAACGATTAGACGTAAAAACTGAAATTTGGCATGTATGGTCCTTGGGGATCGTACGGGTGTACTAAGTCAGACGGTGCCGAAAGAGGCGCGACTGGCGGTTCATAATGGTGTGCTGGTGCCCACGCTGATGTATGGCAGTGAGTGTTGGGTATGGCAGAAAAAGCAATGGAGGTGAGATGACTGCCTCCGTGGTCCAGTGGATAGCGTATGCGACTGCTGATCGGAGGTCCCGGGTTCAATTCCCGGGTCGGGCAAAAGTGATAGGTACTGGGTTTTTCCGAATTCTCAGTAGCAGCACGGAGTCTGGTGATGTGCCCGGTAACGGCAATAGGCTCACCCCCTATTACGTGGGACATAAATATTCATGGCGAAATGTGGGTGTAATACTTATTACGCCTCTCATACCCCTTCGGGGATACAGGCGTGAGTCTATATATATATTAAAAAACAATATGGAGGTAACTAAGGGCTGGTTTTTTGATCCGTAGTCAAACACAGTATCACCATTTGTTAGATTAACCATAGTCAAGCAGTCAACTAATTGTTAAAGCGCTATTACGTTTCTCAATGTTTATTTTAACTATAGTCAAACTTAACCGTTGGTTATAATATTGCCTGTGTAATGAAAGATCATTTCCATAAAACAGCTGTGGTTTTTTCATGGGTAATATTTTTCTATGTGACAACACTGGCCTTGTGAGTGAACGGAACCGAAACGAAATGTTTTTTTGACAGTCTAGATGTCAAATCTGTCAATAAAACACGGATATATATCAAACAATTTTTTGAGAATAATGTTATTATTTTCACTCGTGGTAATTATTAGTGTTAATAAATCATTCAGAGTTTTTGCCTTGAATGATAAGCATTATCTTAAAAATGTCAGGAAACAACCAACAATCAAACAAGTAAGTATTATCATGTTTATCACTGAAATCACAAGAGGTATCTCGTGTTTCATTTACTTATATGCTTAAATAATAATTAATTAATTGATACACAACGAATAGTTATGTAACGTTTTGTTTTTCAATTCAAGGGGCCGCAGCTCTAATTTCTGTAAAGAAGAAACGAATAAGTTAACGTTGCTTCTAAAGGATTACCCAGTAATAAGTAGTAAAAAAACGGACCACGCCAGTAACCATCAAAAAGAAGCTGCTTGGAGATTGCTCACCGAAAAATATAATTCCGATGCGGGAAGATATCGGAGCACAAAGCAGTTGCAGCAAAAGTTTAATAATATGAAAAAGACTGCAAGAAAGGTTCCTACCAAGTAATTTATTCCCCATGAGTTTACAGTTTGATAGTATAATGCAGAGTATACTTAATTATTATTTTAATTTAGGAAATGGCAGCAGAGAAGTATGGCAGGCAGTTAACTGCAGGGGGACCAGCCCCTCCGCAACCATCAGAAACCACCGAGTGGTTAAATTCTATTATGGAAGAGTCCATATCTGGTATTTCAACAATATATGACTATGATGCTTTGGATGTGGATAATGAATATACCAACATATTAATAATTCATGCACATAGCTATTTGGCTTATATTTTTCCAATGGTATTTTTATTTTACAGAAAATACACTACTAGAGGTGGTGCCAGACAATCTTGACAACACAGAAAATGACAATTTGGATTTACCCAGTAATAAATTTGATGAAGAGTGTAAGTACTGGGGTTCATCTATAATATTTATACTTTTATTATTTATTAATAATATTATCATTACTAATAACAGGTATGCCTAAAACAAGTTCTGTTGAGGTTGATACAAATATTGTGTTCACTGAGACCGAGGATCTCTTGAAAGAAAATGTATCCAACAATATTAGTAAGTATTATTATTTCATTGATGCATATTCTTTTGCTTAAAAAATGGTTTTATAAATTTAAATTTGTTCCAGGACCAGACTTTGACTCATCAACGCCAAAGGCTATGCTGCGAAAACTAGTGTCAAAAGAGTTGTGTAAGTTATAGTGTATATTTTTGTGAAAAAAATACATAAAGCAATTTGTTCTTAACTATTTTATGTTTTGTTTCAGCTTTCAATGAAAAGAAAAGAAAGACTGCTTTCACTCCGTTGGAGACCCGAAAACGTATCATCTTACATACTGAGAGAAAATTGATTGCTTGACTCAAAAGCAGCTGCGAGAGAGTAATTTGTGCCAGTATGCTAAAGAGGAACATGAACAAAATATGCAACATAAACAAGAACTACACGAACAGGAGTTACAGTTTAAGAAAAAAATGTATGAATTAATTTTAGAAGAATGTAAATATGAAACTGAAAAATCAAAATTAGATTTCAATAAAGCAAGTACTTTTTAAAAACAACAATGTTTTATTTTGTATTAATTGATAAAATAGTTAAGTGTAACACTATCATTATAATAATGTAGTTATTGAGCGCCTTCAGAGTTTAGTAAAGAGGAAAAGTATGTTGATATTAGGTCTCTTCTGTATTGCTGATCATTTTCTGTCACGGGGAAGACAATATTTTCTTGCTCAATCTCTGTTATTGCACTTTCACCACTGGGTAAATCTTCTCTATTCCTTATGCACAGATTATGCAGTATTGCAGTGCTGACAATAATGGCCTGCATATTATCTAATTTTACTCTTAATTGAGAGCCTATGCATGGAAATCTCCTCTTCCACACACCAAATTTTCTTTCTACTAAATTTCTAGTTCTTATTTGGCTCTCATTGTAGAGCCTTTCAGCAGCGTTTTGGGGATCTGCCATTGGTGTTAGCAAATATTTCTTTAATGCATAGCCCCGATCTCCCAAAAGACTGCACCTGTCTAGTTGTTGGGAGTCCATTAAATATTTAACTCTACTGTTATTGAAGACAGTGCTGTCGTGTACAGAGCCTGGCCATCTTGCAACTATATCCCTTATTTTTAGGTCAGCATCTGCTACTACCTGGGTGTTTATAGAAAATACGTCTTTTCTATTCCTATAAAGCTCAGCATATCATCCCCTGAAATGAAATCAAGTATTTAGTTCAAATAGTACATAAGCAGTTATATTCTTTAAATTCAGAAAGAAATGAGTATGTACCTACCAGGGCTTAAAATACGTATATGAGTACAGTCTATCGCTCCAATTACACTTGGAAAGAACAATGCCCATTTTTCTTAGAGACGCCGGCCCAGATGTGTGACAGTCAAAAATCGTAGTAGTTGTTATTGCATTCGATAAAAGAGCGTTAAACTAGAATTTTGAGATTGATTAGAGGTCCGTCACATTCATAGTTTTATAACAAGAAGTACTTTTATATGCTCACAAAACATTAGGTATGTACCCACTTTTATTAGGATAGTTAAAGTACATACATACATACATAGACTCACGCCTGTTTCCCGGAGGGGTAGGCAGAGACTACGGAACGCCATTTGCAACGATCCTGACATACCTCACTTGCTTCAATCACGCCCATTAAGTTTCTCATGCATGCTCTTCTGTTAAGGGTACTTCTGACTTGTCCGACCGAACACCGAACGAAACGCAACAGTTTAGGTACTGTTACTTTACTTCGATTTTCTGTGAGAGGGTAGTAATCAGCAAGGCTCTACTACCGTAGATCTATTGGTATCGATATCTGCTATCAAACTCATCTTTCTTTTCCTCTTTTTTCCTTTTAACCATTTCTTTCACTATTCTTTTTGACCTTACCAACTCCTTTCTTGTTTCATCTATGTCTTCACTCGTTGCTTTTCCCATTCTTTCATTTGCTCTGGCAGCCAACCAATCCGACCAAGCTTTCTTCTTCTCTGACACTGCTGATTGTACATCCTTGTCCCACCATGTATTCTTAACCTTTCGTATTTTCCTTCTCTTGATCACACCACATATTTCAGACGCTACACATACTACCTCTTCTTTATAGGCCTGCCATAATTCTTCCATATCATTTATGCCATCGAACCTCTCAAATCTTGCTATCAATCTTCGTTTATACTCATCTTTCACATCTTTCTCTTGTAGATTTTCTACTTTAGTTCTTTCCAAGACCCTATTTTCATTACGCTCTCGGTGTCGCCATCCTTTAAAGAGCCCACTTATCCGGCTCAACACCAAGAAGTGGTCTGTGTGGATGCCGATCCCTCGATATGCTCTTGTATCCAACACATTCTTTCTCAATCGTTCATGTCCTATCACAAAATCAATCATACTTCTTCTAACATTTTTTGCCTCTCGCGTATATATATGTATCCTTTTATGATCAAACATGGTGTTTGTCACACAAAGGCTCCACTCCAAACAAACCTCAAGCAGTACTTTTCCATTTTCGTTCACACTCTCATCACCAAATGCGCCTAACACCCTTTCAAATCCATCTCGCTTTACTCCCACCCATCCATTGAAATCCCCTAACAAGATCAATCTTTCATTATCCTTGCAGTTCCTCAAAATCTCTCTTAAAATCTCCCAAAACTCCTGCCTTTCGTCTTGCTCACGTTGTGACATACCCGTAACTATATTGACCGGGGCGTACACCCCCACAATAAAGAGACGAGTAAGTCCTACTTTCATTCTCATCCACAGTAGCCTAGCATTTACACATTCAAACTCTTTTACGCACTCATTCATTCGCGCAGACAGTATTACACCAACTCCCTTACAGGCTCTGGTGGTACTATCTACCCCAGACCAATACGCCGTATATGCGCCATGCTTGGTGGTGTCACACCGTTTTCTTTTTGTTTCATTCACACAAAGAACATCAATCTTTCTATCATCCATCATCTGACATACTTCATCCAATTCGTTCATTCCACCTCCAACATTCAATGTTGCAAACCTGCTTTCCGTAGGCCGCTTTTCGCCCTCGCGGGAAACGAGACGTGATGGGTTGCGAACCGCGTCGCCGCCGTGTGAGGAAATATTATTTATTTTTCCCATTGCGTTCCCACGAGACTTAGGGTTTTTAAAATGTCCATCCCCATAGAGCCCTTTACGGGGATAAGGTGGAATATCACATGTGCCCTGTGACCACCAACACAGGCACCCTCCGTTTGCGACCAGCTTACCCTCTGGCCACGAATCTCTCGGCACGGGTCGGTTTATACCTTAGATCGGGGTTTTGTGTCGGGTATGCTTCCTGAAAGTTGGTTTAATTTCGGAGTTTTCCTTCTCCTAGACAGGTTGCCAACCAAGGCTAACGAGGCCCGTCTCCCCGAACGTTTGGTTTAATTTCGGAGTTTTCCTTATCCTAGACAGGTTGCCAACCAAGGCTAACGAGGCCCATCTCCCCGATAGTTAAAGTATTTCGTAGTTTTGAGTAGAAATGAATGAGTTAATCATTTGGTAAGGGTAGAAATCCGAAAGAAAAAGCCAGAAGTCGTAAAAGATCAAAAAACATAAAAAGCATTCACAATGTTGCACGAGCAAAACAAATAGGTAACAAACAAAATAAACTGAATATGACATTATTGACATTTACTTAAGAGTCAAAAAAGTGTTGCCATTTTACAGTCTTTAAATGATATTGATTAATCGATATGGATTTCGGACATAGGTTATCTATATATTTGGTTCAAAATCGAACTTATTTGTAGTTAATCGCATATATACCTTATAAATACACACATTTTAAATGTTTAAGGACCAAGTAGAGATTTGCTATTAACTCAAATCATTTTGAGTAGAGAAAATGTAAAATCGATAAAGAAGAAGTGATAATCGATTTAATATAATGATTTCTTTACTGGCAATTTCTGATCTATTACGTGTTGGCTATTTAGACGTTAACACATCTTTTTAAACCTATTTATTGAATAAGTTTCTCGGCACACCTTTAGTAATGCCTATAAATTAAGTTATAAATAAAAAGGATTATTCAACAACTAATTGAAACTTTATTGTGCTGTTCATGAGTTCCAAACTGGGCCAGAAATGGGCATTGTTCTTTGGCAATCGAATAGAACTTCGCCACTACTTCTCTTATTTCCTCCGTGGTGTGCGGCATTGCAATAAAATAATTTAATTTAGTGCAAATAGTTCTGGAGACCGCGTGGATAACTTTACATGCAGATGATTTAGATATCCCAAAGAAATCTCCAGAGCATCGTTGCATGGTGCCTGTGGCGTAGAATCGCAACGTTAGCAATATTTGATCAAAAGGCGTGATGGCTTGATTCCTAAAACGCAACAAATAATTTAAGTTTAGGTATATAATAGTGTTGTTGTTGATGAGGTTAGGTAGAGTTCAATTAAAGATGTAGGTAAACTGTACGTACTTACCTTGTGGTGGAAGTTTTTAGATAGGTTCCATTTTCACCGACTAACCACATAACACTGTTTCCTTTGATAGCCGATACCGCTGGCAAAAGTCTACACTATCCCAGGTATCCAAGGGTGGGTTACGTGGTCTAAAAATTTTCGGCCCCCTCATTAAAACGTACTCCGCAAAAATATAATCGTCTGATAAACTTTCCAACGTAATATCATAGTATCTACTCGTAACTATGTTTAAATTAATGATAGTTGAATTATGTAGATACACAGAATATTTGAGCAATTCGACGTTGACAACAAACTAGTAACTAGTGTTTACTATACTACTCCTTACCAACCGCCATATTGTTAAAACTCCAACTTTGGATGGTTAGATTTTTTGAACTAGTTAATTAGTTAACCTTTGGTTACGCTAACAATTGATCAAAAACGCATTTTGACGAAGTTTGACCATTGGTTACTATTTTTAACTATTGGTTGTATTAAGTACGGATAAAAAAGCCGACCCTAACTCACTTCAATTTATTCCCTACAATGGGTTTTATTGCTACTGCGGTAATTGTATTTACAAAACCAAACATAGGCATAAAGACCCGGTCAGAGTGTGATCGACCGGGTTTGGGACTGGCGGAGGTGGTGTGTGGAGGCTCTCCCCTAAAGGCGTTCGGGGCATACTCACTAAAACCACCACGGTGTCCCTACGGGTCCCGTATATTGGCGGGGTCACGCGATTCGCGGGTAGCATACTTTACCGCGACCCCGCCCGGGATTGGCCCGCTGTTAGCTTTGGCGGGCCCCGTCTCAACATGATCTCGCAATAATCCGTCTAAATCCCTTCACGCATCACACTTGCATCCGTCATCTTACCTTTGTAAGATGACGGATGCAAGTGTGATGCGAAAGTTACTTGGGAGACGGCGCGGACACTACGCCGCCTCCTTGCATTTTGGTGGACTTGGCGCAGCCTCAGCGCTCGCCGTCCACAGGCACTAAAACTCAGCGGCCGCAGAGGATAAGGAGGACGGCAACCCAACAACACCGTATCTCCTCTTCCTCTGCGGCCCCACCGCAACGCAACAAATGGTGCGCCCCCATTTGGTCGCGAATCGTGTTGCCTAATACTAACTGATAATACGGATCCCATGCGCATACCAGACTTTAAGCATAAATGATTTCTAAAAAAGACTGATTGTAAATAGTATGTTATTCTGATAAATTGTTGAAAAAAAACGCCCGTAGAGCTCCAAGACAACACTTTAGACTCGGCTTTCTTTAATTATTCAGATATCTTCGACTCATATACTTGCCGACAAAGTCCACAGTGTGCCTGTGCAATATGCCTACACGTAGATCAGTTTTAATGTTTAATACATTCAAGCGCTACCACGTTTGCGCAATTGCGTCGATTAACAAAATATTTTGCGTCGAGACAAATCAAGGTACCTATATGCATGTAACGGCCTGAAATTAACACAAATATAAAATATGTGTGCAGACGTAGCTGCGGACATTTTCTAGTAAACTAGAGGATGCCCGCGGTTACACCCACGTTATTTAAGGCTACTACTCTGCTCCCGTCGCTCATAGCGTGATGTTAAATAGCCTATAGCCTTCCTCAATAAATGGGCTATCTAACACTGAAAGAATTTTTCAAATCGGACCAGTAGTTCCTGAGATTAGCGCGTTCAACCAAACAAAAAAACTCTTCAGCTTTATATATTAGTATAAGATAGTAATTCTCGTGTCGGGGATTTTACAAATATCCAATCAACGGACACAAAGTACACTCATACTTATAGAATTTTACATATTGAAAAAGATCAGGCCTCAAAAAAGACACTTACTGCCCAAATTAAACACAACTGTTCTGTTTCGGTCCATACTTTCGACACCAAATTTACTTTTAATACAAATAGAACGAATTATCAATATGTAGAATCCAAACTAAGGGAAGGTGATATAAGGGGTGCGTCGAGACTCTTATTCAGCACTGATGTGTATATGGGTTCGGAGCATCTGATTACTACGGCCAAGGACGTGTTCGCAGCAGTTTGCTCCTTCCGGTCTGGGTCGGCTGGTGGCCTCGACGCTCAAACACCACAACATCTCAAAGATCTTGTGTGTTCGAGCACCGGGGAGGCTGGCGATGTACTCCTGAGGGAGCTGACTGCTCTCATAAATTTGATACTCTCCGGCAATGTGGACGCTGTCATCACTGACATATTGTACGGAGAAAATTTATGCGCTCTTGTCAAGAAGGATGGTGGCATTCGTCCCATTGCCGTAGGTTGCACATATAGGCGTATTGCAGCCAAGGTATGCTGCACATATTATAGCAATGATTTATCTGTTAAATTCCAACCCCTCCAATTAGGTTTTGGCTCAAAGGGGGGTTGTGAGGCTGCCATACATGCCCTGGCCACGTACCTTGGTTGTGGTAATGGAGAGGTCATCCTTAAGGTTGACATAAAGAATGCCTTCAACGCAGTGAATAGGGACACCTTCTTGTCCGAGGCAAAATTAGAAACCCCCAAAATTTATAAATTTCTTTCGCAATGTTACAGATATCCCTCAAAATTATTATACAAGGACAACCTACTGGAATCCGCAGTTGGATGTCAACAAGGTAACCCACTTGGACCAGTCATTTTTAGCTTAGCAATTCACCCAATTATTCGGCAGCTAAATTGAAAATTCAATATATGGTTCTTGGACGACGGAACCCTTAGTGGAGACGCTGACATAGTGCTACAAGATTTGGCAGTTCTAAAAGACAAATTTAAATCGATCGGTTTGGAGCTAAATTCAAGTAAGTGTGAGTTATTTCTAAATAAAATTGACGATGAGAAAAAATCTTTGGTATTATCAAAATTTTATAGTTTGGCACCACATATTAAAATTTGTGACAAGAATTCTCTTCGCCTCCTTGGGTCTCCTATATTTCAAGAAACCTACGAATCTTTCGTAGATGAAAAGGTTCAAAATTTTAGTGAAATTTCAGATCGCCTGCTAAAAATTAGTATTCATTCGGCTTTTACAATCATTCGATATTGCCTTTTCGTTCCCAAATTTACGCATGTCTTGAGATCTTCACCGCTTTGGAAAAATATAAAATGTTTAGAAAAAATGGACCAAATTATTAAAAATACACTTAAAGAAATATTAAATGTGGATTTGAACGACCGAGCCTGGCTGCAAGCGTCTCTTCCTGTACGTCTGGGTGGGCTCGGCGTTCGCAATCGCAATTCGCAATTTCGGATGTTAGTTTACCGGCGTTCCTGTCTTCGGTGCACAGCACGGAAGATTTAGCCAGGCAAATATTAGCACCTACACTGGTTAATTCGGAAGTGCTGTATAAAACCGATGCCGTGAACGTCTGGAAAATGGCTTGTCCAAGCTCTGCTGTGCCTACCAACCCATTCTCCCAAAGGCAGTGGGACGGGCCGCTTTGCAACACAGTGAGAGAAAAACTTATTTTATCGTCTACAAGTGTTGCTGAGCGTGCTCGCTTGCTGGGTGTGGGAGAGTGGGAGTCTGGTCTTTGGCTTCAAGCGCTCCCGTCGTCCAATGTGGGCACAATGTTGGACGACACGAAATTTCGCCTCGCCACTAGCCTCCGTTTAGGTCCTCCGTGTGTTTCTCCGCATCGTTGTCATTGTGAAGAAGCCGTCGATAGCCTCGGACACCATGGACTATCTTGCGGCAGAAGCGCGGGCCGAATGCCTCGTTACGCCTATCTTAATGACATCATCTGTCGCACTCTTGTCACCGCCGGAGTACCAGCCGTACTTGAACCCAATGGTTTGGTATGCGACGATGGCAAGAGGC
Organism: Euclidia mi; assembly: GCA_944739405.2. Taxonomy (NCBI): domain Eukaryota; kingdom Metazoa; phylum Arthropoda; class Insecta; order Lepidoptera; family Erebidae; genus Euclidia; species Euclidia mi. Next base: position 90,435,746 of record OX123183.2, on the reverse strand, counting down.
CCGACGGTATGTCATTGTTGCCTTGGAAGTTGGGTAGGCCTTTGGTATGGGACGCAACGTGCGTAGATACCCTTGCGCCATCACATCTTCCAAGTACAGCCAGCTGTGCCGGCGCTGCTGCTGCAAGCGCTGAATCCAACAAGCGGAGAAAATACGGTAATTTAATAGGTAATTACGTATTTGAGCCGTTTGGGGTGGAGACGCTTGGTCCATGGGGTCCGAGCGCTCGTACTTTGTACAGAGAAATCGCCAAAGGATTAATCGTAAAACTTCGTATTACTATGTATCTACGGAAACAATTTCCTCTGTATTATTAGGTTAAATTAAACAAACTATTATCAACTCAGAACTAATCCACAGTGTAATCGTGTACAAACATTGCCTATAACTTGATGTCCATCCGCAATCACTGACGTCAATCTATGCTGGAAACGAAACAGTACGAAAACAATACTGCGGCCGATTGGTTGGACTTATCTGGCGTCATATGCACGGTATTGAATGGCTATGAAACAAAAAAAGGAATTATGAATGGAAAGTTGGCAATATCGAACTTCAATGCAGGGTTTCTCATGAAGTACCTACTGGCTTTTAATGAATACGTTTTGACGTTTCTTTTTTCTGCGTGCTCACAAACGCAACCTATTCACTGTCCTCGAAGCCATATAGCCATAGCTATAGACAGTGACCCACGGGTTAGAGAAACTGATATTCTGTGGTTTAATATGCGGCTTCTCGTGCCTAACGCTCTGTTGCTTATGACTGCTAATGATTACCAACGTAGTGGCTGCTGATGCATTGTTACAATGATGGCTACCGTTTTACTGATTAATGTAATGTTTACTCAGTAAACAGTAACTTGCATACGTATTAATTACTATTTTTATTCACATTCATGCTGACAGAAGGCAAAGGATAACAATCTCCATCAGTAGCTTGACATGTTAATCAGATTTAAACTTATGAGTAATTTTTATTAACTTTACCAATGGGAAGTTCAATTTTATATTTTTTTGTCACGTTGGACTTTGCATACATCACACCAACTTACACAAACAACAATATTTTGCACTGTAGCCAATATTTTTGATCGCAACCATGTTGATATGAAAATTGGTGTTATAAATGCATGGCATAAGGCCCGCTTACAACTATGTCGGAACGGCATTTTCTACTTGCGCAAAAAATGTAAACCGGTCAAAATTCCATTGGACGTTTTGTCGCTGTGATGTGTCGCAAAATACCTGGACCGGCAAAATGTGAACGAGTTTGCGGCAGTACAACTGACACTCCCCCTGTGTACTACTTCTGAAGTCAATGACAGCGTCCGCCGAAAGTGTGGTAGTAGATTTGCCGTAGTAGGAACTGGGCCTGCCGGTATAATTTTAACAACTTGTTCCGGGTGGCGAAATCGGTGGGAACCGGACCTTATTCGGTCAGTTTTATTGTGTTTAGAATGATACTGTTAACTGTTCTGTTCTGACGTTCGTTACTGTTCCCATTTTTATATTGATGAAATCTTACTGCTTTTATGTATATATTAACATGAAAGTTTGGGGATGTATGGGTGTATAGATGTATTTAAGTTTGTTGCTCTTTCAAGTAAATATAATAAATAGATTCTGATTTAACTTTGCAGTAATGTAAGTTATACGTCAAAGTAGCGCATGGACCTGCCTCGGCAGAAATCGAACTAAAAAGCTGTAATTTGGCAACGTTATGACATTAATTAAAGATTCATTTCTTTAATAACATTTATTTTTTTTTTTTATTTCTTTACTACATTGCGAGTGATTGGTCATTGCTCCTTCAAAATTATTACAAAAATATTTTCCATCAGATTCTGCATATTGGCATACATATCTACATCAATCACGTTGAAAATTATCACAGCTAACTAGACTTTACTATGTGACGTCGTAATCGTCGCGCTGGCCCCTACCACTACAGGCTGGCCGCTCGATCGGCCCTTTTCGGGACCCGGACACCGCCGCTGAAGATAAGTGCTCCTTCTGTCCAGGAGCACCGAAGTCTCGTCAGCCTGCCTGCCTACCCTGCCCTGAGTCTTAGCTCTTACCACTAGCTACCGGGTTTATACTTGTGTAACGCTTCCTAGTAAACATATTTTCTAACGGAAAATAATTATTTAATTTATCTCTCCAGTACACATACCTAGTAGGTACTCATTAGGTATAGGTACCCACATCACACTACTAAACGTTACAACTACATAAGCTGAAGTTATACTGGATTATCCTATTTTTGTGATTACAAATTGAATATTCTGATAGGTATTAATTAGAACATGGCAGCTATCAAACCCGAATTTGTTTTTTTATTATTTAAAAACCTTTTACACACATATAAACACATACATGAAACTTGCGTCAAACCACACGTGCAAGGGCAAAATCTATTTGCATATTCACCGCCTAATTACAATTGACACAATGTAGAAATGGTACATTTATGCCATGCTCAAACTTTGACATGATCATCACTAAATGTACTTAAAAGTCTAACATTTAAACAAAAAATGAGATTCCACTTTGTCCAATTGATCGTTGTAAAGGCCTTTAACTGATTCATGAAACCTAGAACCAGTATCACTTAACGTAAGCAAACAGATCTCAATTTAAAAGTCAAATTCGGAACGGAAAAATTTCTCGCGCATAATACCGTTTTTTATTAGAATCAGATGATAAAAGGAGAAGTTACGCGTCAAGCGACTCGGTCATGTATCTTCGTCATCATGTTCATTCGACTAAAAGCACTCGATCTTTTATACGATACGTACTTGTTCGTATTTGTTCACAATTCTTTCACTTAATTTAGTTTAAGTATAGCAATCCAACGATCCTTTTCGTTATATAAGCGTGAAAGATTAAAGTTTTTAGTTCATTCAGACTGTACAAATGTTCCAATGCTTTTAACAGAATTAGCAAATTAATTTCGTAAAATTACTCATGTAAAAGGTTTTATATCACGGAAGATTAAAATAATTAGTATACGGAATAAAAGCTTTTAAGAATCTCTGTAAGGTCTGTGTAATATTTAATATTGTTATTAATGATATGAAATTACGTGACCGCTGAGCGCGGTTGTTACAAGACAATTTTCAATACACAATGTGTTCCTTGCCTTCTATTCGCCTAACACAATATGTTCTATTTGTTAATTACTAGAGACATTTTCCATTGTTTATACGCTATAAGGCCCGCTGCACAGTTCACTTTTATACCAAGAATATTAATTTAAACCGCACTGAGCTAAATTGTATTATTTTGTCTATACTTTTGACATTAACAGTGTTAGCCTTGGTTTTAAAATAGTTTTCCTTATCAAAAATCTCCGGGCCAGTTTTTTACAGTTTCAAATTATAATAATAATACGAGCTGCGTACATAAACAATATTTACGTACCTAGTAGGAAATTAGAAACGCAAATTCTGTGTACAAAGCCCCTAGTTTTGTGTGATTTACGATGTTTACTCAAGCGACGGCGTGTTTAATAACCCACTGAAAGGTATGTACGTATGTAAATGCGAGTAAAGCACCCAATTTACATAGACATCCAGGTACTCAGTTATGTGTTACTTTTACATCGGTACGCGTCTCTATCGATGCTAAATTAACAGTACATATCTAGCTCAATAAACAATTTTATTATTCAATAAATATTTGAGTAGTTGACTCAAATATTTATTGAATAAACTTTGAACTTTGATTAAAATGACTCCGTAAAACGTAAGTTACTAGAAATCATCAGATAAGAGAACTGATATCAGAAAAACTTACATTTATTTTCGCATGCCATTTTTGGTGTCATATCAGCTTAGGTATCTAAAAAAATCCACATAAAAAACGTATCACGCCCAATCGTGCGTCAAAATTTGCAGTGACCTCGTAACTTAACTCTTGTAAGTTCATAGAAAAATATAATATGCTAAAAAACCTATCCCAAATCTGATGTGGGGCCCATCCATCATGTGAGGCGACAGGGACGAGGGCTTGTCGACCCTAATCGAACCCCATAAATATAATATAACCAACTATACCCTTGTATCTCGGCATATTTAGATACTTTCATTTGTATCCTTACAATACTGGCGTACTACATACATAATACATGAATTCGACCATGTAACATCTATGTCATAAAGGCACCGATTATTTTATAGTGAAAATTACTATCTACATAATTATATCTACTTATTAAGTTTCGGTTGATGTTAACCAGGATGTTTTGTTGCCATGATTGTTATCAATTGCCTCGCTACTCATCTTGGTAGAGCGTCTTTATTTGATTTAGCGTCTCTAACGGTGTTGGGCTTACTCCTCACCCAGGGTAAAATATATAAAGAGTCACATTATCATTTACATTTTAGTACTTACTTAAGTTTTGTCTGTCAGAAGAACCCTTTTACAACCTTATTGGACATTACTTGCTTGAGGAAATAACCTGCGCCTCTGTATCTGTCTTGAGTGATAGTGCATAATTTATGCGTATTATGTAAAATAAAGAAAAAGTTAAAGTATTTACAAGATTTATGTAAAACTTATCTATGAATACTCAATTTTAATTAGGCAGCAGAACAATACCGTCAGATGTACAAAATGCTTACAACTATGTTTGTATTGGAACATGTGCACATACATAAAAATACTTATTTCAATACATCACAAAGTTTCCATTACTACTTACCAAAGAAAAAAAAAATGGACTGAGTACGAGCATCACGTCTTCATGGGAGATTTCAATACCAATCTCCCTTCTATCCAGTCTCCTCGAACACAAAAACTCCTACTTATCCTCAAGTCAGCCAACCTTAGTGTGTTACCACTTCAAGCCACTCATCACAACAATAATGGCGATGACACTTGATGTTAACCTCTAGTCCTTCCTTAGTATCTTCCCATGGTCAGTATCCTGCTTTTCTCACCATGACCTCATTTTTCTTGTATACGCCCTCAACCCTCCCAAACCTCAACCTAAAGTATTGCACAAGCGTTGTTTTGCCAGGATGAATGTGGAGATGTTCTCTTCGGATGCCTCCTCGATTGACTGTATGATGGGGGCAGTCACTTTAGATCAGAAGCCTCACTTTTTTAATGCGGCTGCTAAGCAGCTTTACGACGATCATGCCCCTATAAGGAAAGTTAGATTAAAACGTTCACCAGCACCATGGATGTCTAGGTTGGTTCTAATGGCGATGAGGAGACGAGATCGTGCATTCAGAGCATCAAAGGAATCGTTTCGATGATAACTAGGCCCATTATAAGGCTGCAAAAAATCGCTGCAACCAGATGATACGCAATGCCAAACGCCGACACATCATAAGCAACATTGACTGTGGATCCCCAGGTGATATCTGGCGATTCCTAGGGACTTTGGAGATTGGCAGATCGAGGCAATGTAGTTTACCGGGGACCATTGGATTAGACTAGGTGTTGATAACACCCATTTCATCACCTCGAATACTTTGGATCGGCTAACCATGCGTCAAACGATTGACTCCATTGCAGGGCTGCCTCGACTTAATATAAATCTTTTAAAATTTTTCTCCTGTCACCTCAGATGAAATTAAAAAGTCGATCCTTTCCATCAAGTCAAGGGCAGTGGGCTACGATAATATCAGTCGTCGCATGATCACCACTATCCTTGACCAACTCCTTCCTGCTATCTCTCATAGAATCAACTTTTCCCTGTCCTCTGGTCAATATCCCGCCGTCTGGCGAAAAGCCTACGTTCGGCCTCTTCCTAAAATCTCCAATCCTACAATGCCTAACCGCTTTAGACCCATTTCCATTCGCCCGTTCCTTTCTAAAGTACTAGAGGCTTGCGTACACAAGCAGTTATCCCGATTCATACTATCTAATAATATCCTTAGTCCATTCCAATCCGGATTTCGGCCTGGTCACAGTACTGTTTCCGCTCTGCTTAAGGTGACTGGCGATATTGGGGCGGGCGTGGAGAAAGCCGGGGTAACTCTGTTAGTTTTAGTGGACTTCTCAAACACCTTTAATACCGTCAGTCACGATGTACTTTTGGCCGTCCTTGCCCACCTTAATATTTCATCTGAGGCTCGGGATTGGTTCTCCTCATATCTTCGTGGTTGCCAGCAGTCAGTTCGCATTAATGAGACATCGTCGAATTGGTGTGATCTGGATGCTGGGGTTCCACAAGGCGGAATTCTCTCTCCTCTTCTATTCTCACTATTCATTAACTCACACTCATTACTCATGAACTTCAGTGTGCGTGTCATCTGTATGCTGACGATTTGCAGTTTTACGCTCAGGCAAGGGTGGACAAGTTGTCAGATGCAATTGCAAAAGTTAACAGTGACTTGCATGCAATACGGATGTGGTCTGACAGATTTGGCCTCTGCGTTAATCCAACAAAATGCCAGGCCATCGTGGTGGGAAGCCCGCGTATGATCACTAGAGTGGATTTCACAAGTTTGTCGGGTGCGTTATACCATTTTCGACATCTGTTAAAAATCTTTACGAAATTAAAATATTTACATTACATTCTTGACTGGCGGACTCAGATCTCAGTTGTCAGCCAGAAAGTATTCGGGATCCTGCGCTCACTGTATCGTCTCAAAAACTTTCTTCCATCAAAAACTAAAGCAATGCTTGTGCAAACTTTAATCTTCCCTATAATCGACTATGGTGACGTATGTTATCTCGACCTGAATGCAGACCTACTCAACAAACTTGACCGACTTCTCAATTATTGCATTCGGTTCCTTTTTAACCTGCCCAAGTTTGATCATATTTCCAAATTTTGCACGGAATTAAAATGCGAGATGTCAGCGACAAAATTTGCGTACTTTGACGACTTTATATTCCTTTCTCAACTCTCCTAATAGTCCGTCATATCTGGTACCTTACTTTCAATATCTCTGTTCCAACCATGACAAGAACTTGCGATCTTCTAATAACCTTCTTCTTCTCTGTCCATCTCACACTTCTAGTTTAGTACATTCTTCTTTCAACATACAATCCATCCTTCTGTGGAATGCACTCCCTCCCGAAATTAGGATGGCAACTAATCGTGCCACATTCAAATTTAGAGTCCATCAGCTGTTTTATAATGAATTGTCGGCAGCTTCTCAGTAGCACTTTATCAACCGTTAGTAGTCTATCTATTTAAATATTTATTTTTATTTGGATACATTTATATATATTTATGTGTATATGTATATATATGTATATATTTATGCGTATGTATGGATCTTGTATGTATTTATAGTATGTATTATATCGGATATTCTATTTTATTTTACTCTCTTTGTGTAAGTACACATCTGCCATGTTTATAGAGATAAACATGGCAGGTGTGTACTTACACATAGTCAATCTTTAGGTGGTGCAGAGGCATCACCTAATGATTGACTGGGAGAAAATGCCTATAGTCATTAAGTCCGCCTTGTGTATTTTGCAGGAAGTTATAAATAAATAAATAAATATTTTAATCAGATGAGCGTAAGTTATGAAAATAAAACTGAGTTCTATAAATGCGTTCCCCTGATTATGCGAACAAATTTTGACTACGTATTCGTGGAAACGTTCAAGTTTTCACATTGAGATAGTGTGGTTTGGAAACTCTTGTTATTAAATAGGTAGAGTCTTGTTGGTTTTAACGTGAATGGGCTGACTCGGCTGGGGAAATATTCGGCGAATATTGACGTGAAGGAACAGTATTTACCTTAATAATGTTAATGATCCATTTTCCCTTTCCTCACAAAAGACAGCAGCTTGGACGGAGTTAGAGTTTATTTAACATTGAGTTACCGTCATCTCTGTAACATAGAAGACGTTCCCCTTGATGCCCGGAGTCCACTATAATTTAGTCTTACTAGATTTGAATTTCTTTTTCATTTGGGCCATCACTAAGAAGCTGCTCCCTGTAAATGTTTCACCTAGGCAAAATAGGGACGATGTATCCAAACTTAAGAACACAGGAGAACCCATTCCAGAAATGTTGTTACGAGTACTTTAAGAATAAGGAACCTATGGCGCTCCTGGTAACTTGCTCTATTGGTAGATCCCTATAAAGTAGGCGTTCAAACCTTCGCAATGTCAATTCTTCCATTTAATATGGTTTGCCGGCAAATCAGTCTGCTGACAGGCAGACTGTTGGAGAGCGAAGACTTAGTATTTATGGTTCCATTGGAACTTTGATCATCGAACTATAGAACTTTGCAATCCTTATTTTGCGGTTGAGATAGCCTTTAGAGAACTAAGTATGTAAGAAGTATGTACTAAAAGTATTATAAGCTATAGCATCCATGACTTTCGCCCCAGAGCCTGGACTCCGCTTCCTAATCTTACCAGATTTAACAGAATGTTTTCTTTTTCACAGAACGACTACCGTCTGACCTGCATCATTTAAAGGGATAACGATATTCCAGGCTTTAGACCAGTGAACGAATTATGAACTACGATACCAAGTAAACACCATGCTCAGAATGAAGTTATCTGTAATGATGGGTATCTGGGCTAGAAAAATCAATATTGTCTCCAACTTGATTTAGTGAAATATTGTTCAGGTGTTGTAATATTGAATGTAGTGTTGGTTTAGTGTTTTGAGAACGTGACTGTTACTTGCCATACTGAAAAAACAAACAAGTTAAATAAGTAAAAATATATTTTAGAATAACTTTTTTAATATTATTGGCAAATAACAATTGAGATACGATTTTACTCGGTATTCTCTCGTTTTCCATAAATTCATTTGCAATAATATTATTTGCCATAATCATCCCTGATCATAATATTTACTTGCACTACTATCATTTATACTAATAACGTTTGCCTTAATAACTCAACAGTGATAACTTTTATTTGCCATAAAATGACTTTCTATAACAACGTATATCATAATAATTAGTTTCCATAAATAACACATCTCATAATCGACTATTGACATAATCAAAATTTGATATAATTATGAAAATAGTACATAATATTGTTAGGTCGAAATTAATTATTGTTAACTCAGTGCAATCCGACTCGGATAGGTTAGGTTAGACTAAGGCAGGAGCTCCGCTTCGCTTCGCTCCCGCCTTAGTCTTTAGGTCTTCCTTAGTCTTTAGTCCTTAGCCTTTAGGCTTAATTAGGAATAAAAAATCTGGGGTTGGGTTTCGAAACGAGTCGCCCGAATTTGAGGTGGTGCAGGGGCTTAAGGGAGTTAGTTTTAATCCCCTAAAAGTAATTTTGGCTGCCGGAGTTGCGTCTAAATATTTTTAAACAATTTCCAAAAATTCCTCATTCAAATATGCAAAATGTAATTTTAGGTTTTTTGTGAAAGTAACTAAATAGGTTATGTTAGGTTCTCTTTCGACCCTTAACCCGAAAATAGGAGCCCTGCAAAGCAGGGCTCCTTCAACCTCAGTTTATTAAACTAGTGTGAAGAATGTGGAAGTTGGCAGAAGGTTATGATGAATAAAAGTTATGGAAACTGGCATTATTGAAAACGAAAATTATAGCAAATACGTTTATGGATTTAAATTATTATAACACTTGATCGATTATGACCAATGGAATTAGTGAAAGTCATTTTATGTCATTTAACGATTATGGCAACTGAAGCGTTATTTCTAATGAAATTATGGCAAATACCAGAATGGCATATGAAATTATGGCATTTTAAATTATGGCAAACATTAGTAAACCATTTTACTCATAGAATCACATACTCAAGGTGAATTATGTTATCAAAATAAAAATAACATAAAAGCTTTATTATTGCAACTTATCACGCATACAGAAAAAAAGCATGTCTATACTAACATTTGTATCACCGGTATTTCCTGTTGATAGGCGAGTGAAAAATATGTAAACAGTGACTTTAATTTTTTGGTGTCGGGTTGGAAAATCCTCATGGAGTCCCTCCACCCTGGAGGAATGGCGAAAGGGACTGTCGGACTATTACTGACTAAAAACCAAACCCGTGTTCCTCATGTACCCGTGTGTCGGCGGGTTGGGTATCGCCGAAGGATTCGTTGCTACCCCCGACGGGTATTGGCCCGCCAGATGGTGAGGCGGGCCCCGAACACCCCTTGGCGGCGGATGAAGGTGTTCGGCTCCGCCGCCAAAACACCCAGCGGCCACAGAGGATAGGGAGGACGGCAACCTGTCAACACCACATCTCCTCTTCCTCTGCGGCCCCACCACACCCGCAACAATAGTGCGCCCCCATTTGGTCACGAGAGATAGGGCGCGCGGCAACGCAACACCGACACGCCTCTCCTTCCGCAACCGCGCCCGACTGCGAGGGACAAACAGAACTGTCCTTCGCGCCCGTACCTTAGAACGCATCCTGTGCAGGCCCCTCCAAGCCCACGCGGAGCGTCCACTTCCGGGATCTCTCTTAGTTTCACCGCGGGTGTCCAAGCCACGGTTACTGAGCCCCTCCACAATGACAAGGTGGAGATCCCACGGGGGGTGATAGCAGTAATAGCTGACTATTTGACTTCATCAAAGCAAGTTAGACAATTAAATTATGAAAAATATGAAATAGGCATATTTCTGAATTTTTTGTAATAAAATTTTATTCATCTACTTTTCTACAGCGATTAGGTGCACGATCTCACATGTGATTAATAGTAAAAATAAAGACATCTAGGTATATAGATACGTCGTTAGTAAAATTATGAGTTAAAAATTGTTAATGTTTTTAAGAAATCACGTTCATAGAAGAGTGAGATTAGAGATAGTAAAAATTAATATCGAAGGAGAAAGTATCGCAGATTTATTATCACGCTGGTACCACCAGTTTTACCTATATTATTACACGAAGACGAAATATATCCTTTTAAACGCACCATGCTGCAGTATGCATGTAAATTAAGAAGAAGTGACCGAAGTTCCGTTTATTGGTCAATTGGCCGCATTTCATAACAAGTATATTCGAGAGACTATAAGTACCAAATGAATACGACTTACTATTAAATTGACAGAGCATGAGAGTTCAAACACTGGATAATAAAGCAGCGTGTTTCTCCTAACGTACTAAAGATGTTTTAGTATGCAGATGTTTAAACTAAACGCCAAATTTTAGTCGTAAGTCTTTTAGTCCACTGGCCGTTCTCTCTGTTTTAATTAAACGTGGGTCTGGCACCTTAATAGTACTGAATTTATGTGTAAAATAGATACGTTTACATACATCGTTCGTCTCGTGTGGACATGTATTGTGTTGCATTCAGATTGGAGAATTATAAGTATGTTTATCACTTACCCGATTAATATAGTACAGGCTCTGCCTGGCTTAAAATTAGGTGACGATAAGTGTGTTGTGAATATTATTATACTCGCAGATAACGAGATACTCCTTTTACTCTTGCATTGGAAACCTTTAAAGCCGGGTGCTCCGCGGCTCTATAGAAAGAGTTTGGACTGGTAAAGGATGTATGTGAGACTCGCCTCAAAAGTCGTCTGGAGTTACTCACTAAAGCCACGGTGCCCTCGACATCTCAACTCAGCTGGACAACGCACGGCTTTTTGCGCAAACCCATGCAATTTGCTTTGATTGCAGCGACACTGCGCGGTACTATTTGTACTACGTTATAGCGTAGTTTTAAAACACGCGGTTTTTTGGCAGTGGTACATTATTTTTCCAAAGTCAAATGAGCTTCAGTAGTATCAGTTCGCTCTACTATGTATATTGTATGCCTATGATGCGGAAAAAAGAACATTCCTCTGTCAAAAATAACGCTCCGTAGCAGCATACTCAGTTGATGGCATTAGGAATTCCTCCTCTTATTGTTCATTCATTTTCAAATTATTGTTTCATATACTCTCATCTGCACGTTCTACATAAAAAGTATTTAAATATCCAACTGCTATATTATGTAATCAAAATTAATTCTCTGAAAATAATTTATATAGTTTCACTTCCTGTTTTCGCAGAATAGATAATAGAAATACAAGTAATTTGTGTTATATTGATTATTGCTATTGTTGTTATATAGTTATTGCTATGAATAGAAGTATCTCTCTTATTATTCATATTTCGCTATATTATAATTATATTAACTTATACTACACTAATATAATGTTGCAAGTAAATCATGAATACTTACACACATTCATATTCTCACGCCTGTTTCCCGTAAGGGTAGGAAAAATGCAACAAATCATGAATACTTATTACAAAAAAATAACTATCTATCTACAGAACTTAAAACAGATTGGAACAAAAAGCACAAATGAAACGTTTCAGTCGGTTATCAGTCGGTAAGCGGACCACAATTTATCGTGAAACTTTGAACTGTGTTTGGAAAGGGAATAAGTGCTATTTAAATAGAGCAACGGCTATTCAAGTACAAAAGCCCTGTGTTGTTATTCTTGGCAGAAGTCCGCTATTGGGCTGGACATTAACTATAGGGTGAATGGTAGGCCACGCCTACTGCCACCACTACAAACACTAAATAAACGTTTTGCTAAAACCCTGCTTAATAATATGTTGATGTATGGTAATTGTACACAATGGTCGTTCGTTTTTATTGTTGTGTGTATGTGATATACAGTTAACTTATTTGTTATTGCAGAGTATGTTCTTTTGCTTAGAAAAAAATACTTATTAACAATTAAACGTTTTACACTTTTTTCAAGTTTAGTTCAATGATAAATTTTGGAATGACTTCTACTAAATATTGTAAATATTTCGTTACTAAAACCAAACAGGTCATTGGCACAGTCTTGATAGTGAAGTGGCTACATTCCATTCTCACAATACTTACGACAAGTCGTCGCGCGATGTAACATAATAATTAATTCTGTGTCTGAGTCCAATCTTTTTAAGACATGTATTTAGAAATTGAAGTATAAACATACTTTTCTATCAGTTATCTGATTGCTATTGTACAGGTTCTATCTTTCTTCGCATCAGAAGATGCATGAATTATCCCAAAATAGTATACTAATCGGTAACTCAGTGAGCAATTTAGCGCACCGTAAAATTCACTGAGCTAGTTCAAGTTCATATTTTTTAATATGTCATATTTTGCGCTCTTCAATTTTTTTAGATTACGTATTGTAACGTATGTCCGGTACTTACCGCGTTGCGTCACAGTACCACCCATACGCTCGGCCAATCAGAGAAAGCCATCGTCCGCGCTCGCAAAGCCTGACCAAATATGGTCATAAACGCACTCTCACCCTGATGGAGGGCCCGGTATATAAAGGGGCCGACAGAGAGGCCGGCACCGCTACTCTAACGTCGCTTCTACTACCTACCTACTATAGCTAAGCGTACCTACTGACCCTACGTCGTATCTACGTGTATCCTGGTCCCAGCTACGGGTAAGCACTACATTTACTGCGTTAGCGTACTGCCCATCTCTCTACCTGCTAGCTGAGGCCGGCTGACTCCGCCTGCCTGACTCTATTGGTTGTGGCTCTCCTAATGCTGCTTTCCTTCAGGTTCCAGGTTCACCTTAAGACTCCGGCTACGCTCCTAGACCGCTACACTTTCCTGCATCGCCTTCGGCGTCACCTCTGCCGAAGAGGCTGGCCTGCCCTGCTCATCGTACTCGCACCGCCGGCGTCTGCCAGCTGAACCAACGGCTTGCGAAGATCTACCGCTACGCGCAGCCTTCGAGCAACCTGCCCTGCACACTACCGGAGGGAACAGCGTGGGAGACTGCAGCCCTTAGTGTTCAGGCCAGTGTCGTGTTGTTGGTCGGTCATACTCGTGCAAGGGAAGTGAGACAATACTCGGCAAATAAACGCATAGAACCTTTTCTGCGTTTTACTACTACCAGAACCCGTTACAGTGGCGCCTACGTGGGTTATTGTCTCGCTTTCCGTGCTCGAGTTCTCTTCTAGCAGGTCTCCATCATTGTAAGCGGGGAGGTACGGCTACAGCGAACCGGTACGTATTGTTGTACTAATTGTCTACCTTTTAGTGTAACTGCCTACTACCTACTACCTACTACGTACTAGTTCGCAAATTTGAATCTTAACGTTTTTCTAATTAGTCCTAACGGTCGAACTTTTACGCCTAATCGTAAAGTAGGCCATTTGTAAGGGCTGAACGCTTGCGCACTAAGTGTAGTGTGTAGTGTATACTTACGCGGTTATTCATACACCATGGGCTCACACCCCATAAAATACTTCCTGCTAAACAAGAACGAGTTAGCTTACGAGGTCGCGATTAGAGGTGAGGAGCCGGCTACCTCTGTCCTAGGTCTGCGGAAGCAGCTCCCTAAATTACTGGAAGCCATTCCAAATGATGACATTTTGGAGTCGGGTCTAGCCATAGCGGTGGACTTCGAGGGCGCTAGCGAGGCCGTCTCTGAGCTGGCCAAGCGAGTGAATTTATTAACCATTTCTTACGACGCGAACCTAGCTAGGAGGTCTACCGCACTGCACAACCACATTTTCCATAGACTCCGTAGGATGGAACGTCCTACGGCGTATTCAAAACGAATAACCGAATTGTGCAGCCGGTTCGACAAGCTCTCGGCGGAGCTGTCCGCCATTGAACAATCAGGTGTTCGCTCAGCTGATGCTGTGGCTGAAGTCCAACCTGCGCTGTCTACCTCGACGCAGGCAGGGTTAGCCCCAGTATTTCATTGCGAGCATTTGAGAGTTAGCGAACTGTCTAAGCTAAAATACGACGGTACGGGATGCGTCCGAGCGTTCCTACAACGCGTAACCGAATTCCACACCGCGCGTAATCTACCTTCCGCTAAAATTTTATCATATGCCTCCGAAATTTTCACCGGTAACGCACTTCACTGGTACCGCGGCCTAAAAGAATATTTCAATACATGGGAAGAACTCACCCCTAAATTAATAGACGATTTCACACCGTACCACTGTGGTTCGTCTAGAACATGCTAGCTGGACAAAATTATTTATTGAGGTTTTTTAGTTCGTACGGCTTTATTATGATATTCTAATGGGGTATTAGCGCATATAACACCAAAAAACAGGAGGTAGGGTCACGTGTGCCAACAAAAAAAATATAATAGCGATTAATCTTTTATTGTCAGACAGGTAAAAAATAAAAATGAAAAAAAATAACAATAGTCATAAAATATTGTGCTACTAAGGACTTGGCTTCTAATTACATAATAGGGCATTATTACTACCTACTCAATAACAATACTTTTTACTTAAAAAAATATGCAGTTAAAAAACAATATGTTGACAACTAATAATAGAGTTAGATAAGGTACACAGCTTAAAAAAACATTAGTAAAATATTATTTACAACTTCTATTTATTCTGCATCACTAAATTCTTCTTCTGAAGAATCATCTACCATATAATCTGACATATTTTGATGAGAACTACAATTACTTACAATAGACCTTACATTTACAGGAGGGGGTATAATTAATTCTAAAACCTCAGAAGGAAGTTTACTCGTCGGTTTTTTCGGCACTTCCCTAAGGCCATTTATTACAGGATCAGATGTAATTAGCAACATATTAAGTAAATCCCTATTCGTGGCAATACGTGAATATTTTCGAGTATTGTGCTCCCGGAACCTCCTATAATCCTTATTACGCGCTTCCTGAGCTTCTTCAGAAAGCTGCTCAATAGGTAAAAGAGCCGATCTCACAATTTCTACACTGTGCACAAGAATTTTGTGCACAGTAACAGGCATTTTATACCACGAATAGATACTAAGATATAATTTTTTTTGTCCTGTGTAAAAGAATTAAATTTAACAACATCAATATCGTAACCCGAAGCTAAAGTTCTAAGGATAGTGCCAAAGTTCTTAATTAGTGTCACATCTACACCTGTAATATCTAAAGCCTGTTCAGGATTCTCAAAAAACCGACGAGCAGTATTCCCATCATTCGTATTACCAAATCCTGGTTTTGGTTTATCTACGATTAAACCCATTTCAACCTTAAACCTTTCTTGGATACGAGCCGAACGTTGCTTCACATTTTCTTTGTCACTTTGACCTCGAAGTTGCCATTTCTTAACTTCAAGACGATAGCTTATGTGAAGCAAACATTCAAAAGACCGGATCCAAGCGTGAAGGGGAGATATACAAAAACCAAGAGTTTCCTTATTTACAACAAATTCCCTAGACTCATCATTCATAAATTTAGGAGTAGCTCCACAAATGTAACATTTAAGTGCTGACGAAGTTTCAGTCATAGCGTTGCACACTTTACCATCAATAATCGTGAACAGTAATTCGTGTTTGACCGATATCTCTTTACCATCTATATTACCTATTGTTGGCACCAATTGGTTTATTTCCTCCAAAATCTTATTGGTTTCTATTACAGTAAAATCTGTTGTTTCTTTGGAGAAAATAAACTTAATCGGTCGACAATACATGGTAGAAGATGGTCGAGTATTCTGCCAAGCAACTCTACCACTATTGTCACGTGACTGAAGTGGCACGAATGAGAACATAAACAAAAACTCATCTGTGTCTTCACTGTTTGAGAATTTTTGTTTGTAAGTGCTATGACCGGAACTTCCATCACACCCCCACTTGCTAACAAGGGAGAGTGATGAGCCAGAATCTACAGATTTTAAAACTTCACGCTGTGCACAAATTAGACGTTCAGCTGTTTTATTTAAAACCGCCTGAAGTTTAATTTCTGCACGCGTTTCGCTTATAAAAATCTGTTCCTCGGGAGGGTAGCATTCAATTTTTGCCTGCCTAACACTATAAAATGATGGGAATACCTGGTGTCCTGCCTTGATGCTCCATTTCCTCGTTTGTTTATAAGAGTGGCTCGTGGATTTGGCATCCACATAATATGCCAAAGCCTCCTCTTTGGACAAACATCTTGGTTGTTCGCGTACCTTTTCACCCACATATCTTTTCATTTCTTGGCACTTTTCCGGACTATGGCTTGCTTCTTTAATCACAGTAGCCAAATTCCGATGTCCGGATAATCGTGCCGATATTTCAGCAGTGGCTACTAGCTGGTTTACATCTCGCGTGTGTAGTAGGTCCTCCACGCGTCTCCTTTTCGTTTTTTCACTTGCTTCAGGAAAATCTATTGATGGACCTCCACGAATCGAACTCTTACTTAATGATGATGGTGTTGAGAGGTGGACAGATGCTTTGAATGTAAAATCCCCAGACAACCACTCAGAATTCTTAGTCAGGAAGCGATTACGGCATTTCCCACATTTTTCCCATTTTTCTGTGTATTTGGATGACAATCTTCCAATTGTCATTTTAATTTCCCGCTCAGATGCATCCGTGATATTAACAACATCATGTTTCATCACTATTAACTCATACAGTTTACTGTTGCGGTTCTCTTTAGCATGTTTCTGCCATTCATCAAAAAACTCCATTTTCGAGGCTGAGAATTCGTATTCTAGAAAACAGACAAAATGACAAAGTTGTACTCAAGTGTGCAGGCTAAGATGACTAAAATTTAAAAGCTAACAGATATGGCTATGCTATATATAAAATCTAGTCCGGGTACAAGAGGGTACAAGTAGTTTCTAGTCCAATGAATTTAGAAAATCATCAAAATTTGACAAACTTCTTTAAACTCGAGCTATTTAAAAAAAATGGGGAAATGTAAACCTATTTTCTTATTAGAAATAAAAAGAACATACCTTAAACTTGAAGATCCATCACTAACACTTTTGAAAAAACTTAAACTCACTGACATAGGATGTTACTTCCGTACACGCAAAAATGCAATTAATAAGTGGTTTTCTTACCCTTTCCTTATATACTAACCTCATTACCTTATCAGTAGTTGACACGTGTCCAAAACAATTCTCAGAATTGGGGCACCTGGGTATCTGGTAAAAGGCTCAGGTAATAAATTTCAGGTAATTAGACAATGACTTTTGTCCAGCTAGCATGTTCTAGACGAAACACAGTGCGTACGATTATGACTACCGGCTATTAAATGAAATCCGCCGACGTACTCAAGGTGCTACCGAAACTATAATTATTTATCTCTCGATAATGAATCAGCTGTTCGCTAGGCTGTCACCGTCAAAGCGATTGTCCGAACGCGAAAAGTTAGACATCCTATTGCATAACATACGTCCATGCTACTCACTAGTGCTAGCTCCGTCAATATCTTCAATAGACAGTATAGCAACACTGCAGACGTTATGTTTAAACTACGAACGGATGAAATGTTTGAACTCTCAATTCCGCGAACCGTATTACAGTAACGACACGTTGGCACCAGACCTAGCTTACTGTCACAAACCTAATAACCGAGCGCGTAATAATTCCTACAATAATTATCCCGTTGCTACTATAGAGGGTATGTCTGGAAAACCCGAATACACTGAGAACAACGAACCTAGCAAACCTAAGTCTAAACCTAGCTCTGTCGCTCTAGTCACGTCCCTGTACTGCCCGCGCTGCCGTATCAATGATCACAGTTTGAATGAATGCAAACGCGATCGGTTCGCAATTTGCTTCAAGTGCGGCCGTAGCGATGTGACATTCTCTAACTGCCCGAACTGTAAATCGACGAAACCAAAAAACTAGTTGGTCAGGGTCGGGGCGTGTCAAAATCTAAATTAGGTTCTACAACCTATTCAACCAATTTTGACAAAGATGATTGGAGAAATTGGCTAAACACTCTAAAAGTGTATTTCTCTAGTTATTCCGTCGCCTCGATCCTGGATAATAAGCCTAAAAATGACCTACGGCCCTATGTTAACGTAACGATTAACAGTTTACCTATTTGTGGGTTGCTCGATTCCGGTTCAGCCAATACAATTTTAGGTAACAACTCCCATATGGAGGTAATGACTAAAACCGGGTTAGAAATACAGCAGTGTCACAACACTAATTCCATTCGGTCCGCGGGTGGAAATATATTGTTGCCGCGCGGTTTTATCAACTTACCCACTACTTTTAATAATCAAACCCACTTATTGAAATCTTATATTATTCCAGAAGTTACAAGTAATTTAATTTTAGGCATCGATTTCTGGAAACTATTTAAATTACTGCCTAACCATATCGCATCCGTATGCATGTCTAAAACATTGCTGTGTAGTGCGTTAAGTGAAAATAAGCCGAGTAACACGAACGTATTGCAATCTTTTAGTGAGTTGAGTGAGTCACAACAAAGAACAGCTAAGTTAATTATAAAGCAATACGAGTCGATTTCTACTGAAAAAACCGGTTGAGGACGAACTCACATACTGCGGAATTCAATATTCGAATTTTAGATAGATCTGTAGATTTTAGATTCGTTTTTGACAGTTCTTGACATAAGCTCCATATATGTCAAACACGTATCTAAAATCTACAGATCTATCTATAGTTCGAGTATTGAAAATGGCCGTTAATAGAACATGCAATAGACACTGGCGATTCTGTGCCGATACGCCAAAGATATTATAGGTTACCGCCGGCGAAATTAAAAATAATTATTGACGAATTAGACGAAACGCTTGCATTGGGAGTGGTAGAAAAATGCGAAAGTCCATGGTCGTCACCAATTTTACTAACGCCTAAGAAGGACGGTAAACTAAGGTTTTGTTTAGATAGTCGGAAACTTAATTCTATTACTAAAAAAGACGCGTACAAACTACCTTACGTATCCGAAATTTTAGACAACCTTAGGAACGCTAGATATCTAAGTAGTATAGACTTATCTAAGTCCTTTTGTCAGACGCCTCTTCGCGAATGTGATCGTGATAAGACTGCGTTCTATGTGCCTACTAGAGGAACATTTAGATTTGTGACTATGCCGTTTGGTTTAACGAATGCGCCTGCGACACAACAGCGTTTGGTAGATCACTTGTTTACGAACAGTCCTGAGTTCGAAAACTCTGTATTCGTTTTTTTAGATGACATCGTGATTATATCGCCAACTTTTAATGCTCATGTGTCACTATTAAATAAAGTATACGAAAAATTAAAATCGGCGAACCTTACAATAAATTTAGAAAAATCTAAATTCTTCCGTGATGAATTGAAGTACTTGGGCTACGTAGTAAACTCTAAAGGATTACAAGTAGACCCATGTAAGGTGGAAGCCATTCTTCAATATGCTACGCCTAAGAATAAAAAAGAAGTCAAAAGGTTCGTAGGCATTGCATCATGGTATCGGCAATTTATACCTAATTTTAGTACTATTGCCGGTCCTTTGAACAAACTTACCTCTACCGGTAAGAAAGCCGCACCATTTCAGTGGTCGGTGGAAGCTGATGACTCGTTTTGTAAACTAAAACAATTATTAAGCTCCGCACCAATATTATCGTGTCCCGATTACGAGAAACCTTTTCAAGTTCACACAGATGCGAGTGCGAGTGGGTTGCTTACACAAGAAATAGATGGCGTTTAACTACCAATCGCTTACATGAGTAGGTCACTAAATGCACAAGAACAAAACTACAGTATTACAGAACGGGAGACATTAGCAGTTCTAACAGCCCTCGAATATTGGCGCTGTTATTTAGATAACGGGTTAAAGTTTGTTGTGTATACTGACCATTCTGCACTGAAATGGTTCCTAAACTTGAGCAATCCGACTGGTAGATTAGCTCGGTGGTCGGTTCGTCTGTCAGCCTTTAACTTCGAAATAAAGCATCGGCGCGGCGCGGATAATATTATAGCCGATGCGTTATCACGATCCCTACCTGTAAATATAGTTAACGCGAATAATAATAACGTGAATGACCCTAATGTTGACACTGATCAATGGTATTCAGCCACCTACAATGGTTGTTTATCTTCGCCTAATGACTATCCAGACTATTCTATTAAAAATAATAAATTGTATCGTTTGATTAAATCTAGGTGTATGCTACATAAGGAGTTCGAATGGAAAGAAGTACTACCTTCTTCTGATCGAAATAATGCCATATTAGAGAACCATGCCGAACCCACTTCGGGGCATTTCGGTATATTTAAAACTTACAAGCGCTTAGCACTGCGTTACTATTGGCCCAAAATGCGCGATGACGTAGTTAAGTTCATTCTTGCGACACTTGTATCGCGCACAAACATCAGAGCCATGCACCATTGGGAACCATGGGACGACCCAAAGTGTGTTCACGACGCTTCCAAACCATTAGTGTAGATTTACCCGTCACAAGAAAACAAAACGCCTACATCTTTGTAGTAACTTGTTGTTTTAGTAAATACTGTCTACTTTTTCCTATCAGGCGCGCAACTGCTGAAATAAAAACTAATATTTTGGAAGAAAAAATATTTTTAGTTCATGGTATACCATCTACAATTATATTGGACAATGGTAAACAGTTTGTCAGTGCTACTTTAAAAGCTATGTTGCGCAAGTACAAAATCCCTAATCTTCATTATACTCCTAAATATTCCCCACATGTCTATACGGTCGAACGCTATAATAAAACCATTTGTTCTACCTTAGCGGCGTTTGTAGGAAATGACCAGAGATTATGGGACACTCTCCTACCTAAGGTGCAGTTTGCATTAAATACTGCAGTTAATGAAGTCACGGGCTAAACACCTAGTTTTTTAGTCTATGGACGTGAACTAGTTCCATTCGGCTCACACTATGTCGACACGGACGCTGATGATATAGTATACATACCAAGGGACGATTACGCAGAAAACATAGGTCACTTATCAGGCATATTTGACAAAGTGACTGTGAAACTCTCCTAAGGCGGGCGGTATTGTAACGTATGTCCGGTACTTACCGCGTTGCGTCACAGTACCGCCCATACGCTCGGCCAATCAGAGAAAGCCATCGTCCGCGGTCGCAAAGCCTGACCAAATATGGTCATAAACGGACTCTCACCCTGATGGAGGGCCCGGTATATAAAGGGGCCGACAGAGAGGCCGGCACCGCTACTCTAACGTCGCTTCTACTACCTACCTACTATAACTAAGCGTACCTACTGACCCTACGTCGTATCTACGTGTATCCTGGTCCCAGCTACGGGTAAGCACTACATTTACTGCGTTAGCGTACTGCCCATCTCTCTACCTGCTAGCTGAGGCTGGCTGACGCCGCCTGCCTGACTCTATTGGTTGTGGCTCTCCTAATGCTGCTTTCCTTCAGGTTCCAGGTTCACCTTAAGACTCCGGCTACGCTCCTAGACTGCTACACTTTCCTGCATCGCCTTCGGCGTCACCTCTGCCGAAGAGTCTGGCCTGCCCTGCTCATCGTACTCGCACCGCCGGCGTCTGCCAGCTGAACCAACGGCTTGCGAGGATCTACCGCTACGCGCAGCCTTCGAGCAACCTGCCCTGCACACTACCGGAGGGAACAGCGTGGGAGACTGCAGCCCTTAGTGTTCAGGCCAGTGTCGTGTTGTTGGTCGGTCATACTCGTGCAAGGGAAGTGAGACAATACTCGGCAAATAAACGCATAGAACCTTTTCTGCGTTTTACTACTACCGGAACCCGTTACAGTATACTTTGAACATTTCTGTCGTTTTTTGCCAATAGATTAAAAATCTGTTTTAATAGCATTTATTATAACGAATATGAATATGCACCTAAACGTTAAGTGCTTCACCATGTTATAACTTACATATTTTTATAAAATTAAGTTATTAAAATATATATTTATGAGGAGTCTGAGCTTAGCTTAGCAGCCAGATGTCTATGGATGCTATTGATTATTAAAAGTTGATTTTATATTCAGATGTCAGTTTATTTCGGAACAAAGTTTGAATGGAGCGATAACAGAATATTCCGTTACCGTCATATTAATTTAGCATCGAAGGACACACGTCATATTTAATAGAAGCCACAGACGATTTAGTGATTGCATCTCGTTGAGAGGCCTGTCTGCGTTTGATGGCTCAATCAAAATTGACATCGAGTGTCCGAAACACTTAATACCTATTACTGGGGACTCGTATGATTCAATGGGGTTTATATCTGTAGCGGTCTAAAGTAAAATGGTAAATTTTCGGCGAATGTTGAATTCTATGTACCTGTTGATTTGGCAATTATTTATCTACTAGTCGACGCCAGCGGCTTCGCACGCACATATTTTCGAATTTCCCGTTTTGCCCGATCCCGTGGGAATTTCGGGAAATCCCGTCTTAGTGCACCTCTACGGTGCCTAAGGAACATACATGCTAAATTTCATCTTCTTACGACCAGTAGTTTCGGCTGTAGCGTGTCTGTCAGTCAGTCAGTAACGCAAGGATTTTATATATTAAGATTCCGAAATAGGTTATTTTACTATAGATATTATTATTAGGTAATTAATTAGATCAAGTATTGTGTAGTTGAAATATGCAAGATACTTTTTGGTATTGGTTCTCGTCAGGCCTTATGAGACGCATTGAACGGTCAATAAATTAAGACACCAGAGTTAGCTTGCTTATACAAGAAAAATAAGCTTATCAAAATCTTAGATAAATTTAAAGATTTAGTTTAAAAAAATCACAAAACGCAAGAGCCTGAGGACCGGGTACTTTATACCTACTTAAGTTGAGTACATCAAGACCCTTACTCGAGAACTTCAAGATAAATAGGTATGGACAATGTAGTGGGAGACTTCATAGTGAAATAATTATAAAAATAGTCGAAATACATACTAAATTAAATTATTTATCATACTCATTCTGAGTAAAATAACTAGTAAATAAAACATATCGTACAGTTTTTAAGCGACTTCATAAAGGAGGATCTCAAGTCGAAGACAAAATTGCATTGCGTAGGATTTATTGTTCAGTAAATAAATAAAGAAATTGACGATTTCATTGTTATTATTACCCTCTTCGGAATAAAGATTTTATATCTGTAACAAAATAAAATAAACATAAAGCTCACGTAACTTTAAAGGAATTTAATAGTTTTGGCCTAGTTTTCGTATTTACCAATTAGTAGAAAAACCAGTAATTACTTACTATCTAAAATGCCAAAAATACATATATTGGGTCTGGTCTATATGAATATAAAACTGCATTCCAATATTTTGAGACTTAGTAACTATTGCACCTGGTGTCATTGTTTCTATAGTTTTATTCGTCGTTCCCATATCGACGTCTCATATACATAGCTTCTTTATGATTGACCAATTCGATTTACCATCCAATTCGAGCTAAGGCCAATATGTTGTGTCGAACAGCTAACAAAATAATATTATGCGCTTACCCGGCGTCGGGACGTGACGACCCCACCACCCACTAGGGGAGTTACTCTGACGAGTAGATACTCGTCATAGTATCTCCCCCATCGCAAGCAGTCAACCGAAAGATGGCGGTCAAACCATCCGAACCTGGCGGAAGTAAATCCCAAGATGCTAGATGGGCAGCAGCGTCCAGCACTATAAACTTCCGCCACTGCGATCGCCAATACGCCTGCCAAGCGTGGCGATTATGGCAAATCCCCCCATACATGAACCACATCAATAAAAACCGGCTCCTAGTCCCCGGCGGCCCCGCTAGTCCTGGTTATGGTTATGGTAACGGTGGGGCAAGGGGTGCGATGAATCGCCGGAAAAGATCGGGCTACCACCACCAACGACAATTGGCCCTGGCAACACTGAACACGCGCACACTGCGGACCGACGAGAAGATTGTCGAGCTGGAAGAAGAATTTTATTGAGCAAGTTGCGATAGAATATCATAGGCCTATCTGAAGTCCGAAGACAGGGGGAGGACTCGATAGTTCTCAATTCCGGTAACTTGCTCTTCTACCGGGAGGGCGACCAACAGTCCCAAGGTGGTGTCGGATTCATCGTCCACAAATCTCTCGTGACCAACGTGGTAAATATCGGGAGTGTGTCGAGCAGGGTAGCGTACCTTATACTCAGAATATCTAAGCGGTATTTGCTGAAGGTCATACAGGTATACGCTCCGACCTCGACGCACCCCGATGAGGAGTTGGAAGCCATGTATGAGGACATATCTCGGGCTATACATGGCTTCAAAACACATTACACCGTGGCCATGGGAGATTTTAACGCGAAACTGGGCAAACGCGACGGTGGTGAGTTGAGAGTGGGGCAATTTGGTTATGGGCATCGGAATTTCCGGGATCACTTGCTGGCTAGCTTTATGGAGAAGGAAAGACTCTATATGATGAATTCCTTCTTCAAGAAACGAGAATGCCGCAAGTGGACCTGGGTAAGTCCAGACGGTGCCACCAAAAATGAGATCGACTTTATCATGTCGACGAAGAGGCAGATATTCAATGATGTCTCCGTGATCAATGCGTTTAAAGTGGGGAGCGGTTACCGAATGGTAAGAGGCACATTAAATATCTGTACAAGCCTCGAATGGTCGAGGTTGATAAAGTCCACGCTCCGACCGGCACCGGTTCATTTCCGAAACCCCGAGAGCTTTCAGCTCGAACTCAAGAACCGTTTCGAATGCCTGGGCGAATGCGTAGATGTGGACGAGTACAGTAACGGGTTCATGGATGCTGTCCATACAACAGGGGCTAAATTCTTTAAGCCCCAGAAAAGCAAGAGAACCAGCAAGATCGCGGGTCCAACCCTCGAGCTGTTAGAGGAAAGGCGCAAGATGGTTCTGCTATCCTCCGACGACATGCCGAAATATCACCTCAACAGACAGATCTCTAAGTCTCTGACTCGCGATCTCCGCCAATACAACATAAAATGTGTTCATGAGGCGAAAGAGAGAGGGATCTGTTTGTTGGGCAGAGTCAGCTGACAAAGCTGAAGACGGAAGATGGCAGAATCGTATCGTCCAAGCCTGAGCTCTCGGAGGAGATCAAAAAGTTCTATGGACAGCTATACACGACAACGCAACAACCCGCAAGTACTCCAGCGTCAGACCCTAGAGCTGGATTGACCCGACAGTCCCGACACTATACCGATGATATCCCGGACGTCAGCGTGCACGAGATTAGTGTGGCTCTCAAACAGCTCAAAAACAACAAGGCGCCGGGTGATGACGGAATTACGAGCGAGCTTCTTAAGGCCAGCGGTACACCCGCTAGAGAAGCCCTTCGGAAGCTATTTAATTCCGTCATTCTCGAGGGTAAAACGCCACAGGCGTGGCATAGAGGTGTGGTGGTGCTTTTCTTTAAGAAAGGGGATAAAATCCTCTTTAAGAACTACAGACCCATCACACTTCTGAGCCACGTCTACAAGCTGATTTCGAGGGTCATCACAAATCGTCTCAAGAGCAAGCTAGACGACTTCCAGCCTCCCGAACAAGCTGGTTTCCGTAAAGGCTGTAGTACCATAGACCACATACATACGCTGCGGCAGGTTATACAGAAGTCCAAGGAGTATAACCAGCCTCTATGCTCGGCGTTTGTGGACTATGAGAAAGCCTTCGATTCGATCGAAACCTGGGCGGTGCTACAGTCTCTCCAACGGTGCCGGATTGACTACCGATATATCGAAGTTCTGAAGTGTTTGAATGGAAACGCCACTATGTCAGTCCGCCTCCAGAACCAGAGTTCGAAACCTATTCAACACCAGCGAGGGGTGAGACAGGTGGATGTCATATCCCCGAAACTGTTTACCACTGCGCTGGAGGATGTTTTCAAGCTTTTGGACTGGAATGGACTCGGCATCAACATCAACGGCGAGTACATCACTCACCTTCGATTCGCAGGCCATATCGTAGTCATGGCTGAGACCATGGAAGACCTAGGCACAATGCTCGATGGCCTCTGTAGAGTCTCCCAACAAGTAGATCTTAAGATGACCATGAAAAGACGAAAATCATGTCGAACGTCCATGTTGTACCTGCTCCTATTCAGGTTGGGAACTCTACGCTCGAAGTTGTCGACTAGTATATCTACCTGGGATAAGTAGTCCAATTAGGTAAGTCCAACTTCGAGAAGGAGGTCAATCGTCGAATCCAACTCGGTTGGGCAGCGTTCGGGAAGCTACGACATATCTTCTCGCCCGATATCCCGCAGTGTCTCAAGACGAAAGTGTGTTGCCAGTGATGACTTACGGATCAGATACGTGATCGCTCACTATGGGGCCTTATCAGAAGGCTCAAGGTCACTCAGAGGGCGATGGAGAGAGCTATGCTTGGAGTTTCCCTGCGAGATCGAATCAGAAACGAGGAGATCCGCAGTAGAACCAAAGTCGCCGACATAGCTCTCCGGATAGCCAAGCTGAAGTGGCAGAGGGCAGGGCACATAGCTCGAAGAGCTGATGGCCGTTGGGGCAGAAAGGTTCTGGAGTGGCGGCTACGTACCGGACGACGTAGCAGAGGTAGGCCCCCCGCAAGGTGGACCGACGATCTTGTCAAGATCGCGGGAGGCTGTTGGATGCGGGCGGCTCAAGACCGGTCTGTGTGGAGAACCTTGGGGGAGGCATAGGCCTCCCGCTGCCTAGGTGCTAGGCGTCACTGCTGGACATAGGTCCAGCAGCGGACGTCGTTGTGCTGATATGATGATGAGAAACGTCTCGGTAACTAAAACATAAAGTAAACATAAATGACTAATTAGTGAAATGCGTAATTCTTAAAGGACTGATTCGTGAAATGTCTAATTTTTGAGCACTCGCTTTGCTTAATGCAAGCGAATAGAGTCTAGAATTGTTCAAAATTGTGTTCACGACCGTTGCCGGTTACATAAAACGCACATTACAAGATGATTATATTGTTCAAAAGCATTTCATATTATTCCATTCGCAGTACATAACAATACGATAAATACGATAAGAGGTTCTTCCTCGTCCTTAACCGCAAACAAACAAAGTTATCAAACAATACCCAAACTGCCTCTATTCCTACTTTAGCTATTATAATTCTATAACAATTGCGCTCGCCAATCGAAATGGTACACCGGTACCATTTCGATTGGCGAGCGCAATTGTTGGTCATTGGTCAATACCTTTAACAAATATTAAGGATCTGAAATTGGAACCTTTCATTTTGTTCAAACAATGGTATAGTTATAACTAGCTAAGCGTATTTAAAAGTACTTGCAAGTTAACCGGTGGTTCTGTTTGTTACGTTCAATGTTTGTGCTCTAAAATTCAGTTTGGTTTTGTATCTATTAATGTGGAGATTGAATAAGCACTGTCTATTTGTTTATCTGTATTATTTTTATAGTCTCACGCCTGTATCCCCAGCTCACGTCTGTAGGGGTAGGCAGAGGTGTAAATATTACACCCACATTTCGCCATGAATTTTTAGGTCCCACGTAATAGGGGGCGAGCCTATTGCCGTAACCGGGCACATCACCAGACTCCATGCTGCTACTGAGTATTCGGAAAAACCCAGTAACACTTTTGCTCGACCCGGGAATCGAACCCGGGACCTCAGATCAGCAGTCGCATACGCTATCCACTGGACCACGGAGGCAGTTTATCTGTATTAATACCCATTATATTGTTGTTCAAAGTAAGTAAATAAACATTTTACTCTCCCATTTTCATAAAGTACCAACTAGGTCCGTGGTTACACCCCTGTTAGTTTTGGTTACTGCTAAGCAACCGTGGCTCGGCAGCCTTTATCAATAAATAGACTACTCAACATATTTTTTTTCCAAATTGAACCAGTAGTTTATGAAATAAGCATGTTTACTAAACAAACTATTCAGCTTTACATATAAAGTACCTAAAGATGTGCATTTTGTAAAAGCTCTATATTCCACACAACAAGACAGCGTCAGCTTAAAATATGAGCTATAAATAATGTAATTCAGCCTGTTAAAACGGTTTCTTATTCGCAAACTCGAAATATCTATAATGTACCTAATGTATAATTTAAATGTTTATTCATGATACAATGCTGTGATTTGTCGATAGGAATACTTATTTTAATAATTTTATTACATATCAAATATAATGTTATTACACATCGACGATTCCAGCAAAGCATGCTAACCCCGCTGCATGTGAGCACTAAGGGACGTCGGGGACACCGTGGTGGTTTTGTGAGTGACTAGACCCGTTATGGGAAAGTCTCACCCACCTCCTCCACGAGACCGAACTAAAATGAGGACAAGCCTCCACATACAAAACTACGAGTATCTCCAGCTTTGGTCATTTTCATTTGAGATTGAAATAAACTTTTCTGAAAACATGAAAACGTCAAAGTGAACTGTATTGTAAATCTATACGAAAATAATATTTAAAAGCACATATTTATTTTAGTTTTCATTGTTCGAGAGTATCCGATTAAAATCATTGAAACACAGACTTAGTAATAAAGCCAATACTTAAATATCATAGTTAATGCAACTTGAGTATTCATAAAGGGATCTTTTTAAATTATTTTATGTCCATCTCCATTATACTTTGATAGCTATTTGGGATATTTATCTGCAAATTAATGTAACAGACACTTATTAGAAAATCCATAACGGTAATGGACGTACAATTCGGTATTAATGAAACCAAACACAGCAAATATCACGACGAGTAATAGCGATCCCGACACACTAGAATTGGGATGCATTGAGCCGAGGGGATGCGCGCATGTGTCAAACTGGCTGTCCAATAATTAAATGGATCGCTTGCGTCCGTCGAGTGAGACGATACACCCGGCGGGACTTCACTAAAGCCGACCCGCCAATGATACTAGTAATTGAGAGATTACTCTACACATATTAAACCAAACAATACCTACTAGCTCCATACGCAACCTATACGTACAAGAAATTCATAACAAAGAGATTTACGCTTGGAAGCACTTCATAATTACTAAACTGCGTACATAACTATCGGTGTAACTGGTATATGCGGTAACATACCCAAATTACCTTCGTGAAATATTTGCCCCACATAGTTTGGCTGTAAATTTAGTGCGCCAACAATAAATATTTCATGTTACACGTGCCATCAACCCACCGTTATCAGAGACGGAATCACAGACGTGTTCCAAAAATGAATTCGGTTTATAGAGCTGCGTATACATATAATTTAAGGTTCCAATTAAAGCGAAAAAGAAAAAGATTTCCCAATTAGATGCCAAAGTGAAGATAACTCGCTTCGAGCCAATTCGTCAGCTCGTTGCGTGACTAACCCACGATTTATGACTTAATAGCCAAGTCCACGCGTTAAGTAGGTCTTAGATAAGGCGCTTCTAAGTGATTGTCGGCGCTTACAACGATCGTAATTACTCCAAACTACTATCTTCCCTCAGCCACACGCGATCTCTTTCATCGACCAACTTGAATTGTGCTAATTGCTTCCCAACACTATTTCACAAATCATTACTATTCGAATCCACGCTATTTAGTGCTTCATAAATCAAACAATATCATGTTTTGCAGCTGAATATCAAATTCGAAGCAGTTAGTAGTAGTTAGCAGTTATTATTTTAAATGATTTATGTAGGCACCGGTCGGATTTATGTAGGCATATTTGGTAAAAGTTCTAAATGTTGCATCTGTCTTAAGTAATTATGATAGAGAATATACGGATATTGTCCTTTATACAGTCATACGGACTTATAATTTAGATCGAGCTTTATATTTATTACAAATTGTGCTTAATTCGAAAAAAAAATAATTTTAGTAGTTATCGCAATTCTTGTCATCAATCAATTCCCATTAGGTATTTGCATTAAATGCTGTACGCATTCAAGGTAGCCTTACTTTACGTTTTTATATTTTTACAACATTTCCTAGAAAATGTTCGAAAAATAGGAGCATTTTATTTTATTTTTTATTTATTGGACTTCATACACATAATATACATGTATCGGTGGACTTAATGCCTGAGGCATTCTCTAACAGTCTACCTTGGGATGATGCAGAGATATATGAAGTAGGTGCAAGCTGAAGTCTTAGGGACTAACAAAGCATTATTTATATATACAAATCAATAACTACATACTAATTACATACAATACATATACAAAATAGTAAATAAGTACTATAAAATATAAACCTACATGTATACGTAAAATATATATACATATATGAATATATATAAATAAATAAATATATATATATAAAATAAAATTAACTAGAGATATCAATTCTGCGATGATCCTGAAAGTTCGGAGTGTAGGAGCTCTCGTACTTTCGATTTGAATGTGTGTCTACTGGTGGCCGTCCTGATCTCTAGAGGGAGGGCGTTCCACAGAAGCATTTTATAGTTATAAAAGCAAACATTTTAGAGGTATTAATATCTCAACTTTAAATGTATCGGTGAATTTATTATATTACTTAGATATCAAATATACGATAACTGGAAACTTGAAAATATATATTTAACTGAGCAACCTTGCGGGTACCGTTACGGATAATAAATTAATGTACTTTAACCATAGATAACACAGTGTGTTTAATATAATATTATGCTGTTATTTTTCCATGTTCGTTCACGTTAATTATGAGCAGGGTCCATTCAGACACAGACAATGAATTCTAAAGCAATATTACATACATACATACATAGACTCACGCCTGTTTCCCGGAGGGGTAGGCAGAGACTACGGAACGCCATTTGCAACGATCCTGACATACCTCTCTTGCTTCACTCACTCCCATCAAGTTTCTCATGCATGCTCTTCTGTTAAGGGTACTTCTGACTTGTCCTTTTTTCAGGATGTCTCCAATCTGTCTGTCAGAGAACGTCCGCCTAGGTCTTACCCTTTGTCCTGTCCCATTCACACTTGCCTTACATATCTTCTTTGTCAGTCTATCGTCATCCATCCTCTCCATGTGCCCAAACCATCTTAACATGCTTTCTCAATATTGTGGGTATACGGATTGTAGTTTCCTTTTAACATCGCCGAGTGGATGTTCAAACTTAGTAATAATAAAGAGAATCTATTCAAACGAACCGTTACCAGAAAAGATAAATTAATTTTGGGTAGAAAAACAGCAACTTGGGAAATCATTGGTCAATTATCAAAAATAATGAGACATGATTTAAAATTGTGATCACTTTCTGTATCTGCCATTCGCTTTGATAACTCAGTTAAAATACTCGTCCTTCGCGACTATGATACTTATTCAGTAAGCAATTGAAAGCTCCCGAAGCAGTGTTATACTTGAGCAATTATAGACCATCCATGAGAGACAGTGGCTATTTATACATTGACACATGTTTCAACAAAACTATTTTTTTATTATTGTAATGTATACCACATTAAAATTATTAAAAATATATAGTACATTAAAACATACCTTTTATTACAGATGCAGTAGGTTTACTAAGAGGAGACTAAGGAAAATCAACGAAACAAATAGAATCTTTGGGAAGGGACGGAAAACTAGATACCAAACCTTATACCAACCCTGTCTGGCCAACACAGTGTGGTAGGCCAAATCTGAGGAGGGGATTTACTCACAATGACACTACAGAGCAAATTAGGAAGGGCATAAGTCTAGTAGTAGACTTCGAAAGGCTGTAAAGTATACAACACACACACATGCACAGCTAATGGTATGAGAAAGGTGAAAGGACATTCAGCTTTTTATTATGGGCTAGTAAATTTTAAACAAATGTTCCCCTCGTGTCGTCGGTGTATGCCCGAGTATCGTCACTAATGAAAGTACGGTGAAGTAACGAAGTCCGCTTGATGGCTCGCGATTAACAAAGTCACTGAAAGTATCCACATTTACATTTCCATTCGACATGAAGTTTTAACGAACATCCATCGTTACAGTCGACAGCCAGAATTTAATACAATTTCGTGGGTCCAATTAGTGAGTTACTTTGAATCCCGACTACATTTCTCCTCTCATTTCTATACTTTCAGTCCGGGATGAACAATTGTGTGCAAATTAGCAGTGCAGACAACCCACGGCGGGGGACCGCACCCCGCCGCCCGCCGAGAAACACTGCCCATCGCTCCGGACAACCAAACACTGTTTACCAATAACAAACTTTGATTACTTTACACCGACTTACAAACAGTTTGCTATCTCGAAATTGTTTCTCTTAAATAAATATATTTCCGTTATTCTCCAACCATTAAGCTTGAATCTTTTAAAACAATCGCAGAATATTTTGCTTCTATTGTTCGTCTGTACCTATGTAAAAATAAATATTAATCGTCCCTGCAAATAGTTAAGACTTCCATAATGAAGTTCTATTTCATCCACCGTGGCTTTTCAACTTTAAGTTTAAATACTTTCTTAGTTTCTGATACACTTCCTCTTTGTTCATGGAAACGATATTTATTATTTAAATGTATTCTGTTTTAAGATCCGTATTTTAATAGGTTGTCTTGATGGCCCAGTTTCCGCGTACACTAACTGCTAACCTCGATATTACGACTTTGATTCTCGTATCTAATAAAGAGATAAGAAAATTATTTGGCAGTTTTTTGAAGTAGATTGTATTAAATAGAACGATTATTAATGCGTTGAATGTATATTTTTATGTAATTACCTTTCTAAGCGTAATGTTTTTGCTGTTAAGTGATATGTTGTGAAATAAATTAATCGCTTCAAAATATTTTATCCTTAGTTTTTAAGTTTATGAAAAAACTAGAGGACGCCAGCAGCTACGCCTGCATTTTTATTTTAATTTACCCGTTTTGGCCGATCCCGTGGGAATTTCGGGAAATCCCTTCTTAGTGCACCCCTACGGTCCCCAAGGAACATACATATCAAATTTCAGCTTCCTGCGCCCAATAGTTTCGGCTGTAGCGTGTCTGTCAGTCAGTCAGTAACGCAAGGATTTTATATATTAAGATAATAAATTTAAGATAAAGCTAAAGTAGAATTTGGCTACGCCGACTTTTTTATGATTTTCAACATAGTAAGTTGCAACTAGAGCAGGTACTGACAAATTCAGGCAAAACATCTACACAGTTGTTGGACTGTGGTCAAGAAGCTGAGGATCCAAGTTACTTACACGGACTAACTACAAATACGAGTACAAGCAAGCGCGGTTAACCAGAATACTAAGAAACCAAACATTGAACTAAAAAGACAGCAGTACATTTTTACTCGTTCAACTTGACAGTTGAACGAGTCATGATGTGATGATCAACTAAGGCGTAAAAAATAATACACGTTGTAAAAATAAATAGTAGTCCCGATAAGTTTTCAACGGCAATAAAAAGCTTGCATTTTTATTCCAAAAGTGTACGATCGTTTATAGTGATGAATTTAATCATCGACGAATTCGAATTCAACATCGGTTCGCGAGATTAGTCCGATTACTGCGCTACCATAAAAATTTAAATGTTTAAACTGACTTCACCAATCCGCAGACTTAACAGACGTAAACTACATACATACATACATAGACTCAGGCCTGTTTCCCCGAAGGGGTAGGCAGAGGCATATTAAACGCCCACTTTTCGCCAGTGTTTTGATCCCACGTAATAGGTGGCGAGCCTATTGCCGCTTATCGGGATATTTTGTTTGCCAGAGCCTCGTCCGTTGATCGGCAATCTCAACAAATTTATTTTATCGTTGAGAACACTCAATCTAAAAAAAGTTAAACGAAAATCAAGGTATATAAAAATTATAAATTGATATAAAATCGACCTCAGACTGTAATGTACGTAATTCAATTTCCTTTTGGGGTTGTCTTTTCTAGACAATCTATCCTAAAATAACATAGTACGTAAAGATTGAGTTTTATGGTAATAGAATAGAATGAGTTTCGTTGTTAACTAATATGGTCGTTGCTTTCTTTATAATATTGGAAAAATATACCATCCTGGAATGTAAAACTAATTCTCACTATATATCTTATCTGAAGAGTGTATGTGGACAAAAAAGTCACGTCATGACCTTTCGCGTTGCCACTAAACAACCACAGGATTATCACGTGGTATAAAATAGCCGACTATCTGTCTCAAGGTAAGCTGAGGTTTATCACACCTAAATTTCAGTTATTTGTAACGTACTAGCTGTCTATATCGCATTTTAAGGTCTCTTAGTGTCTGATCTAGGCTTACAGCTTTGAGTTTACAACTAGAACTGATTTATAAAATGGAAAAGGCCTTTACGCGGTGCGATGGCCGTTAGATTTTAAAGAATATTTCCATTTGTAATTAACATTAGGTTATGTTTTGACTTAACCCGTATTATATAATTATGATTTATAAATATACTTTCTATTAAGTCTCTTCTTGGACAGCAAAACAGTTAAAATTATACCAGAAGACACTGTTGCAATTGATGCTTGTGGGTCAAAAGATTCGCTGCTGAGTGTTAATAATTTGTCTGAATCTACAATGATCCATCTTTAAACTACACTTGTAGGTCATAGTAATGCCACAGTCTATATGTCTTTATACTGTGGTAATGCCATGGTATTGACCTTCGAGAGCCAAAAAGTCAACACTGATATTTATAGACATATAATAACTTAAGAAGTTAATATGAAAGTACATACTATCCATCGGGTCATTCATATTTGGTTAAATTTATTTTATTCCAATATTATATTGTTTTAAACACCTATAAATACTGTGTGGAATACACCTAAGTAACAAAAAAACGGAATCTATAGAAAATGGATAAGCTTTTTAATAGTTTATAAATTCAGGGTACTTGTATATGCATTTTCGAACTGGTATTCTTTTATACATACATACATACATATACTCACGCCTTCTTCCCGTCGGGGTAGGCAGAGACAACAGAACGCCACTTGCTAAGGATAGCCTTACAAACCTCACGCGCTTCCTCCACACTCATTACTCTTCATTCCACATTCTTTTATCGGACATTTAATTAATGTTTATATAGTGGTTAACGATTCGAAAACCTCCTGTAACATCAATACCGACAGATTACTATAAGTACGAACGAAATATTAAATGTAGGCAAATGTCTAGCCTAATTAGTGTCCCTCGGAGTATTACGCTCGTGTATGAATTATATGTCGTCGACCCAACGGATACATGTGTAAGCGAGTCCGTCTGTATCCATGGTGTAATACAATATCAGGTCAAATCAATCGAAGGCCGCGAGTGTGGTGGTAATAAAAAGGTACTCCTAACTATTCTTCGCATAAATAAATACATCGTGTCACAGTATTTGTTATC
Source organism: Euclidia mi (assembly GCA_944739405.2). Taxonomy (NCBI): domain Eukaryota; kingdom Metazoa; phylum Arthropoda; class Insecta; order Lepidoptera; family Erebidae; genus Euclidia; species Euclidia mi. The sequence continues at coordinate 90,399,939 of OX123183.2, read as the reverse complement.
GAAGTCCTCTAAAATTATTTTTTTTTCTGGCTAGATTTCTTTTTATTTCGTCTACACATTTTTGCGGGTCTCAGTATAAGTCGTTGTGATAGTTGTTTTATATCCTAAGGTGAATACTAGAACTCCATACATCTTATTTCTGAGATGTTTTTTATTATTTTAAAGGCCAAACTACGTTTGTCAGTAAAAGCAGATAAGTGAATTGGCGTTTCTCATATTTTTACAAAAAATACTCTTGACTTCGTGGTGTGAATCTCTCTACCACTCAATTTGAGGAAGAGGTGAGACTCCTCTAAACGTGTGCAGGTCGACTCACTTAAACCACTGCGGTATTTGTGTCTAACTCTAATGTAGTAGCGTGGTCTGCTATAGGCGCTCGCCGAAGATTATTCTACACTCAATACCTACTAATAAACAACAATAAGATACAATGGTGCCTAAAATGTCTAGTGTTTATTATTTATGCCTGAATAATTCTAACAAATCTAGTAACTCGTTAACATTGTCACAATTTATATTTCATGAACAGTTTAGGCCAATTGTTCGATTTCAAAAGACACTAAAAATATGATAGATTAGTAAATTATAATTTCTGAAATATTCGAGCTAAAGGTCGTCATTTTCAGTCGATAAAATCTTAGTAGTTACCTTTTTTTATGATAGACCACGAGCTTTTGTTGTGACTTATCATCCACATAGCGTTATCCTAGTTGCAACCAGAGGTCCGCTTACTAGCTTCACTGGACTTTACTGCCTTTCTACAGAGTAGGTCAGATAGGCAAGTGTCTGATCTGCGCAACTAAAAAAGGATAGGGAAGACTAGTGCTATTTTGACTCCCTATAACTACTATCAAAGATTTTCATGACAACCGGGACCGACGGCTTCACATGCTCTTCGGGGGTTCCCTATCCATTTGCTAAAAATTTTAAGACCTAATATAACTTAGCATAATTTTGTTTGGCATAATTATATTTTCGCATAATATAATCACGCATAACAGCTTACGCATATTTTTTAAGCATAATTTCTGTAACCATAATAATGATTAAGCATAATATTTTAAAGCATAAATTTATTAAACATAAAGTTCTAAAGCATAACTTTTTTATTGAAATTAAACTACAGTTTACGGATTTTATCGCGTTATATTACTTTCACTGGTTATTTGTAATTACATTTAAACCGAAAGATCTAGGAATTACATTTTTATTACTAGCCGACGTTTCGAATTCTTTACAGGATTCATGTTCACGGCAGACTGAGGTGATATTTGTCTTTGTCTTGAATTTAAAAGTTAATAAATGTTAATAATTTAATTCTAAAAACATCCTAATTTCAATAGGGAAGATGGTTGGAATGTACCTCCAGCTTGGGACCCTGTTATCAGGCTAATGAAACCCAAAAAGGACAAAGTCACCAGAAGACATCAAGACACAGTGAGCACATTCTGCGTAGATAGTAACACCAATAGTTGAAAAATGTTCGGGTACTTTGAGATAACTTTTAAATTCAAGACAAAGAAAAATATCACCTCAGTCTGCCGTGAACATGAATCCTGTAAAGAATTCGAAACGTCGGCTAGTAATAAAAATGTAATTCCTAGATCTTTCGGTTTAAATGTAATTACAATTAACCAGTGAAAGTAATATAACGCGATAAAATCCGTAAACTGTAGTTTAATTTCAATGTGTAACATTCGCGTAAACCCAAGAAAATATTATGATAACTTTTTTAAGCATAATATCCTTAAGCTTAAAATCCTAAAGCATAAAATCCTAAAGCATAAATTTATTTGAGCATAATGATTACAATACAATACGAATTAGATATAATAACTTTGGCAATGTATCTTTGGCATATTTTTTGCTGTAGGAAGCATGAAGCAAGCTAGCATACAGCAAGCTTGCAGCATGCAAGCAAGCATGCAGCATGCAAGCAAGCATGCAGCATGCAAGCAAGGATGTAGCATGCAAGCAAGCATGCAGCATGCAAGCAAGCATTCAGCATGCAAGCAAGCATGCAGCAAGCATACAAGCAAGCATGCAGCATGCAGCATTCAAGCGAGCATGCAACATGCAGCAGGCAGGGCTTCTGTCACGGCTCCGGCGCTGCGGGCCTCCGGCGGCCCCACGCGCCTACGCGATTTTAAATAAACTCTAGGGGTAGGACAAACAAGACTACGTGGAGTCGGTTTTGCAGCAATTCGGTTCTGTCACTAACTTTTGTTGCACAGCATATACATTTTTTACAAGTTAAATATACATACATACATAGACTCACGCCTGCTTCCCCGAAGGGGTAGGCAGAGGCATATTAAACGACCACTTTTCGCCAGTGTTTTGATCCCACGTAATAGGTGGCGAGCCTATTGCCGCTTATCGGGATATTTTGTTTGCCAGAGCCTCGTCCGTTGATCGGCAGGTGCACCACTTGCAGGTGAGGTTGGCTTGGGACCCTAAGTTCTTGGTGGGAACTCTATGCATGTTGTGTGTTAAATATATAATTACATAAATATTATGCTAATAGTCATTAGGCCTACTAACGTTATGCTAATAGTCATTAGGCCTACTAACGTTATGCGAATCAAATTTATGCCAAAACAAATTAGTCTTTAAGATGATTATGCTAACATAAAATGTATGCCTAAAAGAAATATGCCGAAGTATTATTATGCCAAAACAAATTGTGCCAAAATCGTTATGCCGAAGTATATTAGGACAAAGAACATTATGCAAAAAGAAGGGATCCCCTCTTGGGGGTACGGAGCAAGCGATAATGTTACGAGCTGGGGTTCGGCGATAAATTAAAATCACTATGCCATATAAACTGTACTTTATTTAACACACAACAACACTTATACACACTTGATTTTATACACTAATAAAAACACACTTATTAAAAACACTTCTCCACTCCACTAAACACTTCCGACTTACTTCCCTTTGCTTGAGGATTATCGCTCCGATATTCAATTGTTACTGTCTGACTCGCGGGTTCACGCGGTATTTATACTGGCTGGAACACATAACTAGTCTTTTCGAGACGTTTCTGAGATATTCTGGTAACGTGTAACGTGTTCTAGACTTACGTACTTGTTCTAGTATTAACAGCAACGCCATCTATTAGAGGATAGATGAAATAGCTTTAAACCACCGATACATCTAATCTCTTCTAGTTCTATCCTTCACCGAAAGATGGCGTTATTTCCAATTATCGCCATTCGTAACACGGCCTCCCTCTTAAACGTGTTCGTCTCGAACATCGTTGGACCCATAGTAACGAGCCAACCGGTCCACATGAACTATCTTCGGTACACCTCGTGGATCCTTCTGGATTCGATAGGTAACGTCGTTCATCCTGGTAATTATGCGATATGGCCCGTCCCATCTGGCTTGTAACTTAGGCGATTTACCTTTGCTTCGTATTGGGTTATGAAACCACACCAATGACCCCTCATCGAAGCCTTTGTTGTTCGCCTTCCGATCGTAACGAGTCTTCATATTCTCAGACATCTGTTGTCCTGACTCCCTGATGTGCTCATATACATCGTTCTTCTTGTTGCGTAGCTCGGTCGCTCCATTGATATCACTCCATTTGGGCCTAGGAGCACCTGATTTCTTCCATTCAAGAATCGGCTGTACATCCTTGTCATCTTGCTGAGCACTCTGCAAAGCTTCTTTCCATTCGTCGCTCAGATCCGTCTTCAACATCCACACTAATGCTGCCTGCTTTGCTTCCTGTCGGGTACAGTGCTTGCACTGGTCGGGACACGGCCTACGCGATAAGGCATCTGCGTTAACATAGGACTTGCCGCTGCGATGTTGTATTACAAAATCAAACTCTTGCAGTAGTCCAATCCATCTGGCTACTTGTCCTTCTGGGTCCTTAAATTGAAGTAGCCATTTTAGCGCAGCGTGGTCGGTTCGCAGGTGGAATTTACGCCCCAACAAATATTTGTTGAAATGCTGCAATGTCTTTACTACAGCCAAGAGTTCCCGCGCCGGGTGACGCAGTAGTTTCTTTCGGGTTTGGATAAGGCCTTGCTAAAGTATGCTATAACAACTTCTTGATCACCCTTCCTCTGTGACAGCACGCCGCCAATTCCGGTGTTACTGGCCTCTGTGTCAACTATGAATTCATGCTCATTGTCAGGGTAGCCTAGAATAGGTGCAGTACACAGATGTTCCTTGAGCTTCTGGAATGCAACGTCACAGCTCTCATTTCAACAGAACTGTACTCTGTCTTCGGTGAGCTTATGAAGAGGTCGAGCAATGTCAGCAAAGTTCTTCACAAACCGTCGATAGTAGAAGCATAATCCGATGAATGCTCTGACCTGCGTTTTGTTCTCTGGATCTGGCCATTCCTTCACGGCAATGATCTTATCCGGGTCAGTTTGAATACCGTTCTCCGAGACCACATGTCCTAGAAAGTTCACTTGCCGTCTGAATAACGCGCATTTCTTCAGACTCAGCTTCAAATTAGCTCCTCGTATCTTTGACAGCACTTGCTCCAAGTTTCGAAGGTGATCCTGGAAGGTGCGCCCCACGATGATGATGTCATACTAGTAGACCAGGAAGGCGTCTCTAATCAGTCCCATAAGCACTCGCTCCATCAGTCTCTCAAAAGTAGCCGGAGCGTTGCACAATCCAAAGGGCATGACGTTAAATTGCCATAATCCTTTTCCTGTGGAGAATGCCCTCTTCTCCTTGTCTCGAGGGTCTATTTCCACCTGCCAGTAGCGACTTTTAAGGTCTAAGGTAGAAAACCACTTCATCCCCGTCAGCGTATCCAGTGTGTCATCGATCCTTGGCAGCGGGTAGCTGTCCTCCTTCGTGATGTCATTTAATCGGCGGTAGTCTACACAGAAGCGCATGTTGCCATCCTTCGTCTTAACTAGGACAACCGGAGAGCACCACGGGCTGGACGAAGGCTCGATTATGCCTTCTTTCACCATACCGTCGATCATAGCTTCCACTTCACGTTCCCGTGCCACTGGCACACTTCTTGGTCGCTGGCGAATCGGTGCTTCACTTCCCGTGTTTATTTTGTGCTGGACTAGTGCTGTCTTCCCTATGTCGGCATCACTGGTCGAGAAAATATCGGCGAACCGGTTCAACATCTTCTGAGTCTCGGTCTTCTCTTTCTGCAACAGGGTACTTTCGCAGTCCTTTAAAAGAGTAGACACGTCGAATCGTGCACCTTGAACCTTGGCACTGCTAGGTTGCTCTTGACATCTACACATCCAAAGCCGCTCCTTCATAGGTGCCCAATTCCGTCCCTTTCTTGAGCGACACTTCCTTGTCATTTGCATTCAGTGCGCGTACTGATGAACCTTTGGTACCCCTTACCAAGGTTCGTGCAATCTTCCACGAGGCCTCTTTCTCTAGGCTTTCGATTAGTACGCAGCGGTTCCCTCGACCAGAATTCCCTGGTAAACAAACTGGTACAACCGTTTCCGACCGCGGGTGAAGAATGACATTTTTCAGGCAGTACACTTTTCCTGAAGTTGCACCTTCCATGAAGTTTTCTTCCGAGCCACACTTCAACACTCCCTGGTTAACATCGATCTCGCAGCGATACTTCCGCATGAAGTCTAGGCCCAAGATGCAGTCGTCCACTATATCGGCTACGATGACCTTGTGACGGTAAACTTTGTTGCCTAGCTTCAGATTCACCTCCATTTCACCTCGGACGGTTATGTGCTCCCTGGTAGTTGTTCTCAGATTCACACTTTCATTGTACCTGAAGCAGCCCCGAAGAACCCGTCTTGCCAGATGGAAACCGACGACTGTCCGAGAAGAACCCGTGTCTAATTTGAGCCTGCATGGTGTTCTGTTAATTTTACCTTCGATGATCAGGCTGTTCCCTTCACATGATTGCGAAATCGAGATACTTGGGGCTCTTCCATTACCAGCCAGCATCCGCCCCGCAGTCCTGGCTTCTACTCGTTGCCCTGCCCTCGCTGCCTGGCAGGCACATCAGGCGACCCTTTTGGTGGAGACAGGGTGTCACCAGGCTACCTACGCTTTGGGCAGCTCAAGCGGATATAGCCTCTTTCTCCGCAGTTGTAGACGTCCCCAGGTGACGACACAACTTCCCTGATGCTGTGACCTCGATCGTCGCGTCACCCTGCTTCCAGCTCCAGAGCGTGGGCTAAGGCGTCCTTGAGGTCCTTGAAGTGCCCAAGCCTCACTGCTGCTCTTACCTCCAGGTCCCGGATCCCATCCGTAAACGCCTGTACGAGGTTCCCGTTAATAAGCGCAGGCAAAGACTGGTATGCCTTCCTGACCAGCTTTTCCACCTCCAGAGCCCACTGCTGCAGAGTTTCTCCGGTGCGTTGTGTCCTGTCCTTCAGCTGAGCACGATACAAATCTTCAAGGTGCGCGTCACCGTATCTTGCCTCCAGCGCCTCCAGGAGCTTTTCGTAGGTGACGTCTTGCCCGAGTCCTCCAACACTGTCAAGGCCTGGTCGCGAAGGCCCAAGGTTAGGGCGGTTAAGGCCTGTTTTTTGGTCCACCCATTCGATCGCATCACAGCCTCAAACTGGATCTTGTATGCCGACCATGATGACGAGCTATCAAATGGTGGAACCTTAAACCCACAAGGTGAGGGCGCTACAGTCGCAGATTTCACTTCGTTGGATCCGAGCCCACGCAATCTCCTCTTCACTTCAGCGACACAGGTCTCGTAATGGTCGTGTACACGCTTCTCTATAGAGGCGACGCGAGTCTCAAGTTGGTCGTGTACGAGCTACTCTACGTCGCTGATACGAGCCTCGTGCTGCTGGAACTCCTCCTTTACCACCTTCAGGTCCTTCCCTACAGCGGCGCTGAGGTCCTTCATCATCACCAGCTGTTCCTCCAGACGGCGGGCCTGCTCCTCCTTGTCACGCTGTAGTTGTTCCTCCAGGCAGCGCGCGTGCTCCTCTTGACGGTGAGCCTGCTCCTCCTTGTCGCGCTGTAGCTATTCCTTCAGGCGGCGCGCATGCTTCTGCATGAACGTCATCAGAGCTGCAAAGTCGGGCACCATCACGGAGTGTGTGGCGCTTGTAGGCTCTGCACTGCAGCCGCGGAGTCGCCTGGTCCACCAGACGATGGAGAAGGAACGTCTCCGAAGCGTCTCTGGTCCAGGTCTTGCTGGCGCTGGTTCCTGGTACGTACTCCTTCAGTTTCTTCCTTTGGCATAACCGGCATAATTTATCCCACTTCTGACACCAATTTGTTACGAGCTGGGGTTCGGTGATAAATTAAAATCACTATGCCACTTAAACTGTACTTTATTTAACACACAACAACACTTATACATTCTTGATTTTATACACTAATAAAAACACACTTATTAAAAACACTTTTCCACTCCACTAAACACTTCCGACTTACTTCCCTTCGCTTGATGATTATCGCTCCGATATTCAATTGTTACTGTCTGACTCGCGCGTTCACGCGGTATTTATACCGGCCGGAACACATAACTAGTATTTTCGAGACGCGTCTGAGATATTCTGGTAACGTGTAACGTGTTCTAGACTTGCGTACTTGTTATAGTATTAACAGCAACGCCATCTATTAGAGGATAGATGAAACAGCTTTAAACCACCGATACATCTAATCTCTTCTAGTTCTATCCTTCACCGATAGATGGCGTTATTTTCAATTATCGCCATTCGTAACAATAATAACAATTCAATACGCATATAACTCTGAAAAGTTAGTGGTGCGCGCCGTGAACTCGTGCCCGATACCGTCCGCATGGCAGTCTGTTGTTATCTCCACTAGGCTATCGCTGCCGAAGCGTTAGTTGTGACTTAGCCTGTATTCATGATCTGCATATGGCAGACAGTTGAACGTTCTAGCAAATAATCTGACGACCATCGGCCGGTAGTCGACGCTTCGACATTTAGCTATTGTAGTTCAGCCTCAATGGAGTGCGACAATAGATATTCATGTCAATACCGTAGCCTAGCGACCACTTAAATTATTAGATGTATCTTGTACAGCCTCGTTGGTCTTTGTACTTGTTGAAGCTTACGAGTTTCTGTTACAGTCGTTGTCAAGTCATAGGTTTCGCTCAAGAAATGCAAACATAGCAATGTACAAAAATTAAGATAATGTAAAAAAACATAATATAACAGAGATTATAAGCTAAGAAGGGCCGGTTTTGTATACCTATTTGTTTGATTCCTTAAATGTAAATAGAAATCTTTCTTTTTTATTTATAGTATGAGTGTGTGGCCAACTCTGCTGTAGGAGTTCTTAGATTGTCCGAAGGTCTAGCCGATTCTTGTTTTCAGACAAGAACCGGTTCCAATGGCTTATCGTAGTCTCTGAAGCACGGTATTGTTCAGATGTAAATGCCAAACAAGCGGCCATTCAAGTGATGCGCTTTATGAATGTTACTTAACTTTGGTGATCTGTTACGAACAAGTCAAGTCATGCTCAAAAGTGATTTGTGACAGTAATTAAGTATTCTTTCGTATTATTTCTAATTTGAAGTTACTGATAGGTACCGTGAACGAACTCAGACAAGCTGGGAAAAATATCTCAAGAATAACTACTACATGAATAACGCGTATCCACATCGTAACCTACCAAGCGTAATCATAACAATATCAATATTCTTTCAATATGGTAATCGGCAAAAGATTTTCCGCAAAGTGTTCCCTACTTATTCACGTGACATAATCTGTTAACCCCCACAGCACCCATGAGACATGATGGGTTGGCCTATTGTACCCACCACTTTGAATTCACCAAATATACATTAAGTAGTGATAAGTAGGCGGTCTGGGCGAACCGCTACGCACATTAAATAACCCGTTTATCCTTAATTGACTGTTCCGCTATGTAAGTACCGCATTTTCTTTCCGGTCATTTTTAGGTCAGCTCGGAAGTTGATTATTATGTAGTATAATTAAAATTTATGACTCGTAATCATACGAAGTATCCCAAAGTTTTACGTCGCCTTTTTAACAGGCTGGAGGTTTATAAATTGGCAACAGACTTCAGAGTAACGATGGATTAAGAATAGGTACAAATTATCAAGTACCCTATTTCATTCAGTGTTTGTCATAAGAACGACTAAGAGCAAAAGATGAAGCAAATAATATCTTTGTGACTTAACATTAAACCCAAGCCCCTCTGGCCAGCGCGGTGTAGTAGGCTAAGTCAAGTCATTCTATTGAGTCAGAATGTTATTGTACCCTAAGTCTGCTGGACGTGTACCGTGAAAGGCTGTCTTCTGATGTTTTAGGAACCTTTTTTTCAAAGTCATAAACATACACGAACAACAAGGCGGACTGCTTATGAGAGTCTCTCATACCACACTCAATGGTCGCTGACTATAAATAGAATCCAGCCCGACGATAGTAGGAAAAGGTTTTGTAAGGCCTCTAACCTAAATCTTACGAAAAATATAACAATTTGAGTATATTATGTTCTAAATGATGTCAATATAAATAAGCGTCTTAAACCTTATTCTTAGCTACGGTATCAAGATCAGAGGTTTTGATGGCAGAATATTGCCAGCCTACAATAATATTCTGAATCAACTTATTTTGATCAAACAAAAGAAATTGTCAATGCTGCGTAAATATAACATAGTTGAGAACAGGTGATATCTCCTTGCAGTTTCTCTAGATGTAAACTTCGGTTTGAAATCTAATAGCCTGTTGAGTTAGTAGTTCTATGTTCAGTGTAGGATTTCAAAGTTGCAGCCAATTGCATAACTCATCTAGGATTTAATATTCTATTTAGCAAATATTCCAGGAAGCAAACGAGAGATGGAAGCTAGGAAACTTCAATATTGTTTGCCAAAAATTGAGATATCCTGTAAAAATGTTCTAAAAGTATTTCCGTGAAACATCCACGAACTTACGGAGAAATTTAGTATTATAATATAAATTTAGTATTATAACAGCACCAGCTACAGATTTCGATAAAACAAAATCGGGTCGACGCCTCTTTAAATACTCATTTCATTAAATAGTTTAAAATCTTTAAATAAGCGCCTAACCATGACAGAATGGCGTCCCTCTTGAATATTAATATCACCAAAATGTCCACGTCACGGCCTGCGGTTCAAATTAACACTGACCCTTTGTAATGTGGCCGACCCGCCCTTTCACTTTCAATTCTGACAACCGAAATGCTATTTAAAACAAGAAAACTATAACAATATAGTTTTGAAATGAGGTAAAGAAGGAATTCTAATTAAAATTTCTCGTGCCAGTCGGTAACATGTCATGCCGAGATTCTATCTCGAACATTCTAAAGCTAAGATGCTTTTAGAAATGGAAAATTTGGATTAAATTATCATTTTATGAACAAGTCTTCACTGTTAGCATTTGAAGAGTTCCTTGTTGTATCACCATTCATAAAACCAATATCCATCGGTAATTTAAATTTTATAGGTTAACAAGAGTTCCACTTCAGCTTGGAAGTTTAGTCCCACAGTAATCTTAATATATAAAATCCTTGCGTTACTGACTGACTGACAGACACGCTACAGCCGAAACTACTCGGCGCAAGAAGCTGAAATTTGGCATGTATGTTCCTTGGGGACCGTAGGGGTGCACTAAGAAGGGATTTCCCGCAATTCCCACGGGATCGGCCAAACCGGGTAAATTAAAAAAAAAATTATAAAAGCGATTGGCTGAAAATAAAAGCAACGTGCAATTACGTTTACCTAACTTACAGTTCATAATCGTTGGAGTAGACGTGTTATGGAGTGGAGACTGTGTCTTGGCAAACAAAGCAAAGGAAACCCGCCGGCTAGGTGATGTGACGATGTACGCAAAATGGCTAATAGTGGCTGGACTTGAAGAGCCGAAAATCGAACTAAGTGACATGCAATCAAGCAACAACAATACTCAGCAGCAGATTAATTTAGTACCAATTTACGAAAACGGTTCATAAAAAGACTTTTGTCTAGAAGTTAAATGTCTAGTGGCACGTTTGAGACGGTCACCTAGCTGCATATTGAACTTTATAGCTTACTTTTTAAAGAGTCCAACCACAAGCCATGATCTGTAGATATTATCCGTAGCTTCAAAATCATTGAATTCGAAATTAAGTCACCGCAGAATACCCGTAATTGGCGTAAATTTCGCTCGCAACGCAATATCATGTAAGAAACATAATATTTAATTATATAAAAATAATCACACAACAACCGGTAAAACAAGTATTTGATTATACATACTATAACATTGAACGTTATTAAATTAAAAGTATTTACACCGACTAATTTTAAAAAGATATAATAGTAAGAATATTTAGTAATTTAACAGGATTTATAGTGACTAATATAGCTAAAATATTATATTTAATATTGGACGGAAGTTTATCAACTTCCGTTGTGATTAATATTGTATTTTAAAATTCTTTATATTGATAACAGTTATTCTTATAAATTATTACTGCAGTTCGGGGATTCGGGCTGGGACCTCTGACCTGTAAGGTTGTTACTGTGTACCGTGTGAAGTGTGAACAATTATATAAATGATAATAATAATAATTATTATTAATAATTAAATAATTAACCGTATAAACTATCCTGGTGAGTCTGAAGAGGGTGCAAATTACTGATTGTGTGAACCAATAAACTTATAAAAGTGGTATAAGGCTTTTATTTCCGAGGTGTGTCCTATAATCATAATCCGAAACCGGCCTTATGTTTTGATTGTAGAACGTGATATATTCCAAATTTGCGCTCATTTGGTCAATCCTCTAACATTGTATTGATTTACTAGCTACTTAACGACACAAGCTATTTGATGGTAGTTATATAATAGAATGTTGTTTGCACCTGATGCGTTCGCACTTAGCAAATTGTCAACCTGGAATCAGCTTCTTATAGATTAGGGTTAGAAGCCGCAATGCTAAGACAACGCAAACACAGCGTTTACGTTGATTGATGATAATGCAAAGGCTAGGCCTTATTTATATCAATGTTTGTTGGTGATTATTTGAAGTAAATATCACTGACTACTACATGATTGTACCCGTTAAGGAATTAAAATGCCTTCCATGTTGTATATGGATATACCAATACTTTATTAAAAAGAAATGTAATTAAAATACTACTAAATTCAATGTACAAGACATGTCATGACCATGACCATGACTTGACCATTGTCAATAGTCAATGCCTGCTTAACGCACTAAGAATTGCATAGTATAAGGGAGAGATATAAGTACTTTTTTCATCGGTTTAGGTATTCTTATTAACATTTTTACACTCCTAAAAATTCAAAACTCTTCGTATAAATAAAACATAAACAACTGAAGTGAAATAGCTTCAACAATTTTCTTCAAACAAATTATTTGATGTAAAATGTTAGCAACATTTCTCTAGAAACTCGTTGGGTTCAAGTCAAATGTAGCCTAAACGTAATTTGACGATAAAGTATCCTTCCGCATTCCCTCTAAGGGTAAGAGAAATTTCTTAAAACCAAACAAGTTCCAAAAAGTCGTGTTAATAAGTACGACACAATTTCATTTATAGCTTAACTGATAAGTAGACTGTCGGTAAGTATATAGATAAGGTACACGGGAACAAAGCCGCCAGAAGTCGTTCGAAGCTTCATTACGCTGACGACGGACGCATCACAAAGCTAAGACAATGCCTACTTAAATGCCTATCTTCACCTACGCCCGGAATTAAGAACAATCTTGTAAGATTCTTATAAAAATCTACGATCGAATTAATCTCTTAATTTAAAATAATGAGGAAAATGATATATTTTTTACGAGACTGCACGTTTTGGGTTTTTAGTAAAAATGAAATTATAAGGTATCAAACTGAATGATAATTTTTAATGCCAATAATTGCCTGATCATCAGCCCTGAATAATTATATACTGTCCCACTGCTGAGCACGGGCCTCTACTCTCTATGAGAAGGGTAAGGCCATAGTCAACCATGCTGGCCAAGTGCACCTTGGCAGACTACACATGTCTTTCGAGAACTTTATGAAGAAGTCTCAGACATGCAAATTTCAAATTCAAATTTCATTTTATTTTCTGAACAAGGTTGTACAGGGATATTTTGATACTCTTCATTCTGCCTGATCAGCATGCAAAAAAATATAATATATATTTTTTCAAACTATTACTAATAGCTAATTATTCAATACCTATTAAGTAAATACCTAACTTATTCTGTAATAACAGTACTACTCCTTTTCAGTGTACAACTTGCCTTGAGTTAGTACATTATTTATGAAATCAAGTACCTATATTTCCTGTACATTATTCCTGTAGGAAATCTCAATTTGTCACAGACTCGCAACTTTAAATGAAAACTTCCATTATAGTATTTATTGAAATCGGATACTCCCCCGCGTTTCAAGATCTTTAGACTTTCTAAGCGTATTGTGTTACAAATAACTCACTGACCCGTTTTTGTTGTGATATTTCATCTCAAAAATTAAAACTACGGCGACTACTATGAAACGGCCATTTCTTTTAATAGAAGAGGAAGTTTCTAAGATACAGGAGTATTGTCTGTCCAGTATCAAGACAATACATTTTCAAAAGATATATTGTAGTCTGTAAAAAGCTGTAAAAATATTACAGGGATTCAAAACCGCTCGTTTGTAATTTCGAAACTCATTCTTGCAAATGAAAATCTTGAGAGGCCGATGTGAAACTTTACAACTACTTGGTAATTGCTCCAAAAGTTAGGAAATGAAAAGACCTCGAGGCTTCTGAGTTAAAATGAGGTATTCAATATAGAACAAGAAGAGGAATGCATTCAAAAGCTTAACATTCACTCACATACACTGCAAGTTATGAAAACCTAAAACTCTACGTGGCTGGAAAAATTACACAAACTTGTACACTTTTAATGAAAGGCATTTCCTTAGTAAACGTTTTCAGTTTGTTTTAGTTTGTTTGTTTTGTACGAAAGCTCTTTAGCAGTAATACGTGGAATATGACGTGTGAGTAAATTTCAAGGTTGTATAAAGTTTTAGGTGTGTACAAAGTTTACATTAGAGAGAATTATATTCAACAAGCTCATTTTGTATAATACTATTAATTACCCTCCTCCTACTATCTCTTAAATATGTCGTAAAAGCTTTACTTTAAGCTTAATCAGTTTAATCACTTTGGATATTTACACGATTCTACCTTTATGCGTACCCAGCAAAGTTATCTACTCTTTAAATACCATAAATCTAAAGAGCCATTACAAAAACCGATGTTATTAACCGAATGATAAATTACCCATTGTTTAAATCGACAACTTCCAAATGGTTAAGCGGTCGAAATCCACACAACCGATAGATTTCTGGTCCGATTAAACTTGAACACAACTCGAGACGGTTCCACGAACTCTTTTTCCATGTAAAAGAGTTTCAATTTCATCCTGGCAACTGAAACACCGACAAAATACTGATGAATGATCATATTACAGAGCACCGATTAAAGTTACGATGGTTACCCATTCGTCAACGGCGTAGCTTACGTACTTTGTGTACTCTCTATTCTTTATTGCACTCCCCACATGCTCCTGCGTATTTAACTCCTCACTTTCAATTTCTTTGTAATACACATGAGAAAAATCTTCGATCCTCAAATAACCTTCTTCTTCTTTGTCCTTCTCACACTTCTAGCCTTGTACATTCTTCGTTTAACATTCAATCTATCCTTCTCTGGAATGCTCTCCCTCTCGATATCAGGATGTCAACTAGCCGTTTCACATTTAAAACCAGAGTTCGACAGACTTTCATAGACGCACAAACTGAATCATCGTAGGATTATCGTCTATTTATTATGTATGTATATAGTTATATTGTATATATGTAAAGTATTTTGTATTATATAGGTATATGTATAATATATATGTATATAGATAAGGTATGTAAGTACTATATTAATGTATATATATATAATTATGTATTAATTAGGTTTCTATCTAAGATTCAATGCAAATTTATGAATTGCACCTTTTACTTGTATCTCTGCATCACCCAAAGGTTGACTGGCAGATAATGCCTACGGCATTAAGTCCGCCTCTGTACAATTTATGTGCATAAAGTTTAAATAAATAAATAAATAATAAAATATTACTTTCAAGGCGTCTATTTTTCATTGCAACTGCCATTCGATTTATTTACCTGTAGGTATTATTTATTGCCCTCCGCAGTATTGCTCCAAATATTATGCCAGTATGAATCAGATTTATAAATTTAGTTGTTTATATGAGCAACGAAAACAGACTAGCGAAGCAGAAACGTGATTCTTCGTAAATAGTTGCTCAAGTTTTCGTTTTAAATATTCGTATGAGTGAGTGCATTTTTCTAAGTGTCAAACTCCAAGTTTAAAAATCCTATACCAACCCGTTTGGCCAGCGTGGTATAGTAGGCCAATTCCTCCTTTCAAAGGAGAGGCCTAGTCCAGCAGTGGACTGTTAAGGCTGATGTGATGATGATGAAATTCTCAACTAAAACAAATTAAATACGTCGCGAAGTTTAAAACGGCGTGCGCTGCAAAAGTTTAGTCGAATGTAACCAAAGTGAAGCACCCTCGGCGCAGCGCTGCGCTGTACGCATCACAAAAATTTTTTGTGCTTATTCGAAACAACAACGGTATATTCGTCACTGTAACATTGAACAAAGAGCTCGAGCAATTAAAATTTGTACCGGACGTAGAAGTGAAATTATGCATGGAATGAGAGCAGTAGCCCTGGGATTTACCCTCGACTATTAATATTTATGAACAGTGACACGCCGTTCAACCGAGCCCCTGCCGAGCTCCCGTGTTTCTTTTGATTGTAAATTCAGTTTTGTTGATGTACTTGTTGCATATTGAAGCTCTACCTTTGTATCTTGCACAGAAACTTCAACTTCCATATTTACCGTGTAACATTAATTGAAGAAGACCTTCCCTCCACAAACTGATAAATAAATTTCAATTTAAACTTTATTCGCGGTATTATTTGATCCGTTTATGTAGACTCGTCTGTGTAGACGTATTTCGGGATAAATTGCCAGTCAGCTGAATGAACATAACTATCTGTTGCTATTTAAATATTTACTGGAAATGTTTTATAAAACTGGATTATTTTGTATATTATTCAGATATTAGGTTGCGAGTTCGGTTTGCCTATTGTGCACACTCTGGAGACTAGTTTATAGTATGTTCCTACAGTATTTTGAGAATCCTGCTCAATGAACAGGGTGTCTGTTACTGCATCATCGAAACAGCGATGGTGTATCACTCTTTTCTATACTTATTTTTACTATGCCCAATATGTGGCATACTCCATCCCCTGGCCACACATTCTTCAATATTAATACGATTAATTAGTACTCGTAACAGTACTAAAGAATAACCTTTTGTTATTCAACATCTGGTGTGGGCAGATCACTATACATGTAATCATGTCGTTTGTTGAGGCAAATGCTTCATGAATGCACTAAATAATATTGTCTAATACTTAAGTGTGACAGAGACTTTTCCTAAATATATACTATACTATACTTAGTCATGGACCAATTACATATAGTATAGTGCTTGAGTGTACACCACTTTTTTGCTTACCACTCAACTTTAGATTCTCAACCTTTTTTAATTATTTAGTTGCCACTCATATTCTATCTTCTACATGTACTTCATTTTATAAACAAGTCAAACTCGAGACATCATCGGCAACTATATTATAGTACATTTGATGTCGTTACAGATTACATTCAGAACACACTATTATGCAGTGCAGCGTATTGAGACTAAGCTAATGAGCTCAAGCACTGTAAATCCAAGTTAATTACAGTGAAGGTTCTGTGGCTACCTCCATCTTGCTGTCTTATTCAACGCCTGTACATTATACGGGCAAGACAGCACTGCGCGGCAGCGGAATTAAGCGATGTGACACGACTGAGTGTTTTTCATTACCTCACAGTATTGCGCTGATGTCTCATACAAATGATATAAGAATATAATATGGTTACGTAGTACAAGGGTAGTTCCACTGTAGTGTAAGTGTGATCCTTCCTTTGTGTTGTGCTTAAATTTGATTTATTCCAAACAAAGTGTACACTCAATAAAATTGCATTCATGTGCAAATACTTATAAGATAGCAAAATTAATAATTATTTAACGAGGTAACAATAATTATTTTACGAGGTCACAGAAAAAGCCAATATTGCACTTGTACTTAATAAGTTTCGTTATTTCTTCACCTACTCATACATACCTATATCTATTAACAGATCTCAATCGCGTAAATACCTAATTTAGAAATAATGGTGGACTCTTTGATTTTGACTACCTAGTCAAAATCATATTATATTTGCCACTACGTTTCGGCGTTGATGGTGACTTTGACATTTAATTTTTATTGTGGAATATAGATTGCAGTTTTATGACATTTGCAACGTACGTAGGCATTTATCCGTAATCTCCATACAAAGATTACAAATTGTTTCATCACCATCTCGACCTAGAGGTAGTTGTCAAGAGCTTGTTTACATTATATCAGTCTGTACTATGACTACTATCAGAGTTTTATAATTTGATTCCATTAAAAAATTAAATGAATTATCTTAGAAGAAAACTTCTATGGAGACTTATATACATTATACAATACATTTTTTTTCAGGTAGGTACTTTTAGTCAGGTAGGTAATTACTTATTTTATGTGAATAAAAGACTGAAACCTTGCCACGAGCTTCACGTTTAATAGCCATAAATAAATTTTGTATTATGGGCCTATTTTAATATTGACTAATATTTTTCTTGAGTAATAAATTGACCAAAACGGTCCAAATGCTGACGATTTTATTTGCGAGTAGCTCGACTCAGCAGCGATATGGTGATGAAATAAATCCTATAAATTGCTAATGTTAGGAAAACATGTAGAATAGCACTGTAGACTGATTTATTGTGACCTTGCGGAGGGTGTTATTCGACATTAATTTATTTAAATTTTAAGTCTGGCGAAAAAACAATGAAGAAGTTTATTATTTTTATTCACCACCCACTATTTTCAATTATTTTTATTTTGATCGTGTATTACATTTATAAATGCTGATCTTTTGCATTTGACATTACATTAACGTATACAAACATTTTTCAATTTAATTTAAATTATTTATTTTTTATTAAATCTTAATTAATTCTTAATCCTATCTTTCCCTCATGTTTTTACAAAATACGAATTAAATTAGACTTCAAAATATCGCAGAGTATAAACAGCCCTGGATGTGTCTCCAAATTTTATTCGAAAAATAAAAAAAAATTACCTGTAGAATAAAAGTAAATATTTTATTCAACAATTACCATCCAACAACAGCTTTGGAACTCTAGCCTCCTGATGTAACCAACTTATCCGCCGCCACACAGCTTAGACGAATATCATAGTTTAGACATCTTTGATTGTCAGAATTTTCAAACATATATTTAACGACTGACTCAAATATCTTTATTTATTATAGCCAGAACTGTGACTTCCTATGTCAGGTGACTCATCTATAACTCACGTGGTATACGTAATCACTTCAGAAATCGATAAATTTATGCAGTTGAGACTTCACAACATCGCGATAAAATAAAAATATCGATACATAAATTTCATCTTACTTGTTATGAAATAATATTGACATTAATTGTCTGAATAAGTTATTTTCCACCAAGTTCAGGCAATGTGCACATAGGAAAGTACAAACATAAAAAGGACACTAAAACATGCTTACGATATTAATAAACAATAAGCCATAACAAAGCAATATAAAAGAGACAATTAAAATAAGGAACGCCAGAGTTGTACCAATCTTCATCTCTCAGTAACGATAGTGCAGTGGATTTCTTTAAACCGAGATTTTCATTCTCATTAAAATATTCTCCTGTCAAGTTGAAATTCTTAATTAAAAGCAACACCGCAAAAAAATAAACAGAAAAAAAATAACTACGCCCGTCCCGTATACGGTTCATTTAGCATTAGTGCCAACTTTACAGAAAAAACATTACGGTTTGTGCTACGAACTCGTAAGATGGAAAACATCTCAATGATAGAGTAGATAAACGAGTCGAGAGGTTGGTAATCATGGACCGCTTATTCGTAGCCATTACTTATCTGGCGGGTAATGAAGTCTCGTCGTCATGGTTTCGGCTGCTCGATCACTGCTCGATATAAACTCTTTGGTATAATATAGGCTACGGATAAGAAGTAAAGTTATTGTAAAGTATGTTTTTAGGTATTTTTTTTACCCAACGTTGCCACCAGCATGCTTGACTTGTTACATTTTACATTTGCTTGTAACCACACAATTGAGATTATTTGTCTAATAAGATTCTTTGTCGACCCGGAGGTGTAGCGGAGTGTAAGCGACTGCCATGCCGAAGGTCGCGGGTTCGCTTCCCGCTAAAGTCAAACATTAGTGTGCGTTAACATAGATATTTGTCTTGATCTAGGTGTTCAAGTGTCGACATGTATATATAATATGTTCGTATTTATAAAAACAACGTATAAAAGTATTTTTATCGATTATCCATTGCCCGGTATCCAAAGTACAATCCCTGCTTAGTTTGGGACTAGCTGGTGTCGTGTGTATATAGTAGAATAGAATATTGTATCTGACTCATTTATATTACGGCCACAAATTCCATTAATAATGTCAAATTTTATGAAATGAGCATGCTCACATCAGCTTAAATAGACCGTATCCATTTTGAATATTACTTTCCATTCTTTAAAATCGACCTGAGTCTCCGGGACTCGCTTTTCATGTCGAAGGTAAGCGATCAGGCTAAAAGTGCAGTGTGTTTATATATGAAGTTTATAGGAACCGTTAATACATGTCGTTGATACTGCTGCCTTTTGTGCAGCTTTTTTGAATTGACGGGAGTCATATACGAAAATTACATTTTGGTCTTTAGAGTTTTTAGCTTGATTTAAAGTCAAAGATTTACTTGTTTTTGAAAATTCATTTAACAAAACCTTACTCTGAAGTCTAAGCTCATAGGACACAACAACAACACAAATTGTTATTTTTTAATAAAAAATATACTACTGCAGGTAGACTCTCAGCATTCACAGTCCAGGTTAGTCACGTATATTTATAAGAAATTAAGACGGCTAATGCACTGTACTCAAGATTATGACTTCAGATTTGTTTGGAGGAGTAGTAAATTAGTCCTGAGATATTGAAAACCCAGTGGTAAGTCATATATGTATATTTTCTTTACGATTGGTTAATTATACCTATGTAGAAATCACAGTCATTCTTGTAATATGAAGTTTGAACCTCAAGGTAAATTGGAGGATAAATAGAACATTATACACTTTAGAAACAGTAAAACTAAAATAACCCTAGGATATAAAACTTATCTGTTGTCGAAATTTCAATGGCGAATTGAGCATAACTACACTAAACTGCTCTGTACAAAAACGGTCGCCATAAATAACTTCATTTCAATTCGGTCTGTTTTATAACTTGCATTATTATATATTTTATACTCATTTGAATACTTGACAGATACTTGTAGGTATTACCTACTAGGTAAAGATTTTCGTTTCACGGGTTTTGAAATTAAAAAGTTCAATAATTTCAATAGAGTGGATGGATTTCAACTGTCGAGTATCTGGCATCCAGTGGTGCGTCTATGTAAAACCCGTGAAACGAAAAAACTCGAACCGCGAGCTGACGTAGTGAGTGTAGTATGTCGTGATCGGGTACAGTGCGATAGTGACAACAGTGGCAGTGGTGTTGTACGCAAAAACGAGTAAGAAAGCGGGTGGACCGTTATACTTGCTCGTAACATTCATCCACCCGCAATACCCTCAGTACATCCGTGAACATGGCGCTTGCAACATTGCCGAAATATCGGTTACTCCAAACAAAGGTACGTGATATATATTATCCAGAAAGACAATTTAAATCAAATATATTCTTCGTTTGAAAATAACTCTGGCTTTTCGTAACATTTGCGAAACTGGGTGATTTTCGTATAGGTACATGTTCGCTTTTTCGTTTATGTAAAATGGATTGGATTTATTCCTAAAGCGAGTACTATTTCTTAAAAAGAGGAAGACTGCAGTTGTTTTTTAACATAACCGCAGTTGTTTTTTTAAATCTTTCTTTGATTAAATGTTTTTTCTTGGCTACATTGCAGTGGTAATGTAAAATATGATGGTTAACATTATAGAGGAATATTATTATATATAATACATATACCTATTATATGTTGTGATTTTAATTAAACTAATTATGCATAAAGATCTCGACTGCTACATAAAACAATGGGATAAATACATGTGCGCTAGGTATGTACTACGTTAATTATTCATGTTATTATACTTAATATGAACTCAGTTTAACGTAACTGTGATTATGTTTGTCAGTTTGTAACACTTTTTGGTTAAATTTTATCAGATCTTCGAGTAGCTTGTAGCTTGGAAAAATTACAAAATAAATGATAAACTTATGACAAGTAGGTATTACCTGAGGTAAATACTGGCTCTCAGATCATGCGATGACTTCATCCCTGAGTTATTTTCTTTCTGCATGCAATATTTTATGACAGTGGTTCCTAAATTTTATAACCATGGAACCCGTAAGGTAAAAGACGGGCTTTATTTTTCGTATACGAAACGTAATCGCTTATTTCCTTTCCCTTTATTTAGAGATATAGAGAAGTCCTTGACCTCCCTCTGTGTTCTCCTTAAAGAACGTAATGCTTGCTGAACTGTGCTACTATAAAGTATTTTACAAAAGATTACAATCTTTTGTAAAATGAGAATTACGATACCTACATACATAGTATCACGCCTATATCCCTGAAGAGGTAGGCAGAGGTACATTACTACACCCACTTTCCGCTAGATTAATTTTAGTCCCACGTAATAGGTCGCCCGCTATTACTTTGTTCGGTCGCCTTTTTAATTACGATAGAAAATAAATTAATTCTCACTTTTGATATGTCTGTTACTTTGACCAGTAAACCGTTTTAGTGGTGTCTCGTTGATTTGTAATAAACATGTTACCTGCAATTTAATGGTCCCAATTAGCTCTTCAGATTTGCGCGTCCATCCCGAAATATTCTCATCACCGACACACTCATATTTGTCCTATCTGCGATGATACAAATGGTCTAGTTAGATTGTAGCAGTTCTACTCTGACTGAAGTTTGAAGTATAGAGGCAGTACTTTGTCTTCATATGATGGGATAGAAGTCCGGTTACCAAGGCCTCTTTTTTTATCTCCTTTCGTTTCCAAATATCTTTCAAAGCGTATAATGTCTTTCCATTTTGTCCTAGGATAAACAATGCCTGACGGCCCGAGGAACTGCTAACTACTAGTGACCATGAGACAGCCTGAATCTTGTTTACTACAACTGAAGTATTAAAAATATAGCTGTTATTTTATTACATTCTATGCGTTTTATATCTACGTTATGTTATAAAAGGTGCAGCTCTAATACAGAACACACAAGCAAGAACTGCTGCCATATTTTTAGTATATAAACAAGGCTTATGTTTATCTTACCACCAGATATAGTAACATATAACAGACAAAAATAGTAAATGATCACAAAAATGACACCCGAATTTTAATGTAAAATTAGAACCAAAGTTTTAACATTTCGCTATCCTATTTAAGCAAAATGACTTCAAATAAATCATTGTTAACCCAAAAGTAGTAAATTATCACCAAAATTAAACCAGCATTTTAATGTAAAATTATAACCAAAGTCTTTTTTGTTAGTTGTATGAAATACCAACACATAAATTGGATTTGGTAACACCACCTACCTTAATGAACTAAGTTGACGGAGCCCTGCTTGGCAGGGCTGCTATTTTTGAATTAAAGGTCACAAGAGAACCTAACATAACCTATTTATTTGGTGATCATTTACTACATTTGGTGTTCGAAAACAATTTGAAGTGCAGTCGTGACTAAAATAGCTAGTACTATTGTAATTTTAGACTTTATTTTTCTGGTGTTAAGTATATATTTTTGGTTAAAGAACTAAGGGTATCAAAGCATTTTATGGTAGTCATTATATTTAACCCCTATAAAAAATCCAGTTATTTGTATATGTCATTGTAATAAAACATCATATTGTATTGGATTGTTAGTCGTTCGCCGCAGGTATGCTGCAAATGCCACGTGAGTACGCGTTTCATGGTCTCGGCGAGTATTGTTTTGACGAAACAATGTAGTTTTAGAGTCGTTCTACAGTACTTACTCTGTGTATTTGTCATGAAATAACTGGAATTGTTTAGCAGTATATTTTTCCATAAAAAACAAATCGGTGTTGTATAATGTCATTTGTGGTGTATCTACGTTATCTCTTTTTTTATTTGATTTCTGTAACGATAACAATTGAGAGATAAAGAATATTATTGTTTTATGTTTTCCATGATATCATTTCATCTTTCGCCTTATAAGCATTTATACAATGTAGAACGTTTATCTGAGGGTCTAGTACGAGTTTGCACTCGATCGTCACGGTGGACGATAGCCTAGTCGACGGGAACAATTTCCATACAATTTCCAAATGCGCCCCCTAGCGGACTCTATCGATCGCTACTCTCCGTTAGGGGCGCTTTTAGAAAATGCATGTAATTTGTTCCCGTCGACTACGCTATCGTCTACCGTGACGATCGAGTGCATACTCGTACTAGACCCCCAGAACATAACGTACAACAAAAAAGTCATTCCGTGACCACAGCCGATAAAATCCGGTCGAAATGTCAGGGCTAAAAGTGCCCATCTATAAATACCTTCCCGTACCTAAAGATTAAGATTATTTAATAATCTCATATATAAAAATGCTGAAGTCCATTTTTCATACTCTTCATGTTATTCGAAGAATTTGATTAAATTATAATCAATATATAACAACTACGGTTTTCAAAAGACAATCCACGCGAATAAAAATTACAATGTCTTCTTTCACGTATCGCCATAACAGGTTATTTGCTCAATTAATTGAAACCTAGAAACAGTCATCTTATCACAAAGAAAATATATCTCAATATCGAATCGAAATACAAAGTGTCAATGCAAAATACAAAAGGAAACTGAATATGAAGCGAATGGTAATGGCGTTGGGGTGAGCGCGAAGCATGGAAAATAATGTCTTCGAGGGAAATTACTGCGGAGCTTAGGGGATGCTCTATCGTACACAGACAAAGCGCCAGTGTGTGGGCTTAGTGTCTTTTTTCCAACTTATTAGACGCGCCTTTACTTCCAGTCACGTGTTCCAAACTGGCGAATCGCAAAAAATATCGTCGAGAACACAACTCGCAAGAAATGTAATCACTTTCCACATCATCTTGTTTTACAAAAACTGGGCTGTTTTTGTTTTAGGACAAACATTTACTTACTGAAATTAAATGTTTTGGATGTAATTAATGTTCTTTATATGCATGTTTAGGTTTAGAAACATATTTGAATGGTAAAATGTATCGCATCTTAATTCTAATAGACTTTAAACTTTCGTGATTTGCATACATCATACAAAATAATTTAACGGGTTTCAATCGCGTAAACTTACATATTTAAGGTATATATACCTATTTGTTGCCGACGTTTCGATCGCCTTGCACCGACCGTGGTCGCGGAGAGACTATACCTTAAATAAGTTAAGTTTATGCGATTAAAACCACCTAAATTATTTTGTTAGATTAGATTAGATTAGATTATAGTAATCTGGTTGAACTAAATTCTGATAATATTGTAGATTTCCTATGACAGCTTGCTGCGGTCACCTATTTTCTAAGTGGCACAAGTATATATCTAGTCCACATGAAGGGCCAAGTGATAGATATGTATTGTGTGCAACCCAAGCGCAAAAAATTGACATTTATGTAAATTAGTTTCGTATCACAAAGTGGAACTGACAGCGACGTAGTAAGCTATTGTAATTAGCTGCAGTAGTGTCTGGTTTTATTCTTAGGCAGCGATAGACTAGTGGAGATACCAACAGACTGCCATGCAAAGGGTATCGGGTTCAAATCCACGGCGCTCACCAATGGCTTTTTGGAGTTATGTGCGTATTAAATTGTCGATTATCGCTTGTCCGGTGCCTCGGAGAACACGTTAAGCCGTCGGTCCCGGTTGTCATGAAGATCTTTGACAGTCGTTATAGGAGTCAGTACCTTCTAAATAAACTGGCATTAATCTAAACCATGGAATATTGCTATCCATTCAGGTTGCGGAGGTCAGACAGGCAGTCGCTCTGGGGAAAAGCTAATATTCAGTCAAATCTGGTTAGACTAGTAAGCGGACCCCGGGTTCAGACTGGGATAACGCTAGGAGGATGAGTGTCTGGTTTTATTCCTCAGAAGACTGTGTTGCAAGTACCAGACTGTTAGAGGATCTTTATGATTTAAATAAATTTCATTTGTATATTATGTCATATGTATGTTTTCTATTGAAATGAAATTACACTGTAGAAGTACTACGCTCAATTATAAATTACTAGACATATGACAATTACGATATTAAAAGTTAGCCTATGTTCCTCTACAACCTACTTAGTATCTTAACACACAAATGACAAATAAACAATTGGCTAGTAAATGTTATTTTATAGATACATACCAATTTCTATTTTTGGATTTCTATACATGCACCAAAAAAGTAAATTTAAATTCAGCAGTTCTAGTGTTTAACCGGAGCGTAATGTTTTATTAATAATATTAAACAACTATTACGAAAATACTGTTATGGCGCGATAACAATAAAAATATGGTCACAACCTACATATTAAATTGAATGCGAGTAAAACCACAAAGAAAAGCTTGTTGCTTATATTTCCAAGCACTATTTTCTCCTATACAACAGATGTTATATTAATAATATTGGATTTCTATGAATAGCATGTATGATAATGCAAAGCTTGCTTTATGAAACGATAGAAATAAGATGGTAGGTACTAAGCTACCGTTTACGGGCGGCGAAGTAACCAATATCCTTAAGTTGATTCATTTCCACATGGCAATATGTATCTATTTAGTATCAAATCAGTAGTTTTATTGATACGATAACAACTAGGTTAGACGTAGTAATGACTACCAACTCGATAACGTATTGGTAAGGAGGGTGCTAGCGATACTACCGCTCGAATAATGATACTCGTGTTTGGTTGTATAAGGCATCTAGGCAATTTGAAATGTTTTTGGATACAAGCTTTTTTATTCTCGATTGGATATATTATTATGTTAAGAGGAGTATTACCCTTTTGCCGACACTACTAAATCTGCTAAATGTATTAAGGTCTTTTTTCAAATAGCTATTCTCCGTTGCGCTACTTAAAATTTGTCGACAGAAAAGCAATAGGTATAGGTAAGTTGCTAAAGTTATGTATAATTAACGTAACACTGTATACCAGGCAGTTCAATTCCTACATTGACTAGTGAATAATTATTATGATAAACCATCATAATTAAAAAAATACATCTTCGCGTCAGCGTTGCCGCTTAACACTTCTCTGTCTCATGGGTTCAATCCCGACACAGAAGAAAACTGTGTGGTCCACGATTAGTTGCTTCGAGTCCCGGTCTTTCATATGTCCGTTTGCTATATGTCTGGCAAGTTTCCTAGGGTATAATTATTTATTACTAGAGACAGCCAAATTGTTAAAAATCGCTTGCTATACGGCGAAAAAAAGAATCGTGAGAAAACTTGCATATCTGAGAGTTTTCCGTAATGATCTCAAAAGACATTCGAAATCTGCCTACCCGCTTTTGGCCAGCGTGGTGGACTATTGTCTTACCTTTCTCTTAGAGAGAAGAGGCCTGTTTTACCCCCTTCACATAGAACATACATACATAGACTTACGCCTGTTTCCCGGAGGGGTAGGCAGAGACCATGGAACGCACTTTGCAACGATCCTGACATACCTCACTTGCTTCATTCACTCCCATCAAGTTTCTCATGCATGCTCTTCTGTTTAGGGTACTTCTGACCTGTCCTTTTTTTAGGATGTCTCCAATCTGATCAGAGAACGTCCGCCTAGGTCTTCCCCTTTGTCCTGTCCCATTAACACTTGCCTTATAAATCTTCTTTGTCAGTCTTTCGTCATCCATCCTCTTCATTTGTCCAAACCATCTCAACATGCCTGTACAGTTTACCTGTACAAAATGCTTACTCGGCATTTACAGTATATGCGCGACACCGTTGCATCGGTGTAGTACCTATCATTTTATTACGAATAAATCAGTGCACTTACAGCATTCAGCTCGGGCGGTTTCTTTTATCATTCCTGATCGACCGATAATTTATATAATTTTTATATCATTATTATTATCATACATGTCAGCAGTATGCGTATATACTACCGACAATGCCTTTCCCGATGCTTGTCACTACATCTTCTTTTACCGCACACCACTCTCGTATCACACAATTCTTTACTCTGTCGGTCATAGACAGACCACACATACTTCGAGAACCTGATCAATCCTCGGCGAATCTTAACACCACCATTCAGAAAATGACGTCATTTGTCAACGCCATCTATGTATGTTTACATATACAAACCGACCGAGATAGAAAATAATAATTATGGACTAATCGACAATTTATTGAAAAAAGGATCTACAGTCATTGTATTTATCATTTAAAATAAATAATAATGAAATGATTATAATTATAACTATTATATAAACATAATAATTTGAAATACATGAGATTGACCGTTTAAATTAAGTGGACATTGTAATAAATTTTGACACAGAGACTTTTTGTTTATGAAAGTGCCGAATATTATACTCTATTATTTTTTAATAACAGAAAGATACCCGACACATAATTATTGTCTTTTTTGCAAGAAACATTTATTTTGCTAGAAAATTATTTGAAAATAGTGACATCTATCGATCGGTAAGTCGCCATAAAACACTTTGAAGGTACC
The DNA here is from genome assembly GCA_944739405.2 of Euclidia mi. Lineage (NCBI taxonomy): Eukaryota > Metazoa > Arthropoda > Insecta > Lepidoptera > Erebidae > Euclidia > Euclidia mi. Next base: position 90,372,070 of record OX123183.2, on the reverse strand, counting down.
TTTTTAGAGTAACTATTCTTTTACCAACAAACTTATAATGATCATAGATGGCACCATATATATAACCAGTTTTGGATGATCCCGGTTTTGTTTGGGACAACGTACAAAGGAGAGGTCAAGTTGTACACCGAAAACCACTTAACCGATTGTGATGTAACATGTACTATTTTATAGGTTTGAGTATCCTTTGTACATGAGTGTAAGTTTTATTGAAATCAATTCCGCCATTTTAGAGATCTTTAGCAACATAGGGATAGACAGACAGGCAGACAGACAGACATAAATTCTAAAAAACATCAAATATTGCTTTTTAGCATTTTTCTAGATTTTTTTGATAATTTTCGTCAAAAAATCTTTAATGTACAGACTTTTTCACCTCTACAGTTTTATTATAGTATAGATATATAGATACTTACATACACAACTTCAGAAATTAGTACAGGACACCTTGGTACATTAAAGCCAAATAAATAAGATAATTATCTTTATTATAAAACATGAACTGAATATTATTTTAGTCTTGTCTTTATGTTTGGCAGGGAATAAGTACAGTTTCACTGCACTTAGACTCGTTTTTCTGCACCTAACTAAATGTTGAGTTTCAATAAATAGCTTTATTCTTTTATTGGTCTTAAATAATCAAACTCCAGGTCTAAGTATGTAGTAATATTTTTTTTAATTTACCCGTTTTGGCCGATCCCGTGGGAATTTCGGGGAATCCCTTCTTAATGCACCTTTACGGTCCCCAAGGATCATACATGCCAAATTTCAGCTTCCTGCGCCCAATAGTTTCGGCTGTAGCGTGTCTGTCAGTCAGTCAGTTACGCAAGGATTTTATATATTAAGATTTAGTCTTTGTTTTATAATAAAGCCTATTGAGTTTCAATTATCAGTAAATAACAAATAGTAATCCCGCCACTTTGTTCCGTTATCTTTTGAAACGATATAATCGGTTTAATTTATTAGTCTTTGAAACTGCTCAGTACAGTAGCAATTATCACTGTTAATTAGTATCTAACCAATATTTTACAATAAATGTCGTTAGCAGGGTTTGAACAAATGTGTTGTGTAAACATTTTTAAAGTCTCATTTTTATCAAATTGATGAGCTGAAGTTTTACGCGATATAGAAATTAAAAATATAAACCTATGCACCCTCTCTTCAACTGAATTTTGCTTATCGCTTGACCTTTTATGCAATTACTTGACTTAATGACATATTTATTTCTGCATATTGGTTATATACAACACTTATACAAGTCAAAACCCTATTCTAAATGATGCCGGCTATTCCTACAATTTAATAAATAATACTTATTAAATAAATATACTACGCCGTTGGTCTCGGTTTCAAGTCTACGTGCACCACTTTAATTTCGAAGTTATTTGCGTATTCAATTGGCAGTTATCATACATGTTCCCTAAAAGCGCCGCTGGCAGCAGTTAGCGTTACTAAATGCTTATAGAAAACGAATGTTGGATATCCACATAAAATAACAGCATCTATACTGCTGTGTTTCGTAAGGTGGTTTTCCTTCTCCCGCATCCCGTTACTCCTCCTGTTCCTTCTTCCATCCAGGTCGGCATCGGTCTTGTGACCCCTTTAAGGACACCACCTCCATATGCGATGATCACTTACTGTCGGGCGAACCAGCTTCTCCTTATCCTCCTATGCCGTATAAAAACAAAAAAGGATATAGAAAAATGTTTCCATCGACGAACGGTTTGAATACTATCCATTCGTATGTCAATTCCGATTCTTTGTATTTGCTCCGTGGCCGATTCGGACTAAACCCTTTGGATGGGATTCGAACTAAAGATCTCCGGCCCAGCAACTTGTAAAATTCTGAATGTTTTAGTAGTTGCCTATTTAGTACAAGGCAATGTATTGCATGCACAGGTGTAACAATACGGCCGTTTGCGATTTCGTATGTAGTCTAGTATTACATCCACCTGACCACGACAAGGCAAAAGGTCTAAACTATACTGTGACTGCACAGTGATTATATTTCAACTTACCTGAGATCTCCTGGTGATGTTCTTGAGTGGACCTATAAGATTACACTCATAATTTTGGCCAAAATAATGACGAAAACATTATAGTTACCAGTCCAATGATCAGGGTTTTCTTCAACGAAGTCCTCGGGCACCAACACGTGCACGGATTCACACAAGTTTTACAATGTTCAAAATGATACAAATTTTATCACAAATAAACCGATGCCGGTAGATCAATTAGCGGCAATTCACTGGGGTTTTAAGTTTACTTTAATATCACAAAAGCACGCGAGATTACAAAATACGGCGTGGACGGGGAACCGACGATGAATCAGAGTGAGTGATTGACAGTTCATAGTGTGACCATAGTCAACATTTACAATAGACTAAACCAAACGTTACTAAACCGATATAATCGATTTGACTATAAATAATATTTCTATTTCAAACAAAGTATATCAATTTAGAATTCACGGTTGTGCTTGAAAACCTTTAATAATTTTATAGGTATTAATATTAAGGATATAATTGAATAATTCAAGGTACTTATGTCGCTTTTACGATAATGATATACTGTTGTAATATTAATACTTATTCACTATCATGTTCGGAGAATGTGGAAATCTCACCAATATACAAAGCTGATGAATTCGGTAAAAAATTTAATTAAATACTCACCTGACATTGTGTTTGGTCACAGGTATTGACTATTCGCATATTGGTCTCCACATACAAGCAAAGGCATAAATAAAAATAATAAATACAATAAACTCGCTTATATACAAACGCATAAAATTAATTGAATCTGTTACTAACAATATTCTTTGGCAATTAACATTCTATTTCTTCTATTTGATGTATCGTTTTACATGAGGCCTGTGGATAGGTCATTTTCTGCGTTGTTTGCTCATAAGTGCTCGAACTCTCTTTAGGTTTGTAATGGTGATTTCGTCGTTTGGTTGTATTTGAAGCGCTCGGCGATAGGAAGTCGCCGCCGCCGCATACTTCCCGTTCCCGTTCAGGTGTAGAATAGCCCCAAGATTGGAATGATACTCGGCATCCTGCAACAAAAGAGACATTTTGATCATATTCCTTTGAAGTAGCTATAAATAGCAACTGCTGTAGGCAGCACCAAACATTCTCAACCAAATTTTCAATTCGTGCATGAGAGGATCAGTGGAAGGTTTTAGCTACCAGTGGAATAGTATAGACTCTATACACTCCACATTACTACATCTCCACATTATTATTATCGATTTATTTATATTTTTTATTACTCTATACTATGGAAATACTCTAGTTGACATCGCAGAGGACAAACCTGAATTAACGAGTACAAAAATAGTCTAGTGCCTTACTGTATGTCAACTGAACTACTAATAAGTACGTATGTAAATCTACAGCTGGATCAAGCGTTTTCTTGACTAAAGTTCATCCTTAAGGCGCTGTCCTAAGCGACTGTTTTGGTAAATGAGGGGGTGAAGCAGGGGAGGTGAAGGGAGCTTAGCTCCGTCTACTGCGGGGCGCCCCCCTTCATTCTCGTCGCGTGCGGCCGTATTCTGGCGACATCCGTATTCCAATATTTCAAAATCGCAAGCAAAACGTTTTAGCATATTGAATTGAGATACTGATATTAAAATTTATATTACATACATCAATCTGTTTATACAATAAAGGCATAGCGCAATTTTTGTTCCCAGTGCAGCCATGAGCAAAACTGGTTTACATTAGACGTTATAGGTATTAAATGTTGACGAAAGTAGGTAAATACCTACGTGCCGTAAGATGATATAAATAATTAAGTCAGTTCCATGTATGGAGAGGCCATTATTATGTTTGTTTTGTTTTTGTATAAAAATAGTGAAGCAGTTCATAGAATACCTACATCTAATTCCATTCCTGCCAGTTTTCAAATCTGTTTTGCAATAAATTGGCTGTGACATACGGGCGGATAGCGAACAGACATTGCGAATCTATAAGGGTTCCGTTGCACGCAAAATACACGCCAAGACGTGGAGTTGCGGAAACAGCCCGTGCCATCAAATTCAAAAATTCAAAGGGTTCCGTTTTTACAATTTTTGGCTACGGTACCCTAAAAAACACAATACTGCTCTACTAAGCGCAAAAGCCGTATCTCAACTAAAGCGAGTTACGAGATAATTGAAGTTTAGTAAAAGTTGATTTCTTTTATTTATTTATGGATGTTTATTGTCATTATAGGTATAATTATTATGGCAAAGGTTTCGAAATACGTCGCCGTTTTTAGGGGTTGTGAGTGATTGGAGAGGGAGCAGGGGAGGTCTTGAAACCCCCCTCACCATTGTCACTTGCCGGAAATACTTGGTTTCCTCTGAAAAAAAAAATCTCCAAACATCGGTGTGTATGGCACTGCCAACTTCCACATTCATCACACTAGTTTAATAAACTAAGGTTGTCGGAGCCCTGCGAAGGGCTCCTATTTTCGGATTAAGGGTCAAAAGAGAACCTAACATAACCTATTTATTTACTTATTACAGTCGCACCTAACCCAAGGCACTCGAAAGCAATGACGCACAAATTTGACATTAGCTGTCAATATGATCATTCCAAGATGGCAGTTTTGCGTTTCGTTTCACGTTTTTCACATAAAACCTAAAAATTACATTTGTAAAACTGTACTAAAGTATAAAAACTATGTTCCGTTTTGCATAATTGCCGAGGTATTTATGAAATTTTGGAAATTGTTTAAAAATATTTAGACGCAACTCCGGCAGCCAAAATTACTTTTAGGGGATTAAAACGAACTACCTTAAGCCCCCTACACTACCAATACCCTCAAATTCAGGCGACTCGTTTCGAATCCCAACCCATTATTATTTTTCAAAATAGATGAAACATCAAAAATATATGTGGATATACCTTATTCATGAGACTGCTATGTCGCTTAAAAAATAATAGAATTAGAATTTGAGTTACTGCTTTTTCGTTAGCTCTCGTCATACATGTTTGTATGGAAATTCGCTTCAAATATGTGTTGTTTCAAAGAAAATAAATATTAAAATATATTTATTTATATTCATTTATAATTTATTAACGAAATACAGAGTTTACAGCTCATCAAAAGTTAGCTGTCTGCTACAACCCGGCAGGTTTTCTTTGTGAGGTGATAAGGCTTCAATACTTATAATTTGCTGTTGTTCACGAGGCACAGTTTCATTTACTTTCCTTTTACGGCTTGGTATTGTAGAAATTTCAAGCACTGATGAAACATTTTCCTCTTCGTGATCTCGCAATGCCATCCCTTGAGCTTGACGAGAATCAACAATTTCAAGCAACTGCCACTTCAGAACACATCATCTCTTTCTATAATTTCTATTTTAGTGGTATACTTTCGCCACTCCACACAGCAAATAAACATTTTTGTTTGCGTGTAACGTGGCGTTGCTCCTGAATTTGGTAATAACAATTACAATATTTGTTTAGACTAGTCAGTTCACATTTTTATCATGTTTCCATATTTGTATTTTATTTGCTCTTATACTATTCTCCAGGCCATTCTTATAGGCAACTTTAGAACATTAAATTTCCACAATCGTGTTTGGACCTATTAATCCATCTGGCATGGCACCAATAATCGAATAATCCACAAGGCTCGATTGTTACATTTTTTTGCTTCGCCAGTTGTTCATTTTAGATTCCATGCGCAACTGATTTTACATTGCAAATATTTTATTTGTACAAAATATTTTTTACTAAGTTGGCTTTACTGCTGTTATCTCTTCTTTTTACCACTAAATAGAAATTTCAATCTGTCAACATATTCTTACGCAATTCGAACCAGTCACTGCTATCCCTCTTGTTATTTTTGCTTATCACTACGGAATTTGAGTAAAATTTGTTAAAAAAATTGTTTGGCATTTCTTGGCTAGCTCTTGAACAGATCGTGTTAGGAATGACTGAAGTCAAACGTGTGTAAGACGTTGCAGAACTGTTATCTTTAACTTCACTGTAATTACAATAATGATAATTAGTTACGTACTTTATTATTAAAAAAATACTATATCTTGTGTTATAGCAAACAGAGAAGTTACCTTCTTACTTATAAATGATTGATTTTAGAAATTAAAAAGATATTAGATGTACTGAGACATACCTAATAGTTTATGAATAATCAAAGTTTTACCCGATGTACCTAAACACGTTTATGTTCAAAACACAATAATACAACATTCGTTACCGCTTGTGTGCGGATTGCGGAGCGCCATATTAGAGCTGTCATCATTATTGTTCGCCGTGGCGGCATCTTAGCGCTCCAGGCGCTCTGACAAGCTAATGAATTTGAAATATAGGTACATAAAATGATTCGATTTTATGTTATTACTCTTTCAAAAATTGAAAACTGTGGCAGCTATGTATTGTGAGAATCTAATATATAAAATTCTCGTGTCACAGTTTTCGTTCCCATAGTCCTCCGAAACGGCTTGACCGATTTTGATGAAATTTTTTGTGCTTATCCGGTATCTATGAGAATAGGCCAACATCTATGTTTAAAAAAAAAAAAAATTTGCAAAACAACGTTTGCCGGGTCAGCTAGTAATTTATATAATTATATTATGCATAATCGATAATATATAAGTAACATAGTTAGTCATAAAAGACTTATGAAAAGAATTTGTGTAAAAATGTTACATATTTCATAATCACTTGGCCATGGATGAATTTCTATTTTATTACGACGCTTTCTTGTACAAATCCTTCGTAGAACTTCATTTCTTAAATTGTCCATATTTTATTCTTCTAATTATATATTTATAAGCACATAAACAATAACACATTAAACGCAACAAGAGTATAAACGTAGGTCCTAATTATATGTGCCTATAGTTACATGAAAAGCCTATTTGATTCAAAGTATTCAGTCTATAACATAAAACATGAAATTACGAACTCAAATCGGCGTATTATAATAACAAACAGGTTTACCTAAAATTTCGTGCAGCGGAGACGCAAGCGACATGACCTATCTCTCACAGGGCTCATAGCCGAATGATGAGGTCTGGGCGGGGCGTAAACTAGCAACTGACACTCAGTACACCGCTTATGCTAATAAGGTTTAAATTGCTGAAGCGTTTGATATTGATGGGCTCTACCGAGCGTCAAAATCATAGACGTTTGGCAGATTTTATTTAATTTTACAAAATATACACGTATAATATGAAAATTAATAGGGTAATTCTTTAGTTCATTAGATTTCCTACAATATTATCAAAAAAAATATGACAGCTTAGGATCAAAATATTGCAAACAGTGAGACGAAAGATTATTTTCTGCCTCGATTTTGTGATTTTTTTACCGTGATTCTATTTTACGTACATGAAAAATTCTTTCAAAAGTCTTTTGTTCAGACTTTTGACTTTAAGCTCTAATTTTTGCTAGTTTGTAATATGTACCGTTATGGCTAGATGCGCGACGAAAAATTAGGTGTTTCACGGCTTCTGAGGTATAACAGCGCCCTTAAATACTGTACACTAGCGTGCGTCCGCTCTATAATTAAAATAAAGTTCTCTATAAATAAAGTTGACGACATCAAATTTTAAGCCAAAGTTACTTGTTAAATATATACAAACGAATGGCTATGAATATTAAAGTAAGATTGATTTTCCGATTTACGTAGATTGAAAGTAGAAAAGGATTGAAAACAAAGTACGTATTAATTTAGGTGCAAAGGAATAGTTATAAACGTCAATTGATTACTTTATAATTTCTAGGTTCACATAATTATATTGAAAGTAAAAAGAAGAAGAAAATTAGGTCCTTCAAGACCGTTGGTCGAAATCGTTAAAATGAAAACAATCAGAGAAAAGTACCAACTTAGAAGGAGCTAAGTTCACCGTTTTTAACTTCCAAAAAGCTATATTCTGCACGTTATAAATTCTGTATAAAAATATTGTTGTCCGATAATGGGATAACACGGTGAAAATAACGGGTAGTCAGGTCAAAACCTTTCACAATTTAGAAATATTGTCGGCGGTAAGGCCTAGGTGGTCGGTCGCTGCGGTGGCAACACACAACGAAAAAAAAAGGTACAAACACGCTCACCTTTCGTTCATTTTGTTTATTCACCTGCACTACTTCTCTTTTTTACTTTGATTCTTGACCGTCGGTGTGGAGAAAGTATTCTCTGAGATTGCACACCTCCCGATTGTGGAGGGTCTTGGCACTCAAGAAGCCACGACCCTCACACTTGCGCGAGATGTACAATCTCATCACCGACGAACGCGGGTGATGCATCCGGTATGTCGTGAGTAGACATCGAACTTTCCTATCCAAGGCGTCCAATTCTGTTTGAGTCCATCTGAGTATGCCAAAGGAGTACATTAAGACGGGCATGGCCCAACCGTTACAGGCACGCACCTTATTTCCGCCCGATAAAAAGCTTTTTAAGACTTTCTTCAGGCGGCCAAAGAAACGTGCCTGCAACGCCTGTTTCATGCCAGCGTCATCAATGCCTAATGCCTGCGACATACCCAGATATTTGTAGGTTTCCGTTGCAGAGAGAGATCTAAGTTGTGTGAAATCTGAGAGCTCTATACTATCAGATTCCACGCTCCTGCCTCGCTTTACATGCATGACCGCACATTTATCCACACCGAACTCCATCTTAATTGAATTACTAAAACTTTCAGTTATCTTGAGTAACTCGGTTAATTGGAGGTCAATAGGGGCAAATAGTTTGAGTTCATCCATGAAAAGGAGGTGAGAAATAACTTGACCTCTAGTCTGCAACCGATAGCCTAGCCCTGAACTCTCGAGCAAAGTGCTCAGCGGGTTCAGTGCTATGCAAAACCATAGTGGACTCAAACTGTCGCCTTCGAAAATACCCCGCTTGATCTTTACAGGTACGCCATACCCGCAAGGCTATCGACATCCTGGATAGCGAAGCACCGTACTCCACTGCCCCATACATGCCCTCAAGAGGGCGCATAGAGTTGCATCTACTTTGTACAACTCCAGCACCCTCAAGAGCCACGTATGTAGCACAGAGTCATAGGCCTTCTTATAGTCTATCCAGCATGTCGCCAGATTCTTTACGACTACGGCGAACCTGTTGGCTAATGGCCATGTTGATAAGGAGTAGCTCCTTAGTACCACGTGCCCGGCTTCTACATCCATTTTGAGACTCAGATAAAATTTTATTATTGAATATATGTAATTCCAATTTTGTTCTCAAAATGGATGTAAAAACTTTATACACCGTTGGTAGGCAAGTAGTCGGCCTATATTTCGTAGGCTCCGTGGTACTACCAGATTTGTGGAGCAGGTGAGTAACGCCAGTTGTCATAAAACTTGGCAGCGATCCTGAATCCAGAGCTGACTGGAATTGGGATGCCAAGCGAGCATGTGCACTGCGAAGCCATTTTAACCAGAAATTGTACAATCCGTCCGGTCCCGCCGATTTCCAATTGGCTAACGGACGGACTGCACAATATACATCCATTTTTATTATTATTATTATTATTTTATTTTTTAATGTACTCCTTTGGCATACTCAGATGGACTCAAACAGAATTGGACGCCTTGGATAGGAAAGTTCGATGTCTCCTCACGACATACCGGATGCATCACCCGCGTTCATCGGTGATGAGATTGTACATCCCGCGCAAGTGTGGGGGTCGTGGCTTCTTGAGTGCCAAGACCCTCCACAATCGGGAGGTGTGCAATCTCAGAGAATACTTTCTCCACACCGACGGTCAAGAATCAAAGTAAAAAAGAGAAGTAGTGCAGGTGAATAAACAAAATGAACGAAAGGTGAGCGTGTTTGTACCTTTTTGTTCGTTGTGTGTTGCCACCGCAGCGACCGACCACCTAGGCCTTACCGCCGACAATATTTCTAAATTGTGAAAGGTTTGACCTGACTACCCGTTATTTTCACCGTGTTATCCCATTATCGGACAACAATATTTTTATACAGAGTTTATAACGTGCAGAATATAGCTTTTTGGAAGTTAAAAACGGTGAACTTAGCTCCTTCTAAGTTGGTACTTTTCTCGGATTGTTTTCATTTTAACGATTTCGACCAACGGTCTTGAAGGACCTAATTTTCTTCTTCTTTTTACTTTCAATATAATTATGTGAACCTAGAAATTATAAAGTAATCAATTGACGTTTATAACTATTCCTTTGCACGTAAATTAATACGTAGTTTGTTTTCAATCCTTTTCTACTTTCAATCTACGTAAATCCGAAAATCAATCTTACTTTAATATTCATAGCCATTCGTTTGTATATATTTAACAAGTAACTTTGGCTTAAAATTTGATGTCGTCAACTTTATTTATAGAGAACTTTATTTTAATTATAGAGCGGACGCACGCTAGTGTACAGTATTTAAGGATGAACTTTAGTCAAGAAAACGCTTGATCCAGCTGTAGATTTACATACGTACTTATTAGTAGTTCAGTTGACATACAGTAAGGCACTAGACTATTTTTGTACTCGTTAATTCAGGTTTGTCCTCTGCGATGTCAACTAGAGTATTTCCATAGTATAGAGTAATAAAAAATATAAATAAATCGATAATAATAATGTGGAGATGTAGTAATGTGGAGTGTATAGAGTCTATACTATTCCACTGGTAGCTAAAACCTTCCACTGATCCTCTCATGCACGAACTGAAAATTTGGTTGAGAATGTTTAGTGCTGCCTACAGCAGTTGCTATTTATAGCTACTTCAAAAGAATAGGATCAAAATGTCTCTTTTGTTGCAGGATGCCGAGTATCATTCCAATCTTGGGGCTATTCTACACCTGAACGGGAAGTATGCGGCGGCGGCGACTTCCTATCGCCGAGCGCTTCAACTACAACCAAACGACGAAATCACCATTACAAACCTAAAGAGAGTTCGAGCACTGAGCAAACAACGCAGAAAATAACCTATCCACAGGCCTCATGTAAAACGATACATCAAATAGAAGAAATAGAATGTCAATTGCCAAAGAATATTGTTAGTAACAGATTCAATTAATTTTATGCGTTTGTATATAAGCGAGTTTATTGTATTTATTATTTTTATTTATGCCTTTGCTTGTATGTGGAGACCAATATGCGAATAGTCAATACCTGTGACCAAACACAATGTCAGGTGAGTATTTAATTAAATTTTTAACCGAATTCATCAGCTTTGTATATTGGTGAAGATTTCCACATTCTCCGAACACGATAGTGAATAAGTATTAATATTACAACAGTATATCATTATCGTAAAAGCGACGTAAGTACCTTGAATTATTCAATTATATCCTTAATATTAATACCTATAAAATTATTAAAGGTTTTCAAGCACAACCGTGAATTCTAAATTGATATACTTTGTTTGAAATAGAAATATTATTTATGATAAGTCAAATCGATTATATCGGTTTAGTAACGTTTGGTTTAGTCTATTGTAAATGTTGACTATGGTCACACTATGAACTGTCAATCACTCACTCTGATTCATCGTCGGTTCCCCGTCCACTCCGTATCTTGTAATCTCGCGTGCTTTTGTGATATTAAAGTAAACTTAAAACCCCAGTGAATTGACGCTAATTGATCTACCGGCATCGGTTTATTTGTGATAAAATTTGTATCATTTTGAACATTGTAAAACTTGTGTGAATCCGTGCACGTGTTGGTGCCCGAGGACTTCGTTGAAGAAAATCCTGATCATTGGACAGGTAACTATAATGATTTCGTCATTATTTTGGCCAAAATTATGAGTGTAATCTTATAGGTCCACTCAAGAACGTCACCAGGAGATCTCAGGTAAGTTGAAATATAATCACTGTGCAGTCACAGTATAGTTTAGACCTTTTGCCTTGTCGTGGTCAGGTGGATGTAATACAAACTTCCATTGCGCACTCTGAACAATTTTCTACCTGCCCACGGCAACTCTAAACATTTTTGGTAGCAGAGTGTGGTTAATTGACTTAGCCGCTGTTGTATCTAGCTGTTGATTGTATCTTAACTCAGATTGGTATTGTATAAGCTGTATCTGAGCTATGTCTCATTTGTTAACAGTGGTGTAGTGTTCTCAGGTCAGTTTTGTCTAAAATACATATTATTTATTTGTATTGGTTGACCTACATAACTTGAAACACATGTCATACATAACCTCAAATCAGTAATTGTTTGACTTGAATTGTTGAAATCTAGCTTAAATTTGTTGTTATTAGCATTAATAAGTCAGTTTGTATACATAACAGCTGTATGTATCAATTAATTTAGTTAATTGCATATAGTGAGTTTGAAACATTATAACATTCAAACTTGACCTTGCTTTAGTGGATCACATTGATAAACCTTTGTTTGTTGTAATATACTGATAATATTGTTAGGTACCACATACTACTACTATTGTATATCTCAAATAACACAGCCAGTCTGTCTGTTGCAAGTAATTAATTAATTAATTTGAAGTTCAACTTATTAATTTGTTGTGAGTTATATATAAATTGTCCTTATGTCAATATATTGAAACAAGCAGATTTTTAGCTTGTTATTAATTTTGTTGGGCAGTAAATACCAGTCACTTGCTTGCACCAGCAGTAAACTGGCTAATACTTTGTTGGTTTGAAAGATTTAACAAATATTAAGTTTTGATTGATAGCATTGTTTAGCGCTTGTCCGAGCTCTTTTGTAAACTTAATTTGTCAGCTATCAAGGACTTGCGTGCGGCTGCTGGTGCCATTGCATCAGATTTTCGCAGGTTTGCCTCAGCCAGTGCCTTGGTGAACCGGCCTGATCGCCAGCAGGCCTTACTACAAAGATATGAGCGGATAGATGATCGCCTGGCAAGTGTGGAACAGCAATTTCGTACTTTCAGCGCTTGCTGTCTCGAAGTGTCAGTTAATGACTTCACCACTGACCAGCAAAATAGAGTCAGCGAGGATTATGCCCAGGTTTTAGACCTGTATGATGCTGTCTCCAACTGTGCAAGGCAGTTAATTGCCGAGAGGGACGGCCAACCCAGGAGCAGGAGCTTCCTAGGACAGCACCGGGACTAGGACTGGTGAGTAGGCTTCCCACTTTAGACCTCCCGCATTTTGATGGCTGCCTAGGAAGCTACCTGGGCTTCGTTAATTTATTTGACAGCCTGGTCGATGACAGGGCTGACCTTCGCCCGGCACAAAAATTGGCATATTTGATGTCGGTTCTGGATGGGGAGGCCAAAGGCCTCATCCAGCATCTGCCCGTGTCTGACGAGGCGTACCAGACGGCTCGGCACTTAATTACCCGTAGGTACTACAACAAGCGTGGCCTCGCAGACACGCACATCGAGCAGATTTTGGGTTTGCCCACGCTGACCCGGGTCTTTGGGTTGCGCACCCAACTTTTGAACCCGCTTTTGGTGGCAATCAACGCACTTAAGTGCTTGGACCTGCCCTTGGACCAATGGTCCTAACTATTGGTGCATATCGTGCTCAAAAAGCTGCCTGCCGACCTGAGGTCGCGTTTTGAACAGCGCTTTGGTGGGGATAGCGCGACCCATCTGCCCCCCTTTGCTGACTTGGAGAGGTTTCTTGAGGATGAGTGCCGGATCCTGGATAACTCCGGTGGTGACACGCCGGCTAAGTCGCAGCCGCCCAAGGTCAAGGAGCAGGCTCGCGTTCAAACCCGAGCCAATGTTGACCGGCGCCCTCCTCGCTTTGCAGTCACGCAGAGCCCAGCGGAGTGCTCTTACTGCAAGGTCACGGGGCACAGAACGGCCAGTTGTAGGGCATTCTTGGACCTGCATGTCACCTCTCGTAGGCGCATCGCGAATGCCCGCCGCCTTTGCTTCTCTTGCTTGGGGTCCCACTACCAGCGAGACTGCCAAAACTCTCGCCCCTGTCCTCACTGTGGAGGACAGCATTTGGACATTCTCTGCATGAATGCTACCCCAGTATTTTCTACCCCCGTCCGTACATCACTATCCAGGGTGGCCACTGAAAATCAGTACTGGGAACTCTATAAATAGGGCACCCAGCAAATGCTGAGCTGGTGACCCATTTCGACAGAGCTATAAAAATCTAATAATGTGAAAAAAAAAACAATGTAAACTATTTTTATTTCATTATAACTCTGTAGTTTTGTCGAAATAAACATTATTTTCTTTCTTTTCTTTCTTTCTTTCTTTCGAATGCCAGAGACGTAGGCCGCTTGTCCAACCAGCCGACGCCGCGCACGGGCGGGTGCGTCATTATGACCCCCCACAGATGGCGCGCAGATCGCGTTACCGTGTTTTTGAGGACTTCAAGCCGCACCCTCGTTTTGACTTGCCTGATCCTGACCAACGTTCGCCGCCCAGGCAACAATAGGTCATTGACTCCAGCCCTAAAACGCCAACCTCCCCCATAATATAGAGACCGTTATCCTATCAGCGGTTGCTGTTAGGGTCTGGAGACCCACGGGGACCTCTGTTGTTGTCCGTGCTATAATGGACACAGGTTCACAAGGTTGTATTGTTTCCACTTATTTGGAAGGGCAGGTTAAATTAAATATGGGCTCTTTTCCGAATTGTATACGGGGAATAGGTGACGTAGCCTCTAATATTGAAGGGCAAGTTAAGGTTTTGTTTGCCCCTGTTGAATCTTCACACCCGAGGATTAAAACCTCGGCTATTGTGCTGAAGAATATTTTGGGTATGCATCCACAGAAACAGTTACCTGCTGCTGTGGTGAATTTGACATCGGGATTGGAACTGGCAGACCCCAAATTTGACGCACCGGGACAAATCGATTTGTTGATTGGCTCTGATGTCCTCGGTGGAATTTTGATTGGTGGAAAACGGGTCTTGGTGCCAAATGGTTTGACTGCCATCCCGACCATATTTGGATTTGCTTTGATGGGACCTGTACCTAGGGACCCCCCTCCACCTGAACTTGATAATTTGTTGACTGTAGGCTGCGCTCTCTCTGATGCAGTTCAGAGGTTTTGGGAGGTAGAGGAGCCCCCTCAAGCTGCCCGTTTGAATCCAGAACATGAGGAGTGCGAGCTGTTCTTCCAGAACAACACTGGTCGACTCCGTTCTGATCGGATCATTACGAAGCTACCTTTTCTGTCTGTTCGGCCTCTGCTTGGTGAGTCACGACCTTTAGCCGAAAAGAGATTGTTGGCTATGGAGAGTTGGCTGTTTATTGTTCGCCGTGGCGGCATCTTAGCGCTCCAGGCGCTCTGACAAGCTAATGAATTTGCAATATAGGTACATAAAATGATTCGATTTTATGTTATTACTTTTTCAAAAATTGAAAACTGTGGCAGCTATGTATTATGAGAATAATTTATATAAATATATTATGCATAATCGATAATCTATAACATAGTTAGTCATTAAAGACTCTTATGAAAATAATTTGTGTAAAAATGTTACATAATCACTTGGCCATGGATGAATTTCTATTTTATTACGACGCTTTCTTGTACAAATCCTTCTTAGAACTTCATTTCTCTAATTGTCCATATTTTATTCTTCTAATTATATATTTATAAGCACAGAAACAATAACGCATTAAACGCAACAAGAGTATAAACTTAGGTCCTAATTATATGTGCCCATAGTTACATGAAAAGCCTATTTGATTCAAAGTATTCAGTCTATAACATAAAACATGAAATTACGAACTCAAATTGGCGTATTATAATAACAAACAGGTTTACGTAAAATTTCGTGCAGCGGAGACGCAAGCGACATGACTTATCTCTCACAGGGCTCATAGCCGAATGATGAGGTCTGGGCGGGGCGTAAACTAGCAACTGACACTCAGTACACTGCTTATGCTAATAAGGTTTAAATTGCTGAAGCGTTTGATATTGATGGCATCTACCGAGCGTCAAAATCATAGACGTTTGGCAGATTTTATTTAATTTTACAAAATATACACGTATAATATGAAAATAAATAGGGTAATTCTTTAGTTCATTAGATTTCCTACAATATTATCAAATAAAATATGACAGCTTACGATCAAAATATTGCAAACAGTGTGACGAAAGATTATTTTTTGCCTCGATTTTGTGATTTTTCACCGTGATTCTATTTTACATACATGAAAAATTCTTTCAAAAGTCTTTTGTTCAGACTTTTGACTTTAAGCTCTATTTTTTTCTAATTTGTAATATGTACCGTTATGGCTAGATGCGTGACGAAAAATTAGGTGTTTCACGGCTTCTGAGGTATAACAGCGCCTTAACATACTATTAATTTAATAATGTATTCTGATGGAGGCAAAGTTATTCATAGTTATTGTGTCTATTACATTAGTGCACCGTATGTGGCATTATTATAAAACATTAGACAGACAAACCAGTGGCATACCCAGTAAGTGATAAACCCTGGTTCATACACATGGCTGTGTGACAAACTCAACCAAGCCGCTGCCCATCATAAGGATGGGAAACTGAATAGGAAAAGCGAGATGAGGAAAAAGGAAAAGGGGATGAACGCAATAAATATTGTTTCTTTACGTCGATATAATATGACGTGTGATGGTCTAAAATTGTCTTTATTTTCGTGTGAGTGTGGTCCATCCGAAGACCTGAACCTGTGAGTTCAAGTGGCCTCTGAAGCACGGTAGCGCTATGATGTAAAAGACATAACAAACGGTCCCTCATCCAAGTGGTAGCCTGTGTAAAAGTTGCTTAACTTTATTCACCTAGCAAGGTCTAAAGTTATACAAATCTAATTCTATTTTTCTATTAAGTCCTTGTTTGTAATAAGGTCTTATGCTGCTATAATATATAAATTGCTAAATAGCTCATATACAAACAATAAAAACCAGAATCGTGTTCAGTGACAAAAACTGTACTTATTAAACGGTTTTATTTAGCTCACCCCGTTTGTTTTATTTATTATTCTTGGGTCAAATTTAGTAATTCAAATTTCACCCTCTTCCTGTCAACCGATTAATCTGAAATTTTGTATACACTTTGGATTTTGGTGACAATACAATTATGTTTATTCATTATCATTATAAATTCAAGATGGCCGCCGCTACAAAATGGCGGATAATTTATGTTTTATTAATCCCATCAATATGGGTATCAAATGAAAGGGCTCAACAAGCAGAATACAATATACTATAAAAAATTGAAATCCAAGATGGCGGCCGCTACAAAATGGCGTATAACGTAGGTTTTATCAATCCCATCAATATGGGTATCAAATGAAAGGGCTCAACAAGCAGAATGCAATATACTATAAAAAATTGAAATACAAGATGGCAGCCGCTACAAAATGGCGGATAACGTAGGTTTTATCGATCCCATCAATATGGGTATCAAATGAAAGTGCTCAACCAGTATAATACAATGTACTAAATAAAATTAAAATCCAATATGGCGGCCTCTACAAAATGGCGGATAACTTAGGTTTTATCAATCCCATCAACATGGGTATCAAATGAAAGGTCTCAACAAGTAGAATACAATTTACTATGCAATATTGAAATCTAAGATGGCCGCCGCTACCAAATGGCTGATAACAATTTTTTATCAATCCCACCAATATGGGTATCAAATAAAAGGGCTTGACAAGAAGAATACAGTGCACTATACAACCTCAATATTTAAGATGGGCGCAGCCACCAAATGGCGTATTATAATAAGATTTAAATTTAGAAATTGAATCTGTAATTTAGGTATCTGATTAATCCAGCCTGAATCCACCACCCAAGTCAAGATTTTTTTTTTATCGTGTTGAGTTAACTGAAAATATGCGTCAGCAAGGTGACCAGACTTTTATTGATATTTTGAATGCTTTGAGAGTCGGTGAGCTAACAACCCAACATTTTAGTTTTTTAATGGGAAGACTTCTTCAAGACACGAGTGATGAGTTTGCAATAGACAAAGCGTTAAGGGTATACCCCACAAATCAACAAGTTAACGACCACAACTCTGCTGTATTGAATTTGTACAGAAATAATGGTGCTCGCATTTACAAAATAAAAGCGCAGGATCAGCTAGTACACGCCACACGAAATGCAGACAATGTGGATATAGCTACTATAATACCAGCTGATATCAACAAAACTGGGGGTTTACCAGCGGAACTGCAAATATTTGTGGGGGCAAAAGTCATGCTACGGTCCAATATTGACGTTTCAAAGGGATTAGTAAATGGCGCTATAGGCTACATCAACGAAATCGTTTGGCCTCAATTTCGTCGAACTCAGATGTACCTTCCGTCCGAATTGATTTCGCAAGAGACGGAGTACATCTTATACACCCGAAAGCCATACAGTTTCCAGCTAAGTACAATTACGGGACGGCTGAAAGAAGAATGTTGCCTTTAATACTATCATGGGCTTCTACAATACATCAAATGCAGGGCAGCACTGTGGATCACGCAGTCGTATACTTAGGTGCGAAACTGTTTGAAGAAGGTCAAGCCTACGTGGCTCTTAGTAGAGTAAGATCTTTGCAGGGACTACGTATAGAGGAGTTGGACTGCAATAAACTAACGGGCAAGAAACCTTGCAATAATGAAGAACTAAATGAATTAAACAGAATGCGAAATAAAAACTAAAAACTAGAAAATAAAAATAGGTAAAAAAACTTTTTAAGTTAAACGGTTTTATGTTAAACATACATTGCAATGTTTAAGATAAATGTACTAAAAACCAAAAAATAATAAAATAGATACAGTCGTGGGAATTATAAACATATGCATAGACTAGACTAAAATAAAACCGTGGGGCACGTCAATTGTCTACAATCGTTGATTAAAATGTTTGTTTTGTAATGTTACACTATAATTAGGCAGTTGTTCAACCGACAACGATGGACGTGTGATAAGTAGGGCTAGAATGTGGAAACAAGCTAGCAAGCTCGATTATAAGCGAGTTTTAGGGTTTCATAGTGGTGAGCGCGTAGTACTTTTATCATATGTTGTGTCGATTAAAGACAAACTACGAGCAGTGAAACGATTCCTCGCCAGCCAGCAGTGTGAATGTCCAACAATAAACTAGTTGAAACATCTCTTTTATTTACATGGAGTGTATAACTATTGGAATTTCCATGAGCAAGAAAATAGTAAGTAATTTCCTCACCGTCTGCGGGCCAACTGCCTATTTTAACGACGAATTAAACGATTCTTCTATCGCACATTAAGTCGATAATTTGTAGACAATTGACGTGCCCCACGGTTTTATTTTAGTCTAGTCTATGCATATGTTTATAATTCCCACGACTGTATCTATTTTATTATTTTTTGGTTTTTAGTACATTTATCTTAAACATTGCAATGTATGTTTAACATAAAACCGTTTAACTTAAAAAGTTTTTTTACCTATTTTTATTTTTACAGTACAGAATAAATAGTAATTGATTTAGTACAAAATAAACATTTTGGCCACATTGGTGTAATTTTTGCTTCTTAATTAATATATATTCATGTCGCATATAAACTTTAGTGAGATGTGGAATTAGCTAGATTTTTTACTCACACACAGCCATTTATTGTATTGTTACGTCTGAAGCGGTTTGGCGGATACTGGTGTTCTCTATACATGACAGGCATCCTACCGTCATGCATTTACACGTCCACCTAGAGAACAGCCAGCGCATATATTTTGATCCCGACAGCGATGCTGAGCGCTTGGAAAATCCGCGCCAAACAACTCTCTTGGCATTTTTCAGGCTCTGTGAAGTCGACCAGTTTGGGAGGTCCCGTATGTTACGTATGACGAGATGCCTTCATATTATACGTACGACAAGCAAAAGGGTATATTTAACCGACGTCGACGAGGAGATGCTGTGGAAGGTTTTCCGGGAAGTTTCAAGGACGCCGCATTTTGTAGAGTTTATACCGTACACACGAATAATGGCGAATGCTATTTTCTGCGGTTGTTACTTCACACGGTTAGAGGCCCAACTTCTTTCGCCTTTCTGAGGACATTTGATGATGTGGAGTATCCCACTTACCGCACAGCCTGCGTAGTACGTCACTATCTCGACGGGGACCAGAACTGGGATGACACCCTCGCGGAGGCGAGCGTCAGTGACTGGGCGGTTGGGACCCGCATGCGTCATCTGTTTGACGTCATCTTGGTGTTTTGTAGAGTCGCGAACACGGTAGTTTTGTGGGAAAAGTATCGCCATCATCTGTCTGAAGTTTTTTTTTGAGTATTGAGGCGTGCTACTGGAGACAAAGTCGAAGTAACTGATGAACGCGTTCTGAACACCTGTCTCAGTTCACTTCAAGACGTGGTCATTTCTATCAGCGGCAATCCACTGGTCGAATATGGGTTATCAGCTTCCCAATCATCACCGCATCAAGACTGTGGTAATTTTTGTTTATTGTTTTAAAGCGTTGGGCAATGCCAGGGTAAAATATTTTTCTTGGATGATCCTGGTGGAACAGGATAAACATTTGTTACCACTGGCATACTTGCAGACGTCAAGAAGGAAGGCAAAATTGCCTTTGCCGTAGCGTTGTTGGGAATCGCTGCCACACTGTTTCCGGGTCGCAAGACAGCACATGCCATGTTTCAAATTCCCATCGATTTAGAGAGCGCCGAAACGTCCGTTTGTGGTGTGTCACGTAACAGTGATGAGCGTACGATGGCCAGTAGGAAGGCAGTTGAGGCCGTGGACATAACTCTGCAGGACATCGCAGAGAGCATTTGATGGGTGGTCACAGTTCTGTTCAGTGGCGATTTCCGACAAACGATTCCCGTGGTGACGCGGGGATCGAGGGCTGACAAGGTGAGTGCTTCGTTGAAACGATCTTCGTTGTGGTCACGAGTTCGTACGCTGCGCTTGACTATTAATATGAGAGCTCGGCTCGGCGTCAATGCACGTGCTCAACAATTCTCCGATGTCCTTCTAAGTCTTAGCGAAGGCACTCTACCAGAGGAGAAAGGTGGACAGGGAGTTGTATCCAGCTTTGAGTACGGGGACATCAGTTGAATACCGTAATAGCAGAATTCTTGGGTGTGTGAGCGGGCTATTTTGAGGCCCAATAAAAATAGGTAAAAAAACTTTTTAAGTTAAACGGTTTTATGTTAAACATACATTGCAATGTTTAAGATAAATGTACTAAAAACCAAAAAATAATAAAATAGATACAGTCGTGGGAATTATAAACATATGCATAGACTAGACTAAAATAAAACCGTGGGGCACGTCAATTGTCTACAAATTATCGACTTAATGTGCGATAGAAGAATCGTTTAATTCGTCGTTAAAATAGGCAGTTGGCCCGCAGACGGTGAGGAAATTACTTACTATTTTCTTGCTCATGGAAATTCCAATAGTTATACACTCCATGTAAATAAAAGAGATGTTTCAACTAGTTTATTGTTGGACATTCACACTGCTGGCTGGCGAGGAATCGTTTCACTGCTCGTAGTTTGTCTTTAATCGACACAACATATGATAAAAGTACTACGCGCTCACCACTATGAAACCCTAAAACTCGCTTATAATCGAGCTTGCTAGCTTGTTTCCACATTCTAGCCCTACTTATCACACGTCCATCGTTGTCGGTTGAACAACTGCCTAATTATAGTGTAACATTACAAAACAAACATTTTAATCAACGATTGTAGACAATTGACGTGCCCCACGGTTTTATTTTAGTCTAGTCTATGCATATGTTTATAATTCCCACGACTGTATCTATTTTATTATTTTTTGGTTTTTAGTACATTTATCTTAAACATTGCAATGTATGTTTAACATAAAACCGTTTAACTTAAAAAGTTTTTTTACCTATTTTTATTTCTATGAATAAAGAAAGGAACCTTCCGTTCATTCCAAAGTGGTAGCCTGTGTAAAAGTTGCTTAACTTTATCCACCTAGCAAGGTCTAAAGTTATACAAATCTAATTCTATTTTTATATTAAGTCCTTGTTTGTAATAAGGCCTTATGCTGCTATAATATATAAATTGCTAAATAGCTCATATACAAACAATAAAAACCAGAATCGTATTCAGTGACAAACTGTACTTATTTCTATGAATAAAGAAAGGAACCTTCCGTTCATTCCATGAATATAATGTCCACGAATGTAATTTATGGCTACATTCTACAAGAGTGTAAAGACAAATAGTCCTCTCCCGGCTTTTTATTGTCCTGTGTTACTAAAAGAAAGTCTCATTGTCATCGTGAAAAAAATATTACAGTAACAATTCTTACCAAACTGATCTCTTACTGACGGATCATTTGGCGCTAATGTGAGAGCTTTTTTGAACCACATCTCAGCTTCCATACACCTGCTGGCCTGGTACAAAATATATTATTAATGCTACTGACAATTTTTTTCTATTCGGCAATGATTAAGACGAATATGGTACTGGGGTAGTATTCTTCTCAGATAATAATTGATCTATCGAAGACTGCTTCATGGTATAAGATTTAAATTGACGATGGTATGAAATATGTGCTTCGATTTAATAATTGTTTCTAGCTTTGCCCAAGGCGGCGATAACCTAGTGGTGTACGTAACGGACTGCCGAGACGACAGTCTCGGGTTCGATCCCCAGGTACCCCGGGCACACACCTCTGACTTTTCGAAGTTATGTGTGTATTAAAAATGTTATTGTAATTATCGCTCGCTTTATATTGTGCCCGGTAGATGACAATAGGCTCGCCCTCTATTACATTGGGACCTAAACATAACTGGCAAAATGTGGGTGTGTAATACACCTCTGCCTACCCCTTCGGGGATAAAAGGCGTGAAGTTATGTTATTTTATGCTTTGCGCATATGGTCCAATTTAAGCCCTGTTCAGTGTATCAGTGTGATACAAGATTGTATTATTTATACGTAGCTGTGTGGTTATTTTGTTACTTTTAATGTACCTATAGTCTTTAAGTATAAGAATATTCATATAAAACCAACGCCACCTTTAATATAAACCAGATATTTAGAATTAAACAAATTACCTATTACTATTTTAGAGTTATTCTAGTTGGTTAGTTTAATATAATGTCTCAAGCACTATGAAATTGGTCTATACATCTGTAACATGATTGAAATCAAAGTAAATATTAAGTAGTACTACTGGGAAGTAATAGTTGAACTTACATTTCTAGCTAGTATTTGGGTTAGTGTAACATGCGTGCCAGCGTGGTGTGGCGACGCCGCCAACGCTAACAACAAACTGTGTTTATCCAGCGGCCATTGTTGTAACTGAACATAAATCTCACCCACCATCGATATAACACTCTGGAACAAACAATTATATTACCACCATGGATATGGAACAAATAATAACAATAATTCAACAAACAACCGCTATGATAATAAATTTAATCAATATTAAGTTATACTAACTACAAACACCTCGAAAATGAAGTTAAAACATCATAATAATAAGGTAGCAAAAGACCTAAAATAGTTTAAAACAACTTTAACCACACTACTATAAGTATTATATTGATCGACAATCATTCTTGGCTAGCGTTCCCTTGAAAATATTTCGTGAAACAAAACAATAATTTTAGGTATTATGAAATGTTTAGCTATACTTGGTTTAATTATTCATATTTTAATTTTCCTGCTATTGATTACATTAATAAGGTACTTAAATATCATTTTTAAATTAGTAAGTTTTATAAAATATTATTAGAAATATATATCATGTATGCATAAGTATACATGCTCTTTTAGGTAAAATCCTAAATAGGTAGGTATATTTTAGAGTTCAATTCGTTACAGTAACACAAAGATTCAACAAGGTTTTTTTTGTATGAGGGCGGCGCATAAAGCTTGGATAGCAGCCAGTTAAGGCTGTGTGACAGTATACATCGGCACGTCCCTACTTTACAACATAACTATGTCGAACGCTTGTTAAAACGCGACGTGCTGTAATATAATGTTCGCTTACATGTCGCGTCCATCCCACGATGGGGGTGTTCGTGTCTGGTAGTATTTGCTTTGTACGCTGACAGCGCTTTATGCCAGTGGCCTCGTTGAGAATGTAGCGCTGCAAGTTGTACGAGGGCGGACACTCTTGCAGCGTCGTGTTCTCGCCGGTCCCTGACCCGCACACCCTCGGCTCGCGAGCCCGCTCGGAGCGCGCTTGCCGCCTCAGCCAGACGCCCGTCAGCCATCAACGACTCCCCGAGATTCACGTAAGCCACTACAAACATTTGTATTGGTAAAGTTTGATACCGAAACTACTAATCAAGTAAAACAAAAATTTGGATGTCTTTGACAAGTTTAGTGACAACAATATCGAAATATTTCTCATAATAACTTCAATCAATCTATACAGAACCCAACTTTAACCACCGACGGCTCTGTTAATATAGCTATTAATATTGCTTTACTTATTACTCGTATTTTAAGTTCCAACCACCCAACTAGTTTACAACACACATTATCTGAACAACTTGACTAGGTATGAACTTCTAAAGCGGTTTGAAATATTTTTTATGTATATAAAATACTGGCCGTTGTTTACAAGTTCTATTGTTAAAATGCTTTTGTTGGAAGTTATTCTTGTATTCTACTTTACAATGAAATTTTATAAACCCTTTAATTTTCGAAACAATAAGCAGAATTAGGACAAAATAAAGAGTCGGCCGACCCTCCACAAAATAATTTGATTGGACAATCAAATTATTAGTAAGAGCTATATTTAGCCAGCTAAATTCTAAATTAAACATCTGGTACCTAGATGACGGAACCCTAGGAGGCGACGTACACACTGTCTATCAGGACCTGGCACTTCTGAAGACCAAATTTTCATCCATCGGCCTAGACCTTAATCCAAGTAAGTGTGAAATTTTTATCAACGATACTTCAGACCAATCCGCAATACTTTCCCAATTTCAAACCCTGGCACCCAGTATAACGCATATTAAAAAAAGTACTCTTCGCCTTCTTGGGTCCCCAATATTTGAAGAAGGTTTTGATTCTTTTATTCATGAAAAAATTCAAAATTTTAGTGAAATTTCGGACCGCCTGCTCAAAATTAATATACATTCGGCTTTCATTATTATTCGATACTGTCTTTTTGTGCCTAAGTTCACACACGCTTTACGTTCATCGCCTTTTTGGAAAAACTCAAGCCCACTAGTCAATATTGACAAAATTTTACAAAACACCCTAAGCAACATTTTAAATGTGGCTCTGAACGACCGAGCATGGCTACAGGCGACATTACCTGTTCGCCTGGGTGGGCTTGGCGTACGCAAAATTTCCGACGTGAGCTTACCAGCATTTCTGTCATCGGTCCACAGCACTGCAGAATTGACCAGGAAAATCTTAGCACCCACACTGGTCGATTCTGAGGTGCCGTGTAAGATCGATGCCATTAATGCTTGGAAAATGGCTTGTCCAAGCACTGAGTTGCCCCGAAATTTATCCTCTCAGAGGCAGTGGGACGGGCCGCTTTGCAGCGCAGTACGAGAAAATCTCCTTAGCACATCGTACAATGCTGCAGAGCGTGCTCGTTTGCTGGCTGTGGGAGAGTGGGAGTCGGGGCTCTGGCTTCAAGCACTGCCATCGTCCAACATAGGTACCATGTTGGATGATACGACCTTCCGCCTCGCTTCTTGCCTCCGTTTAGGTGCGCCGTGTGTCGCTCCACATCGTTGTCACTGTGGGGAGGCGGTCGACAGCCTTGGTCACCATGGCCTATCATGCAGCAGGAGCGCAGGTCGTATTTCACGACATAGCAACCTGAATGACATTCTCCGCCGGGCTCTTGTCACCGCTGGCGTTCCAGCCCAACTTGAACCTCAGGGTTTGGCACGCAACGATGGTAAAAGACCAGATGGAATGTCTCTACTGCCTTGGAAGTTGGGTAGGCCTTTGGTATGGGACGCAACGTGTGTCGATACCCTTGCGCCATCTCATCTTTCTAGCACAGCGGGTTGTGCGGGCGCTGCTGCTGCCACAGCGGAGACTCTGAAACGGCGCAAATATGTAAATCTCGTAGGGGATTATGTATTTGAGCCGTTTGGAGTCGAAACGTTGGGGTCATGGGGTCCAAGTGCTAGATCTCTCTATAGAGAGCTTGCGAAGAGACTTGTCGACGCCTCGCGTGACCAGAAGGCTGGCATGTATCTAGCACAAAAAATTAGCATTGCCATACAGCGTGGCAATGCTGCCAGTCTTCTGGGCACATTCCCAATAGACGGCGATGTGGAGGACTTTCACGACGCCCTTTGAATATGCATTTTCTTATTAATTTGGATTGTACTTTAATATTTAATTTAATTTTAGTTGTAGTATTTAAGTAGTTATAATTAATTGTGTTATCCTAATATTAATTTATTTTGTTATTTAAATAAATACCTATGTAAGAGCTATGAAGAAATACCAACGAGGCTTTGTTTTTAATAATTCATTTATCTCAAGTACTTACGAGCCATTGAAGGTCTGAAGTAAATTGCTCTCTCGATTTTTTGATAGCAGCGCTGTAGAGTCTCTGGTTTTGTAGCAATATTCCCCTGAAACAAAGATATATACATATTATTAGATTATAAATTCATAGTTTCCAAATTTCTGTATTCAATCAAACGGCCGTGTTATAGCCAATTTGAGAAGAAGCTGTAAGTAATGAATGCGGAAAAGTTTTAAACAGTGTTGTATTTGAATGACTCGAAATTAATACAGTAATTAAAAAAGTTCTTTAATTTAAAAGACAGTATATACGCAATCATATAGCGATAAGAGACACCAAAAGACCAGAACCATAACGGAATGATTTCCTACGTGTTTTTTGCAAGTAACGAGTACATCTAATCTAAAAATGGCTACATATATTGCATAAGGACCCTATAATTAAAAGCCTACACATTAAATTTTATTTTATACTATGACATCTTGTTAGAAGTAAGCGCACAAAAGGCATTGTCAGTAACAGTCGGTTCTGCGTATCTACTGCGAGAGAGCTTATAAAGAACTGTGACTATTTGTCGCATATCCGCTCTATTCATTCTATTCATCTCTCACAGCCACGTCAGAGTCACCTTTTGTGACGTATTCATATGACGGGTGAAATATTGAGCCACCCGACGTACGCCAAAGTTGCACAGCTTTCATATTCCTACGTTAATTTTACGTTGACTAGTTTCCTATTTGGTGCTAATTAGTGATAAGCGTTTGGCTGCTTCCAAATTCATAGCTCATCAAACGTTGTTTCACACGACGATGAAATATTCCGCGCATTCGGATTGTGTACGCCGTATTTTGATTAAGCCGATGATAACGTAGGATTGAATGGGTTGGGACCACCGAAAGCAATTTTCAACTTAACTTCGCTGAACGTAACAATATGTCGAATGCAGACGCATCCCCATTAATTGCAATCGGCGAACGATTCTCACTATTCATAACAGGTTTGAAATACCTACATAATGTCCAGTCAAAGCTATATAACATAAGCACACGTAATGCAAATGACCATCGCGTCTTTGACAAGCTGCCACGCGAGTGGTTTATGATCAAAGAATTGGACGGCATTATTACACGAGCACAATGCAAAATGTCAACGTTAATGAAACCACAGAACAGTTTATTTGTTCTGTGAATGAAACATCACCTAATATAACTGTAGAGCGTTATAAAAGCCATATAGATAGATGCGGCAGTGCAATATTGTCCGCATGAATAATGCAGACCCACAACGAGGCTGCTTCTACGTGGGACCAACATACACTAATGAGAACCATCCAGACCGGTCGGGCTATTATACCTCCTCTTCTCGAGCAATAATTTGTTACTAATTCCCTTCTAATTATTGTAACGTTGGTATTGTGAATGACATTGCTTTTGTGCGGGTGCAGCTTTATCAAAACTCAGTAGTGTGTTGACATTCAGGACGCCCCGGGACAGCTTTCGGGGCGCAATTTATTCGGGGGAGGCTTGTACGAAAATATGTAGCCTATTAAATATGTGGAAGCGAATGATGTGATTATCGTGGAACATACTCTCAAGTTTGTGAGGAATGTCTAATAAGCTTAAGTCGAGTTCTCGTGTTTTATTAGAATTCAAAAGCGCTTTGTATGAAAACTTTGTGACTATAATATTATTATAAAAGAAGGTACGTGTAAAACTTTAAGTAGATGTTAGAAAATAATGATCGCTTTTTTTTTGCAGCATGTCTTGGTACTACTATTCGTAACGCAGCTAAATGGTTCACACTCTAGCTGGTGATATAAATTAAGTAAGCTATCACACTTATTGTTAGCTAACAGTAATTTTAATGCTCTTTATCTCTTTATTTTTTGTATCAATCGCTTATGGTCACAAATAGGTTATTCTAACTATCATTTTTGCGCTTATATTTGGTACCTTAAGCTTCTCTTCTTTCAAATTATCTAAACAAAATGCGGCTGTAGGTATAAAACGGCTGTAGGTATATCGCTGAATTCTAGTCACCTACTCTTAATTAACTTTTTGTTACTTTTACTTGCAGTAGGCGACAAAAAAAATCTAGGATGACTCTTTAAGTAAGCACATTTTTTTTTAATTACCTACCAATTGTGTACTTGTCATGTAATGTTTTACGAAAATTAAAATATATAATTCCTTTAATTTTACAGAAACCTGGTTTTAATTTTGGGTATCGATTAATGAAACTATTTCCAATCACTATAATAAGTAGCTACGCCCTAGCTAAGCTAACTCTCATTGCAAATAATTTAAACATATATATAACAACTTACACAACTTAAGTAGGTATTAATATCCTCGGTTACAATATTCTGCGATATCAGTATAGGCGTGAGTTCATCGTATTTCCTAGTGACACTTGCAACAGGTACAGTCGCCTTTTAACAGAGCGTGTGATGAAAAGGTTTTTTCCCCTCCTGTATAATAATAGGCCGCGTGCCTCGGCGACAACCCAACTGCACAACTTTCGTTTATTACGGCCTTTTTACAGTTCCAAAATGTAAAAAGGCGGTTACAGATTTGTTCTACGTTCTACTTTATAAAAAAAAAACTTGCCATTTTCAAGATAATGTTGATAATGTTCTTTTTTTTAGGTGACAATTTGTTGGTATTTTATATCTTTGTTTTTGTTTCATGCAAAATAAATAATAATTATGATGGTATTCGTAATAGGATTTATTTTCTAAATAATAGTGATTGTTTTAGTGGTAATAATTTCCGTACTACTATATCAATTAGCCAAGTTTGGTTAAGTAATCAACAAAGAAGACTTATTTTAACTTCATTGAATCGCGCTCGAGATCTAGCGACAAAATTATTCTCTATTAACGTGTAAACGCGTCACCGCATTCAGTCTCATAGTCATTATCGCATTCAGACTAGCTCTTTACCTTAATACCATTACCCCCGAAGGGGTTGGCAGACGTTGTTGTATAACACACCCACATTTCGCCAGTTATTTTTCTGATGTAATAGGGAGCGAGCCTATTGCCATCTACCGGGCACATTATTAAGCGAGCAATAAATAATATTTTCTAAAACAATATCAATACTCAATAATGATATTGTCACGTCACAGTGAACATTCAACATTTTATAACACAAAACAAACACGAACAAACTTGGAGAGTTTATTCATAACACCAACCACAAAGCAAAGCAGTGCCACCTGATCAATATTCAGAAAACATTTATTCAACACACACCCACACATGCACACATGATATTCCATAGCTCTTTTAATCACCTGCACATGAACATTGCCGCATAAATCAAAAGACACCATCAATCTTTAGCAGTTATTACGTAGTTACTCTGTGTCAGGACTCAGGTGTGCTTTTTGAACAAATGTTCGAAACAGAGACACTATTGCGAATCGATAGCACATTTTTTGGCAAGGAACTTTTTACTAAAGCTTCCCTGATGATATGTCTGTTTTCCTGTCACTTGGCTGTATTTCATGTAACATACATAGATAGAGTTGTGAATTAACACTAATTATGCCTAATGGCCGCCATACATGCTACGGTTTACCGGAGAGGTTTACCTGTGCAGGTATACCTGCGCAGTTATAACGGAGCGTGTGTGGGAATACACCTCTGCAGTTTCATATACATGTTTGACCTGTGTAGGTTTACCTGCGTAGGTCAAACATGTACCATGTGTCAACCTCTCCGGTAGACCGTAGCGTGTATGATCTACATAATGTAAAAGCTAAGCTTTTCTTCTTCCTTTCTGTCTTTCTTTCTATTGCCTCTTTAACAAAAGATAATCATATCTGATTGGAACTTTTGACATGAAGTATTTCCTTCTATTACAAAAATTTAAAAAGTGTGCTGAGAATCCACTTGTAAGTAAGCACTAACAGAAGCGCATAGCCATGCTGTGCTGAGTTACGATAGAATTATAGAACATTTTGGTTGCACCACATCCTATGAATAATGAATAAATAGAAAGAATAGGAATAAAAATAATAGCATCTTGGATTAAATGAAAGGCTTATGAAAAAATCTGAAGGTTAAGGGCCAATACCAACACCTCTGAAGTCTGAATAGTCTAATATATATTTTTATGATGTCTACTAAGTCATCTAAACATACTATAATGACAGTTAGAGGCTAAGCCTCCGCCGCACTTACTTTCCTAAAGAAATATAACATTACACATACTACAGTCATCTTACTTTAGTAAGAGCATAGCTCAGTCAAGGCGATTCCCTTATCCCGACCACGAACCGATACCACTAAAATACTTACTTAGTAAAAAAAAGTTATATTTTATAAACATGTTTTTATTTTATTTTATTTATAGACTCACGCCTGTATCCCCGAAGGGGAAGGCAAAGGTGTAATATTGCACCTACATTTCGCCATGAATTTTTAGGTCCCACGTAATAGGCGAGCCTATTGCCGTTACCGGGAACATCACCAGACTCCGTGCTGCTACTGAGAATTCGGAAAAACCCAGTAACACTTTATAAACATGTTCCCTGTTAAAATTACCAACTGTACACAATTTTCATTTCATATGGAAAATAGTTTCAAAATAGAACAACATGTTTTTTTACTAGCTACTGTTTTATTAATTTTTTCATTTTCAAGTCTATTAATATTTCAGTACTTATTCGTAGTAAACTGTATTTGACAAAACTCACAGGCGATTCGTATTGTTTCCGAAATACAACTACCCATATAAAATACGTAGATTCTAGCTATTTTAAATTCAGTTGAAAAACTGCCGAAGTAGTTATTACGCATTGGTAACTATATATTTATAGATCGATTCAGTAAAATGACGCTAATACTTTAATAGGCAGCGTGCCGTAGACCTAGATTGTAGCTACCGTATTATTAATACTTGGAACAAAACATAACAGCTGTTTTACCGAAGTAATTTTAAGATTCTTTAAATTATTTATCAATCACTGGAATAGACCAATATTACACGAATGTTAAAAGGTATTCCATGTTTCAGTAATTTAAGTTAATTACTTAAACATTTATAGAACTTTATTTTTAGCTATTGTCGGTGCCCGTAACATATCAAATGAAATTCCATTAGGGACAAAGAAACTACGATGGCATGCTAAAGTAAATCAAATGTGTAGATTTCCATTTATATTTATACAACTGGCATTTTTGTTTAATAGTGTGTTTATTAACAATTATCGTTATGAGTATTTTAAATGATACAATAATTAGGACACTACCTTATACATATAATGACAATTTGCTGAATGATAAGGCTGTCAAATAATTTCGATGTTGTATGTGTATAATCTCAATGTGCATAAATGGAGAGACCGACAGACTGCTACACAGAGGGTCCGGGTTCGAATCCACGGTGCGCACCATTGACTTTTCGGAGTTAAGTGCGTATTCAAGGAAAACATCGTGAGGAAACCTGCATGTCTGAGAGTTCTCCATAATGTTCTTGAACGACATGTGAAGTCTGCCAACCCGCACTTGGCCAGCTTGGTGGACTATGGCCTTACCCTTCTCATTGTGAGAAGAGGTTCGTGCCCAGCAATGGCACAGTTTATATACAGGGCTGATGATGATGTGTATAATAATAACACGATACGAAAAACAAAAATAGCAAAAAACGTTTGGAATTTAGGTCCTCTTTTTGCTATTTATTTAAAACTTGTTCTGAAAACTATGAAAAAAATCTAACTAAGGAAATGTCCTCGCAACCTATAAGCGCTTTCTATAACTGATGCTAAGATTATCCGTGATACACACTAATGAGTAATCTATTGCTAAGGGTAAATCGGCGCGGAAAACCACAGCGTAGGGTCTGGAAATAGGTTCGTAGAGAACAAAATTACGAGCCTATGTTCAAAGAAACCTGGTTTAGTACACTTTAATGTGTTGTACTCTTTATTTTTATTCAAATTCAAAATCCTTTATTCATTTGGGTCACAATGTGACGCCTATGAACGTCAAAATAATAAATTTATAAAATAATTACTTATAAGTAATTATTTTATTATTTTAGCATACAGTAATAATGTTTTAAATTTGAGTATACTCAAATTTAAAACATTATTACTGTATGCTTCTACATTTACATTTACTGCCACGTTCGCAATGCAATAGGTAGAACCATGAGAAAGAACGGGCAATAAAACTCACGGTCACTCTTTTTCATCGCCAGGTTTTGCATAATACACAATTTACATTTTGTAAGGTGCTGCAACTGTTACACCTTCTATATCCCTTGTATATACTTACTGTACATAATAATACTCAAGCATAATAGTTTTGGTTAGCCTCCTCAGAATAGACATGGTGAAACAGGAGCATCCACTTACATTATATATACCTAATAATGCATGCAATCCGCGAAAGTGATCAGAACCATGATGGAAATGATGCAGTTAAATATTAAAATCTAATACCAGCCCGCAAGACCGTCATCGACCAGTCATCGCAAGTAGCACCCGTTCACGAGTATGACGCATGTGCCAGCCATCATCCCTCTCGCCATATTAGAGGGACAGGGATGACCCGACACGACGCCACCACAAGAAATGACATTTTAGTGATAACAGTACTGTTGTGTATTATAAATATACTTCTTCTTCGACTAAGTTTATAATATTTTCTAACCAATTTCAAGCTGAGGACAAAATTTTGACGCGGTTTTTTCTTTTCAGTTTTGGCTAGGATGCCCTTTTGCCTCTTGACTTCAGGAGTGATATGATAGCGGATCAATAAATACATAAAACAACTTTTATCGATTTATGAATGTGCAGATGTTTATGTTGAAGTATGAAGGAATCAGTGAAAAGTGTCCGGAAGACCTAAGTCCAATATTTAAAAAAAAATATATATTATTATTTTTATTCAATTTTGTTGAACACTACCTTACAGTATTAAACAAATTACAAAGGTAAATAACAAAACATAATTTTCAAACTGAGTTTTCATTCACTTTCTGTTGATGAAATCAGAGGAATAGGAATGAAAACTAATAAAGTACAAGGTATTTCCGTGTGGTGACGGATTAAGAATACGGAATGTCACCTCCCCATATCATCCCATGGGTGTCGTAAGAGCCGACAGAGGGAGCATATTATGCAGAGATGAGCACTGTAAGAGAAGGAAAACTTGATACAAACCCTATACCAACCCGTTTGGCCAGCGTGGTATAGTAGGCCAATTCCTTCTTTCAAAGGAGAGGCCTAGTCCAGCAGTGGGTTGTTAAAGGCTGATGATGATGATGGTGATAAGGTATGATAATAAATTCTCATTTTTCAATGGAATTTAGCATTTATTATTATTTCATCAAACCGTGCTAAACTCAAAAGATAAACAGCTATAAAATCCAAGAAATATAGCTCGCCTTTCGATAGAAATATAATTACTAACTCCGTTGCTTCATTCCGTTATACATTTATATCAGGAAAGCTACATCAATCACCTGTAGCTTGATTCTCATGCCCCCATTGACTAATAAACTATATATATTTCAGAATATTGTAGATTTCCAATGTTACATATTTTGATCACAAACA
Source organism: Euclidia mi (assembly GCA_944739405.2). Lineage (NCBI taxonomy): Eukaryota > Metazoa > Arthropoda > Insecta > Lepidoptera > Erebidae > Euclidia > Euclidia mi. The sequence continues at coordinate 90,338,200 of OX123183.2, read as the reverse complement.
CGGACATTATAATAACCTTTAGACGCTGTATTTAATGCATCATAGAACCCTATGTTTTTGGTTCAAGTTGTCTAGGTAGTACACCACGTTTTAATTTATAAACCTAGTCATCATACCATAATCATTTAATTATAGTCCAATGATTTTTTTAAAAGCCCAAATGAAAATCTTGGCATTTTGATGCGCCATGGGTACCTAGTATAAGTATGTACACGACGTGTAAGCATTTATCACTTGCGGTGTTCACATATTTTAAGTACTAATTTTCAGAGCAGGCTCTCGAAATCTAATATTTGCCTATATAAATATCCAAACATCGTTACAAGTAACAAGCATAGTTTAAATTATAATAAATGAATTTATAACCAATAACATGCTTATCTATATGTGTAAAACAGTTAAAGTTTGAAATGTTCATGCGGCAATCATTTTAATGAGGCTATGTATTCAGGATTGTGAACAAACGATTTGTAAGCGTTGAGCATGACGTTCGCGGACGCAGTCACACGCGGCTCTGGGTGCGATAAATTAAATTCAGAAACGGTTTGTTAATGTTAACGTTGCATAAATTATGATGACGGAATTTGGCACGTTTGAGCAACGACGCAAACGTTGCTTGGATAAATTGTAAGTAATTTATGCAGCGAATGCTCACGAAACAGGTCGGATGGGCGACCGAGTACGACGCACCATCGCGCGGTCACGAGATACCCACACTCCGCGATTTAACCGAGGTGACAAATTGTGAATTGAATAAATGTTTAGTGGCGCGCTTAAATTATAACTTACGCATTATAACACTATCTTTATTGTCCCTGTAATTTACGACTGGAATTCCTAACGTTGTTACACAAAGGCAGTAATAAATATTTTGCCCGTGATTTATTTGAATAACCAATTTGTCTGTTTCCATTAACTCGCCTTGAACTGACATTCCAGTTTGCCGAATGTTGATCACGGTTGTGTAAATACGACAGACCCAATTTCACTTTATTATAATTTCTGCTTAATCATAGTATAACATCGATGTCTAAGGTTTAAATTAATGTAAAGCACACTCCGCTTTTACTTAATTGTAAATAGGTATTGAAATAATACAACAAACATGAAATAAATCCTTCTTTGGTTTAAAAAACTTTGAATACATAGGTAGTTGGTAAGACGATGATGTCGGATATGAATAGAGGGTTTATTCCCATCTTCCCCCGCATGTCTCCCCCCGAACGGGGGAAAATGGGAATTTTTGTGTCATCTTCCCCCGAATTTGTAATCGGGGGAAGATGGGAAGTTGCATTCCCATCTTCCCCCGCATGCCTGACACCGAACGAGGGAAAATGGGAATGCGTGTTTCATCTTCCCCCGATGACAAGATCGGGGGAAGATGGGAAGTTCTATTCCCAACTTCCCCCGCATGTCTGGTCCCGAAATAAGGAAAATGGAAATGTTTGTGTCATCTTCTCCCGAACTTGTAATTTCATTTGTCCCCGAAATACGTTTAATAATTAATTTTGTTCACCAACGTATGGCTCGAATAAAATAAACATGGTTTTTACAGGAACTAATAAAACAAAGCTTGATTGGTACTATACAGTCATATTTATGAGTAAATATGAAAGTACTGTTTGTTGATCGTCAATCGAGGGCACGAAAATAATTTTTATTTGTTCTCAAAATGTTTTTAATAATTATTTTTGTTATTTCACCCCACTGTTATTTTTTTACAGGAGTTAATAAAACAACGTTTGATTACCAACATTTTTATAAAAAGGAAATAGTACAGCATTTTCCGTTTGAAAATCAGTCATACCTACTACTATAACAATTCCTCATACCTACTACAATAACAATTGCCCACTTTCTTGAAAAGATGAGGTAATTGATAATAATATTATTAACAATTACTTCATCTCTTCCAGAAAGTGGCTAATTGTAAAAAGTACTATTTCTCGGTCCATGATTTCGTTAATATTAACGAAATAATTGACCAACACACAGTACTTTCGTTGATATTATTTTGAACCTTCAAAACTTATTTATTTTGAATTCAAGTGTCTATTCTGTGATTTTGCATGCTGTGATAACATTGTTAAATGTATAATTAAAAGTTTAAAATGTTAGATTTTAAGAATGTTTTTATACTGTAGAATGTTAAATTTATTGTCAAGACTTGAAATTGAAGAGTGGTTGGTGCGATTGAAATGTATATTTACTATTGTTGCTACTATTGTAGACAGCAAACTTTTTAGTTTACGTGACTTATCTTTGATTTTGCATGCTGTGATAATATTATAACGTTGTTTATTTGAAAAAAGTGTAAACACCTAGTCATTGTAATTTAGATATTTATGAAAAAAAATTGAGAGGCTTTTCTTCAGATGTAAATAATTAAAAAACTAAAACATTTTTTACTAGTTCTAAGACTGATTTTATAATGAATATTGACATTTAGATTTGAATGTGTAGTGATTGTTATACCTATCTGTTAATTTTAATTGTTAAAACGGTAAGACAGATTGAAATGTAAAATATTGTCAGTAGGTATTGACAATATTTTACAGTAAGAATATTTAAATACAAAAAGAGTACGATTTTTCAAAGTGTTTCCTTATAAGACTGATTTTATATAGAACAGTATTGTTGTCAATATTTGATTTTTGGATTAATAATTTTAAATAAGAGGAATTGTTATAGTATGACTGATTTTCAAACGGAAAATGCTGTACTATTTCCTTTTTATAAAAATGTTGGTAATCAAACGTTGTTTTATTAACTCCTGTAAAAAAATAACAGTGGGGTGAAATAACAAAAATAATTTAGTATTAAAAATATTTCGATAACAAATAAAAATTATTTTCGTCCCTCGATTGACGATCAACAAACGGTACTTTCATATTTACTCATAAATATGACTGTATAGTACCAATCAAGCTTTGTTTTATTAGTTCCTGTAAAAACCATGTTTATTTTATTCGAGCCATACGTTGGTGAACAAAATTAATTATTAAACGTATTTCGGGGACAAATGAAATTACAAGTTCGGGAGAAGATGACACAAACATTTTCATTTTCCTTATTTCGGGACCAGACATGCGGGGGAAGTTGGGAATAGAACTTCCCATCTTCCCCCGATCTTGTCATCGGGGGAAGATGAAACACGCATTCCCATTTTCCCTCGTTCGGTGTCAGGCATGCGGGGGAAGATGGGAATGCAACTTCCCATCTTCCCCCGATGACAAGATCGGGGGAAGATGAAACACGCATTCCCATTTTCCCTCGTTCGGTGTCAGGCATGCGGGGGAAGATGGGAATGCAACTTCCCATCTTCCCCCGATTACAAATTCGGGGGAAGATGACACAAAAATTCCCATTTTCCCCCGTTCGGGGGGAGACATGCGGGGCAAGATGGGAATAAACCGAATAGAGGGTTTTTGCTTGTAAAGCTCTTATTCATTTTATCGGCTGGCCATTCAGGAACTAAGATTGTTCGCAAATAAATCTTTTCAGTTTGCAAAAAAGTATAATGGGTAATCACGTGTACCGTACCACAGCAATAGGTATTTGAGTTGTTTTGAGTCGAGCACGAGCGAAACAGTGAAGCCTAAATTTCTAAGTCCTAAGTAGCGATAGGCTAGTGTAGAGATCAATAAAGGCCAATTCACGTATTTTATATGACATTGAAACTATATTTTGAACGAAATGAGATTATATTTTGAATTGACTTAGAGTCGGTGTTCTGCAAATTTAATGTAATTATCGTCTAATTTGACTTCTATAGTTCGGCGTTGACACATTGTTCAATGTCTAGTACCGATAACATTCTAATAACATTCAAATGTCATTTAATTTAGGAGTATACTATTTGTGACCAGTAAGATACTGATATTAGATCGAAACTACATTTTGAACAACTATAATTAAGAGAATTAGGCCTCTGCTTGCTACGCAGAGGATCTTGGTGTCAAACCCGTGGCGCGTTTCTCTGACTTCTCTCGAAGTAAAGTTCGTATTTGTTGTTGATTTTCGTTGCTTAACGGAGCTATATGCTTGCTAAATTATCGTTCAGATCTCCAGGAAAACTTTCAGTGTGTCTAAAAGTACTCCATGTTATTCCTAAAAGACATATAAAGTCTGCCAGCCTGTATGCGTGGTACCTAGAATAAGGCCCGTGCCCAATAGTGGTACAGCTTATATATAAGGCTGATGATGACGATGAAATTTCTCAGCCTGTTACTGATAACATGGCGTGAGCCATTAGTGTCTTTGCCACAGGCAATACAATAAATTCCTTCTTTACTCTAACTAATTCCTACACTTTAGACCCTTTCTAGGAGCTTTAATCTACATCAACGTTCATAACGCGCGCTTCGTCTTCCACCCCGTTGCGACCCCTTGTTTAGATTGAAATAAGCCAATAATTGGTGGGTGTAACAGTAACATAGTGCCCATTAGCATAATATCCGCGTATTTATGTAAATGTCAACTCAATAGAATTTGTCTCATTATCTCGTACTATAATATTTGAAACGTCTGAAATATAAAGTTGGTGCCACGAGAAGATAGACTTTTTGTAAACAAACATTCAGGGCTTCAAACACCTTTTTTCAAACAGTTGTGTTTTAGATTTTATACTTTTTGAACAGTCTTTTTTTTCAATGCCTAATTATGCCCTTATGTTCTTAAATTTATATTGTTCAATTTTACTGGAATAAAAATATTTGATTTTGTGTTTTAATGGTCGAATATTCATAAATTTGTAATTTTTTTTTGTCGTTTTACATATAATTATTAATCTGTAAATGAAGTAAAAATAGAGTACCATGTATGTTAATGATAGAGTACATACATGTTACTCTATTATTCATATGATTTTTTTTAAATCATAGACAATTAATCATTTGCTCAAAGTAGCCTACCTATCCTAAAATATTAATCAGCATATTAATCCTAAATTATTGACCAACAATGAATTACATTACAAATAACTATCTAGTACAATGCATAAAAAAATCTAGGCATGGAGACTTTACGTTGTCTGTGAATGAAATCGTCAGAATGAACTTAAACAAAATCCATAAAAGTTACGGTAGTCTGAAAACGCAATTTTTTTTTTTTTTTACCTACAAATATTTTTTTGCGCGGCTAATAGTTTACCATCTGCTATTCTGCACCCGCTTTTTCGAGATGCCGGAAGCGGGACGAGCGTTGCGATCCTATAAACTTGTATTTAACTTTATATTTACCTACCCCTTCTTGATAACTAAAAAAATAATTTTGTCCCCTGATAAATGCATGTTAAGGCCAAGAATGTAACAATTCAATGAATTAACTCCAAATGTTGACATTCGAGGCGCCAGTACCTCAAAACATTAAAAGATCCTGATGACAGCGCATAATATCGATAAAAACCCGATCCATTGACATATTAGTTCCAATGACACGTATCTGTGTACCGTTGCGCTCATTGGATTTGACATTATTTGTTTTTGACAGAACTATCGCTGAGTCACTTAGTAGAAATTCTTTGTTTACAAAACTTCCATGTTCTCGTGGCACGGACTTTAGATGATTATCGTACCTGACAACCTTTTGTTACGATTTTGGCCAATTGAATGGAAATCCTTAAATCGTAATTTACATTGTTTTATGGAAACAAATTTAGTTTCATATTTCAAGAAAAATAGAGACAGATAATATGAAATCTAGTCAACAAACTATATTTTACGAGACTTAATAAAGTCATGAAAGTCGCAGTGTTTTTGTACACACAATTTTATTTCATGCGGGCAAAGTTTCAAGTAAATACTAACATAAGAAATAACATCGACTACTGTTTGACTAATTCGTAAATGGAATGTAACGTAACGAAACCTTTATAAGGCTTAGGTCGAAGTGGTTTCTCAGTAGAATTATTTAAAAGTCTTTATTACTTTAAGGACGTTCATATCATGTTATAAAATAGGATTGTTCAAAATTCTGAAAGAGATTTCAAATCAGACAACTGATTAGAATTTGGTTGGGGTTGCCAACATTTAGTAAGTTTATTATAAAATGTGCGGTTTGACCTTTCCAGTGTACTACCCTTAGTACACTAAATAAATAAACCTTCTTTCCCAATCTCATTGACACTAATGTTACTAGAAAGTAAAAGCTTTTACGCAATGTAAATCCAATTTATAATTATTATGTTACAAAAATGTCTAAAACTTAAGTAACTGACACTCCAGCGACCTTTCGCTAAAAACGAGGCACTAGTATGACCAGGCATTTCAAAAAGATATAAATACGGCAAAATTAAATAAAAAAAAATTACGTAATGGTGTACAGTGAGTCAAACGACCGACCAAGGGAACGAAATAAAACACGAAATCGTTCCCAAGCAAGAGACATTTATTCGTTCAATCGCCGGTGCTATACACCGCTATTTTTTTATTAGTACAAAAAATTTAACAGGGCACTAAGTATCTTTAACTGATCATAATTATGTAGTTGAAAAATAAAAACACTAAGTCCCAAAACTGTCTCAAAACTGTCCACAAAAATACGTGATAATTGGTAAATGCAATACTAATACTATGACCGACCCGTGTACTATGATACCATTGATAAATTACCTCCCCCCGCCCCTCTGCGCCTGAGCCACGCCCCGACGATGCGAAAAACAGTACTAAATTACTAGCGAAAGTCAGCGTATCTAATTTCGTTGCAAAACTTAATTGTTTGTCTACGTTTGCCCGACGCGATGGCCTATCATATCAGTTCATATCACGGGAGTATGTAGCTATGCTTCGTGCGTACTTTTTGAGTGGAAAAATCGCGAGTGCAGCTGTGTACCCATAAACATCGTATTGTGAGTGTACAAAAGTGACCGGGTCAGTGTCAAACAATTAAAACAGTGCATATTGGATGCTTTTGACAACGGTGGTGGACATTTCGAAGGACAATGGAAATACTTGTAAGTTTAGTAAATAATACGTACTTAAGTAAATAATAATTTGATGCAGGCGCCTCAAAATCGGTCTGTGTTCTCCACACACCTTGAGGAAGGCCTATGTCCAACAGTGGACGTCTCTAGGCTGACATGATGACGATAAAATGATTTGTAAATAGCAGATGATTCTAACTTCATAAATACGCCAAAATTACTCTTTTCTTTTAGTCCAGAACACCATCTTTTATTTTGATATTTGTTTGCTTTCTAATTACATACCTCCGTATTTAATTACTTGTTAAACGATAAATTTTACCGGTCCTACGCCCGAATGAAGTATGAAGGAGAGGGTAGAACTAACAAAATTAAAAAATTACTACCTACATTTATTATTTTTCTTCATTTTATTTTCTATTGCTACCTACACCATAAGTGCGACAGAGAGAATGCAAATGAGCAGGATGGAATATTATCAATGAATTAGTGAATGGATTGTAAAATATGACTATGATTTAAGTGAGATTTTCTACAATAAACAAATGATAATAACTTTGCTCTTTATTGATATTATGAAATTCTTACGTCACATATATGATAATAATATCTCCGCTAATCTGTCCTTAAAGTTTTTGTACTAATTAAAAAATAGCGGTGTATATACTAGCCTCGGAAAACTTTGATAGCGCGGTTCAGAATCGAACAGCGCCATCTATCGAATTATGATGGAACTATTATAACATTTAACATTCCGCCCACCATGTACAGAATGTCCATAACTACAAAATAATTGTACGTTACCGCCCACCATGAAACAGTAACAAAATGTGGTGGGTTAGGCAAGCCAGTGGACTGTATATAAAATAAACATTCTAACAATAGTTTCTTACATACATACATACATAGACTCACGCCTGTTTCCCCGAAGGGGTAGGCAGAGGCATATTAAACGCCCACTTTTCGCCAGTGTTTTGATCCCACGTAATAGGTGGCGAGCCTATTGCCGCTTATCCGGATATTTTGTTTTCCAGAGCCTCGTCCGTTGATCGGCAGGTGCACCACTTGCAGGTGAGGTTGGCTTGAGACCCTAAGTTCTTGGTGGGAACCCTGTGCACCCATACATTGATATTCTTAAACCATACCAAATACAATTATAAACTAAATCTTACAATACTAGGCATATCTTTAAGTTTTACACTGTAACTGGAGGCACAATAAGTTAAGACACTGGAGTTTTTATAATAGAGTCTTTGCATCGCAAAGACACGACTCTAGTGATATTGTCTGAGCCAGTGTGTTTGTCTACAATAAGGCTGTAAAGCCACCTTGCCGATGGCATGCCATCCTCCATCACCAGCACTACATCACCCACCTTGGGTTCAGGTGTGCTGTGAGACCATTTATACCTGTGATGAAATTGAACCAAGTACTCACGAGACCATTTACGCCAAAAGTCCTGAACCATCCGCTGAGTTAAATGCCACCTTTTTAAAGTGCTGATATTCGAATCTTCAAAGTTACATTCGGGTACGAGTAGCAAAGGTTTACCCACTAAAAAGTGACCTGGCGTTAGTGGACACGGATCATCTGGGTCACTGCTGATGGTAGAAATAGGCCTGGAATTGAGGCAAGCTTCAATTTGAGCCAGGACAGTAGACAACTCTTCAAAGGTAAGAGTGCTAAGGCCTATCACTCTCCTAAGGTGGTGCTTGGTTGACTTCACTCCAGCTTCCCAAAGCCCTCCAAAATTTGGAGAGTGGGGTGGAATGAAGTGCCAGTCAGTCCCATTGGTTGCCAACCAGTCAGCAATATCAAACGCTACGCCGGATCTTTCGTGGGTAAACAATGCCTTTAACTCCTTGTTAGCCCCTACACAGGTGGTCCCGTTATCACTCCACAACTCACGACAATGACCTCTCCTAGCCGTAAAGCGCTTGAAAGCGGATATAAATGCTTGCGATGTCATGTCGCTTACGACGTCTAAATGTACGGCACGTGTGGCCATGCACACAAATAAACAAATGTATCCCTTTGTGGAATGATAACCACGGCCCTTTGTAGGTCTAACACTAATGGGACCTGCATAGTCCACACCACTTCGCAGGAAAGGTCGGCTAGCGTTGACCCTGACTGCAGGCAACTGGCCCATCAGTGGAGGAGTGATCCGAGGAGCATGACGAATGCAAGTAGAGCATTTGCGGATATGTTATCTTATGACAGTCTTTGCATTTAGAATCCAGAATTTGGATCTTAGATAATTTAAAACTAATTGTGGTCCACCATGTAAAGTGCGCTCGTGGGCGTCGGCTATCAAAAGAGATGTAAAGTGAGACTTTTGAGGAATTATTATTGGATGCTTAACATTTTCATGTATGTTAGCGTTGTGTAGTCTACCACCAACCTTTAAAGTTTGATCCAAATCTAAAAACGGATTGAGCGAATTCAGTTTACTTTTCTTATTTATGTTTCCTGTTTTTCTTATACTTTCTGTTTCGTCATTAAAATGTTCTTTTTGACAAATTTTTATACATGTAAATAAGGTTTCATTAATTTCTAAATATGTTAAGTTAGTATTATGAGTTTTACGTTTTAATTCTTTGATTTTTAGAAATTTTCTACAAAATGCAATTATTCTAGTTAGTTTTCTCAAAGTTGAAAATTTTGTTATGATTTCATTTTCTTTATGCTAATTTGTAACTAAATTGCAGGTTAAGGTTGATTTTCGCTCTTCTAAATTATTACTATCCATTACTTTCTCTTTACCATAATTTATTGTTTCATTCGATAGCCAACTAGGTCCCTTTCTCCATAACTCTAGCTGTGGCAATTCAGCAGGTTTAACGCCTCTTGACGCACAATCTGCAGGATTGTCTTTAGACTGTACGTGCGACCACTGTTTATTGTTCATTACGGTTAGTATTTCAGACACTCTGTTGCCAACAAAGGTCTGCCAACGACTCGGATGGCTGCTTAGCCAAGCCAGAACCACCGAGGAGTCAGTCCAGGCATAAATGTCATCTCTACCAATCGTCAAGGTGTCTGAAACTTCAGAAAGAAGTTTTGACAGCAGCACTGCGCCGCATAGTTCCAAACGTGGTATGGATACCACTTTGACTGGGGTCACCTTGGTTTTTGATGCTACTAAACTGACGTGAACACTACCGTTATGATCTATGGTCCGTGTGTAAACCACTGCTGCATAAGCCATTTTGGACGCGTCACAAAAGCCTTGCAATTCAAGACGCACATTGTCCTTTGCAGTACCGAGCCATCTTGGCAAATGAAAAGCTTGTATGTGATGGAGGTTGTCTCTAAAATCAATCCAATCCCTTAATAACCTTTCGAGCAGTTCATCGTCCCATCCTATACCTGCGAGCCATAAACGCTGGATAAATACTTTGGCTGTCGTTATTACTGGAGCGATCCAACCCAAAGGATCAAATAAACGAGCTATGTCAGAGATGACCTTTCTCTTGGTCACCGGCAATTCTAGCGGCAGCAGGTTGACAGTATATTTAAAGTTGTCTGTATTTCTGTCCCACGTTAATCCTAAAATTTTCATAATGGTGTCTATTTTAAATTCTAAATTTTGATTGTCTGATTTGTATTTTATCTTACCTAATAAACTATCATTATTGCTTGATCGTTTCTGAAGCTGGAAACCACCGCGACCAAGAAGCTCGTTCATTTGACTGTAAATCTGTTCACCTTCAGCAATAGATTCGCAGCGACAAAAAATCATCGACGTAAAAATGATTGAGTATACGGTCTGAAACCATAGGAAAACTACCTCCTTCGTCACGGGCTAATTGCTGTAGAGACCGCACAGCCAGATAAGGTGCAGAAGCGATACCAAAAGTGACGTGGCATAAATGTAGATGCTTTAATTCTGAATTAGGATCATCGCGCCACAAAATGCGTTGATAATCTACGTCTTCTGCAGAAATCCTCACCTGCCTATACATTTTCACAATGTCTGCTACCAGACATATAGGATGGCGACGCCACTGCATTATTACATGCCGTAGATCTGGTTGTAGAGTTGGACCAACCATCAAGTCGTCGTTCAATGATACCACATTGCATCCCGAACAAGAGGCATCAAAGACTACCCTGACTTTAGTCGTGGTCTTATCACTGCGGATGACTGCATGGTGCGGTAAATATACAGCATCCTTGTGTCTCTCCGAGTCTGGAACAAACTCTGCATGTCCCAAATGAATATACTAATTGATAACAGCACTATACTGCTACGCGGGTCGGTAGAATTAAACGGCAATCTAACTACGTATCGCCCCGAGGCGCCTCTAGTGGTTGTATTACAGTACAAATCTTCACACTTTTGCTCTTCTTCTGTTAATCTAGCTTTGCTCACTGCAGACTGATCTGATTCTAACTCCCAAAACTTGCGTAGTAAATCGTCCGTGTCTAGGCTTACAATCGCGTTGTAACATACTGGCCGTGAAAACGATGACTTCTGAATTTCACCTGACAAAATCCAGCCCAGTTTAGTCTTTTGGGCAATTGGCGAACCTGGAGGCCCCTTGACTAAACCTTCCAATAAGACTTCGCTGACCACACAAGTACCCAACAACAAATCCACCTTACCTGGTGTATCAAAAGATGGGTCAGCGAGCTCAGAGGATAAAACGGTGGTGGTGAAGTAAGTCTTCTTAAAACAAATGCATCGACATTTAAAACAACGGTGGGATCTAGGCGAGATTGTAACTTTATATGAACCATCCACCTGGAGGGTATTGACACCCCGTTATCGTCACCTAGTCGTGCTATGTCGGTATGAGCAGATCATTTCTTCAAGCCGAGCAACTGTACTGCAGCCTCTGTGATAAAAGAGGCTTGAAAACCCTGATCCATCTAGGCTCTTATAGCCATAGCAGTGCCAATGTTGGTCTCGACATTCACCAGAGCTGTGGCTAACAGCCCATGGCTATGAGTATCTGCATAGCAAGAAATTGGCTTGGTACTCTCGCTTTGAGTAGACGTAGCAGCTGCTGTAGCAACTACAACGTTCTTGTCCACAGAGCCATCACTAGGCTCAGTAGACTTGCCGGTCTTTGGGTGAAGCAGTGTGTGGTGTTTCCGTTTGCAAACATGGCGTTTAGTAGTTTGGCGACAAAAATATACCGAGTGACCTTTACTTAAGCAATTGAAGCATACATTATTGGCTCGGACAAATTCACGACGTTCGTCAGAGTCCTTTTTAGCAAATTGCTTACAGTGACATAATTTGTGATCTTCAGAACAAAATATACAAGATAATTGTAGCAACGTGAAATGACGTGGTTTTGCTACGATTAGATGTTTGTTTCGTCTTACAATCTAAATATTCTAAGGACCGAAATCGTGATTCTAAGAATTCTTTAAATTCTTGAAACTTAGGTAGCTCATCTGAAACACTAATATTTGATTCCCATAATTTTCTAGACTTGTTATCTAATTTCGAACTAATTATGAAAATTACGATTACGTCCCACGAATCAACATCTATATCGAGAGTTCTTAACCCATGTAGACATTCAACAGTTGTATCTAAAAGATGTTTGATCGCTGAAGATGACTCCTTAACGATAGCGGGTTGTTGTATAAAACGTTTTAGCATACAGTTGGACAGGAATTTCTTATTGTCATAACGTTTTGTTAACACTTCCCATGACTCTCTGTAGTTTGATGCAGTAACTGGCGTGTGCCTTAGTAACTGCTCTGCTTCACCAGACAAGTGAGCCTTTAAATAATGGAGTTTTTGAACGTCATCAATGGCATCATTTTTATCAATAAGTGATACAAACAAATCACGAAATGAAGTCCATTCCGTATATTGGCCGGAAAATGTGGGTAGGCTGATTTTAGGTAGTTTTGCGTTGCATTTACTTTCAATTGATTGTTTTTAGTATTGCTATTTAATTTAAGTTCTTTTAATTCACTTTTATATGTTATGTAAATATCTTCTGTCATGTCATAAATATCTGTTGTAAAATAAGTATTTTTCATATCTGTAGTTGTAGCTATTTCTATTATTTTTCTGTGTGTATCTACAAAACCTTTCCACTGAGATTCGATGTTTCTAAACGTGTTTCAATATATGATTGCGTTAATCGATCTTTGGGTGACTTCTTAAAATTAACTCTTCCTCTCTCTATTATACTTTTAGCATCTAATTGTAATTTGAGTAACGACTCCATGTTTAATAATAACAATGCAATAAATCTAAATGTAAAATACAATAAATTACCCAAAGCTCTAAACTAATTTGTTTCTATTTACCAGACAAAACTACTAAACAACTACTTGCTACAACAGATGTGATAAGAGATTCAAGTTGAATTTCTTAAAGACAGAAATATTCTAAGTTACTGATCAAATTACGAAAATTTTACAAGTGTTTATAAAATATCAAACTCAGAAAAAAATCGGGCATAGGTTCCCCGTAGTATCACTTTTTACTAAATTATTCTAAGTCTACAAACTACTTTAACAAATTTAACTATGTCTAAGATTACTTCTAAATTTAACTAAGTATAAAAGCAATAAAACTTAGTCCCAAATTTAGCAAATATTTTCTAAGTCCAAAACACGTCACTATTCGCTACGTAAAATTAAACGATTGACTACTGTTTCACTAAAGATTTCACTTATTTCTGCACTCGTAATAATGTCAAAGTTACTCACAGTTTGCTGCTGCCAAACCTCATCCACGTCTTGTCACTGTTGTCGTCACGTCTGCAAACACCCCCAGCGCCCTCTAGCGGTGCCTCATACACAACTCGATAGGATGACAGCGCCCTCTGCCGCGTGATTCGGCACACCTCGTCTGCACTCCAAACAGCGCCTTTTGCCCAAATCGTCAGTCTTGCAAAGGGACTGGTGGCGCCCTCTATAATGACGTCTCGCTCCAACAGGTGCGCCCTCTTTCGTAGCTGCTCCACAATTCACTCGCGACGCGCGCGCGATAGTAGCACTTCAGTGGAATCGCCACTGGTTTCTGTGCTGATACTCAAATCTCTCGTGACGCGCGGGATCCGACTCGATAAGACCACTTTGTACAGTGAGTCAAACGACCGACCAAGGGAACGAAATAAAACACGAAATCGATCCCAAGCAAGAGACATTTATTCGTTCAATCGCCGGTGCTATATATACTAGCCTCGGAAAACTTTGATAGCGCGGTTCAGGATCGAACAGCGCCATCTATTGAATTATGATGGAACTATTATAACATTTAACTTCTTGTGACCAGAACTATACCTACATGATTACGGCACACAGACCATATCATGACAAAAAGATGTTTATAAATAAAAATATTGATGATAGAGGTCGACAGAGTGGCTAATAAGTAAAATAAGTTTATAATTTGTAGAAAGCAATTATTGTTATGTTATTGATTGCTGTTTAGTCATTTCTAATCACCTCTTTTTAGAGTAAAAAGCAACGATTGTTCCGAACAAATATACATTTATATTCATTTACACATAAATAAAGTTGGAGTGTCTGTTTGTAATATTAAGATAATCGCTTTTTACTTAATGCATATGGATGTATACACGGTACATATACCGGCATGCATTTTTTACAATGGCAATTACAATGGCATTTTTTACAATTTTTATCTGTCTGTCTGTCTAAAAGAAAGAAAAATCATTTTATTTCGGCCACACACACACACACACAATCAGTAACAGTAAAAAGAAAAACAAAAAATAACTTAACATAAAGTTAAACATAAATATGTGTGTGTGTGAAATGGGTCACCACCTCAGCCTAAGCTGGGCACCCCCAATGAGGAGTACCCAGCGCTGATTTTCAGTTGGCAATCCCAAAAGTGAAGCACGGACGGCAGCAGGAACAAAATCAAAAGTTCATTATAATAAATATATACGGAAGGGTATATGAATACACATAAACAAATAATAATACTGAGGTGGCTAGAGGCAAAACAATTGTTTCCTTGTAAGCAGGTCGCAGTATGACAAAAAGTTATAACAGTGGATTAGAGGTTAGGTTAGGGTTAGTTACTCCTAGTGTGTCAAAAATTAAGATTAAAACTAGAGAGAGCGCAAATAGATAATTAGCAGCTTTTGTGAAAATGTCAGGTAAGTTACAAAATACCAAATATTTAACGGAATCACGGTTAAAGAACGATTTATGAACGATAATATTGTATTTGCAATTGATGTCATATTACTGATAGGTTAATATTAATAGTTTCATATTTTAATTGTTCCGACAACAGGAATTTTTTCAAGTTACGTTTAAAACTTATGCTATCTGTTTGTCTGTTTGTTCTCGGTAACCTCTGGAACGGCTGGACCGATTTTGACGGGACTTTAACTAGCGGATAGCTGATGTACCAGGGAGTAACTTAGGCTATAAATTAACTGGGTATGCGAAGAAGCTCCCTCAGGACGCGAGTGAAACCGCGGGAAACAGCTAGTCGTAAATAAAACGACTACGTTCATGTTTATGTAATATCAAACGTTATGAAAATAAGGTACAATTACTACAACCACAGATAATATAATACTTAACTATTACTGCATTCAGTAATAGGCTCGCCACCTATTACGTGGGTCCTAAAGTGCACAGCATGGCGAAATATGGATATAAATATACTATACCTCTGCCTACCTTTTCAGTGATAAAGACATGAAACCATAAAAAATACTGCATTAACGTCTGGAATAAGGTAAAAAAGATTATAGTTTATACATGGCTAGTCAAACTTTGGTTTTTGAACAAAGATTCATAGCTTCAATACACTGAATTTTTTACCCGACTACGGCGAAGCCAAAAGGAAGGGTAATGTTTTATGATTAACAAAACATGTGTAGGTATTCTTACAAAAATTGGGCCGGGCGTAAATCTGATGCGAATTTGGCTATTGATAATATTTTGTTCTATTGCTCCTAGTGATAGATACGATACGGTGACACGGATTAATACTAATTGAATAGTGTATTTGAGAAGAGATGAAAAACGCGACATCAAATTTTATGCTAACTATAGGCTAAATCCTCCTATTTAGTCATAATGGTATCATCATCATCAGCCCTGTATATAAACTGTCCCACTGCTGGGCACGGACCTCTTCTCACTATGAAAAGGGTAAGGCCATATTCCACCACGCTGGCCAAGTGCGAGTTGGCAGACTTCACATGTCTTTCGAGAACATTATGTAGAGCTCTCAGACATGCAGGTCTCCTCACGATGTTTTCCTTCATCGTTTAGCAAGCGATAATTAACAATTTAGTACGCACATAATTTCGAAAAGTCATTGGTGCGTGCCGTAGATTTGAACCCGAGACCCTCTGCGTGGTAGTCCGTCGGTCTCTCCACTAGGCTATCGTTGTTTAAACAATGTTATAGTGACGAAAATTTGGAGTAGCCTATGACCAGGAGTGGACTGTGGAAGGCTGTATGGTTAAATGACTGATATGATCTACTGTCTCCATCAAACTGCTATACAGTTTTCTACTTGAATAATGTTAAAGTATGATTTTTAGTTAAATGCACACCGCTGACAGCGCCAAACCATGTTTACTCTATGGACATTATCTTTGATCTACGAATTATTATCTGCGGTTGTGTGAACTGTTTCCTTTCACTACTCTTGCTGTAATCTTTGATGTGTTGGTTCGACATTAAAAGTATTCTTTGAAATAAGTCGTCTTTTGCATAACATCCTGAGAAATACCAATATATTTCATCAAATAATAATCTCATATAATTACTATTTCTAGAGTAAGTTCAGTACATTCGCTAGGAATCATCCCGGCCTGTTAGCTGCCCCGGTCTAGTGGTAAGTTTCACTGACTGTCAAGCCCGAAGTCAGGGTTCGGTTTCCATCCAGTACAAGGCTTTTTATTACACAATAGCTTGTACTTTAGTTGAGCACAATAGTGGTTCTGAGTCTGAGTGTATTTATTCTATAATATGTGTATTTTTTCAAATATATAATTGTGTTTATCTGGTAACTGATTACCATAATTCAAGTTTTGCTTATTGTAAAATCAGATCTGTATAAATTCAATATTTTCATAAAAATGTATACCATGCTTTTCCCCAAAGAACATCATAAAAATGTTATAATTTATTTCATAACTTTGTAGGCGTGGTCAAAATGTACAGCTATGCCAATATCAACTCTTAAGTGCCTATGGACGCCGAGGAAAACGTGAGTGGACGAACATGGCGGCTAGGGTTCTTGTAATTAGCCTACTGTACTACTAGCCTAAAACGGGTCGCAACATTATTACTTAAGTAAATTAATATATTAGTAGGGGTTAATTGCACCCTATTATTTCAAGCTAAAGGCTATAAGTAGGTACCTAAATGTATTGGTTAAACATTTTCTTAAAAGCAGATAAGTTTTAAACCTTTGAACTTTAAACTTAATTTTGTTTAAAACTACTCCCGCACTAAAAATAAATTATAGGTCATGTCGTCACTTTAAAAACATTCAAGCAGCTAGAAACATAAATTTCTGAATGTGTTGTCTCGTTTGGGCATCGGACCCACAGCATTTGGCGTGGTACTAAAAGGTGAGGAAGCTGCTTAAACTACTACAATATAAGTGCAGTCAAGTAGATCTGGTATATCACTACTAAATTAAAACCGAATATGACGAATTAAAATATGACGCACTGTATGTAAGATACTCCAATATGACAAATATCATACATTTAATTATATTATTATGACGCATTGTGTTAAAGACACTCCAATTAGTTGGTGAATAATGACCCATTCTTCTCCGTAATGACCAATTTACAAAAATACAAGGACGTAATTATCACAGTATTAACCACTCTTGTTCAAAAATAATTACAAAACTTCCGTTCACTCATTCCTCACGGCGTTTCACGTCGGGAAAAGAAAAAAGTAAGTTTTCCTTAAACTGTTTTCGCCTTTTTCTCTCTTGAAATTTCACTATCAATTAAATCTTGGTTGAAGAAGTTTTTAATTATTAAGATGGAAGAATGTAAATTAAAATGTAACTGAAATTATATTGTAGCTATGTTTGAGGTATAATATGTCAAAGTGTTATATGGCCCGCAGCACAATATGGGAACAATGACATTGAACACACAGAAGTTGAACATTCAGAGCAAATAGTGAAGAATGTCAAGGCCAAATTTCAGTGACTTTATATGAAATGTGATGATGTAGTGTATTTTGGAATTTTTACTCCTTGGGTGCTTGAATGTATAATTGCGTGTGCCACATTTTATCATCGATCTAGACTGTAAAAGATGGAAACTTTAATGTTCTTCGTGACAAGCTCGTTGACGCATTTCTGTAAGTATGGAGTGTCGTCGATGGGTATTAAAAAGTATTATAAAAATACACATATTTTTGTCTTACAAGAAAAAACACTGGTAAAGTATTCAAAAGCATCCAGCACATCGTTATTTATTTATCTCTTGCAACAGTTTACTTTTGTTGAACCTGAAGTTATTTATGCGAAGAGACAAGAAAGAATTAAACATATGTTTGGATGAGATTTTTAATGTAAGTAAATGTTAGTGCCAACAGCATAGCTCGACTTTTTGTAATCAAGAGTCTTGAGTAGCTTCTAATAACTCTACATTCAAAACAATCAAGAAAACGCATCACAATCTATATTAGGTATGCTAACTCATTCCATTTACATTTGCGCCAAATTAAGTAAAACTAGAAAAAGCAGCGAACATTTACTGTACAATTACTCGTCGCTAGTGCTGGACGGTTCCGTATAAATTGCATTTGCATGTATACGCGTCCAGATCTAGACCAAATCGTTTCACAAACAAGTATGCAAATACCAAGCAAGCGTTGTCGCGAGTCTAGATGGCGGAAATGTTAAATATGTGTGTGTGTGTGAGCAAACAGCAGTTTAATCTACGCCTTATCGCCATAGGGACGGTGTCTTGCCTCGCCTGTACAACACTGATATACTGCAGTGTTGTTGGATATCCGCTGCGTCCACATTTTTTATTGCGAATGCATGGAAATTGCAATTGTAACGTCTTCTATTTGCGTTTAACTTGCTCTACGATTTGTTTTGTTGAAAGGATTTTTGGAATATCGGTGTGTTTGAAAACGGCTTTGTATTTTTACCATTTAGAAATTAGGTACTTTTAATGGTGAACATTAGATAGATAGATAGATATACTCTTCATTGTACACCAAATAATATTGAACAGTATACATTATGTTTTATTTGTCCCGGACGTTGCAAACTCTAGATATCGAGATATGTATTAGTATAATTTCATTGAATAGTTAGATAACATTTCGTAAAAAAGTGTTGACCAGAAGCAAATCTCAAAGAACAAGTAAAAAATATGATAAATAGGTAATTTTGAGATAAATTTACTGCATAAAAGGCACTTATATTTCACAATATTTTAGAAAATAAACTAATGTTTGCAGTAAAAAAATCGACAGCAACGTACATCGAATACATAGAAGGATATTTTTTTATCGCAAGTTTTAGTTCTTTGATTCGTGATATCTGGATTTAGGAACCGATTTTAGGACATTTTTTTAGCTGTACTCTATAAAAACATGCTTGTTTGTTTTGTTTTATGTGTGAGTGTGTGGCCAACTCTGGTGTCGGAGTTTTCAGACCGCCCGGAGGCCTCCGACATAGCCTTAAGATTATCATCCTTAGACAAGAACCGGGACCGACAGCTTTACGTGCCCTCCGAAGCACAGTAGCGCTCAGATGTAAATGCCACATAAGTTCACCCATCCAAGCGGTGACCTGTGCAAGTGTTGCTTAACTTTGCCGATCTGTTACGAACGGCAAGCCAATTCTCGCCATGAGTGCTACTTAATAACATGCTTGTATACCTACATAAAAATGTTTACGGCATTCTCGGTGAATCAGACTGACAATGACTGTTTTTCTGTTATTGCTATTATACAGGTTTCTTATTTCATATACATATTCTGCTTTCAGTTGCAGCAGCATCTTTCTGATTTAATTTACTATTAATCAATCAGCTTACTGCTCGTTTTCTCCTGCTCTCTGTAAGCAGAGGTAAGCCGGTACTTAATATTATTACATCACGTAGAAATTATGCTGTTCATTCTGATTTACAATTTCTAAATATTAATATACTTTTAGGTACAACGCATAATATTTAGTTTTACTTTGCCGTTGTAAAACTAGCTTCTGCTTGCGGTTGCTTTCGTATCGTCATCATCAAGAATAAGATAATGGTAGTTAAATGGTATAATAGGAAGTAGAAATACTTATACCATAAAAGTACCATACCATAATCATTGTACGGTTGTTCGTGAAAATCTCCAAATATAAACACTGACAAATAGTCGTTCGCTGACTCTAGGCCGGATAGCCAAACACTACCCAACGACGCAGCTCAACAATTAATTAAACAGAACCAATTTGGTATCCAAGTAAATTCTGTAGCGACCAGGTATGTGGCCAAATGATTTCTCGCCACATGAATTGGTGTAATCTAATCTTCGCGCCAAATCGCAGGGGCCATTATATCAGACTTTTTGCAATAATTCACCGTACAAAGATGACGCTTACGTTTTAAGTTCTCCCCCATTTCTCTCGTTCTTGAAATAATTATTTTATAAAGAACACTCATTGTGAATTTCATTGTTTCTCCGGTAATGAGGGATTCCATTCTTACCTTACAGTAAAAGAGTCGACTAAGGGTGACTAACGAGTTAGTTGACGGAGCTGTGGATATCAACCTGTCAGCTGAACATTAATGCAATGTTTCCACGTCTCCACTCTGAGGATTATTCAAACTGGAGTATAAAGTTGAGTAAGCTTTATGAATCTCGTTCCATTTAATATTATTAATGTGAATAATATGTCCATTGTGTTTATCTGTTAAATCCGATGTACATAATAATATGTGAATGTTTTTATCTAAATTAATTGCCTAAAGATGGTTGGTACTGCCCTACACACTGAATAATATTTACAGACCTCATTCTCCACACCAACGTACTAGTCTAATCGAACGTTACGATTTTTATATTTTTTTATAGACTCACGCCTGTATCCCCGAATGGGGTAGGCAGAGGTGTAATATTACACCCACATTTCGCCATGAATTTTTAGGTCGCACGTAAAGGGAGCGAGCCAATTGCCGTACCGGGCACATTACCAGACTCCGTGCTGCTACTGAGAATTTCCTAAAGGAAAAACCCAATAACACTTTTTGCCCGACCCGGGAATCGAAGCCGAGACCCCACGCACACATTTATGTCGCGAGACCAAAGAGGTAGTCTAACGTTATAGACTACAGGCCCATGTCCAAAATGGATGAGTCATATGAACCACCAGGTGACGTATATAGGACGATATAAGAGCATAAAATAATAAGATTCAGCACTATGCCGTCACTTGTAAGCTGTCCAACTGAGTGCTGGTGAGAATTCAAAAGTGCAGAGAGAGTGAGTACATTTTGGACATATATTTTTGTACGGCATTTTTACCATCGATAGATCCATGACAAATAATAAGAAAGCGCGCAGTGCCTTAAAAAATGGTGCGCCACCAAGTTTGCAACCCCCTCTCTTTTCGTATAACACGTGTGAGTACCCTCGATTTTTTCCCCTTGTCGCAAGATTTTTGTACGGCGTTGCGGAATAATGAATTAGAAGCTGTATTGAAACAGTATGAAACTTGTACAGAATGAAATGACCAAATTTACCCTGGAAATTGTCAGAAAATAAAAAAATAAAAATACCGACTTTGTGGCGCACCATTTTTTAAGGCACTGCGCGCTTTCTTATTATTTTTCATGGATCTATCGATGATAAAAATGCCGTACAAAAATATATGACTGAAATCGTACTCACTCTACCTGCACTTTTGAATTCTCACCAGCACTCAGTTGGACAGCTTACAAGTAACGGCATAGTGCTGAATCTTATTATTTTATGCTCTTATATCGTCCTATATACGTCACCTGGTGGTTCATATGACCCATCAATTTTGGATATGGGCCTGTAGTCTATTACGATTTTATTTAAAGTTAAAAATTATTAATAAGAAAAGCAGAGGCTCGTTAATCAGTGTATTGATTTTCAATAAACACGTAAAGCTACCGAACGGCACACATTGTATGTATTCTTTACTGTGTTCGACTTAGGCGGTACACATACATTCAATCGTACAGGTAATTTTTCCTCGTCCTTATTTTTGTCGGCGAGACTTTATTTATTTTATGTAGAGCTTCTAATACTGCATTTGTACACGAGCTCAGCTTCTTTCGATTCCAAGAGAAGCTTGGTACAATATTAAAGGTGATATCGGGCACGCGCGTAATATCATATGACCTTAATAAAATAAGGAGATGTGTGATGTTCGCCCATTCAGCTTACGCCTGAACGCATGCTCAGCTATCGTCACGTACAGATGCTACTTAAACATGGTGACACACCGCCTGAGGGCTCGTCCCACTGAACGATCAATTGTTGCCGTCAAATGAGCTAGTTTGCACTCGCATCCGCTCGTAAGCAAATGATAGTGCAACCGAGGAACATTTGTTAAAGTGATAGATGGAGGTGTTTGGATCTAGCATACTCTGTTTTCATAAGAGACGTTCCTAATGAAACTAATATGTTAAAATTTTAGTCTCATTTATTTGTGTTTGCTGTGTGGCAGACCGATGGTACGTGTTTCCGGCGATGCTTTGTTTTTCTAAGCTTGGCAACGCTCGGGTGATTTTCCGTATATTATTCCCGGTTAGTCTTCATAAGTTCACGGTCAGGTAGTCTACTAAATTCACGTTTTGATTGTGAGTCTGCTATTCAGAAATCGTATTATCTAGAAAGTAACGTTGATTGAGTATCTTCTGTTCATGCATTCCAAACTAGTTTCAACTATTATGACCATACCTATTGAAGGTATAGTCGGTGCCACGAGAAGATAGACTTTTTGTAAACAAACATTCAGGGCTTCACAACCTTTTTTTCAAACAGTTGTGTTTGCAAATTTTATGCTATAGTGTTTTATACTTTTTGAACAGTATCTTTTTTCATTGCTCATAGTTTTCTATTCCGCCAAAGAAGAGTTGATAATAATGAAATTGGGATATAATAGTATTTACACACACATTTAATCACTGTTGTCAGACAATGTAGAGTATTCCGTTTCAGAGTCGGTTACATGTATAATGAATCTGTCTACTGTGCTGTCTATTATTTCATCAATTTTTCCATAGTAGTTATCCTCTTCCTTGATGACGTGTTCCACACATCGCTTCCACTTTTCAGCAGTAATTTGCTGGAGTCCTTGCTGAAGCAATAATTTCACCTCCTCAAATTTAAAATTTGTGTTGTTGCGAGCAACAAACCCTTTAACATCCGCCCAAACGAGCTCGATTGGGTTGAGTTCGCAATGATATGGTGGCAGCCTTAAAACTTCTACATTAAATTTTTTTGCGAGCTCATCCACTGCATAAGTTTGAAAATAGTGTTTAACGGTTTCGACCTTCTTTAGCAATTCGGTTTTAATCTCTGTTAGATCGAAATATATATTCTTAGAGGTAAGCCATTTTTGAATGTCTCCTTTTTCCAGGCAGAAGTAGGGGTCTTTTCAAGACGCCTTGTATGATATGGCGCATTGTCCATAACCACCACAGCATTATCGCCAAGTTTTGGTAGTACCTTTTGAAACCATTGTTCAAAACGTGTAGCGTCCATTGACTCGTGGTAGATTCTTAGATTCAAACACCTGTTCCCCTCCGTCTAAAAAACCATTTTCACTCCCAATGTGTGTTACGATTAGTCTTCTACCTTTGGATGTTGGGTTAGGGGCACCAATACTAAGTCCTTCTAAGAATGCCTGCTTCTTGCTCTTCACTTTCTTATCAACCCACGTTTTGTTTACAGTATGTCCTGTAAAAAGAAAATAGCAATCAAATCATTCTAGGTAGTAGAGCCTTGCTGATTTCAGCATGAATGGGCCGGCTCGACTGGGGAAGTATTACCCTCTCACAGAAAATCGACGTAAAGTAACAGTACCTAAACTGTTGCGTTTCGTTTGGTGAGTGAGAGTGCCGGAGGCCCTATCCCCTATCCCTTCTCCCTCATCCCACTCCTCATCCTATCCCTTTTCCCAACCCAAAGGGGCGGCAACGCACTTGTGACTCCTGTGGTGTTGCTTGTGTCCATGGGCGGCGGTAATTGCTTACCATCAGGCAATCCGTCTGCTCGTTTGCCGCCTTATACCATAAAAAAACAATATATGACATTATTATTATATTAATAAGTGAAAAGAAACTTAGAAACAAAATATTGAAGCTATAACAATTACATTAATTAGGGTTGAGTGTCGACAGTCCGACGACCACATTTTGGTAAAGCACTAACCTGCATTAACCCACGTCTCATCCATGTAATATATGTGACGCTTTTGCCGTCTATATTCTTTAATCTTTCTCAAATATCCTCGTCGCCATAGAACTATATCGTCTCTATCTATAAGTGCATTATTTCTCTGTCGTTTTATATATTTAAATTGCAGAAGCTTCATTAGCCGCCCGAGGGTTCTTTTACTAAAATTTGGTAATTCAGCATCATCATTAATGACCTGAAGAACTTTTGATATTGTGGGCAATTCACCTTTCAAATAGAAACTGTGAATTATTTTTCTAATTACACTTTTATCAAAGTCATCAACCTTTTCAGAGCACTTAGGTCTCACTTTAGTTTTGACTGGTGATTTTATTCCTTCATCGGATTTGTATTCTCTCAATATGTTATATACAGAGGCTTCGGCAATTCCAAGAACATTAGCGGTTTTTTTAGTTAATTCCTTTTTGTATGGATACTCATTCGACGGCCAAGTTTATTTTAAGTACTTATATACGTTTATAACCATATGTTTCTCATTACTTGTAAAGCTAGTTACCTGTTAAATATTGAACATAAGCGTTAAATAACAATATATATGGATTTGAAAACCATTACCTTCCTTCTGACGAAATATGTTTAGTCAGTCCATACCTTTTGACGTTTCTTTCGGGGCGACCTAATTTCCTTGGACGTATTGGGTCCTGGATCCATTTTAAGTAAAAACAATCACACAAAAGCAGCAATTTCAACTAATTAAATATAACAAATTTAGCAATAATGATCAATAGAGTCTCGAATGACAACTTCAGAACGATGAAACTGACGAATGGGACTTCAAAATGACGTCAAAAATGTTAATGTTTCTTTTTTACATGTAATATTAAAAAAGGTCGTATCATTGACTTGTTCATATTGTTTATAAAGTCCAAAGACATAAATCGTTTACAAGAAATGGCGTAGCTATACCTACTATCGTCAAACGACGCAACTGTTTTTTTAGTTTTAAAGAGTTTTCACCACCTGCACTTCTGCCCCCCTTTTCCGAGATAAGGAGAACGACCCCATAAACTTGCATTTAATTTTAAACTTACCTCTTTTTGTCATTTAAAAACTATTTTTTTATCCTCTATAAATGCCCGCTAAGCCAAAGAATGTAACATTTCAATGAACTAACGCCAAATGTTGACATTCTAGGCGTCAGTACCTTAAAACTCTAAAAGATCCAGTTGACAGCGCATAATATCGATAAAAACCCGATCCATTGACATATTAGTTTCCAATGTCACGAACCTACATATGTACCGTTGCGCTCATTGGATTTGACATTATTTGTTTTTGACAGAACTGTCGCTAAGTCACTTAGTAGAAATTCTTTGTTTACAAAAAGTCTATCTTCTCGTGGCACCGACTATAGATATGGTAAACACATACTTTGGACATTTAATTTTGAAAATGTTTCGAGAGTATACTATGTTTAGACTAAAGAAAGCGCTCTGTAGACTCAAGACAGCCTACTAAAGACATTGTTAGATGTTAATAATAGATTATATACTTTAGCTCAGTTTGTCATTACACACGCTCTTGTGTCCTGGACTGGACCTGGACACGAGCATTTTAACAGTGCTTGCAATTCAAACTTGCAATTCAAACAAGCTAAGAAGCTGACGTACCAAAATGTAAAGCTAAACAATACCTATTATCTACATATGGGCCGAGATTGAATCGATCCTGCTCATAAATAGGACGGTTTATAGCGTGTACATGTAACATTGTATATTCTATATGCTCAAGTAGACAACTCTAGATAAACCGTATACATCCACGCGTGATACATGTTAATTCTTTCAAGTAGGTACAAACAAATTCGTGCAGAATTAAATTTGTAGATTAGAACTAAACAAAGTATGACTAAAACCTTTGAAAGGCAAGTAAATTATCTCCAAACTTACCTTAAATCTTTACTAAAGGGAAAGATTTAACATAAACTGATTGAAAGAGCAGCTTCGGATGAAGAACGCTCGCCGCAAAGATCTTATCAATCCATGTCTATAGTGCCTGCACAGTCCTTTTGACCTCTCCCAGTAATTATATTATGATCGTGTGGCTTGACGTTAATTTGTGAAACTGCTCGAAAACCCAACGCTTAGGTGGCAGGACAGAGAATACCGTACCCGATTAATTCAAGAAGTGGAATCCTCGGTGAATTAATGGGGCGGCCCGTCGTTCTGTGCCTATTGATCGAGCACCACCTATTTAGAGAGGGACCTGCCAGACATTCTGTTTTCCTATAAAGCTTTGACAATGGCGCTTTAATGCCGACCTCCATTAGCATATAAGTATTTTATTAATCAATTTTATAAAGGCCCCGCTCAGTCTTCGTGTCTCTAATATTAGACAGGGAAATAGATGGCTTACAATCGCTACCTGAATAACGATTTATATACATATATTCAAAGTACGTTGTCCGACGGAATATTGAATGTCGTTAATACGCTTTTACAAAAAGGTATTTGATAAACTTCTTTTGTACATTAAATAAAGGAACACTGATTGTATAATTTAATCTAAATATTCCTGTCAGCCCTACAACCGCATTCAGTGCCATCGAAAAAAGTTCCATTATTGGTTTTCCCCGAAAACTTCAAACAAGGGCAGTTTACAGTAACACGAGGAAGCAAATGCGGTGTGGCTGCCATTTATAATATTTTATAATATTTTCTTTTCTCGATCCCTTAATAGGGATCCGACCTTTTGCCTTTTTAGGCCCTTGGGAGAGACATGGCGAATATTATTTCACCGCTAGGCCTTTTGAATGTATTATTAAACTTTTGTTGTTATCGAGATTAGAATAATATAGGCCTCACATCAAATCTGTGTCTCTTTTGTTATTTCTTTTATTTTCACCTGTACTTTTGCCTACGAATATATTATTTTTGCAGGCAAGAGCAATCGTGTAGCCAATTTCAAAAGTAATTCCCACAAACTTCAAAATTTTTAACCTCTTCAGGATTTTCGGTTTAATTTACTTTCAACAATATGTAAGTATGAATTAAGTGTGTGTGTGTGTGTGTGTTATATATACATACATAGGTTACTATAATCATTGGATCTAAATACAAGATTTTATACACTTTTATTTATTTTAATAATTTGTGTTATAAATAAGCCTGTGTAATAATGAAAAAAGGGCTAAATTGTTTTCGACTGGTATACATACAAATAAGTACGTAGCGGTTTATAACGCATAAATATTTGAAAATGAGGTTTCTTATATTTACCACAACGTTTCGTTATAGTATACACTCGTGTGTCTTGAGATCTGACTATCATCTCATCACCATCATCATGGTTAGTATTTAAAATATTTCATTATTGTTATCAAATAATAAGGCGATATACAACCGTTACATAAATATTTGTATCTATTGGGATAATATTACGTTGTTAACAAAACATTTCAAAATATCGCAAATGCCATTAAGTTAAAACAAGTACTCACAAGTTATAATGCACGTCTGCCATATTCGGGCTGTACTTTAGCGCCGTCTCGAAGCCGACTTCCGCTTCCGCAGTCCGGCCCTGTGCGGTCAGCACACTGCCCAAGTTGCCGTATGCTGTGAAATAGACTATCTGTTAATTATTTTAATATTTAATTGGTACTGTCTAGAGTTGCCGTGGGCCGGCAAGATATTGTTCAGAGTGCGCAGTGGAAGTTGTAATACATCCACCTGACCACGACAAGGCAAAAGATCTAGACACCTATTACTGTGATTGCACAGTGAATTACAAGATTAAAATATTAATTTACTTACCAAATCTTCACTGGATGTCAGGCTTGGAGCTAAGTTAGAAACACACACAGATCTAAAATTGGCCAATATTAGCTGGTGAATCATCTAATTACTTAGCTATTAGGCTGCAAACGCGACGTCTTCAAGACACGATGGCACGTGGACGTCGATACCGGATTCACACAATTTTCGCAAATGTTCAATATTTCGCAAATCTTTTATCACAAATAAACCGATGCCGGTTATAGATCAAAGAAGCGGCATTCAAAGGGGTTTTTAAATTTCCTTCAATTACAAAACCACGCGAGAGACAAAAACGGCGCAAGCGCAAGACAATTTTTTTTGCCACGATTAACCAGAGAGAATGACAGTTCATAGTGTGACCATAGTCAAAATTTACAATAGACTAAACTACATGTTACTAAACCAATATAATCGATTTGCCTTATCATAACCGCTTGACCGCGCACAAGTGACTATTCTCCCTTTTTCGAAATTCCGTAGACCGCGCACAAGTGACTATTTTTCCTTTTTGGTTACAGCACTTTATTCGATCTGAAAATCATTGAACATTTCTTCAAGCTAAAAATATGATGCGAGTCTTAAAATCGTTAACCCGGTACGAAAAAATAATGTCAAATGCCACTCTTTGTTCCGTGCGCTCCGTGATTACGTGCTAATCGTTTGCGTGTAATTAAATATTTTTATACTATGATACATGTTTTTTTTTATTTAAGTCGGTGTAGATATAATCCCTCTACAGTGAAAACTCATAAAATATGTATGTCATCGATTTACTTTTTTAAATAATCCTGTTTAAAATACACAAAGTGTTTTTTCAACGATAGTCAATGTTCGCTGCTAAGTATAATAAATTAGAAACTAAATATCAACAAAAAATTCATACGACTTGAACGAGTCAGTCATAAGGTTGCACAAAAACATCACTTCAATTTACTCATGTTACCGACTTATCAACAATAAATGTTTATGTTAGCGCGCCCATCTGGCGAGCGGTGGCACGACATTTTGTTTAGAACGTGAGCGGTCGAGCGAATTCGGCGAATTGGCGCTAGTGGTCAAGCGGATAAAGAATATTTCTATTTCAAACATTCACGGACCCCGGACCAGCCTACCGGTCCGCTAATCAGTTGGTAGACGTGACAACGTTGCAAGCGCTCTCCTCAGAATCGAACCGTCCATCAAAACCTCAGCAAATCGTGGAACTACATCAGCCCCAGTTACCAAACGAAGAATGCGCCCCCTGCGCCATCTGAGTGGCGGTAGGTTAGCCTCCTTGATTAAAACAAGGTCTCCAATCTTGGGTGGATCGGTCTTATAGGTCCACTTAACGCGTTGCTGGAGTATGTGCAAATATTCCAAATTCTAGCGTTTCCAAAAGCTCTGAGTAATCTGGCGTACCAATTCAAAATGCGAGAGACGATTAGGTCTCGTATCAATATAGGGGTATTCAGGCAAGGCGACAAGTGGGCGACCAATCAAAAAATGGCCCGGCGTAAGGGTCTCCAAATCATTCGGATCTGAGGAGATCGGGCACAATGGCATAGAGTTCAAAACGGCCTCAATCTTACAAAACACAGTTGCGAGTTCTTCAAATGTAAGGACAGATTCACCGATTGTCCTGCGCAAGTGTGTTTTGGCCGATTTTACAGCGGCCTCAAAAATACCACACCAGTGTGGACAATTTGGTGGGGAAAAAAACAATTTATCCCACGTCGGACAAGCCTATTGCCTATATCAGCCTTGTTGGTTTCAAGGAAATTAACAATTCATTCAAATAATTGTAAGTGCCCTTGAAGTTAGTGCCGCAATCAGAACGGATCAAGGAAGGGAGCCCTCTGCGGGATACAAATCTGTCAAATGTGGCTACAAACGCTTCGGTCGTAAGCGAGGAGACCAGTTCCAAATGAACGGCTTTTGTGGAGAGACAAACAAAAAAACACAATTGGGCCTTGTCGTCTTGCTGTTTCGAAGCGTCGATGTTTTCACCAAAAAGGGACCAGCGAAATCCATGCCAACACCGTCAAACGTCCTGCTCTCAGTTACGCGATCTGCCGGTAAGTCTCCCATCAAGGGCTGCATGGTAGAAGCTTTGAGCTTATAGCAAGGGATGCAGCGAAAGACTACACTCCGAATAATTCTTCGGGCAGACAAGATCCAAAACTCGCGTTGCAAAATGGCCAACAGAGCATTCCAACCAGCATGCGAATTTTTAAGGTGACGGTCAGTTACCAAGCGTACCAACTGACCGTCCTTGGGTAACAAAAGGGTGTGACGTGCCCCATAAGGGAGGTTGGCGTTCTTAAAACGCCCTCCGACGCGCAATAGACCCGTATCGTCCAAAAAGGGGTTCAATTTAGATACAGCTCCCGATAATTTCGATTTCCCTGACTTAAGGATAGCAATCTCCTTCTCAAAGTGCTCCAATTGCACAGAACGAATCCAAAAGGTGAGGGACTCCTGTCGTTCCTGTGGTAAGAGAAACGGTGTCAGACGTTTCTGTTGTGGGTGTTTAAAATTAAAAACAAAACGCTTTATCCAAGCAGTAAAACCTAACAACTTGTCAAGGGAGCTGTAGCGATTCAACAAGAAATCTGGGTCGAAGGCGCATTCCGCCTTCTCAAGAGCGAGCGTTCGAAGACCCGGCAAATTAGAAGTATTCAAAACTGGTGTTCAAGGCCAATCAATTTCTGGTCGACTCAACCATTCCGAACCCCACCACAGTGAATGACCTATCAAACTAGGCGTCAAGCATACGCGCGAGGCACAATCAGTGGGGTTAAGCTCACCTGGCACGTGTCTCCAAACCAGCTTGACTTCAGAATTTTGTATTTGGGAAACGCGATTAGCGACAAATACCTCCAAGGTGTGGACAGAAGCTTTCAACCAACAAAGAACAATTTGGCTGTCTGTCCATGCGTAGGTCCCATTAATACAAATGCTTTTACCCAAAGTACTGGACACGTGGTTCAATAAGCGTACAAGTAGGGCTGCTCCCGAGAGCTCCAATTTTGGGATGGTCTGAGATGTTCGAAGGGGTGCAACCTTGCTCTTCGCCATGATCAGGGAAACCCTCACCTGACCTGAGGCGCTGACTGTACGCAAGTACACCACGGCCGCGTGACCACGTTCTGAAGCATCACAGAACCCGTGAAGGGTTGCCTTGTACTTCCCGGGAGGAAGGATGGGACGAGGCAAGGAGATCTCGTTGACGGCAGGAAGTGAGGATACAAAAGAGGTCCATTCCTCAACAAGAGTACCGTGTAGAGGTTCGTCCCAGGTCAATCCTGCTGTCCAAAGCTTCTGCAAGAAGCATTTTGCCCAAAATATGACTGAACAGATCCAACCGTTCGGACCAAAGGTTCTGGCGACAGTAGACAATACGAGACGTTTAGTCCAAGAACAAGGCAATTTCAAGTCTACGTTATACGTAAAGATGTCTTGGACTGGTCTGTACTGAAAGCCGAGAACAGCAATATTGGCGGGGTTGTCAACAATCTCAAATAAATGTGGATCCTGCTGATGATCCTCTGGCAAGCCTTTCAAAAGCGCTGGTGAGTTGGAAATCGATTTGCGCAACTCATAACCAGCGGAGGCCAAAATACCTATCAATTCGTCTCGCAGGAGGATCGCCTCGTCCGCTGTGGAGGCGCCCGAGCAAATGTCATCGACGTAAATACCGTCTTTCAAGATGGCGGAGGCTCGTGGGAAACGTAAGCCTTCGCGGTCTGCGAGCTCCCAAAGAGAACGTATTGCCAAGTAGGGGCTCGACCTTAACCCGTACGTATTGGTATTGAGCTCGTAGACGACCATGGGATCGCGAGGATTCTCTCTCCAAAGGATCAGCTGGAAGCGACGGTCATCAGGGTGGATAATCGTCTGCCTGAACATCATTTTTACATCGGCCACAAAGACAACCTGATGTCGTCGGAAGCTGGTGATGACGTCACAAAGGTCCTTGACCAACTTGTGACCAGAATGCAAGCACTGGTTCAAGGATACGCCCGTAGAAGTCTGCGCAGAACCATCAAACACTGTGCGCAGCTTGCCAGTTGATGGCTTCAATACCGCATGATGCGAGAGAAAGTAATGCTCCACCGAACGCCAATCCAAATTTTACACGGACATGTGTCCCAATTGTTCATATTGTCTCATGAACTCAATATAATTCTGTCTGAGCACCGGATCACGACCCATGCGGCGCTCCATAGCCAACAATCTCTTTTCGGCTAAAGGTCGTGACTCACCAAGCGGAGGCCGAACAGACAGACAAGGTAGCATCGTAATAAGCCGACCAGAACGGAGTCGAACAGTATTGTTCTGGAAGAACAGCTCGCACTCCTCATGTTCTGGATTCAAACGAGCAGCTTGCCCCTCAAGCTGCTCGTTTCTCGTCGCTCCTCTACTTTCCAAAATCTCTGAACCGCATCAGAGAGAGCGGAGCCTACAGCCATCAAATTGTCAAGTTCGGGTGGAGGGGGTTCCCTAGGTACAGGTCCCATCAAAGCAAATCCAAATATGGTCGGGATGGCAGTCAAACCAATCAACATTCCACCGAGGACATCAGAGCCAATCAACAAGTCGATTTGTCCCGGTGTGTCAAATTTGGTGTCTGCCAGTTCCAAACCCGATGTCAAATTCACCACAGCAGCAGGTAGCTGTTTCTGTGGATGCATACCCAAAATATTCTTCAGCACAATAGCCGAGGTCTTAATCCTCGGGTGTGAAGATTCAACAGGGACAAACAAAACCTTAACTTGCCCTTCAACATTAGAGGCTACGTCACCTATTCCCCGTATACAATTTGGAAAAGAACCCATATTTAATTTAACCTGCCCTACCAAATACGTGGAAACAATGCAACCTTGTGAACCTGTGTCCAATATAGCACGGACAACAACAGAAGTCCCCGTGGGTCCTCAGACCCTAACAGCAACCGTTGGCAGGATAACGGTCTCAATGGGGTTGGTTGGCGTTATAGGGCAGGAGTCAATGACCTATTGTTGCCTGGGCGGCGACCGTTGGACAGGACCAGGCAAGTCAAAACGTGGGTGCGGCTTGAAGTCCTCAAAGGCACGGTGACTCGATCCGCGCGCCATCTGTGGGGGTCATAATGACGCACCCGCCCAAAACGAGGTGGGCGCGAGTCAAGGCGGGGACGCCAAAGGAGGGGAATACCTGGGGCAGCATTCATGGTGCTGGTGACGTTGAGCAGTCGCACATTCAGGTGCGCGAGAGAGAGGAGGCGTGCGCACGCTACGGTTCTCCAAGCGGGGTGAGCGGCGATCAATTGAGCGCGGCGACTCTCGGCTACGCGCCGGTGAGTTCAACAAAATTAGTTTCAATATATTAACACAAAAACCAAAAGTTAACTTACAGCAAATTAATAAGTTGAAACTTCAAATTATTTAATTAATTACTTGCAACAGACAGACTGGCTGTGTTATTTGAGTTATACAATAGAGAAGTATGTGTTACTTAACAGTATTATCAGTATCATATATTATAACAAACAAAGGTTTATCAATGTGACCGCCCAAGATGCAAGGTCAAGTTTGAATGTTATAATGTTTCAATCCCAAAATATGCAATTAATTAAATTATTTGATACATATAACTGTTATGTATCCAATAAAACTGAATTATTAATGCTAATAACAACAGATTCAAGTTAGATTTCAACAATACAAGTCAAACTACAATTACTCATTTGAGGTTATGTATGACATTTGTTTCAAATTATGTAGGTCAACTTATACAAATAAATATTATGTGTTTTAGACGAAACTGACCTGAGAACACTACAACACTGTTAACAAATGAGATATATAGCTCATACAATACCAATCTGAGTTTAGATACAATCAACAGCTAGATTTCAACTACAGCTCTGCATACCAACTATTATGTCTAGAGTTGCCGTAGGCAGGCAGGAAATTGTTCAGAGTGCGCAGTGGAAGTTGTAATACATCCACCTGACCACGACAAGGCAAAAGATTTAGACACCTATTACTGTGATTGCCCAGTGAATTACAAGATTACAATATTAATTTACTTACCAAATCTTCACTGGATGTTAGGCTTGGAGTTAAGTTAGAAACACACACAGATCTAAAATTGGCCAATATTAGCTGGTGAATTATCTAATTACTTAGCTATTAGGCTGCAAACGCGACGTCTTCAAGACACGATGGCACGTGGACGTCGATACCGGATTCACACAATTTTCGCAAATGTTCAATATTTCACAAATCTTTTATCACAAATAAACCGATGCCGGTTATAGATCAAAGAAGCGGCATTCAAAGGGGTTTTTAAATTTCCTTCAATAACAAAACCACGCAAGAGACAAAAACGGCGCGAGCGCAATATTTTTTTTTTGCCACGATTAACCAGAGAGAATGACAGTTCATAGTGTGACCGTAGTCAAAATTTACAATAGACTAAACTAAACGTTACTATACCGATATAATCGATTTGACTTATCATAAATAATATTTCTATTTCAAACAGGTACATAGAAAATATATATTATGGTATTGTACAGTTAGGTTGTTGTCGTTTGTTACGGTTTGTCCTTTGAATTAAATGAATATTGAATAATAACAATATTCCTTTATTTCTCTAAACAATGGAATGCATAAAGTATTTATAATTTCTTTAGAACATATTTCGCGTTCGTGATTATTAAATATACTCAAAAAGGATATAAGCGCATGATATTACACCGCAGTTAAAGCATGTGCTACAATTTTAGCCATTTTAGGTTATATGTTGCAGATCTGTAGATCTGCAACATTATCGTTGAATGCTTCTCTATGACATAATTATGTAAACGAGTGTCTCGGAATCCAACCATTTCACATTTGCTAACCGACTTCTTTTATAATTAGCACTAACGCTCGTTAGGTAATTAGTAACCGACTACAGAAGATAGGAATAATATTTAGATGTTCTCTCATTAGAATTAAACATAGGTATAATATACAGAAGATAGGATCTATATTAATTAAACTTTCTCTTATTAGAATTAAAAATAGGTATAATATATAAGAGGTAATTTTTATAACGAAGTGTAATTGTGTAATATATAAGGTAATTTGACTGCCTCGTTGGTCTCGCGGCATAAATGTGCGCGTGGGATAGGGAGGTCTCGGGTTTGATCCTCGGGGTCGGGCAAAGTGTTATTGGGTTTTTTCGTTAAGAAATTCTCAGTAGCAGCACGGAGTCTGGTAATGTGCCCGGTACGGCAATAGGCTCGCCCCTTATTGAGTGGGACCAAAATAAATCTGGCGAAAAGTGGGTGTAGCAATATACCTCTGCCTACCTCTTCGGGGATATAGGCGTGAGACTATGTATGTATAAGGTAACGTTTAGAACTACACTTTGTCATAAAAATTACCTATAGCCTCAGCTGGTCAATGATATGTCCATCTAAAATACGACTTTGGGATTAAATAGATATTTAACATTTAATGAGCTCTCTAATTCTAAGTGGCCATCTCGACACATGTGGTGACAATCGACTGCATGTTGCGGTTTGGTTCAAAATAACGGTAATTATTCATAGTTCTGAAAGTGGATGATTTGTTAGATGTTGGCCCATAGGTTTGTTAAACTATACAGAAATCAGCTTGCTGTTCTAACCAAACGTTAGAAAGTAAACAAGAGTTTCTTGCCTGATTCTTCTCACGAGGCTCTACTTTCTGAACAGGCATTTCTTATTTCAATGCTCCATTATGTTAGTTCCTTTTTTATTTTAATTTGTATGACTTTCTGACGTGTCCAAACATTTAAAAAAATATATGGAAATAAACATATTTGTGTTTGAGTTTGAAAGAACAATACTAGTTATGAACTGTTTCAATCTAACAACGGCGCTCTACAACATTTTTTTGTTTATGAATCACTGAAATATTTACTGGTTGATTGTCATGTTGGTCTAATAGAAAAAGTACCCGTCACGTCTACTAAATTACTTTATTGAATATAACCCTCTATCTTATAAAAATAAGACAATCGAATCACAACTTAATTGCTTCATTTGGGTAAAGGATATATTTCGACTACCGATTCTTAGAGTCCAAACCTCGGCACGCCTACTAGCAAGTCACACTTGGTTTTCCTTGTAAGTAATAAATTGCCCTTGCCCTATCGTTGCCTGAAGAGCGCCTGCGGTAAAACGAAACTTAGCAGATACATGATATGACGTCGCATTGTGAAATGTTTCGATATCATGTCAAAGCTATGTTTATGTTAAGGATGTCTAAAAATAATATGATGTGACATCGTAGGATGTATCATAATAATATTCCGATCGTACCTACCTACTGACTAATTTTAATATAAAATTGAATTGCGTAAAGAAAAGCAAGTAAAGGTAAAAGTGTTGCCGTGGACACGACTGGTGTAACCCAAGCTGAAACAATCGAGCAAGTAGAAGGATTTCCCGGATTATTTTAGTGTGAAACCTATTCCATGTGTAGAAATCGCGAAAATTTTACAATATTTATCATATCGTGTTTATCTGTTTTGATTCTATCGCCATAAGTGGTTTGATGATGGTCAGTGCCGATTTTTATAACATCATCCTCTTTATTATACGACTTCGCGATTGTCTGCGATGCAACATCTGTCGTACGTTTGCCTTATGGTCCACAGCCAGTCATCAAACCCATCGTACCTATAATATATGAAATATCAACATAGTATTATGCAGAAGAAATACTAAACTAACAGAGCTTAACAAAACTGACAATGACAAATCAATTTATAATCTCAATCAACTTATTGAAATTTGTATTACACGTAGGTATATGTACGTATAACAAATAAAAATAAAAGGTCTACATTAATCTCCGGCACGCGGGTCACCATTTCAGATAATCCAGTCTGATCGACGAACTATTATTTTTTTGCTAGAGGAATATAACATTCTCTTGACATCTCAAATAAGTGGAACAACATGTTATATGACTTATAAAGTCTGGATAATACTAGCGCCCAACTTTGATATGTGCGAACGTAACATATAAATGAATAGTAATAAATAAGTTATTCAATTTATTAACGACCACAAAATTAAATTAATTTTAACATAAAACAATAATTATAACTACTTATATACTACTTACTACTAAAATTAAATTAAAATATTAAAATATGGTACAATACAAAAAAAAATAATCAAAGGGCGTCGTGAAAGTCCTCCACATCGCCGTCTATTGGGAACGTGCCCAGGAGACTGGCAGCATTGCCACGCTGTATGGCAATGCTTATTTTTTGAGCTAGATACATACCAGCCTTCTGGTCACGCGAGGCGTCTATAAATAAGTTATTCGTAATTATTTGTATACTAGCTTTTGCCAGCGACTTCGCCGTGTTTCGGTTATCGTGACAAATGGTTGCTCAAAATTATGCTATTCTCATGAACAAGCTGCAAATTTTCAACAAAATCTGTATGTCTGTTTGTCAGTGACTTACCTATATACGAGAAACTTCCATACAATTATAATGACAAATTTTGGCATTGAAAATAGTCGAGATATCATAGCATTGTGATCGAAATTTTTCATTTGGAAATTTACAGTGATACAAAAAATAAAATAAATAAATATAGATACAGTTACTATAACTGAGGCAATAGAATTTAGAAATAAAATAATTTTAATGGTACAGCTTGTCGGCCATTTTCAATATTCGATCCATGCATGGATTTTGAGATTCGAGATTCGTGTTTGACATAATTATTTTGTATGGAGCTTATGTCAAAAACGAATCTAAAATCTACAGATCTATATATAGATCGAATATTGAATTCCGATCGCAAGAGGCATCTGGTTTGGTACTTATCTCTACGAAATATATAATAATTTATCTAACTGAAAATAAACATACGAAAATGTATTTGTCAATGTACATTTACAAAGTTCATTTTACTCCAAAATGATTTATTAAAAAGATATGGAGTCCACGTTTACAGGCTAACTTAATAAAGTAAGTAAGTAGGATGTAAAATTACCCACATCATTCATCATTTTAATCCACTAACGAGGTAGACGACAAAATTTAATTAATTATTTATACTTATGAACGAGAATAAACAGTTTTGTATTACTATTAACTTTAGTGATAAAGATGTGAGTTTTTTAACATGAGTTGCTATTTTTGTTTTTGTTTGGTAGTTGGATGGCGTTTGCTAGTCCCGAATACCGGCATTCTTTTAGGCAATCTTTCAAACTATGTACGTAGTTTCAACCAAGTATCCGAATCGAATTAAAAAGTAAAATAGCGTAATTTCATTAGTAGCGTAGTAAATGTAATTTAAATGTAGTTATAGTTATTAATATAAAATTATAATAATTATGATAGAACAACAGCGACTGAAAGTTTTTTTGGCTTTTATCAAGATACACATTTCGCTGGCAGTGGGAATCCTTACAGCCTGTGTAAATGCATCTTTTACAACAATAAAGCAATATAAATAATTTACTATATTTCTGTTTTAAATATCTGACAATGCAATGCACAGTAATATAAAATATTTGTCAGTAATTTACACATATTAATAACAATGAGAAATATAAGTTCTCACATAGAGCTTTTCTCCTCATCCTCATATCACTTTGTCACCACAATTTTAAGGACTAGACTGGATAAGTAATTCCTTCAACTAGATAAAAGCCTTATACATCGTGGAGATCTTTGTAAGTTAGCTCAACACATAAACAACACATAAACCATTGCATAAACCAGCTTTACCAAATCAGTGCATGTATTGCTTTGTACTCAATAGTAGATACACAGATTATGTTCATCACTCAAGTCAGGAGCCTATAGTCGCCGCATCTGTGTGCAATGTTACACAGCATGTGATAGCCAGCACCGATTGGATTAGATAGGAACCTTTAACGTAATATTTTGTTTTGATTCAGTGTATTCACTCTTATATAAAATCCTTGCGTTACTGACTGACTGACAGACACACTACAGCCAAAACTATTGGGCACATGAAGCTGAAATTTGGCATGTATGTTGCTTGGGGACCGTAGGGGTGCACTAAAAAGGGATTTCCCGAAATACCCACGGGATCGGCCAAAACGGGTAAATGCAGGCGTAGCTGCTGGCGTCGTCTAGTTATTCCATATGAGGCGTAAATATTTGCACCGTTTGGACGCCCTAATCTCACAATCTACTGCCCGTTGATGTTCACCAATATGCTGAAATAACTACTTGTGGGATGAACACACTACAATTTTATTATAGTACTAGACATAGAGTCGTTAGTGAGATTAAGACAATCCAAATATAACCAAACCCTTTTCTGGAGGAGGTA
The DNA here is from genome assembly GCA_944739405.2 of Euclidia mi. NCBI lineage: Eukaryota > Metazoa > Arthropoda > Insecta > Lepidoptera > Erebidae > Euclidia > Euclidia mi. The sequence continues at coordinate 90,298,773 of OX123183.2, read as the reverse complement.
GCAGATCCAGTGCGAGTAAAAACTTTTTCCTGACGCAACAGTCAAGTATCTTTACACCTCAAAGTAAGGAAGTAAATAGAGACCGCATTCAAATAGCAACCTTACCCAATATATTTACTTCACCCTGACTTATGATATTTTTCTCATGTAAGAGAAAGATAAATATACAAATGTCATTTCGAATCAGTTTCAAATCTTCGAAATTGTCGTAAATTTTAACTAGACTAGTGATGTGCTTACTTAAAACGAATTTCGATAAAATATCGATAATGCTTGCAATAAATCTTTAGATTTGGTTTACTCAGAATGAATATCAATTTAATGTTGATAAATCCTCAGATAAAGTAAAATACGTGAATAAATCCAGCTTATGCTTAAATACTAGAAAATAATATACGATAAAAAATATATTTTTAAATTACCTTTTTAAGGAGAATAAAGCAATTGATATTCATAATATCATTAATAATCACTATCTATATGCAATGACAGGGTCAATGACGAGATCATTACCACGTAATGGTTTTCGAATACAAAACCACGTTACGTATTTCAGACTTTTGGAAGTTATATGCTTATTACTTAGAAAATTATCACGATCGTCAAGTGTTCGTCTAAAATCTTCCAAACCAAGTTAAGCATTTTCAAATTGAAGCAAGGCCCCAGCCCAATATGCTCAGTTACATAGTTATAATTATATTAAATCACCAATCGAGAGTAGGCTGCAGTAATAAGTGAGTTAACTAACAGATTAGAAATAAAATTTTACTGCAGGGTCAATTTTAAATAAAATATTTCACATATAATGAATCACATTTATTTGGGGTAAAATAGAAAAAGTCACAGACAGTGTCATTGGCTTAATTTAAGAAAAAATTCAAATCCTTACAAAATCATATTATATACATATACAGGTCAAATTTATTACGCCCTTATAGAAACCTAGGTGTAAAATAAGTAAAGCTTCTTAATTTCACCGCTAGAGGGGTGAGGATAATGTTTGCATCGCCAGTATACTTTTGAGAGCATCTGTTGCGTGCGGTGCGTAAACCTATATAATGAGTTACCCTTTCAATGTCCTAAAAATTAGCAACACGACAACTTTTTGGCCTATAATCTGTATATAATAAGTTACGTAAACTGAATGACTGACATATATGGCACAGCCAAAGCTACTGGGAGTGCAAGAAGCTGAAATTTGTCATGTATATGTTTCTTGGGTAGCATAAGGGTGCACTAAAAAGGAATTTCTCGAAATTACCACAGAATACATACATACATACATAGACTCACGCCTTTTTCCCGGAGGGGTAGGCAGAGACTACGGAACGCCATTTGCAACGATCCAGACATATCTCTCTTGCTTCATTCACTCCCATCAGATTCCTCATGCATGCTCTTCTGTTCAGGGTACTTCTCACCTGTCCTGTTTTTAGGATGTCTCCAATCTGATCAGAGAACGTCCGCCTAGGTCTTCCCCTTCGTCCTGTCCCTTCCACACTTGCCTTATATATCTGCTTGGTCAGTCTTTCGTCATCCATCCTCTCCACGTGCCCAAACCATCTTAGCATACCTTTCTCGATGCTTGTCACTACATCTTCTTTTACCCCACAACACTCTCTTATCACACAATTTTTTACTCTGTCAGTCAGAGAGACACCACACATACTTCTCAATGCTCTCATTTCTACAGCATTTATTCTACTTTCATGACTTTTCTGCCATACCCAACTATCACTACCATACATAAGAGTAGGTACTAACACCCCTCTATGCACAGCCAAACGTGCCTTTTTGGACACGTTTTGGCTATTCATAAACGCCTTCAGAACTCTATTCACTCTATTACCTGCACTAACTCTTCTTTCAATATCTTCTACATTCTTACCATCTCTTGTAAACAGCGTACCTAAATATACAAACTCATTCACTTGCTCCACTCGCTGTCCATCGATCATAACATTACAAGCCGTAACGCATTCCTCCTTTTCAAAAACCATAACTTTCGTTTTACTTACATTCACTTTCATTCCTTTTCTCTCTAACGCACCATGCATGATTGTTACCATCTCTTGCAACTCCTCCACTGAAGACGCAAGTATAACCTGATCATCAGCATAAAGGAGGCATTTGACAAATAACTCATTCATCCTTAATCCACAATCACTATTGCACTTTCAAGTCTTGCAAACAACTGTCCATGAAGAGGTTGAACAGCCACGGCGACGCTACACACTCCTGTCTAACACCTGTGTTGATGGTAAACCAGTCAGTGTATGCTCCGTTTATCCTCACACAAGCTCTAGAATCCTCATATAGGGATTTCGGAGCTCGAATTAGGCTGCTGTTCACCCCATACATCGACAGTACCGACCACATTTCATTCCTCACCACTTTGTCGTAAGCCTTTTCTAAATCCACGAATGCGCAGTAGACCTTTCGACCTTTGGCCAAAAATTTCAGGCAAAATAACGTTAAAAAATATGTGCGAGCATAGCTGCGACTATCCCCTAGTATTGCATAATTTGCTAAGGGGTTTTTATAAGCATAATATTGATAATTATCCATTTTGATCAAAATTGACTTTCGGTATCATGTGACTAGGTACAGTTTTAGTATTAACAAATATTTTAAGGGTTCACAGCAGTCTACTTGTCATTTGCATGACGACAGGTTTATCATGGCTACGATTATTTTATCATGATAATGACTCACACGATTAGAATCATGCTAATTTATCGTTTTAAGATTGGCATACTAGTCCTTCCTATTAGTCCGGCAATATGACGCCACTGCAAAAAAGTAAACAATGACTACACAGTACTCAGTACAGTTAATCCTATCGATCTACATGTGAAGTCTTGCATTTAATTACACAAGCTTAAACTTAGTTGTTAGCAGCAGATGGTTTAATTTGAACTTTTATAAACACGAAAGTTTGTGATGATCGATGAAAACACTTTTCTTGAGATATATAATTATATTCAAGTATACTTATTTTCAAAGAAATATTGCAGTATAACTTCTACATCGCAATAGTGCAAAGGCTTCCTTTTTTTGCAATAACTGTCACCCACATCGGCGAATACGTGGGCCGAAGCTAGTCTCTAAAATAAAAGTATCGATAAAGTTATAACGTCACTATGTTTATGCGTCACATTTTTATACGAATAAATCAAAATGTCTATGAACGAAGTATCAAAGTTTCAAATGAAGTTCTATTAAATTTTGACGGGTAATGGGGTCCACACTGGAGCCCAGTCCCAGACCTTTGAGTGATGGGATTCCTCCGTCTATTTACTTAATATATATAGTCTAAGCTTTACACTAAGAAGTCGAATGCACATCGAAGTACCTTCAAATGGATAGATGCTCTCTGCGATGCCTGTAGCGTATCATAGCCAGTTGCAGTCACTGATCCGCGAAGTAAAACTGTCTTGAAAACGGTCAATCTGTAGACAGCTCGAGTGCTTAGTGGCACTTAAGCCTTTCTGCTCTTCACATATTTCGTAAAATCGAAGCAGCTTCAGATGTTTAGGAGGTTCAACTCCACCTTATTGTATCAAGTGTTGTAGGTATCATCCTCATTTGCTATAGCCAATCTCAATGTTGCCCGGTAACGGCAATAGGCTCGCCGCCTATTATGTGGGGCCTAAAAATTCATGGTGAAATGTGGGTGTAATATTACACCTACCCCTTCGGGGATAAAGGCGTGAGTGTATTTAATAAATAAATGTAATATCTTATACTAATATATAAAGCTGAAGAGTTTGTTTGTTTGGTTGAACGCGCTAATCTCAGGAACTACCGGTCCGATTTGAAAAATTCTTTCAGTGTTAGATAGCCCATTTATCGACGAAGGATATAGACTATATAACATCACGCTATGTGCTACAGGAGCAAAGCAGTAGCCTTAAATAACGCGGGTGTAACCGCGGGCATCCTCTAGTCTACACTATATTATATATAATATTATAAAGAGGAAAAAATTGTATTTTTGTTTGTTTGTAATGGATAAACTCAAAAACTACTGGACTGATTTAAAAAATTCTTTCACCATTAGAAAGCTACATTATCTGCGAGTAACATGGGCTATATTTTATTTTAGAGAAAGGGGTGCGTAAGATATTTGGGTTTTTCTGGTACGCGAAGTAGTTACGCGGGTAGAAACGGCTAGTAATATATGAAGCTGAAGAGTTTGTTTGTTTGGTTGAACGCGCTAATCTCAGAAACTACTGGACCAATTTGAAAAATTATTTCAGTGTTAGATAGCCCATTTATTGAGGAAGGCTATAGGCTATAACATCATGCTATGAGCCACGGGAGCGGAGCAGAAGCCTTAAATAACGCGGGCTCATCTAGTAATCAATAAAAATATAAGACACAAACATAGTGTTTCATGATAATATTCAAAAGTATAATATGATTCACAAATAGTTACTGCGGCTGTATTCTGCAGTCTTTTTATCTCCTACATAATTTCGAAACATACGAAATATATTCCATATTTTACGGTTGCAACTTATAAATAAAGAGTAACAAAAAAGCGACGACAAACTCATAACGAGCTCTCCCAATCTCGTATCAAAGTCGACTCCAACAACTTCAAATAAAAACCCAGCTGTACAAACATTCAAACATAAAGTGGTAGCTTGCATTACACGTTTTCGATTTGCAACTGCGTTGTCGTATCTCTGAAGCTATTAGTGTGGGTGTCAGGTACTAGCACAGTATAAAGACATTGTATTCAGTGTGGTATTGTATACATGTACTATTTAAAGCAATAAACTTATTATTATATATTATTATTATAATTTGACTGTGGTACTAGTATGATTCGGTGGCGGTATCGCACCACCGAGCGATCTCCGGTGCACTGCGATCCTCTTTTCACGAATAAATATTAGGTTGCGGTCGTATGCCTCCAGAGTATGAACACAGCTTATGAACACAGCTCCGACGCTCTTGATACACCTATGTGTACTTAGATAATATGTTTGTCTTGACTGAGCTTTTTACTGACATTTTATGTAGAAAGTCAAAAGTATTTTCAGATGAAATTTGAACAGAAAGAATGCCTGGTAGACTACTGCAAGTATATTACAAAGTTTGTTGGTGTTTGTTGGTAGTCATTCTTTATAAAAATGGTTTTGTGTGAAATCTGGTTAGACTATAAACTGAAACCTGTGCGTCAAAGCTTTGTTGTAACCAAAATAATTCTTCAAATTTATATTGGGCAAAGATTTTTATCACAAACATCAAATGAAATAAAAAAAGCTTTTGGTTTCTTGTGTCTGTTTAATTTTAATACTAATAATTATCGCATTATGGCGCTGATACACTTGAGCATTCACTTGTAACAGAACAGCGAGTATTCGCCGTTTTTAGGGTTCCGTACCTAAAAGGTAAAAATCGGAACCCTATTACTAAGCCTCCGCTGTCCGTCTGTCTGTCTGTCTGTCTGTCACCAGGCTGTATCTCATAAACCGTGATAGCTAGAAAGTTGAAATTTTCACAAATTATGTATTTTGGTTGCCGCTATAACAATACATACTAAAAATAAAAAAAATGAAAATATTAAGGGGGGGTCCCATACAAAAAACGGTTTTTTTTTCGTATTTTTTGCTCAAAATTACTAACTGTAACAGGTAGACGCTTTTAATTTTCACATAATATGTAGTTGTAAATTACCTTTCAAAATAAATAATTAAATTTAAAAAAAGTAAATAGTAAAGGGGGGCTCCCATACAACAAACGTAATTTTTAAGCAATTTGTTACTCGATCTTAATAAACAGGTAGAAACTTAAAAAGTATTTAGGTATACATACAACAAACGTGATTTTCTTTTATAGATGATGGTACGGAACCCTTCGTGCGCGAGTCCGACTCGCACCTGCCCAATTTTTTAAATAATGGCTTGACAATAGACATCTTTAGAGTCTCTGGAAACACACCATGTGAAAAAGATTGATTGGTTAAATATGCCAAAATATTACTAAGTTCATCAGCGCATGCTTTAATAACCTTTGTATTAATTTCATCGTGCCCTTCCGAGTTGGTGGTTTTAAGCAGATGTATTTCTCGTTTAACATCACTTGCTGAGTTGCTGATACTGGCGTAAGAAACACAGAGTTAACTGAAGTTTTTTGTTTTGTCGAACCGAACAACGAACAGAGCTGAATATTGTTACCGTGAACATTTTCACGATCTTTCTAGCGAACACTCTAATCCGTAGAATATAGAAAAAATATTGAAACCGCACAGCAGTTTTACCCAATATATTTATTTCAGTTTCACTTATGAATTCTTTCTAGAGTAAAGTAAGATATACATATATAGTATAAAAAAATATTTTTCGCGACGCCCTACGAATGCTGATTTTACAATACAATTCTCCCGCGGCGCCGCCTTTGTGTATTATGAACATAAATCCTCCTCAGAAATCACACTATTTGTGAAAACAGTACAAAAATCCATTCAGTAGCATTTGAGTTTACATATTATAGCGTTCAGACAAACAGAGAGAATGCGGCAAGGACTTTATTTTTGAACTAGCTGACCCAGCGAACTCCGTATCGCCTTTTTAAGAGTTTTTATTTAATTCCCTTTTTTCCAAGCTCCTTTTCCAAAGTTACCATTGACTTAGCGCTTAATCTCTTATCATTCCAGGGTCTATAAGTGATGCAAAAACAAACATAGATTTTTATATAATATTGAATTCCCCATTCCTTAAAATATCGGAGACGATTCCCATATCGACTTAAAAAAAATCCTGTCCGCCATCTTTGATTTCCTATCAGCCATCTTTGATCACGAAATAGATGTTGTATTTGGATTCACCATCCCTTAAATCATCAGAGACGAAACCCATATTGATTTTTTAATTTTTCCCATCCGCCATCTTTGATTTCCCATCCGCCATCTTGAATCACGAAATAGATGTTGTATTTGGATTCCCCATCCCTTCAAACATCGGAGACGATACCCATATTGATTTAAAAAAACATCCCATCCACCATCTTTGATCACGAAATAGATGGTGTTTTTGAATTTCCCATTCCTTAAAATATCGGAGACGATACCCATATCGACTTTAAAAAAATCCCGTCCGCCATCTTTGATTTCCTATCAGCCATCTTTGATCACGAAATAGATGTTGTATTTGGATTCACCATCCCTTAAATCATCAGAGACGATACCCATATTGATTTTTTTAATTTTTGCCATCCGCCATATTTGATTTCCCGTCCGCCATCTTGGATCACTAAATAAATTTCATATTATTAATCAGCGTCCCGAAAATTTCGAAAACGATACCCATATAGATTATATCCTATTCGTTTAGCCTTTTTTTGCCTTTGACCCAAAAATAATAAAATGGTCAAACGAGAAGGGGGAGGCCCTTCTCGTTTGACCATTTTATTATTTTTGTCTGGCCCCTAAAAGTTGTGGCGTAATTTTATATAGCCTATAGCCTTTCGGAATAATTGGGCTATCATAGGCAATAACAATTTTTAAAATCCGACTGCTAGTTCCTGAGATTAGCCGACATTATGTTTTAGCCTCTTTAGCCTTTTGCTCGGCACCAAAGGGTCGAAACGTTATGTTATATAGCCTATAGCCTTCCGGAATAACTGGGCTATCGTATACAAAAAGAATTTTTCAGATCCGAGCCGTAGTTCCTGAGATTAGCGCGTCAAACAAACAAACAAACAAACAAACATACAAACAAACAAACAAACAAACAAACTCTTCGGCTTTATTATATTAGTATAGATATGTATAGATTAAATATATATCAAGATTGACAAATGACATCACAGGTAGACGTCAAATTCTATTCACTGGACAAACAAGTCGAGAACAAACTACACGTTTCAAATACGGCGTGATAAACTCGCCGTATCTGATTAAAACCGTAACAAAGCCAAATGCATACAAGAGCCAAGGTTCCAAACTCAACCCATTCGGTAAATATTTTTGAATCCAACAAATGTAGAACTCCTCAGGGATAACATAAACCAATTTCGACATGAACATGAGGTGAAATCGCGAGCAAAGCCTAGTACTAATTTAAACTTTTAATCAAATATTCTTTGTGGGTGTTGAACCATCACAGTCTGTTACTTTCGTTAGAAAGAGAGTTTTACGAGCTTAACCACAGTTTTGGAATAAATGTTTATGGCAGCCAAATAGCTCACTAATCTATTTTCAGAGTTGAGTTGCACGATTTTAGTTTAAGTGCAAACCTATTTAGAAAAAACTTTATTTTACTAATTTGAAGAGCAATTCATATTTCTGATATCACGTAGTTCAAGACGAATTAGGTTTTATGCCTAAGCCCAATTTATTTACTTTAAGTGATAATAGAAGAATAAAGAACTTAAGATAATTCCACTTGACTTTTTTATACTCTTAGTTAGGGCTGGCACTTATCATTGTAGAAGCCGCTAGCTCCTTGTCGACAAGTTTAATATAATATATGTATTACTGCGATTAATTTTGTTTGAAAACCGGTTAACCATTACAATATTGACTTTTGTGTTCTGTATATACAAAAGTGAGTATGTGAGTTGTCACGATCGATACTTGACTAATATTTTAACATTTCTTCCCTAAACAATTAAACCTTTCATCATTTCGTAATTTATGTTCACTTCTATCGAAAGAAATAAACTGTAGGCTGTAGAAAGATGAAATACAAAATAAATGAATGCGAGAAGCTTGTACAATTAAATTTGATTCAAGGGGACTTCGGACGAAAGTTAAAGTGTAAAATTTTTGATAAGAATAGTCTGTGAACTTCTAATTTATCTACACTATAATATTATAAAGAGGAAAAATTTGTATTTTTGTTTGTTTGTTTGTAATGGATAAACTCAAAAACTACTGGACCGATTTTAAAAATTCTTTCACCATGAGAAAGCTACATTATCTGCGAGTAACATAGGCTATATTTCATTTTAGAAAAAATAGGAGTCTGTAAGATATTTGTGTTTTTCGGGTACGCGAAGTAGTTTCCTCAGGACGCGGGTAAAACTGCGGGAAACGGCTAGTTCTAAATATATTGAGGCAAATACTAAACGTAGATACATGTGTATTTGTTTGTTTAGTGTCATATTAAAACTAACAATAGCACACTCCTTAGCAGATTCCGCGTTCCATGGTCTTGCTATCGTGAGCGACCAACGACTTTCATGGTGTCGCATGAGCGTCTAGATAACTCTCTATGTGGTAAAAGTACTCATGATAAGCAACCACTTGTTTTAATCAATCTATGATTTGAGTATAGGCGTTTCGTATGTAAAGTAGAAGTATCATAGAACGTTTGCTTCAAGAGGTATATGTTTTTCTCGGTAGCCGTCCTTCTGAGTAAAGTTTTTTGTTTTTTTTTTGTGGAAAAACTATGACCCCTTAGCAAACGAGCAGACGTATCGCCTGTTGTTAAGCGATTACCGCCGCCCGTGGACACCCGCAACACCAAAGGAGTCACAAGTGCGTTGCCGGCCTTTAAAACAGGAATACGCTCTTTTCTTGAAGGTTTGATGGTCGTATTGGTTCGGAAAAACCGCAGGTGACAGATCATTCCAAAGTTTAGATGTGCGAGGCAGAAAGTTTCTACAGAAACGCACCTTTGTGGATTGCCAACCATCTAAATGATGGGGATGGAAATGCGGTTGCGTAGAACGATGGCAGAAAGAGGCGGCAGGGATTAATCTGAACTACTAGAGTTACCTATCAGGGATAGGGTTGTATATCAGTTAGTAGTTTGTGAGCCGGAAGTTACCATGTCAACATAGTTCAGGTATTATTTTTAGTCAAAGCTTATTTGCGTGGCAAGGTAAGCACTTGTTTTAGTGTTTTAGTGTGAGACTTGGACTTACAATAAAATATAAATGATTTGAATGTAGTACCATTTTCACTTCGTAACGTGAAAAACGTTTATTTTTTGTTGTATCGTTTTACTCAGATACGGCCGAATTGCATCGCTCGAAATGTCAAAGAATGATTTTAATAGTTATAATAGCTTCATGCAGTGGCTGCGCACGCGTGAATGTTCGTTACCGCGACAAAAGTATATGGTATTCTGATTTATAATATACATACCTTTGATCATAATTTTGTTTCATCAAAACCCGTTTAGTAGTTTAGGCGTAAAAGGATCGCAACAGCCATCCAACCATCCATCCATCTTCACAAACTTATGTTTATAAAGGCAGCAAGATTTCACAATTTCCAAACATTATGTTTCTTTTAGCTGTTGACACTTTCACGTTACATAATCTTTTACTTACCGCTAATTTAATAGGTTCGGTCAACCATAGATATTGGAAGGCCTTTATTTTTGGGTTTGATCCAGTTAAGAACCGACATGAAACTAGAGATTCGGTTTATTGAAAAGTAGAATAAGAAATGGGATCCCGCTGGCCTGTGAAGACTTATGCTAACAAAAGACATTATAAAACAAGAGCAATGGATTTCCGAGGGATTTCGTTATATTTATGACATTGAAAATTTACCGCGCACGTAGGTAGCAATTCCGCAAAAAATCACGGCATCACCGTTGAAAAAGTTCGGCTGAAATAGTTTTCACTCCTTCAAATCGTCGGTTTGTCGGTAATACGTGAATTGCCGGTAAAGAGTATATGAGGAACGAGATTCAATAGCAATAATCCTCGGTAATCTTAGGAGCCTTAAATCGTGCTTTTAACAATTTCACGTGTGTTTACTGTGAGTGTTCATCCGTAAAGAGGCGATTACATAAAAGTGTAACTGGGTGCTTCCCTTAAATAGGGCACATCAAAAAGAAAATAAAATTCTTATCCCATTTACGATCGGCACCATTAGCTGTAAGAAAAACATAGAGCGAAAAAATATAAAAGAGACACGGCGTTACTTAGTCGTTCCGCTGATTGGAATATCGGTCTAAAAGCTTTTTTATGTACCCACTTACACGGGTAATACGCGAAACATTGACGTTATACCCTTAGGTGTTTATGTATGTTTACTTGTTTATTGCCTCATATTTTTTCTGTTTAAACCGCCTCTGTGTTTGATACCTACATTAACTTGCTATACCAAAGTGTACTGTTATGATTATAATGTTCGAAGAACTGTGAAATAAACTAAAACACTCAAAGCACTTTTTAGTAGGTTTGTGTAATAGTCTGTGTACAACAACTGAGATCAAAAAACCTATAAATTAAATGTCAATTTACTGTATACTTCACGGTTTCCGGTTGTTTCGGTTCAAGGCTTTCGACTGCACGGTTGGCGTAGTGGTTTAAGCGGCCGCCTCGCCGCTTGAGACTGCGCCGTGTGTTGTGGGTTCGATTCCTACACGAGACAACACTTTGTGTGATCCATAAATTGTTGTTTCGAGTCTGGGTGTTCATTGTCCTCGTTAGTTGTATGTTTGTAAAGTCCCCCGCGACACAGAATTTAGTCCTAATGCGGGAGTCATCTTCTAAAATCAAATAAAATCAAAATCAAACTTTTAATGTCCGATTCTGTTGAGCTTTACCTCTAGCAAAAGCATTTTTTCATTTCATCTTACAATTTATGTACTTATTCTCCTAAGGAAACTGACAGATGTATAAATAGGCAGTAAACCAATGGCCAAACTCTATTTTACACATTGACGTAGCTCATTCTGCTACTGAACATTTGAAATTAAAAATCTATTAAGTTGCTCTGATCCGAAGATAAATCCCATTGTTATGAGAGTACAAAAAAGGTGTGAAAAACAGGTGTAGGATATTTGTAAGAGGATATTAAAAGCAAATAATATCAATTAAATTATATTATTCTACCTTTACTATCCAAAATCCTATTATATTATAGGCAATATGTACTAGTAAATTTATTAGTAAGATACTTAATACACAATCAACATTCCAGTTCTATCGCTACAAGGAGATTATTAATTTTGTGTAAACTATAATAAATATAGACACGAAACAATGTTCACATAACAACCTGAAAAATCAATGTATCACTAGATAAACTAGTGAATAATAGTGGTACCTGAAATTCAGTACTAAATCAAGCATCATTGTTCAAATACGACCCACCTGAAACATACTTCAATAGTGCTCCATTGTAATAAAAGTTAGTTTTATAATTTGTTTCGTGTACCATAAATACTCAGTCAAATTTGTTACAAAACTCAGGGTTCCGAGCGGTACGAGAACGACCGACGAAGTATTGTAAACGTTTTTGCAAAAACATTATATTGTCATTTTTATTGCCTTATAGCAGTTACCGACACTAACCTACGCGAGTAATAAAGGCCTCAGGCGAAATGTTTAATTTAGCTTCATTACCTAACCATACCCAATGTTCCAGTTTTGCTTTTATTATGTATAGGTCATCTTTTGTTCGTTTTCAAATCAAAACTCAATAAAACTGAGCTCCTAGAGCCGTGTGTTTGTGTTATAAATTGGAAAACATATTGTTATGCCGTTAAATTACGCCTTTGCGTTGCGATGATATCCTCACGAACCCTAAATATGGAACTGTAATTGTAATGTTGGGTGTGTTCATTTAAACAGATACTACATACTACATACTCTTCAGTATTCATAAAATAAAGGGAATGTAAGGCAATATTAAAAGGAAAACGCCACATATTTAATCTACTTCTGACAGCACAATGTTTAAGTCTACTTAAAAGAGTCTCACGTTGATGGTTCTTCAAATTCTTCTCACCTCTCGTCGGTCAAAGACGGTGTTATTAAGTAAGAAAGATTAAATTTCAACGTAGAAACTTTAAACGGGAATAAAATAGGGTTTGTGTTGTTTTATAATAAAATGATGAACAAAATCTTATTATTATACCAGTTTGTGTGCGATGTAAATACGTTGATGTAATCTAAGTAGCCATAAGGCAACTCCACGAGTAAGATAATGGCGCTAATCTGTGAGAGTCGCCACTTGAAGCAGCGTTATCGAAACTAAAGATGGAGTCGATAAACCGTACGACTTAACCGATTACATCGATGAGAGCTGACCGAAGTGATGTTGGAAAAACTCTTGTAATGAATCGCCGTTTAATCACACTTTGTACAGTTGAGCATTCTTGGCGAGTGCGCTTAGGTTGAGATGTAAATACAAGTACGTAAAGATCGCGGCACAGATCTCGAGTGCTACTGAGAAAAAAAGCGAGGGCCTTGCAGAGCGGTACACTCAAAGAGTTCAAATACACAATAATTAATTACAGCGTTTGTCTTACATAAATAATGGGTTGATTCTTGTAACTTTACTCGCTAATAATCGTTCATTTTCAAGTTGCATTCCAGCTCAACACCCGACATTCGTGCCGCAACCGATAGCTTTGTGGAAGTAGAGGTTAATACTCATGTAAAGCTATTGTGAGTGCTACACAGACAAAAAGCGAAAGCCTTGCAGAGAGAAAACTAAACACGCAATCACTAATTAGTTTGTCAAAATAGCATAAATAATGAGTTGATTCCTGTACGTCTTACCTTTACTCGCTAATAACCGTTCCTTTTCAAGGTACATTTTAGCTCAGCGCTCAAAATTCGCGTCGCAACCCATAGCTATGTAGAACCAGAGGTTAATATTGATGTAAAGCTATTGTGTAGTTAGTGGACAAAATTGTTGTTTGTCGAGTATATGTCTAACTTGCTAATTAGGGATGAAGATACACTTAAAGTATTAAAAATTCAACGACAGAGAAACCTGCTACTAAATGTAATGTGATTAGTTGATTACAGTCGTTGTTTTGTATAAATTAATACTGACATGACCACTTCTATTTTCATTTAATGTGAAACTGTGTAAGATCTTTTAAAATCACGACGGATAATAATATCAATTCAAAAAGACACATGTTTCACAGACAATTTTGTTTTGTATTACCGAAAATAAAATTTTACGCGGCTCTAACGCATGTGTAAATGTTGTTTTGTCATAGTATTAAAATACAATTGTCTCACAAACACACACAAGCTTCTTCTTTCTCTTAGCGTTATCCCAGTTTCAATCTGGGGTCCGCTTTCTAGTCTAACCGGATTTGGCTGAATATTAGCTTTGCCACGGAGCGACTGCCTGTCTGACCTCCGCAACTCGAAGGGATAGCGATATACCATGGTTTAGACTAGTGTCAGTTTATTCAGAAGGTACTGACGCCCTGTAACGACTGTCAGAGATCTTCATGACAACCGGGACCGACGGCTTAACGTGCTCTCCGAGGCACGGGACAAGCGATAATTAACAATTCAATACGCACATAACTCCGAAAAGTCATTGGTGCGCGCCGTGGATTCGAACCCGATACCCTCTGCATGGCAGTCTGTTGGTATATCCACTCGGCTATCGCACACAAGCATGTAAGTGAAAAAAAGAAACAAAATTAAAAAAGCAATTTCCCGGTGATTTTCAATTCCGTACTTTTTTCTCACACCTCTTCAAATTCATTACACACCGTGCGGCTTACGGTTACAAAAATACAAGAGACGGTAATATCGCAACATATAATTCACTTAAAATGGGCTCACTAGGCATTTTATTCGTAACATACTAAATATAATAAATACCACATGACAAAGCCTCTACAACCAGGAAGGTATTATGAATGAATAATCGGCTGTGAATCTACTTCGTATGTTTTGGTTCGTAAGTTTGTACCGTTAAACAGTTTCGTCGTGTTTACTTTTGATGTAAATCGTTGGGGTAGACATCTGAAGTTGAGTTGATTTTTACATATAGACAGATTTTTTTGTTTGTTATGTAGATATACAGACGCATATTTCTGAAATGTAAACAAATATGGCATGTATTAGTTGTACTTCTACTGATTTTATCGATATTTGTAGTAACAAAATCAATACTACTATATGAATATACATACATATTATGTGTATAAGCACATAATGTAACATATAACTATTATATTAAAAATGTCTTGCCTGTGGATAAAGAAGTCTTTTTTTATTAAATATACTTCATATATTTAATAAAAAATACTTCTATATATGTTTCGTACTACTGACAACTTGATGCAAACATATCGCTCGATGGAGAAGACATGGTGGGAAAGTGTAACAAACAAACAAATTCGCACACATTCTCAATAATAATGCTGTGTTCAAGTGGCAAGTGAAAACCTTATCACTGTAATCCACAACTTTTTTATATTCATGCAAAAGGGATTTATACAGAAACGTTTACATAAAGAGAATTATATTAACAAACATACATAGGCTATTCCAATAAACAGAATTTCATTTACATTAGATGTCATAAAATCACAGCAAACTCCCTTGAGATAAACATTAATATTATTTGTTGCTTGTATTTCATGTTTATCCGACGCTTTTCTTTTAATAACGACTCTTTAATATGCATTATTCGTTCCATGTACAAAAAAGAAACACGAGCAAATATCCTTACGTAAAGCTTTCCACATCGGGTGCAAACGACAGAGACATTAAGTTCCACTTTTTGACAACTTGGGCACAAGTGGTATTTACCTTAGCGGGTGTCTTTATCGATATCCTAAAATAGAACACCATTCCCTGTTAAATAAACAGCTTAAAATACTCCTTAAGTACGGGGTATCTGGTAAAAGACGCTCTGAATCAGTACAAAATTCATCGCAGCCTTCAAAGCTGTATCCTGTCCAAACAACCCGCTTTACTTAATTAACGCTCTGGCATAAGGTTGTTCTATAATTTAAAACAACAACAGCTTAAGTCGTAACGTTCATAATAAGCGTCGATAGTTGAATCTCATCCAATTTGAAGCGGCCTCTATTTTTCCTTTTATCCTTTGGTAACATGACCTAAAGGCTAACTGGATCCAATTGGTCGGCGGCGCGTATTCGAAACTGGCCAATCACAAGGCACCTCCTATTACACGAATTTTCGGGGACTGGGACGAGGAGATCTAATCGCCAAAGCCGGTTTCACCCAATACACCTTTTGCAGTGATAACTGATCTATTGAACTGGCCATACACTGGATTTACGCGGTGGCCATCACGAATATTCAATTAATTTGATGCCCTTTTGTGCTCCTGTAGTTGGTTTAAATCGATTATGTCAAACAGTGAAAATATAGTCACTCGGTTTTTGATACCGCGAAGATTGTTTTCACATTAATTGATTGCGACTTCTGTGTTCAATACTGGAATATGCAATTCCTTTAAATTAACACTTGTACTTATACGTACGAGTCTATTACCATACAAAACAACAAATAATAGATTTCGGCTATGCGATTGCTTATAACACATGAATAGTTTAAATCGCAGCACTTGTATGTTACCCATTAAATGTTATTTTATTTTTGCTGTGGCAACATTGTCGCGCGTTTTTAGTATTGCCTACACAGTCCTTCTGTTAAAATTGATATATAACTATCTAAAAAATTGCGTGTAAAAGTGAAATAAAAATTTATTGGCTAACTTTCAAGTGAATTTTCACACTGATTTGTAAGCTCATAAACCAGACCCAAAGTGAAGCTAAAAATATATGTCTTCGTTATAAAACTACATTTAACAAGTTTTTCATTATCTTGGTGTATCTATGTTTTAAGATCAGGTGTCACGATGCGATGTTGTTGGTACCATCACGTCGCGCCGATATAGATATATTCAGAATATAAGGCAGGTGAGATCACGGGGACAAGGTAGAACAAAGTATAAGACAGTAAAATTTGCAAGAACTTTCAGAAACCAGTTAAGTGCCTTAAACACTTCCAGATTTTTTTTGCCTGAAGCATCTTATTGTTTGTTTTAAACTTACTTCAAAACTGATTCCATTTTCTATATTTTAACCTTTATTCTTTACGAAGGAGTTAAATCCCTATTTAACAGAATCAAAACCCTTCATATTCGAAAGCGACTCGCACTTGATCGGTTCATATTATTTGATGTTTTGGCAATATATACATAAACTGTGGACGTTACAAATCTCCACCTAAATCTTTGACTTTTATCCGTCTCTTTCAAGACATAGACATAGAGTAGGATAGAGATTTTCATTATAAATCATATAATAACTGGAATATTCATTATCTCTATCTTTTCATCGAATCGTCTTATACGAGGGTCAAACTGAAAGTTCTTAGAACTGGCCACTTATAAACAATATAATAAAAAAAATATTCTAAAATTTGAAAATAGAACTCTTTGCCAATATTACTGAGTATATATTTCATTCATTTGTCATTTGTTTTACGATTTGGCGGCAAATTGAAAATTGTCTGTGTCACGTCAACATGACTTTAACACGAGAAAATTTTCGTGCAATGATTTTTATGACTTTCGATGTCATTTAAGTCAACAAGAAAGTTATGATAGACTACGATTGGCCTTTCACGATGAAACCCCATCTCGTGCGACTGTTTACAACTGGTTTAATGAGTTTAAACGTGGTCGCACTAATCTCACTGATGATGTACGTGAGGGACGGCCTTCTACGGCGACGACTGAAAATAACATCTGTGTTGTGCGGCGTATGATAGAGACTGACAAAAGAGTGACCTATCAGCAGATTCGGACAAGCTTAGGCATCGGTATGAGTCAAGTGCACAAAATCCTCCACGAACATTTAGCGGTCAGGAAGCTTTGCGCCCGGTGGATACCTCATAATTTGACTAAGGCTCAAAAACTCCATCGTGTGGATTGGTGCCGTAAAATGATTGAAAGATTTAACGGAGGTGACTCAAATGCTGTGTTCGACATACTAACAGGTGACGAAAGCTGGATTTACTGTTATGATCCTGAAACCAAAAGACAATCTGCTCAGTGGGTGTTTCCTTTCGAGGAGTTGCCAACTAAAGTGAAGAGAGATCGAAGTGCGGGAAAAAAAATGGTGGCCTCGTTCTTTGGAAGGATAGGTCATTTCGCAACAATTGTGTTAGAGGATCAAAAAACAGTTTCTGCGGAATGGTACACTACCAATTGTTTGCCACTTGTCTTGGAAAAAGTTCGAGAGAAACGACCTCGCAGTAGGATCCTCCTTCCCCACGACAACGCCTCGTCGCACACGCCAAGCGAACGATCGACTATTTGGCGACATCAAACGTTGAATTACTGGGTCACCCGCCGTATAGCCCCGACCTCGCGCCTTGTGATTTTTATTTATTTCCAAAAATTAAAGAAAAACTTAAAGGAAAGCGGTTTATGCATGCTGAAGAAGCGGTGGCTGCGTATCGCGATGCCATTGAAGAGACCCCTAAGGACGAGTGGGCAAAGTGCTTTTCCCAGTGGTTCCATCGCATGCAGCGGTGTATTGACGTCAATGGAAAATATTTTGAAAAGATATAATAAAACTAATAACTGGCTAATGTAATCAGTTTTTGATTTTCTAAGAACTTTCAGTTTGACCCTCGTAGCAACCAAAAATGTCTAGTATTCCCAAATTTCTCAGATATTATTTCAACTGACTTTGTAAAACTTTTTAGGTGCGCTAACAAAATGTTCAAAAGGAAACTTTTGGCTGCTTCTTTGACCGTTTATTATAGCTGATTATTTTAACAACTATTAGACCTACCGTCCGTAAATTGTGAATATTTTAAAAGTTATCCTTACTTGCAATGTGAACCGACGATCTAGTTAAGATCGCGGGAAGCGGTTGGATGCGAGCGCCTTAAAATCTGTCTGTGTGGAGAACCTTTGGGAAGGTCTATGTCCAGCAGTGGACGTCTCTAGGTCTCTCTCTGATGATAATGAATACTTACTTGCCATTATTATAAAATTAGCTATAAAACTATCTATTCTGATGGGCCTGTTGGTCTAGTGTTTCAGACTTTGTGTGATGAGCACGATTATTTTTATTATGTGTCTCGGTGTGATTAGCCTGTAATGTTTATGTATTTAAGAAAATATAATTGTGTTTAACAGTTGTCTTGTTGCCCTAGTGCTCTGTTTAGCTTGAAAATAAATAACCATGTGTGGATTGTCCGAGATAGGATTATTAACCACAGGCAAGTCTAAAGTTGGTGCAAACTTTGTAATATCTGCGTGGATGGTAGCGAAGCGATACCAATCATTTGTCTAAGGGTCCGCTTTGTTTCCAGTCTGCGAGTTCTTTATTTTTGTTCATTGAATGTTTGAAAAGTCGCATGAAGTAAAATTAACAGGTAATAATTTTATGAATTTTATCTCTCTACTCTCTCCTAGTTTTCAAGAGTAGTTACTATGAGTACCTACGTACGTACTCTAAATAAATCTAACTTTAAATATAAATGACTAAACTTTGTGAATGTCTTGGCAAAAATTAGCAGTGCATTAACTTTTTAGGACTGGTGGCATAAGACAGCACGAGTGGTCGTTTCACCATTAGCTATTTGTATTTTGGGTTCGGATACAGTTTGGTAGGTATAGACTGACACTCGTGTATAGAAAGTAAACAATACAAATTCGATCGGGGTAGTGTGTCAACAGAAAATGACCTACATTTAACCTCAAATAAAGGACGACGACAACGACTATTTATATTGATTTGTGATTGTGTCATCAATAACAGATTTTCGTTTGAAGAAGAATTAAATATCAAGAATAATAAACACGAAAATTAAAAAAATATCTCTGGTATATAGTGGTTCGAGCTGAGCCATCCAATTCTTTTCATAATATTTATATAATACATAATTTAGAATTTAAAAATGAAATCAAAAATTGTGCTGCTATGTTTTGCTCCGACACTCAAAGTTGAGTTCGGTGCCCAATGGAGGACTATGAGCGACGAAGAAATTCGACAAGAGTTTTTCATATAACGAAACGCAACCTGGACAAACTATTATAACCAAACTAATAACTAACGATATAGAAATAAATTCTTCTTTAGAGATTCTATCAATTTTGTGCGAAGATGTTTTAGTATAGGGTTGAGATGAAGGCCTTACGTCATACATTTATTATACACTAGCTGTGGCCGCAACATCGTTCGCGTAAATGTTGGAATTTAATAAGGATGACATTTATGCCAAGAGTATATTCATAACTTTTATATGTGTATTATATACCTAATATATATCTTTAGAGAATTTCTGTGTACACAACATTAACTGTTTTACCACTTTCACATAGAACATGTAAATTATTTTTACCTCTCATTCGTGAACATGCCACATATAACTGATCATGTGAAAACCAACATGTTCGGATGTCGATTCCAGCTGTTTCAAGTGTCTGTCCTTGCGATTTATTTAGAAAATACACACAGGACTACGAATATCCAGCCCTGCCGAAAGTAAGATAGCCTCGTTGAGTAATTCAAGAGGTATCTGAATTCAGGCCTCAGTCTCCCGCCCAAAGATTCCCACGTACGTGACGTGAGAAGTGGGACGTTGGGAACTTGGGAAAAAATGAGACACTTGTACTGTATAAGAACAAAACACGAACGACTGAAAGAAATCAAAGAAATACGCTACCTTTTAACAATCATAAACTTCAAAAACTCATAAGTAACGTCAAATACACAATCCAAGTAATTCAACGCTGACGAGAGCAAATTATCCGAGAACCTCATCAATCCCGGAGAATCTTAACACCGCCATTCAGAAAATGACGTCATTTGCTCAATGCCATCTATGTTAACTTGATACTTGATGGCACGTAGTTGTGTGTATATGCAGTGTTCTTATTTTTAACATCATAATTGTGTATGGATATGAAGGACCTCGTTTTGTGGCACATTGTATAAACAGTGCTAGTGAATGTGCGCAGTCGTCAGCTACAATAGAAGTTGTCGGGAATAGCGCTCAGTCACCAACAACAGATGTACCTGGGAATGGCGCCCCGTTGCTACCAACCAGGAATAGCGCTTATTCGCCAACAACTACAAATAATATACGCCGACAACAGATATGCCTTTGCCGCCGGTGAATTTTGTGTTTGGGGGAGGTTGTGTCAGCGGGACAGTGACAGTTCTGTTGCGCAGAACCATCCCAGAATGCCATCAACGGACATAAAGAACAATCAGTCTTTTGACACAACAATTTGTGGACTACACAAAGCTGCCTCGTTACCAAAGGTACTCGCACGTTTAGCTGCGTCAACTACGGTAGACTTCTATTTATTGCTATTTTAAGATAATGTATATACCTGAGTGACCCACAGAAAATGTTAGCCGATTATTAGTTATTTTATAGAGAAAATGGGAAGGGCTAGGTGGATCTAGACCTTACTGCCTGTTATTTCGTATCAGCTGTAAAAACAGTTAGTCAGTATTCGAAATACAGAACAGGGAACAACATTATTCATAAAAATACATGTCAGGGCTGGGAGCCACCTAGCCCCTCCCCACTTCTCTATAAAATAACTATTGATGGGCTCAAATTGTCTATGGGTCACTCAGGTATATACAATATCTTAAAAAAGCAATAAATAGGAGTCTACGCTATAATTTAAAGAAGATTCTATAACTTTCTCAAAATATTGTAGGTGTTGTCTAGAGTTCGGGCTAAAATTGGGTAGATTTTACAGAGATCAGTGGAAGCGATTAATTCATCCAGTCTTAGCCCAGGGCAAAGGTCTAACATATGGACCAAGTTTCTTGGCTCTAAGAATTAAACAATTACCTGTATCTTCACTGATGTCAGGCCTGGAACTAAGTTAGGGAAAAAGAAACAAAACTAAGGTGGCCACGATAGAATGAATGAATTATCCACTTAGCTGTTCCTTCCAACTGGATGTCCTCTCCGTCTTGATACGAGGGCACGAGGCACGTTCACAGGATTCACAATTACAGTTTTACAAATGTCAATGTTCAAATCAACTTTTGCCGGGCAAACCAAAGGCGGCAGTTTATAAGAATTCACAATGTAAATTCGCGAAGCTGGTTTATGTGCTTTCAAAAAGGCGATCAATTTATATCAATTACAAATCTCGCGAGACACACCAAGACCGCGTGTTAATTTTTCAAGGCAAGCGGAAGTTGACAGTTCAGTGTGACCATAGTCAAAATTCACAATAGACTAAACCAAACGTTACTAAATCGATATAAACGACTTGACTTATTATAAAACTATTTCTATTTCAAACATCCACCCGCCCCGGACCGGCCCACCGGTCCGCTAATCGGTTGGTAGACGTGACAATTTTGCAATCGCTCTCCTCAGAATCGAACCGTCCACCAAGACCTCAGCAAATCGAGGAACTCCATCAGTCCCAGTTACCAAACGAAGGATGCGCCCCCTGCGCCATCTGAGTGGCGGAAGGATAGCCTCCTTGATCAAAACGAGGTCACCAATTTTGGGTGGATCAGTCTTGTCGGTCCACTTAACGCGTTGCTGGAGTATGTGCAAATATTCCAAAATCCAGCGTTTCCAAAAGCTCTGAGTAATCTGGCGTACCAATTCAAAACGCGAGAGACGACCAGGTCTCGTATCAATATAGGGGTACTCAGGCAAGGCGACAAGTGGGCGACCAATCAAAAAATGGCCCGGCGTAAGGGCCTCCAAATCATTCGGATCTGAGGAGATCGGATACAAAGGCCTAGAGTTCAAAACGGCCTCAATCTTACAGAACACAGTTGCGAGTTCCTCAAATGTAAGGACAGTTTCACCGATTGTCCTGCGCAAGTGTGTTTTGGCCGATTTTATAGCGGCCTCAAATATACCACCCCAGTGTGGACAATTTGATGGGGAAAACAACCAATTTATCCCACGTCGGGCAAGCCTATATCAGCCTTGTTGGTTTCAAGAAAATTAACAAAATCATTCAAATAATTATACGTGCCCTTGAAGTTAGTGCCGCAGTCAGAACGGATCAAGGAAGGCAGCCCTCTGCGGGATACAAATCTATCAAATGTGGCTACAAACGCCTCGGTCGTAAGCGAGGAGACCAGTTCTAAGTGTACGGCCTTTGTGGAAAGACAAACAAAAACACACAAGTAGGCCTTGACAGTCTTGCTGTTTCGAAGTGTCGACGTTTTCACCAAAAAGGGACCTGTGAAATCCGTGCCAACACCGTCAAACGTCCTGCTTTCAGTTACGCGATCTGCCGGTAAGTCTTCCATCAAAGGCTGCATGGTAGAAGCCTTGAGCTTATAGCAAGGGATGCAGCGAAAGACTACACTCCGAATAATTCTTCGGGCAGACAAAATCCAAAACTCGCGTTGCAAAATGGCCAAGAGCGCATTACAACCAGCATGCGAATTTTTAAGGTGACGGTCAGTTACCAACAAGCGTACCAAATGACCGTCCTTAGGTAACAACAGGGGGTGACAGAGGGGTAAGGGAGGTTGGCGTTCTTAAAACGCCCTCCAACGCGCAAGAGACCCGTATCGTCCAAAAAGGGGTTCAATTTAGATACAGCTCCCGATAATTTCGATCTCCCTGACTTAAGGATAGCAATCTCCTTCTCAAAATGCGCCAATTGCACAGAACGAACCCAAAAGGTGAGAGACTCCTGTCGTTCCTGTGGTGAGAGAAACGGTGACAGTCGTTTCTGTTGTGGGTGCCTAGTGTTAAAAACAAAACGCTTTATCCAAGCAGTAACACCAAACAACTTGTCAAGGGAGCTGTAACGCTTCAGCAAGAAATCGGGGTCGAAGGCGCATTCCACCTTCTCAACAGCGAGTGTTCGTAGACCCGGAAAATTAGAAGTATTCAAAACTGGCGTTCGAGGCCAATCAATTTCTGGTCAACTCAACCATTCCGGATACCACCACAGCGAATGACCTATCAAACTAGGCGTCAAGCATCCGCGCGAGGCACAATCAGCGGGGTTGAGCTCACCTGGCACGTGTCTCCAAATAAGCTTGACTTCAGATTTCTGTATTTGGAAAACGCGATTAGCGACAAATACCTCCAAGGTGTGGACAGAAGCCTTCAACCAACAAAGAACAATTTGGCTGTCTGTCCAGGCGTAGGTCCCATTAATACAAATGCTTTTACCCAAAGTACTAGACACGTGGTTCAATAAGTGTACAAGTAGGGCTGCTCCCGAGAGCTCCAATTTCGGGATGGTCAGAGATGTCTGAAGGGGTGCAACCTTGCTCTTCGCCATGATCAGGGAAACTCTCACCTGACCTGAGGCACTGACTGTGCGCAAGTACACCACGGCCACGTGACCACGTTCCGAGGCATCACAAAACCCGTGAAGGGTGGCCTTGTACTTCCCGGGAGGAAGGATGGGACGAGGCAAGGAGATCTCGTTGACGGCAGGAAGCGAGGATACAAAAGAGGTCCATTCCTCAACAAGAGTACCGTGTAGAGGTTCGTCCCAGGTCAATCCTGCTGTCCAAAGCTTCTGCAAGAAGCATTTTGCCCAAAATATAACAGGACAAATCCAACCGTTTGGATCAAAGGTTCTGGTGACAGTAGACAATACGACACGTTTAGTCCAAGAACAAGGCAATTTCAAGTCTACGTTATACGTAAAGATGTCTTGGACTGGTCTGTACTGAACGCCGAGAACAGCCATCATGGCAGGGTTGACAACAATCTCAAATAGATGTGGATCTTGCTTATGATCCTCGGGCAAGCCTTCCAAAAGCACTGGTGAGTTGGAAATCCATTTGCGCAACTCATAACCAGCGGAGGCCAAAATACCTATTAATTCGTCCCGCAGGAGGATCGCCTCGTCCGCTGTGGAGGCGCCTGAATAAATGTCATCGACGTAAATATCGTCTTTCAAGATGGCGGAGGCTCGTGGGAAACTTAAGCCTTCGCGGTCTGCGAGCTCCCAAAGAGAACGTATTGCCAAGTAGGAGCTCGACCTTAACCCGTACGTATTGGTATTAAGCTCGTAGACGACCATGGTATCGCGAGGATTCTCTCTCCAAAGGATCAGCTGGAAGCGACGGTCATCAGGGTGGATAATCGTCTGCCTGAACATCATTTTTATATCGGCTACAAAGACAACCTGATGTCGTCGGAAGCTGGTGATGACGTCACAAAGGTCCTTGACCAACTTGGGACCAGAATGCAAGCACTGGTTCAAGGATACGCCCGTACAAGTCTGCGCAGAACCATCAAATACTGTGCGCAGCTTGCCAGTCGATGGCTTCAATACCGCATGATGCGGGAGAAAGTAGTGCTCCACCGAACGCCAATCCAAATTTGACACAGAAATGTGTCCCAATTGTTCAAATTCTCTCATGAACTCAATATATTTCTGTCTGAGCTCCGAATCACGACCCACGCGATGCTCCATAGCCAACAATCTCTTTTCGGCTAAAGGTCGTGACTCACCAAGCGGAGGCCGAACAGACAGAAAGGGTAGCCTCGTAATAATCCAACCAGAACGGAGTCGACCAGTGTTGTTCTGGAAGAACAGCTCGCACTCCTCATGTTCTGGATTCAAACGGGCAGCCTGAGGGGGCTTCTCTACTTCCCAAAACCTCTGAACCGCATCAGAGAGAGCAGAGCCTACAGCCAACAAATTATCAAGTTCAGGTGGAGGGGGGTCCCTAGGTACAGGTCCCATCAAAGCAAATCCAAATATGGTCGGGATGGCAGTCAAACCATTTGGCACCAAGACCTGTTTCCCACCAATCAAAATTCTACCGAGAACATCAGAGCAAATCAACAAGTCGATTTGTCCCGGTGTGTCAAATTTGGGGTCTGCCAGTTCCAATCCCGATGTCAAATTCACCACAGCAGCAGGTAGCTGCTTCTGTGGGTGCATACCCAAAATATTCTTCAGCACAATAGCCGAGGTTTTAATCCTCGGGTGTGAAGATTTAACAGGGCCAAACAAAACCTTAACTTGCCCTTCAACATTAGAGGCTACGTCACCTATGCCTCGTATACAATTTTGAAAAGAGCCCATATTTAATTTAATCTGCTCTACCAAATAAGTGGAAACAATGCAACCTTGTGAACCTGTGTCCAATATAGCACGGACAACAACAGAGGTCCCCGTGGGTCCTCAGACCCTAACAGCAACCGTTGGTAGGATAACGGACTCAATGGTCCACGGGCAGGTCAAGGCACTTAAGTGCCTGATTGCCACCAAAAGCGGGTTCAACAGTTGGGTGCGCAACCCAGAGACCCGGGTGAGCGTCGGCAAACCCAAATTCTGCTCGATGTGCGTGTCGGCGAGGCCACGCTTGTTATGGTACCTACGGGTAATTAGGTCCCGAGCCGTCTGGTACGCCTCGTCAGACACGGGCAGATGCTGGATGAGGCCTTTGGCCTCTCCATCCAGAACCGACATCAAATATGCCAATTTTTGTGCCGGCCGAAGGTCAGCCCTGTCATTGACCAGGCTGTCAAACAAATTAACGAAGCCCAGGTAGCTTCCTAGGCAGCCATCAAAATGGGGGAGGTCTAAGGTAGGCAGCCTACTCTACTAGGAAACTCCTGCTTCAAGCCGGGTTGCGGGTCCCTATCGGCAACTAGTTGTCTCGCACTATTGGAGACAGCATCATACAGGTCTAAGACCTGGGCGTAGTCTTCGCTGACCTTATTTCGCTGGTCAGCGGTGAAGTCATTAACTGACACTTCGAGACAGCAAGTGCTGAAAGTGCGGAATTGCTGTTCCACACTTGCCAGGCGATCATCGATCCGCTCGTACCTTTGTAGTAAGGCCTGCTGGCGATCAGGTCGGTTCACTTAGGCACTGGCCGAGGCAAACCAGGGCAAATCTGATGCTATAGCACCAGCAGCCGCACGCAAGTCCTTGATAGCTGACATAATCAAATTTCAAAAGAGCCCGGACAAGCGTTAAATAATATTAACAATCAAAACTTAATTTTTCTTAATTCTTTGAAACCAATTAGTATTAGCCTGTTTACTGCTGGTACAAGCAAGTGGCAGGTATTTACTGCCCAACAAAGTTAATAGTTTCAATATATTGACTCAAAGACAAAGGTTATTAAAGTTATAACATACAACAATTAAAGTTGAAACTTAAATTAGGTAATTAATTAATTACTGCAACAAACAGACCAAATGTGTTATATATTACAACTGTAGGCACCAGTTTGTGTTACCTAACAATATTATATATATTATAACAAGGTTTAGCAATGTAAGGTTCAAACTTAATATATCAATATATGCAATAAACTAAATTTACCAAATTTATTGATACATACAGCTGTTATGTATCCAAACAAACTGACTTATTAATGCAACAACAAATTTAAGTTAGATTTCAACAATACAAGTCAAACAATTACTGATTGAGGTTATGTATGACATGTGTTTCAAGTTATGCAGGTCAACCAATACAAATAAATATGATGTATTTTAAACAACACTAACCTGGGAACACCACAACAACGTTAACAATGAATATATAGCTCTAATGCAAGCTTATACAATACCTATCTGAGTATAGGTACAATCAACAGCGGCTAAGATACAACAGCGCTCTGCACCAAAAATTATGTCTAGAGTCCGGGCTAAAATTGGGTAGGTTTTACAGAGATCAGTGGAAGCGATTAATTCATCCAGTCTTAGCCCAGGGCAAAGGTCTAACATATGGACCAAGTTTCTTGGCTCTAAGAATTAAACAATTACCTGTATCTTCACTGATGTCAGGCCTGGAACTAAGTTAGGGAAAAAGAAACAAAACTAAGGTGGCCACGATAGAATGAATGAATTATCCACTTAGCTGTTCCTTCCAACTGGATGTCCTCTCCGTCTTGATACGAGGGCACGAGGCACGTTCACAGGATTCACAATTACAGTTTTACAAATGTCAATGTTCAAATCAACTTTTGCCGGGCAAACCAAAGGCGGCAGTTTATAAGAATTCACAATATAAATTCGCGAAGCTGGTTTATGTGCTTTCAAAAAGGCGATCAATTTATATCAATTACAAATCTCGCAAGACAGACCAAGACCGCGTGTTAATTTTTCAAGGCAAGCGGAAGTTGACAGTTCAGTGTGACCATAGTCAAAATTCATAATAGACTAAACTAAACGTTACTAAATTTATATAATCGACTTGACTTATCATAAAACTATTTCTATTTCAAACAGATGTCTTATCAAATATTAACTTATGTGGTTGCTCATGTTAGTTGTATATATCCATCTGAAGTTCTTATTTTTCAATGTAACATGGAATCTTACGTTTTTCGAGTAATTAAAGTGTTAATTTTAATAAATATCTCAAAATCGTACATTATGATTAAAAAAATCGGTCTCGAAGTTGTTTCATTTCATTGCATTATCTGAGAACGTTTACCTAAGTTATGTATATTTTATTCCCACCATCAGAAAGTAGAGATTTCAACTAACAAAACGACGAAGGATTTAAAAAAAAGCTGATATATTGACGTGAGAATTTTCAATTGAAAATTAGGGTTTTATTTCGATATTAAGTCAAAATGCGGCGTAAAAATACATATTTTCAATAAAAAATATTAACAGTGTGTTTGGAACATAAAAAGGCAAGTTTTCACACGAATGTAAAAGAGAAAACTACTGTAAAATTTAAAAACAAAAAAAAACAAAAATTTGGTTATTCGAATTTTTCACATAAATTATGACGTTGTTTGAATAAAGTGTAAATACAAAAGTAGTAGATCTTTTTATTACCTACAACGTTGCCGTTGACGTTTTTCCGTAGGACTTGTAGTTTTGCTGGCAATCGAGATAAACCCTTTTTAGGGTCCCGTACCTAAAAGGTAAAAAACGGGACCCTATTACTAAGCCTCCGCTGTCTGTCTGTCTGTCTGTCCGTCTGTCTGTCTATCTGTCTGTCACCAGGCTGTATCTCATAAGCCGTGATAGCTAAAAAGCTGAAATTTTCACAAATTACGTATTTCAGTTGCCGCTATAACAACAAATACTTAAAATAAAATAAAAAATATTAAGGGGAGGTCCCATACAAAAAACGTGTTTTTCCGTATTTTTTGCTCAAAATTACTAACTGTAAAAGGTAGACGCTTTAAATTTTAACAGAATATGTAGTTGTATATTACCTTTCAAATTAATAGCTAAATAAAAAAAGTAAATAATAAAGGGGGCTCCCATACAACAAACGTAATTTTTAAGCAATTTGTTACTCGATCTTAATAAACAGGTAGAAACTTAAAAAGTATTTAAGTATACATACAGCAAACGTGATTTTCTTTTATAGATGATGGTACGGAACCCATGGTGCGCGAGTCCGACTCGCACTTGCCCAATTTTATTTACCCTTAAAATCGCGACTTCATTTGCTCAACGCCATCTATGTTTACTTGATACTTGATGGCACGGGCTGTTGCCGCAACTCCACGTCTTAGCGTGTATTTTGCGTGCGGGTGGGAATGGTGTCCTCATTCGAGCCACCCCGGCTCTTCGAGGAAGGCCAGCAGACTCTTGATGTGGCCCACTGCTTCCCTCAGGGTGCTGTATCTGGACAGGTACTGCTGCCTGTACTGTGCGACCTCAGGGCAGTCGAGGAGCAGGTGGGCTGCCGTCTCGTCTGCTGCCATACAGGCCCTGCCATCTATGTTTACATATACAAACCGACCGAGATAGAAAATAATATGGACTAATCGACAATTTATTGAAAAAAGGATCTATAGTCATTGTATTTATCATTTAAAATAAATAATAGTGAAATGATTATATAACTATTATATAAACATAATAATTTGAAATAAATGAGATTGACCGTTTAAATTAAATGGACATTGTAATAAATTTTGACACAGAGACTTTTTGTTTATGAAAGAGCCGAATATTATACTCTATTATTTTTTTAATAACAGAAAGATACCCGACACATAATTATTGTCTTTTTTGCAAGAAACATTTATTTTGCTAGAAAATTATTTGAAAATAGTGACATCTATCGGTCGGTAAATAACCATAAAACACTTTGAAGGTACCTATTTAGACTAACTATACTTTTACTAACAAACTTATAGTGATCATAGATGGCACCACATATATAACGAGTTTTGGATGATCCCTGTTTTGTTTGGGACTACGTACAAAGGAGAGGTCAAGCTGTACACCGAAAACCACTCAACCGATTGTGATGTAACATATACTATTATATAGGTTTAAGTATCCTTTGTACATGAGTGTAAGTTTTATTGAAATCAATTTCGCCATTTTAGAGATCTTTAGCAACATAGGGAAAGACAGACAGATAGACATAAATTCTAAAAAATATCAAGTATTGCTTTTTAGCATTTTCCTAGATTTTTTAGCTAATTTTCGTCAAAATATCTTTATTGTACAGACTTTTTCACCTCTACAGTTTTATTATAGTATAGATAATACCTGCAAATACCGATCATCATCATCATCCTCCTAGCGGGGTTCGCTTTCTAGTCTAACCGGATTTGGCTGAATATTAGCTTTTCCACGGAGCGACTGCCTGTCTGACCTCCGTAACCCGAAGTGATAGCGATATTCCATGGTTTAGACTAGTGTCAGTTTATTTTAGAAGTACTGACGCCCTATAACGACTGTCAAAGATCTTCATAACGGCACGGCACAAGCGATAATTAACAATTCAATGCGTACATAACTCCGAAAAGTCAGTGGAGCGTGCCGTGGATTCGAGCTCGATACCCTCTGCAAGACAGTCCGTTGGTATCTCCACTAGGCTATCGCTGCGCGATACCGATATGATACATTCAATGGAATGAAATATCATACTTGCGGCTCACACGAATTATTGTGTCATGTGAAGATTAAATGCACATAATTCGACGTGACGTAGAAACCTAGCATTATTAATAATAACGTAATACAATCAATGCTTTTCATAGGTTTTGTTAAAATAACGTGCAGTTTCCCATACGAACAATTTCCTAGAATTCTTTATAATAGCTTACACAAGACTGTCTCGTTGGTCTTGCGGCATAAATGTGTGGGTGGGATTGGGAGGTCTCGGGTTCGATTCCCGGGTCGGGCAAAGTGTTATTGAATTTTTCCGTTAGGAAATTCTCCCTAGCAGCACGGAGTCTGGAAATGTGCCCGGTACGGCAATAGGCTCACCCCCTATTACGTGGGATCTAAAACCTCCTGGCGAAATGTGGGTGTAATATTACACCTTTGCCTACCCTTCCGGGGATACAGGCGTGAGTCTATAAATAAATAAAATAACTTACACAATACATAGGAAATCCTGGATTAATAGCCTAATAGATAGTAATGGCATAAAACATCACAACAGAGAGAAAATTATAGACATAGCAACAGATTTCTATGAGTCATTATATTCCGACAACACTACAGATGCTGCAAGCACAGAATATCACCTACCGGATACCATCCCACTTATAAGTGATTCTGAGGTGCATAGAGCGCTTAAGACTATGCAATACGGCAAAAGTCCAGGCGAGGATGGCATTACTACCGAGGCTCTTAAGGTCGGCTCCACCTCCTTACTGTCTCCACTTACAAACCTATTTAACACCATTCTACGTACAGGCAAAGTCCCAAATGATATGTGTCACTCGAACATAATCCTTTTGTATAAGAAGGGCAACAAAAGTGACATCAATAATTACCGGCCAATCAGTTTAACATCCCACATATATAAGGCCTTTATCAAAGTAATTCATAATCGCATAGACGGACAATTAGACAAACACCAACCTCCAGAACAAGCTGGCTTCCGTCCTAGTTTCTCAACCACTGACCATCTCCAAACATTAAACCAACTATTAGAAAAATTTACAGAATTTAATAAACCAGTGTATTTGGCTTTCGTAGACTATACGAAAGCCTTTGATAGCATTCGGCATTTCGCAATATTCAAAGCGTTAGAAAACCAAGGAATTGAGCAACAATATATTCAATTAATTAAAAGCATTTACCGCAATAGCTCCGCCAACATCAAGCTCAATATCACTGGACGACCATTCCGCATACAAAAGGGTGTTAAACAAGGTGACCCGCTCTCTCCCAAATTATTTACCAGCACTCTTGAGGAGGTATTCAACTCACTGGCAGCCTCGTGGAAAACCAAAGGCATAGTGCTCGGCAATAAGAGGCTTACAAACCTGAGATTTGCCGACGACATTGTCCTTTTTGCGTCCACAGCCCTGGAACTACAGACCATGCTCCAAGAACTGAGCACAGCAGGCTTCGGGGTGGGGCTTGCGATGAACCGGTCAAAGACCAAAGTAATGACTAATAGTTCCAAATACCGTGTCGAGGTGGATGGGCAGGAGATACAGTACGTCGATGAGTATATCTACTTGGGCCAGTTAGTTTCCTTCGAAAACAGGCAAGAAAGAGAAATCGATCGCCGAATCGAGAACGCCTGGAAGAGCTACTGGTCCATGAAGACGCTCATGAAGGGTAATCTGCCGATCTCCCTAAAGCGAAAGCTCATCGATATGTGTATCCTGCCCATTCTTACCTATGGTGCCCAGACCTGGTCATTGACTGAATCGCAACGGTCTCGCCTCGGAGTCTGCCAAAGAGCAATGGAACGCAGCATGTTGGGTGTCAGACTAAGGGACAAGATCCGAAACACCACACTGCGCGCCAGAACAGGGGTAACAGACGTGGGAAAAAAGGCAGCCAGCCTCAAATGGGACTGGGCGGGACACGTTACCCGAATGCACGAAGACCGTTGGGCAAAGATCTCCTCAACATGGGTGCCCGAAGATGGACAGCGCCGCCGAGGCCGGCCCCGAAAAAGATGGCGAGACGAATTGGACGCCTACCACAACAGCTGGTATGAGGTTGCGCATGACAAGCGATTGTGGAAGGATATGGGGGAGGCCTTTGCCCAGCAGTGGGAAAGTATAGGCTAAAAAAAAAAAAAAAAAAAAAAAAAAAATACATAGTCATTTGAGACCAAACTACGCAGAGCTTGAACTATGGCACCCAGATAACTGATAAACAAACGTATATATTATTATTTTAAATCTCCTCATCAGCCTTTAACAGTCCACTGCTGGACTAAGCCTCTCCTTTGAAAGGAGGAATTGGCCTACTATACCACGCTGGCCAAACGGATTGGTATAGGGTTTGTATCAAGTTTTCCTTCTCTTACAGTGCTGTTCTCTGCATAATATGCTCCCTCTGTCGGCTCGCTTACGACACCCATGGGATGATATGGGGTGGTGACATTCCGTATTCTTAATACGTATTGAAGAATATTTTAAATCTATACTCATTATAAAAAGTCGCATTTCCATCCTGTCTGTCTGTATAAACGTGACCAACTCCAATACAGTTTTCTCTTATAGATAGTGTGATTCCTGCGGAAGGTATATGCGTATAATTCACGCGGGTGGAGCCACCGCCAGAGTCTAGTATATACATATTACAAATGAATTACAGATGCAGAAGTGAGCGAAGCGTTAACAGTTTTACATTAACAACAGATTACGTTTGGGCGGTTTTCAAGTTAAATCGGGTCCTTAATTTATGAGAGGGTACCTGCCCCCGTAGGTGATAAGAAGATGATATCGCTGAGTTATTATGTAAGGCTACTTAGCTAGAATACCCTCCCACTCTCCACTGAGTTGAGTAGAAAATATAGTAATATTTGAGGCTTTTTGAACATAATATGACTCTTGATACTGTGTGTGTCGTTCTTCTACTTCTACATTTGCGGAACAGTGTTTTTGAATTCTGAATGTCAAACTAATTAGTTTGCTTTAATTACATTTGTATTGTTTTTCACTCCGAAGTAGGGTAACGGTCTGATGCAATGCCACAACAGGACACCCATAGAAGTGATGACCTCTGGTAATGTTGCTTTACTCTGCTGATATATTATGAATACATACATACATACATAGACTCACGCCTGTTTCCCGGAGGGGTAAGCAGAGACTACGGAACGCCATTTGCAACGATCCTGACATATCTCTCTTGCTTCATATATTATGAATGGCAAGTCAAAACACGCTATAAGCGCTAGTGAAGGGTTGTAGTACATTATCAACACTGTATGATTTGCATGAGTAGACACGAATTATTACACAGTCGCTTTATTGCTTGCAACTGATTCTTACAACATCAACAAGTTTTGCATACAATGCGCGTAAACTATGAGAAATCGTCTTCAAAGCACTGCGCCGAATTTTTTGGGTTCTTTGTCACACGTGTCAAGACCTCTTATTACTATACATTAACGTGAATGTTTCGTAAGGATGGATGTGCAGGGGCCCAATTCTCCTAAATAAATATAGTTTCGATATCATGTCAGGTTCATACTTACGTCACAAAAAGCGTATTTTTCTAAATTATCTGATAATTGAACGAAGTTGTAACGAGATCGTAAATTGAAACAAGTGTCAAAATATATGTCAACGACGAACTGTTTATTTCAAATTACCTATACGATTATGACATTAGGTTATCAGAATATCGCTTCACTAAAGAACAGCTTTATAGTAATAAAATAATCTTACAATATGTATAATTATGTACACTACAATAATAGGTATAAGTTATACATCGGTATAATACATGGACTAACTTTTGTCCAAACACCCTGCCCCACAGCGGGTCAAGCCACGGACAAAGGCTAGTATGAAATAAATGTTAAAGTGTCTTCATACGTAAAACCAAACCGGGCTTCAAGAATGGCATATAGCGACTACGAATTCCTATATGCTAAAATCTACGGCGCTACATGGAGTAACGGCAAAGGATAACTTTAACAAAGTATAGATACATATATATTAATACTGTGAAAGTAAAGTTGAAATTCAACTTCCCGGCGGAAAGGCTTCGGAATGCCTTAGACTCAAATGAAATCGCAATATGTCATTGGAGTTTCAATTTTATCATCGAATTTTAAAGTTATGTTCTTTGTCGTAAAAACGCCCCTTGGTATGTCGTTTCGCCTTTGAGCGCAGAATGTAAGCATTCCTCGCTTGCTTAACTACTTCCTGTTACATTTGTGCACATTTATTGGTAGAATGTATTCAAATACTGTTTTATAAGAAAAGTTTAGTGATCAGGTTTAGTTTTGCAGATAACAATTTAAAATATATTTTGTTTTCAAATTTTAGGCTAATTGCAGCTTTTATGCTAATATTAATACATATCAGAGGTCTGTATAGCGTAACTCTTAAAAATTAAATTTGAATACTTTCTTTTTGCGATGGTTGTATGAAAAGTGTTTTTACACCATAGACGAATATTTTAAATGTCAGTTTTAGTGTAGTTAGCATGTTGAACAATTTGTATCAAATTAGGTTAAAATTTAATTGTATGCACATTCTTATTTGTATGCCATATATTTAAAATGGTTAATGTTGGAACTAAATTATTCTGTAACACCTTTGTACACCACATTTATACAAATAAACATTATTCTTATTCTTATTCTCTTTGCCCCGGGGTTTCGGCCTCGCTGATTCCAGTCGTAGTCTGTATGTATGACTGATTAAGAACGGTAACATAACTACAAGAGTGTATCCAAATAGCAAAAGTTTTAAAGTATATGGCTGTAGCAAAGATAAATGTAGCGAAATCAATATATGTACGTAGCTCTAGTTACTGGAATCGTCTTGAAGAAATCGTATTTTCCATAAAGACCTGCTTATTACAAATGCGAGAATAACTTTAAACGTTTAAACTGCGATTATATCTCGTAATAGTTTTACAACACTCCGTTAATCGTTCTTACCCGTTGCTTACATCAAATCACTAGAATATTATTATATTCTAGTGCATTCTATTCTTGCTACATATTATAAGATACCCAGTTAACACTATATCTTTGATCAGTTTGAATTTATTAACATATTCACGTTTAAACATTTTGTTAACGCTGTTTAACAAAATGTTTAAACGTGATATAATTAAATACTATCTAAAGTCTTAACGATGCGGTCCCAAGTTAATTAGCTCCTTAATTATAATTATATTGTGTATTTACTTATATTAAAAACCAACCAAAATTAATGAAAGTGTAGTGTACATCTTCATTGATTTTGGTTACCGATAAGCAAATTAATATTCATTTTTGTAGAATAGACTAGAATAGAATAGAATAGAATAGAAACGTTTATTTCCAAAAATATGGTCATTACTGATATTCAATTATTCTTGTTCTGCATATTCTGCCAAATGTGGCGTGCAAATATTTAAACAATATCATTTTTTTTACATTTGGTTATGGTAATTTACATACACATTACATAGTTCTATAACTTAGATTTAAACATCATGCAGAGTCAATACAATAATACAGTTAATTTAAAATTTGGAATTATAATTGTTAATAGAAAATTACATTAAAATTATGTCAAGGGTGAGAATGTCAATTTATTACTTACATTATAGAGAGCTAAATAATTAATTTGTCTTGAAGATATTCATTAATGTTATAATAGAGTTTTTCACGTAGTAGCTTGTACAATTCTCTACGAAACTGCTTATATGGTAACTTTACAAAATTATCTGGTAGGTGGTTATATAATTGTATGGCCATACAGTATGAATCGCGTTTATATAATTCTAAGCTAATTTGCGGTTTCTAGACGATTTTTATGTCTGGTTCGGAACCCTTTTTTATCTCCTAATTTTTTGAACAGTGAGGGATTATTCTTAACAAACATACACATTTCTAATATATAAATGCATGGCAATGGGAGAATTTGATGTTTTTTAAATAAGGGTTTACAGCTGTCGGAATAGTCGCAATTGAAAATTGCTCTGATGCATTTATTTTGGGCTGCAAATAATTTATTAGAGTCTACTGAATTACCCCAGACTACGATGCCGTATCGTAGTAAGGAGGATACATAGACATGGTAAGTCATTATTGCAGCCTTTTCGTTCACTGTTTCTCTAACTCTTTTTAATACAAAGTTGAATCGATCAACCTTATTAACAGTTTTTTGTATATGCGCCTTCCAGTTACAATATTTATCCACAGATATACCTAAAAATACACACTCTTCAACATTGTTTAGGAATTGATTATTGTAAGATATTTCTAGATTAGGTGTGTTAGCTTTGTATGTTTGAAATTGTATAATGTTTGTCTTGTTAATATTGATTTTAAGATTGTTTTCAAGTAACCAGTTTATCGACTTATTAATTGCTATTTTGACTTCCGTTTCTAAAGTTTTAAAGTCGTTACTTTTGACTATAAGAGTTGTATCATCCGCAAAAAGGATACATACATACATAC
Organism: Euclidia mi; assembly: GCA_944739405.2. Classification (NCBI taxonomy): domain Eukaryota; kingdom Metazoa; phylum Arthropoda; class Insecta; order Lepidoptera; family Erebidae; genus Euclidia; species Euclidia mi. Next base: position 90,261,770 of record OX123183.2, on the reverse strand, counting down.
ATACACAACGTCACGCCTTTTATCCCCGAAGGGGTAGGCAGAGGTGTATTTCTACACCCACTTTTCGCCAGATATACCTTAGTCCCACGTAATAAGGGGCGAGCCTATTGCCGTACCGGGCACATTTCCAGACTCCGTGCTGCTACTGGGAATTTCATGACAGAAAAACCCAATAACACTGCCCGACCCAGGAATCGAACCCGGGACCTCCCGATTCCACGCGCACATTTATAATAATAATAATAATAATCATTTATTTTCAGGTAACAAGAACCCATAGATAGACTTAGACCTAGACCTTATAGACTAACATACATAAAATATCATTATAACATATTATAGCAAAACAAACAGGTGCTGTTTACGGCTTCATGTTACGCTGAGTGGTATTGCGTAACCTCCCATGAAAACGCCGATACACGACACCTTTCGGCCAAAACTCTTCCTTGAGGAAAGTCTCGAGATGTTGAGTCGGCAACCGCACCACGTACGACTTAAAGTTGGTGTTATGCCGTGACTCCAATCTCTCGACTCTCAAAGTCCATTTGGTCTTCAGGCGCAGGTATTCTACGACCTCCTCGTCCTTTGTGGAGTGATGCAGCCGAGAGACGTACAACTGCGTGGTTGGTACGGCGGGACGCAGCAGCATGTTCGGTCCCACTATCCTGGTACCACAAAGGTTACGACAAGTTGGTTTCTTCTTCTTCTTCTTCACCTTTATAAAACCATCCTCGTCGCATGTCTTCGGTTTTGGGGCACGTAGCTCCACAACCTCGTTATGAGAGGACATTTATGCCGCGAGACCAACGAGGCAGTCGTATAGGGTTTGATGTCGAGTTTTCCGTCTCTACGCAAATATGGTATTTGCATCGTGTTATCCCTTAGTCGCCTCTTACGACACCCACGGGAAGATAGGGGGTGGTGACACTTGTATTCTATGCCGTCAACCACACGGCAAAAGGATACACTTTTGGTTAATCGCGTCAGGAAGATCATTTATGTAGAGCAGGAATAAAAAAGGTGGGAGAAGGCCACCTTGTGGTACCCGGAAATCATTTTGCATATAGGAGGATCTGTAGCACTTTAGTTCATTTTGATAAAATTTTATGATTTCTACGCATTGAGTTCTATTTTTTAAGGCGCTGTTATACCTCAGAAGCCGTGAAACACCTAATTTTTCGTCGCGCATCTAGCCATAACGGTACATATTACAAACTTGCAAAAAATAGAGCTTAAAGTCAAAAGTCTGAACAAAAGACTTTTGAAAGAATTTTTCATGTACGTAAAGTAGAATCACGGTAAAAAAATCACAAAATCGAGGCCGAAAATAATCTTTCGTCTCACTGTTTGCAATATTTTGATCGTAAGCTGTCATATTTTTTTTGATAATATTGTAGGAAATCTAATGAACTAAAGAATTACCCTATTTATTTTCATATTATACGTGTATATTTTGTAAAATTAAATAAAATCTGCCAAACGTCTATGATTTTGACGCTCGGTAGATCCCATCAATATCAAACGCTTCAGCAATTTAAACCTTATTAGCATAAGCGGTGTACTGAGTGTCAGTTGCTAGTTTACGCCCCGCCCAGACCTCATCATTCGGCTATGAGCCCTGTGAGAGATAGGTCATGTCGCTTGCGTCTCCGCTGCACGAAATTTTACGTAAACCTGTTTGTTATTATAATACGCCGATTTGAGTTCGTAATTTCATGTTTTATGTTATAGACTGAATACTTTGAATCAAATAGGCTTATCATGTAACTATGGGCACATATAATTAGGACCTAAGTTTATACTCTTGTTGCGTTTAATGTGTTATTGTTTCTGTGCTTATAAATATATAATTAGAAGAATAAAATATGGACAATTAGAGAAATGAAGTTCTACGAAGGATTTGTACAAGAAAGCGTCGTAATAAAATATAAATTCATCCATGGCCAAGTGATTATGAAATATGTAACATTTTTACACAAATTATTATCATAAGAGTCTTTTATGACTAACTATGTTACTTAAATATTATCGATTATGCATAATATAATTATATAAATTATTCTCACAATACATAGCTGCAACAGTTTTTTAATTTTTGAAAGAGTAATAACATAAAATCGAATCATTTTATGTACTTATATTTCAAATTCATTAGCTTGTCAGAGCGCCTGGAGCGCTAAGATGCCGCCACGGCGAACAATAATGATGACAGCGCTAATATGGCGCTCTGCAATCCTCACACAAGCGGTAACGAATGTTGTATTATTGTGTTTTGAACATAAACCTTTTTAGGTACATCGGGTAAAACTTTATTTACTGATTATTCATAAACTATTAGGTATGTCTCAGTACATCTAATATCCTTTTAATTTCTAAAATCAATAATTTATATGTAAGAAGGTAACTTCTCTGTTTCCTATTACACAAGATTTAGTATTTTTTTAATAATAAAGTACGTAACTAATTATCATTATTGTAATTACAGTGAAGTTAAAGATAACAGTTCTGTAACGTCTTACACACATTTGACTTCAGTCATTCCTAACACGATCTGCTAGCCAAGAAATGCCAAACAATTTTTTTAACAAATTTGACTCAAATTCCTAGTGATAAGCAAAAATTACAAGAGGGATAGCAGTGACTGGTTCGAATTGCGTAAGAATATGTTGACAGATTGAAATTTTTGTATAGTGTCGTCTTGGGTCGTGTCTTAGTAAAAAATATTTTGTACAGTAAATATTTGCAATGTAAAATCAGTTGCGCATGGAATCTTAAATGAACAACTGGCTTTGCAACAACTGGCGAAGCAAGAAAATGTAACAATCGAGCCTTGTGGATTATTCGATTATTGGTGCCACGCCAGATGGATTAATAGGTCCAAACACGATTGTGGAAATTTAATGTTCTAAAGTTGCCTATAAGAATGGCCTGGAGAATAGTATAAGAGCAAATAAAATACAAATATGGAAACATGATAAAAAAGTGAACTGACTAGTCTAAACAAATATTGTAATTGTTATTACCAAATTCAGGGGCAACGCCACGTTACACGCAAACAAAAGTGTTTATTTGCTGTGTGGAGTGGCGAAAGTATACCACTAAAAATAGAAATTATAGAAAGAGATGATGTTTTCTGGGAGAAGCTTGTGGCGTTTTATATGAATTGGCAGTTGCCTGAAATTGTTGATTCTCGTCAAGCTCAAGGGATGGCATTGCGAGATCACGGAGAGGAAAATGTTTCATCAGTGCTTGAAATTTCTACAATACCAAGCCGTAAAAGGAAAGTAAATGAAACTGTGCCTCGTGAACAACAGCAAATAATAAGTATTGAAGCCTTATCACCTCACACACTGCCTTTAACATTCGATGAGAATAAAGAAAACCTGCCGGGTTGTAGCAGACAGCTAACTTTTGATGAGCTGTAAACTCTGTATTTCGTTAATAAATGATAAATGAATATAAATAAATATCTTTTAATATTTATTTTCTTTGAAACAACACATATTTGAAGCGAAAGATTTTTTTTATATTTTTCCATACAAACATGTATGACGAGAGCTAACGAAAAAGCAGTAACTCAAATTCTAATTCTATAATTTTAATTCTATAATTTTCTAAGCGACATAGCAGTATCTCATGAATAAGGTAAGGCACATATATTTTTGATGTTTCATCTATTTTGAAAAATAATAATGGGTTGGGTTTCGAAACGAGTCGCCTGAATTTGAGGGTATTGGTAGTGTAGGGGGCTTAAGGTAGTTCGTTTAATCCCCTAAAAGTAATTTTGGCTGCCGGCGTTGCGTCTAAATATTTTTAAACAATTTCCAAAATTTCATAAATACTTCGGCAATTATGCAAAACGGAACATAGTTTTTATACTTTAGTACAGTTTTACAAATGTAATTTTTAGGTTTTATGTGCAAAACGTGAAACGAAACGCAAAACTGCCATCTTGGAATGATCATATTGACAGCTAATGTCAAATTTGTGCGTCATTGCTTTCGAGTGCCTTGGGTTAGGTGCGACTGTAATCTTAATATATAAAATCCTTGCGTTACTGACTGCCTGACAGACACGCTACAGCCGAAACTATTGGGCGCAGGAACCTGAAATTTGTCATGTATGTTTCTTGGGGATCGTAGGGGTGCACTAAGAAGGGATTTCCCGAAATTCCCACGGGATCGGCCAAAACGGGCAAATTTAAGAACTAATGCAGGCGTAGCTGCTGGCGTCCTCTAGTAAGTAAATAAATAGGTTATGTTAGGAGCCCTTCGCAGGGCTCCGACAATCTTAGTTTATAAACTAGTGTGATGAATGTGGAAGTTGGCAGTGCCATACATACCGATGTTTGGAGATTTTTTTTTCAGAGGAAACCAAGTATTTCCGGCAAGTGAAAATGGTGAGGGGGGTTTCAAGACCTCCCCTGCTCCCTCTCCAATCACTCACAACCCCAAAAAACGGCGACGGATTTCGAAACCTTTGCCATAATAATTATACCTATAATAACAATAAACATCCATAAATAAATAAAAGAAATCAACTTTTACTAAACTTCAATTATCTCGTAACTCGCTTTAGTTGAGATACGGCTTTTGCGCTTAGTAGAGCAGTATTGTGTTTTTTAGGGTACCGTAGCCAAAAATTGTTAAAACGGAACCCTTATAGATTCGCAATGTCTGTCTGTCTGTCCGCCCGTATGTCACAGCCAATTTATTGCAAAACAGATTTGCAAACTGGCAGGAATGTAATTAGATGTAGGTATTATATGAACTGCTTCACTATTTTTATACAAAAACAAAAAAAAACATAATAATGGCCTCTCCATACATGGAAGTGACTTAATTATTTTTATCATCTTACGGCACGTAGGTATTTACCTACTTTCGGCAACATTTAATACCTATAACGTCTAATGTAAACCAGTTTTGCTCATGGCTGCACTGAGAACAAAAATTGCGCTATGCCTATATTGTACAAACAGATTGATGTATGTAATATAAATTTTAATATCAGTATCTCAATTCAATATGCTAAAACGTTTTGCTTGCGATTTTGAAATATTGGAATACGGATGTCGCCAGAATACGGCCGCACGCGACGAGAATGAAGGGGGGCGCCCCGCAGTAGACGGAGCTAAGCTCCCTTCACCTCCCCTGCTTCACCCCCTCATTTACCAAAACAGTCGCTTAGGACAGCGCCTTAAGTAGCTTTTGACCCAGTTATAAGAGTTACCCCGCAGTCCATAGTTATGTAATTTTGACATTAGTGTATCATGATGAACAAAGTCAAAAGCCTTCGTCATATCAAGGAATACACATGCTAACATAGCTTTGTCATTTATGGCTTCTGTGATTTGTTTGAGTAGAGAGAAGCATGCTAATGATGTGGCGCTTTGTTTTTAAACCCAAATTGTTCACTCTTTAGGATGTTACAATTGGATATAAATTTCTCTATTTTGTTGTACATGAATTTTTCAAATATTTTAGCCAATATAGGAATTAAAGTTATCGGTCTGTAGTTATTCATATCCGTCTTATCTCCCTTCTTATGTAAAGGTTTTACTATGGATTTTGTTGATGTTTTTGCAATGACTTCGCGTAATTTGAATGATAACGACGAAATGTTCTAAGTCAAATCACTTTTGGGTCAGAATTACTCACTTAATTTGAACATTGGTGACTTGTGACGCATGTTGGTACGAATAAGTATTGTATTTGAGCACTGTTATATCACAAAAAACACTGTTTATAGATTATTCGTTTTTAAAGTAACAACTACTAGGGACTTTTGTTTATTGTCAATTTACACTGTTGTCCTATGGTATTTCCGGTAGATAACACTTGCACTAGTGTTTTGTAGCTTAAGTAACTTTTAGTATAATTCTTATATCACTTGAACAACTTTTACAATTTTTTTTATTATTTAGATACCACGGAGAGATTCTTTAGATGTTAGCTGTAAGAGCGTCATCTAGCGATTCCAGATAGACTATAGATAGTGAGAAAATTTAAAAGAATGTGAATAAATAGCACAACATAAATTATTATGTAATTTAATTATTTCACGTAATACTTGTTTTTCCCGCAGCTTCAGTATAGTATGTAGATGAAAACTCTCGTAAAGTGTGGTAGTACTCCATATTATTTTATTTAAGGTAATAAACTATCTTTATGCTAGACAACCAAATAATTGCATCCGTTTTGCGTAATTGAGTTACAAACATGGAAAATCGAAACTTACAAACTTTACATTTATACTTACTCATTTATCATTTCCAAGTCATGCCAAACTTTTCATTTAGTCTGAATATGGTAAAAGCGAACTTGTGTTTGTTTCTTCCAGTAATAAGAATCGAGTTGATAGTTTTCTACTAGTAGTTTTTCACATATGGCGTAGTGATTGAAGCAGCCGGCTTGTCGTGTGACACTGCTACGAGAGATGTTAGTACTTTTTGAATGACGGTTGGGATTGATCCCAATACCAATTATCGCTGACTCAAAGGACACTGAGACTCTAAATAATAACTACTTTGTTGATTATGCCTAGTCTTATCACGTGAGGGGTTTAACTCACAATACTCGCCGTAGGGTCAGACGACAACTCCTGTTACATTGCCACTACGCCATCCGTGAAGCAAATATAATCATACAGAATTTAACATAACTGCAAAGTACGTTATCATCATCATCATCAGTTTTTAACAGTCCACTGCTGGACTAGGCCTCTCCTTTGAAAGGAGGAATTGGCCTACTATACCACGCTGGCCAATAGGGTTGGTATAGGATTTGTATCAAGTTTTCTTTCTCTTACAGTGCTGTTCTCTGCATACTATGCTCCCTCTGTCGGCTCTTACGATACCCATGGGATGATATGGGGTGGTGACATCCCGTATTCTTAATCCGTCACCACATGGACGTTATAGGTATACTCAACTACTCGTAACAAAACGCAAGTAGGGCACTAAGCACTCAACAGTCCAAAGTAAATGAAACTACAATTGGCTACGAACCATATACATAGTGTGACTGTGCCCTTTGTTGAAATTGTACGCTGACAACGCGAAGTATTTGAGGCGTCTGTTTGAATACGACGTGCTTCACTGCGCGATGCTGAGCTTTCGAATTTGCGTGCTGAGTGCACCATAAACTGTGCCGTACTACGGTCATTTGTGGACATTGTACCGGTACTAATAATGACACGTCATTTACAGCCACCACGGCAGCCACCGTGTACACGGTTCATACTTACATTGTGACTACATTTAAAGTGTATTTGGGACACGGGTGTAGGAGATTGGAATGGTCGTTTACCTAAAGTTATTCGAATAGAAACTTTGATTGCTTCGTTAGACAATTGAGATGTAAGAATCTACATGCTCCCTCAATAATATCACATCAACACCTAGATTAAATATTCTATCGAGAGCTGTCTAATAATTATGATTTCAAAATTGCGGAAACGGTTTTTTTTAAGTTGTGTTGTCCTTATCTTTCAGCATCGACCAGCGACCAGTTTCTGAGTAGCATAGACCAAAAAAAATGCATGTCTAATTACTCGTTATCTATAGAATGGAATGGAAATAAATAGTCAAAGTACAATTATTTATTCACTTATTTCACAATCATGAAACTTACCTTTCAAGTAGGTTTATGACCCAACTGATGCAAATTAAATTTGATATGTCGCTGTTTTTATTTATTTAAATTCAATATATAATATTTTTAATTGATTTTACTTTTATTCGATATTTTTCAAAACAACAAATCATTTCGACCACATTGCCTTCATTTTATATTTTTCATGCAAAAAGGTTACAATTGCGCTATAACTATTCTCAAGTACCAACCCAAATTTCGTCAAATAAAACAATTCAAGCTAAATAAAATTTTAACTACTGCCTCAGTTTTATTGGCGACATGAACGTGACCTTGCATTCAAGGTCATATGAGTGAGCGGGTGAATATAGGACGAGCTACCGTAAACCTCGAATGTCAAGTCGTTAACGGTGACTAATATTCGAGTAACATGCCTTTCTTCCCGGTGGTATGAATACAATGATGGAAGGAAAGTAGTGTGAATACGTAAAGAACATGACATATCTATCATTATTATATAAACTAAGTGAAGGCAAAAGTGAAAGACACATCGTTTCAAGAAGTTACAGTGCTGAAGAAATATAGGAAAAGGTAAAAATGCTACCAAAAGACATTTGTGGTGCCTACTAGAATTTCAGTTCTGTTAATCTTCGACTTCGACACTTTCATCTCCATAGAGTGATACAAGAATTATTCTATATGTGAAAATTCTGTATGTTCTAAAGAAATGCGCAGAAATATAATAAAAGTCAAAAATATTCCTGATATTTTGATTACTACTAACTACTTTTCATGGGTGTGAATTAATTCCAGGCCTATGGGCCGGTATAACCTCAGTCAGTACTTCTAAACTTCGTATAATACGCTCATTCATTCTTAATCATAAGCGTCAGATACCACAGGGTATCTGACACTTAGGAGTCTAGGATTAGCAAGATTAAGATTATCTATCTTTAGTATTAAATATTTACAGCCATGCCTATGATTATTACGACTTAAAAAATTGTGGACCAAAATTTAAGCCGTGAAATCGTGCAATTTCTTTAGACTTAGAGCATGTAGCCATTTATTATATTTATATAAATGTCAGCGTGTGTAATGAAACGTATCGTAAAAGTCAAAATGTGAATATGCTCGTTAGCTAAGTGAGTAGCCCAGCTTATATTCCTATAATCCTTAACTGTCTTTATGACGTTAGCTCGATTTTAACTATAAATTTTATGACATTAAAATGATGAAACCTCCTAAGAGGGATAACTATTAGCATAACGTTTCATAAAAAAAGCTTCAATAGATTAAAAAGTGATGAAGATCATAATTATTCATGTACCTAGGTAATTACCGTACATTGCCTTACACAACTCAAAAATAAATAAGCATAATGTTATAATCTATAAGTAATGTTGTTTATCACTAAATAGTGTAAGTCTGTTTAGTACATAAATACCTAAACCTCTTAAGTGCACCTCAAATTTGGACCGACATAAATAATAACAGAAACTCAATATACGCGTTCTCTAATCTATATGTATTTCCCACTCGACCGTACTAAATTACAAAACTACTTATTAGCTTCTCAGCTGTCGATCTGGACAAGATAGGCCTTGTGACGTGGTAGTCGTCGCGCTGCCTCCCACTACTCCTGGCTGGCCGCCTCGCTCCCCAGCGGCACATAAATACGGCGGCGCGACAGCTATCTTTTTTTTCGGACCCTCGACGCCGCTGAAGATAAGTGCCTCTCTCTCTGCTGGAGCACCGAAGCCTCGTCAGCCTGCCTGCCTACCCTGCCCTGAGTCTTAGTCTTAGCTCTTAATCTACTATCTACCGGGTTATTCTGTGTAACGCTTTCTAGCTAATATATTTTCTAACGAACAATATACGTATCTAATTTATCTCTCTATATATATATATATCTCTCTCTACACACGAATAAACTTTACACTGGCACCAAACAATTTTAAGGGTTCAGGCATCTGACTTGGCTTCTGGTTGCTTCCTTTTTCTGTGTTTCTGTGTGTAAGTGTGTTCAGAGTCGGTAAGTCGTTCGTTTTATAGTTTTAAAATTGTTTTTAAAGCTTACATAAATTAGGCAATATAGTCGACTAAAGGCTTCCGCCACGTCTTATGTACTTCTTAACTTCTTTTCTAACCCAAATTCCTTAGACTAAGTAACGGTTTTGGGAATTCATTTGTAATTGTACAATTATATTTTTTATGTGTGTATTCTTACGCATTGCGAACGTAACTGGTTTACTTGCTACTTATATTTTTCTTTTAAATGACCCACTGTAAACATCCTTTTATTTTATTGATATATTATAAGTGTAACCCCTCTGTGAGTGATTTTTGGTGCTGTTAAGTTTTTCTTTTAACGAGACTTAATCTTTTTCAACGTAACTTAGCCATGTCTTTTAAAATTGACTTCAATCATTTGGTAAAATCGGAGCTGGTTTATGAACTGATTATTCATGGCGGCGACAAGTCAGGCTCGGTAGCCGATTTACGTCAGCAAATAGCGACACTAGCGTCCCAATTTCCCTCTGAAACCATATTAGATTCGGATTTGGACCCCGAAGAGGAAATTTCGGCTATCCGGAACTCCTTAATTAGGGCTACGAATAATATTTCTCTGCTTAGATCACAATACGACCAAAACCTCTAATAGTGCATAGAATCTATTCTCAACCATATTTATTTTAGATTGAATAGACTGGATCTGGACCGCCTTTCTGATACCGACTCGGCTGAGATAGTTTCTTCTACTACTTACTAACTTCGCGAGTGGTACAAAAGGACTGCTCTGTATCTACCCCGTGGTTTCTGACGACTTTTAATATGACCGTAAATTATTTTCCGAACTCGCTTAATTTAAATATAATGGCAATTCTTGTGTTCGCGGGTTCAGTGAAAGAATTAATGAATTTATGCAGGCTAGGTGTATTCCCGAAAATAAAATGTTACTATTCGCTTTTGAGATATTTACGGGCGATGCATTGTTCTGGTATCGTTCGCTCAAAGAACAGATTTCTAGTTGGAGTAAATTGTGTTGTCTTTTGAAGCGTGATTTTAGTCCAACTGGCTATGATTTTAAAATTTTAAACGAAATTAGGTTTCGCCTTCAAGCTGACGACGAAAAATAACACTTTTTGTTGCTAAAATGCAGGGTATGTTTTCTCGTCTTGATGTGCCTATTAGTGAGTCTGAAAAATTAGATATTTTGTTGCGTAATGTCCTGCCACATGGCAGGACATTACGCCACAAAATATCTAATACAATCAAACTATTTTAACGGCTAAGGTGGCCGATATCCCTAGTCTTGTTAGTGTCTGTCGTGAATTTGAGACCTTTCATAAACGAACTAAAGACCATCGGGAATCTTCCAAAGCCACACTAAATACCTTGTTGCCTGAGTTTGCTCACCAACCTCAAAAGCCTAATTTTTCTAATAGCAAACCAAAAAATTATTATAATTATTCTAATAAAAATAAATAAATAAAATAAATAAATAAAAACTTTAACGCTCAACAACAAATAAACGCTATCAATCTACCCACCACTAATAAAAACGACAACCGGTTCTGCCCCAGGTGTCGATTGAATTCTCATAGTTTATATAATTGTTGCCAACCACATTTTTTATTTGTTTTAAATGCGGTCTAAGAGGTTTTCGTGTGTCTGATTGTCCTAAATGTAATCCAAAAGCTAATAAACCAAAACTAATAAGCGAGGATTGGGGAATAAGTAAATCAAAATTCAATAAAACTGAGTGGAATAATTGGTTAAATTATCTAAAAAGAATTTTTCATTGTTATAGTCTATCATCAATCCGTAATTCTAATATAGAATACTCGCCCTATATTTCTGTTATAGTAAATGGTAAACCTGTAGTCGGCCTGTTGGATTCTGGCTCATGTGTTACAATCTTGGGTAACAATTCTCATAATTTCTTTTTAAATAATGAGTATCAGTTGGATTGTTCTCAGCCCTTGAGTTTGGTCACTGCTGGTGGTGAAAAATTGTGTTCTTTAGGGTCTATCTCTCTTCCTATTGAATTTCAAAATAAAACAGTTTCCCTAAATTTTCATGTAGTGCCAGGGATTAAAAATAGTTTAATTCTCGGTATGGATTTTTGGTGAATTTTTAATTTATTTCCTAACTATTTAGAGTCGGTGTTGTTATTGGATGAAACTGATTCACAAGTTACAGAGCTGCGGACCGATGACTCACCGCACCTTGTGTCTTATAATAATTTATCTATTGAACAGAGAGCTGCCGCTGATAACATTATTTCTAAATTTTCCGATATTTCTTATAAAAAGCGGGGTCTTGGTTGTACAACTCTCATTACTCACTCTATTGACACAGGCGATAGCCCACCTATTCGTTAGCGTTATTATCGTATGTCTCCCGATAAACAACGCATTTTGATACAACAACTTGACGAAATGTTGAAGGAAGATGTCGTAGAACCCTCTGAGATTCCTTGGTCTAACCCTGTTAATCTAACCCCTAAAAAGAACGGCGAACTAAGATTTTGCAAAGATGAAATGATGAAAAGATGCTTATAATTTGCCCTAGATTTCGGAAATTCTAGATAACTTGAGAGATGCTAAATACCTATCTAGTTTAGATATGTCTAAATGTTTTTAGCAGACATTAATTAAAGAGGAGGATCGTTTCAATACCGCTTTCTATGTACCTACTCGTGGCACGTTTCATTTTAAAAGGATGGCGTTTGGTCTTACACACGCACCTGCAACTCAACAATGTTTAGTCGACACTTTGTTTTACGGTCCTGAATTTGAAAATAAGGTCTTTTGATTTATCGACGACATTGTAAGTATATCGTCAACGTTTGAAGAACATATTACGCTTTTATTACGTATTTTCGAAAAATTGAAAATGGCAAATCTCACTATAAACTTAGATAAGTGTAAATTTTTTCGTGATAAAATAAAATACTTAGGTTACGTTGTCGATTCGCAAGGTCTCCATGCGGATCCTGATAAAATTGATGGCGTAATTAATTACCCTACCCCTTCTAATAATAAGGAATTACGTCGTTTCCTGGGCGTAGCTTCATGGTATAGGCGATTTATTCCAAATTTTAGTCGTATATCGTCACCTCTAAACAAATTAACCTCTCAAGGTAAAAAGGCTCCCCCTTTTTGTTGGTCTAAAGAGGCGGACCAGGCTTTTATCAAATTGAAAGACTGCTTGTCCTCTCCTTCTATTTTATCTTGTCCGGACAACTCCGAACCTTTTGGAATACACACTGACGCCAGCGACTACGGCGTAGGCGCTGTCCTCTGCCAGGTTTTGAAGGGCGAAGAAAAAATCATAGCCTACTTCAGTAAGTCTCTGTCTGATGCAGAAAAGAATTACAGCGCTACTGAGCGCGAGGCGCTCGCTGTGTTATCTGCCATCGAGCACTGGCGTTGTTATGTCGATAACGGTAAAAAGTTTATTGTTTACACTGATCACGCTGCGCTCAAATGGTTTCTAAAACTTAATAATCCTACTGGTCGTTTGGCCAGATGGGGTGTTCGTCTTTCGTCGTACAATTTCGAGATTCGACATCGTCGTGGTTCAGACAACATATTGCCCGACCCCCTGTCTCGTTCTGTTCCCGTTGCAGCCATTATCAATGATAATGACATTACTCCTAATTTTAACCTAACATTCCCAATGTCTACTAACGACTCGTGGTATCTAAACATTTATAAAGGTTGTCTAAACAATCCCACATCTTTCGTGGACTACCAAATTATTAATAATAAATTATATCGTTTTAAAAAGTGTCTAAATCCGAGATTTTCAATGGAAAGAGGTTATTCTGTCTGAACAAAGATCTAATATTATTGCTGAGAACCATTCGCTGCCTACGGCTGGTCACCTAGGTATATTTAAAACCTACAAGCACTTGGCATTAAATTATTACTGGTCGAATATCTATTCCGACGTTGTTAAGGCTGTGAATTCGTGTGATATTTGTATAGCTCACAAACATCAAAACCATTCAACCTTAGGTCATATGGGTAGATCTAAGTCTTGCTATAAACCATTCCAGATGTTAAGCATTGATCTAATTGGTCCACTACCTACTTCTAGAAGGCTAAATAATATTATTTTTGTTGTTTCTTGTTGCTTTTCCAAATATTGGATGCTCTTTCCCATTAAACGAGCTACTACTGAAATAATTACTAAAATTTTAGAAGAAAATGTTTTTTTGGTCCTTGGTATTCCGTCAACTATTGTTCTCGATAATGGTAAACAATTTATTAGTTCGACATTAAAAAAAATTATAACTAAATACAAAATTCCTAATTTTCATTATACGCCGCTGTATACACCTCATGTAAACTCCGTCGAGCGTTATAATAAAACTATTATTTTCATTTTTTTTCAATCATTTATTGTCAGGTAGAAAAACCCATAGATACATACCTTAAAGACTAACATATATACAATAAATTCATAATAATTAATTAAAGTAAACGCGTGTTGTTGTTCAGACCGTTTTCATGTTAGGCTGCGTGTTATTTCGTAACCTCCCATGAAAACGCCGATATACAACACCCTTCGGCCAAAACTCTTCCTTTAGGAAAGTCTCAAGACGATGAGTCGGCACACGAAACTCCAATCTCTCGACTCTCAAGGTCCAGTTGGTCTTCGTGCGTAGGTACTCCACGACCTCTTCATCCTTTTAGAGTGATGCAGCCGGGACACATAGATCTCATAGTTGGTACTGCGGGACGCAGCAGCATGCTAGGTCCCGCTAACCCGGTACCACAAAGATTTCGACAAGTAGGCTTCTTCTTCCTCTCAACCTTGATGAAACCGTCCTTGTCGCACGTTTCCTTTTCTGGGACTCTCAGTTCCACGATCTTGTGATGGGGGTGTTCACGACGCTCTTGTTTACCCCCTTTATTTTCCTGCCGATTTTCCTTCTTCTTGCATTTGGCAGTAATATTGGCATAAGCAGCTTTAGATTTTGTCGCATCCACATTCGTCACAACCTTGACAGGTGTCGATGACTCGAGGTCAGCAACAGTACACGCGGCGCGTGCATTGCCGCCGGCAGGCGACGCAAGCAAATTCGCTGACGCCAAACTGCCGATCGATGCATTTTGGGCCCCGCGTTGAGTGTTGACGTTAGTGTTGGGCGAGCTATTTATAGAAATAGCGTTACGTAACAAGACTATCTCTGCACGTAGCTCGCTTATGGTGCTGTCCGACTTCTCTAACTTGGACTGCACCTCGGCCAGGCTGGATTTTAGAGATGTTATGTCCTTCAACAGCCTGGTTACGTCGACGTGGTCGAATGTGACGGGTGGCAACTTATGCAAATCCTTCGCCACAAAGGTAGGCACGTCGTCAGGGTCGGTCACCTTCAATAAGGAGATGATGTCCTGGATGCTTTTCTCGGTTCCATCCCTTCGCCGAGACGGCATCTGATCCAACTTGTTCAGCGTCTGATTATGACGGCTATTTCTACTTTTATCGAACGAGATCAGCGCGTTTGGGATTTGGTTGTTCCTAAGGTTCAGTTTGCAATAAATTGCGCATTAAACGAGGTAACTGCCTATTTTCCATCTTTTCTGGTCTTTGGTCGTGAATTGGTTACTTGTGGGTCACACTATGTGGTCAACAAATCTGACCCTAATATTGTCTTCGAACCGCGTGATACATATGCGGAGGCCCTCGGCCATTTGTCGCCTATCTTCCAAAAGGTACAGGCCGCTTTGATAGCCGCTCACCAACGTAATTGTAATTCTTATAATCTTTGTCGTAAACCGGCCGAATTCAATGTCGGCGATATTGTTTGGCGACGTACTTACTACTTAAGCGATAAAGATAAATATTTCAATAAAAAACTCGCTCTTAAATTTATGAAATGCAAAGTTGTAGCTAAAAAGTCTCCTTTAGTTTACAAATTGTCTGATATGACTGGCAAGCCAGTTGGCGAATGGCATATTAAAGATTTAAAATTAATTAATTACAAACAATAATTATTAATCTCATACAAAAATCTCGCCAAATTTTTGTTATAATTACTTCTGCTCACCCACAGTCCATAATGGTCGTTATAGTACTACCGAATGTTTCTACCTTTAAAAACTTATTTTGTTTTGACTCAGTGGTTATAACTAATATCAACTGCGTCTCACGGGTTCGAAGTTTCTTGAATCTATTTTACTTGTTGTACTAATCACCTTGTTTACGTTATATTATGCTCGGCGTTAATATTTTTAACTCATTCTATTTAGCGAGCCGCTAGCGCGCCTTCCAAATAATACCTTATTCCGCGCACATGAGGTTTACTCTCGTCTACATTCGTCTCGACTACCTGCGTTGAGTTTTATGACCTGTCACTCACTCTTTTGTTATCGCAGCTGGCCTTTTGTTTTTAATTGTTTTATGCAGTAATATTATAATAGTTACTTCATAAACTGAGCAGCTCATTTGTATTCTATTTAACTTAACTTATATACAAAAATTCTAAACAATTGTTTTGAACAGTGTCACTAGTAAATGTTATCTATTTATCTACTATTCTAGACTATCTCAGTTATGTGTAATCTTTGACGTGTTTCGCATTCAAGCAGAAACCGTATTGATTTGTATGATAGCTGGTACACTGGTTGTGTGTGTTGGCATGTATCTAGTATGTAAGCGAGGTATGAAGAATTTTTTTCTTATTATTAAAAGGGGTCCATTGAATGCGTGATGTATGAAAGGTTGGGGGTTATACATAACCAAATTTCTTTTGGTTGGTGTTTGGCACTTAAAAGACTGACACCACTTTTCCTTCTCTGTTCCAGGCGCTGTCGGCGGCAGGGGGCCAGGGAATTTTCCCCCGAGGAAAAATTCCGGCCTAAAAGGGGGAGTGTGTGACGTGGTAGTCGTCTCGCTGCCTCCCACTATTCCTGGCTGGCGGCCTCGCTCCCCAGCGGCACATAAATATGGCGGCGCGACAGCGATCGTTTTTTTTCGGGGGAAGTAAAACTCTCGTACAAAATATTGCTAAGGGAGCTGTGTTCACATCAAGCATAATATATGCATCCACAGCATGGTAGAAAATTCAATTAACATTGTGTTTAAAACTAAACTTGGACCGACATATTCGCGGTTTCGTTTTAGTGATAGCTGTCTAAACGCTATGTATGTACTATGCTAACATTAGACGAGTCTTATATTGCATTAGTTAGTATTCTGATATACTATGATTTCACTTGTCAGCCCACATGGTCATAATGCGAATTTGCAGAACTAATTTGAAACAAAAAGTATGATCTAATTTGACACTATAAGCTTCGGGTGTGCGGGGTGCGGCTACAAACACTGTATAAGTTTATCGCATTTAAATTACATTGTTATAGTATGTTAAGCCTTCCTTTATACATTACTATATCAATGACAGCACGTGTAATGCAAATGCGAATGTTTCACCCCTGTTTAATCCCGCAGGAAGACAAAGAATTTATATGATATATTATACTTCCGATTGTACACAATACATTGCAGTTGTTGTGACACTAACAATAGAACATTCATTATTTACGCGCGCAGTGTAAACTAAAATAATTTAAGTCAACGAGTTGCATACGTTATACACTTTTAAGTATTCACACATATTTTTTACAGAAAAAACTACATCCTGCTTTATTAATAAATACAAGCGGTTGCCACCAACTTCATCTGTATAAGAATGATGTATATATATATATATATATACAGCGTAGGATTCTTGAATATGTTACCATACTTTTTTTTTATTTACTTTTAAATAAGGTGTACTAGAAGATGCTTGCAGCTAACTGCTTCTACTTGATCCCGTGAGAATTTAATCCCTTGTAAGTCTTAGTACACCTCTACGAACCTCAAGGGCCATATTATATACCAAATCTCAGTAGTTTCGCCTGTGCGTAGTCTGACAGTTAGTAACAAGAATTTTATATATGTATACAGATATAGATGATTATAGATTCAATATTGCATACCTAATGTTATCTTATATTATAAAGTCAATGAAATTGCATTATACAGGCTGCTGAAGATCTGGTAATTTAATAAATTGAAATAATGTTCCAACGCTGCCGTGCTGAGGCTATTAGATAAAAGTTAAGTGAAAATATACCGCGGTAAACTAGGCCACATCATTGTATTAACTCGGCTGTCGCTATTTAGACGCCTATAATAAAAATGCATGATTTATAAATATATACGAGAATGCTTTAGAAGTAAAAGTAACATAATATTCGACATTGACTCGAACAACATTCGTCGTATGAAGGAAGGTAAAATGAGAACCATCAGACGAAACTTTTCTCTTTGCGCGAAAGTTTGTAATGTGAACAGAAACCCGGGGCGGCGTCCCTCGGGACGAACATGCATGTTTAATGGCGTCCTAGAAAGGTCAAGAGTCTGAATATGAGTGGAAGTAGTGAATACATTACCAGCTCCCGAGTGGGCAGGTACTCAGAGGCAAGCAGCCGTAACACTGCGTTGGCGTTACGAAACGTGCTGCAGGCCGACGAGTAGTGTCCTTCGCGTTCACATATATTGCACTTCGCGTTAGGCGTGTCCGTAGGCTGTCGTTCTCCGTCGCCGTCACCGTGTGCCCATCAGTGATGTTCTCAGCCGGTGCGAACGCGCTACAGTAACGCGCGTACTCCGTCACGAAATCACTAAATCGGCTGAGGTCCGGCTTCGAATGACACTTTTCGGTGTACGTCTTGTACCACTGCACACGTAACGAGTTCGGTAGCTTCTCGGTCAACACACACACACTAGCTCCGCATTGATGAGGTTATGTTCCTTTTTCAACGCTCGAAGTGTGACGACGCCGCTTCATATCTTGCTTGCGAACGCACATATGTCCTTGGGTGCTTCGCTACAGCGTGGCAGGGTCCTCAGCTTGTCTGTTTCGGCCTGTGCGATGGAGTTCGGTCGTCTGAACTGCAGCTCCAATTCCTTCATGATGTCATCCGGTCGTGCATACCCAATCAGTTCCGATCTCATTGTTTCTAACGCTCTTCCCTTGAGACTTCTTCTCAGTCTCGCTGTATTCTCCACGTCGCTGAAGTACACACATCAAAAAAGTCTAAGCATTACACACCATTTCAAATTATTAATCAATTATTATATCATTTCTTACCAAGTAGGTAATACCTATGTAAACATTTTTTATCTAGAGGACATTTTTTTTTTCTTTTTTTTTCACAAATTCAAAAGCGAATGCATTTGTTCGAATTTTATAGCGTTTTCCTTGCTCATTAAAATTTTGTATTGTGTATCAATTTTATGATTTAAACAATAATTTGAAAAAGTTTTGAATAAATTTGGATTTTGACACATTTTTTTACGTCATGGAGCGACGCCATTTGAACGCAGATGAAATGCAAAGAGCTGTAGGGATGTTGCACGCGGAAAGAAGTCAGTCTCAGGTATCTCCGTATATTGGTATCAATAGAAGCGTTATTTGCCGTCTTCATCAGCGTTACACTAACACGGGAGATCCTGCTGAGCAGCACCCAGGTCGAGGTAGGTGTACAACCACTGGGAGGCTGGTCCTGCTCAGAAAGGAGGGGCGCCCCGCGGACTCGCCGTCCACGTATCGGCCCATAGTGCTGCTCGACGAGGCGGGCAAACTCTTTGAGCGTATTATCGCAGATCGCCTCGTCAACCACTTGTGCAGGGAGGGACCGAACCTGGACGATAACCAATTTGGTTTTCGTCGGGGGCGCTCCACCATAGACGCCATCATGCGCGTGAGGGCCTTGGTGGAGGAGACGGTGTCCCGGGGTGGGTGGTGCTGGCGGTGTCTTTAGACATCTCCAACGCATTCAACACCCTACCCTGGAGTTGTATTCGGGAGGCTCTGAATTACCATCACGTGCCTCCCTACCTCCGCCATACAGTAGGGGCTTACCTAGAGAGTAGATGCGTCACCTATCGGGGACGTGACGGTGCTGGTCGGCACCTCATGTCGTGCGGTGTTCCGCAGGGATCGGTCTTGGGACCGCTCCTGTGGAACATCGGCTACGACTGGGTGCTGAGAGGCGAACTCCCGCCGGGCGCCGACTTGACATGTTATGCGGACGACACGCTCGTAACTGCCCGGGGGAGCTCGCACAGGGAAGCGACGTTGATAGCCACGGCTGCGGTGTCACAGGTGGTGAACCGCATCCGGCGCCTGGGCCTGGAGGTGGCCCTAAATAAGTCGGAGGCCATAGTGTTTCATGGCCCCCGACGGGCGCCGCACAGTGGGGCAATAGATCCTCATTCGTACCATCAAATCAACTAAACCAGTTTAACCTTCTAAAATGAATCAGATATTATCAAGAACGTGGCTTCTTCTAGAAATAAACTCAATTTTGGTGATAATAATATTTTTTATGTTAAAAAGGCACATTGCATTATTAATTAAATAAACTAATAATCTAAATAAATTTAATTCCTCCAAAATTCGTAGTTATGAACAATGTTGAGTAATTATTGAAGATATGTTAAAGCACCGTCATCGTCATCATCATCATCGGCACCTTCATCAACTGATTTATTTGGGGATGGAGCTTTCAACGTGAACAGTGCTTCTTGAGGAATATTTTTAACTTTGTTTTTGACCGGTTTTTTAGTTTTGTCTGTGGATGTCGTTGATTCACGTAACTGCTTGGTTTTGGTACGTTTACAATGATCTGAAGAATTCTCAAAAGAGGTAACGGGTCGGCCGCGTTTCCGTTTGGGCTCAGTGCGTGGAAAAGAAATTGATGTTTCAAGCCATTCTTTGTTATTAATACTAAATTTATTTTCAGTTCTATTCGCTTTAGCCCATCTTGATTTGTATTGAGACAAAAGCACTCAATTTCTTTTTCATATACTCGACGTCACAACCAGTTCGTTTTGCAAGCTCTTTGATTATGTATGTATCGTTGCTCAAAAATATTCTTGCCTGAACTATTCATAATGAATAGTTAGTATTCATAATTAATAGCTTATAAGTTCAGATTATTGTAATAAATAGCAATTTATTAGACGGTCCTAAAAGAAAATAAATAGTTTTAAATAAGAAAGTCAAATATGAAAAAAATATTTCTGAGTGCCATGAACTAAAAATTTACATACTTCGTAAAGTGGCAAAAAGTGGCAAAATTTTCAACTTATTTATAAAAGCCTATAAAGTAAAGAATATTTTCAGATAACAACCATAACTTTATATTGCTTTGAACATAAACAAAACATCGAATGTTAAAAAAAATTCCATCATTTGATTATAAGACTTTATTTATCTCGGCTACTAGAAAGTATTTACGCAAGAAAGAAAAAATAATGACTATGACATTGGCACATACCTGAGGATGAAATTTCCATGCCTAAATAACACCAAAAATAATTCAATTTAGTAAGAAATCGCTCTTAATTGCGCGTAAATTACGAGCACTAAATAGTTTATCGACAATATATGTATGTTTACTTCACTTTCATTTCAAACTAAACGCGCGACCGACGCTCCAATACTGTCAACTGATACCTTGGTTAGTTTTCTTGATAAGTGATGTAATTAGGGTACTCTAAAATCACTTTGAGTTTTTGGATTTTCGGTACGTTTTGAGGGCAGTGGCCCCACTGTGCGCCGGCGCCGGGATCACACATCGTGGTCAGCGGAGCCCGGATACCTGTCGAGTCCACCATGAAGTATCTGGGATTGGTGCTCGACAGCCGATGGGAATTCGGGCCCCACTTCTGGCGGCTGGCGCCCAAGTTCATGGGCGCAGCAGGCGCGCTTTCAACGTTGCTTCCCAACTTGGGGTGCCCGAGCGCCGCTTGTAGGCGGTTGTACGTGGGAATCGTGCGGTCCATGGCCCTATATAGGGCCCCTGTGTGAACGATGGACATGACGGCCAGCACTCTCGCCATACTGCGCAAACAGCAGAGGGCGATGGCCGTCAGAGTCGTCCGCGGGTATCGCACGATTTCCTACGAGGCGGCTTGCATCCTGGCCGGATCCCCGCCCTGGGACCTAGAGGCGAAAGTACTAGCGTCATTATATCGATGGCGCGAGAAAGAGCAGACACGGGGCTCGAGGCTGGTGCAGCGGCAGATCGCGCTGCGCCGAGAGGAGCTCCGTCAGGTCTTGGTGGTGGAATGGCAGCAAAGGCTTCTGCGCCCTGCCGCCGGCCTAGTTACCGTCGAGGCGATCCGGCCAGTACTCGATGACTGGCTCGGGAGAAGGCGTGGCTCCCTGTCGTTTAGGGTGTCGGGGCACGGCTGCTTCGGCAAGTACCTGTGCCGCATAGACAGGGAGCCGGACGCTCGGTGCCACCACTGCGTCCATTGCGGGGAGGACACGGCGCAACACACGCTCGCTGAGTGTGTAGCTTAGGAGGAGCAGCGCCGTGTCCTCACAAATAAAATAGGAGGCGGTCTGTCGCTGCCGGCTGTAGTGCGGAGGATGGTTGGTAGCGCAGAGTCGTGGGATGCGGTGGTTTCCTTCTGCGAAGACGTTATGTCACAGAAGGAAACTGCGGAAAGGGAGAGGGAGATCTCGACTCCTGTAGTGTGTATGACTTACGTATGTATGCATGTATCCTAATATTAAGAAGCAATAGTATATAAATCACTGTAATTCTATTATAGGGAGCAGTAATAAACATTAGTCCAATGCATTGGGGAGATGAGTAATACAAGTAGTATTACTCATCTCCCCGAACTCACAACCTTACATGGCGACCCTGCCATCCAAGACGGGTCGTCGAGTTCGGTCGCGTGTTATTGAAAGACAATGATGGACAAGTACCTAACTATAAACAATATCTTTTGTGTGTCAAAGTGACTTTTCTTTTTTTGAAAAATGTGTCGTTCTAACATTGAAAAAGAGGACGTTTTCATTTCGCAAAGTGCATCAGGTGGTTCGAATTCGGCCTCTATGCAAGAATATCACTTATCTAACATTAGTATCGTGATGTTTATCATTTGCACGTTACTCGCAATAGCCGGTCTTTACGCGGTATATAAGCTATACAGAAATTGCCACTATGCGTGGATAAGGAATGAGGTTTTCGCACAAAACCTATCGCGCTCGTTTCGTCGACTGAACCCGGAGACTCGTGTCTGCTACGAATGCCGCCAGCAGCGCCAGGAGGCTCGCCACGAGGCGGGTACCAGAGAGGTATACCAGAACCCGAAGTAAGTGACTAAAGTTACCTATATATTCAGTTTTAATGTCTATTAGTTTTTTTTGTGTATTATCATGTATATTGCCTATAGAGTTATTATTGCCTATGTGGTTGTTTTTTCTTAATTTTGATTGGTAATGGCAAATGAGCTTATCCTGTTGTATGACCAATTTAAAAGTATTAAAGATAATTTGATAAAGCTAAGTTATTCTAAAAGGACAGAATCTGTTCTAAAACAAAAGTTAAAAGAAGCTACATTGTTGAAATGCCAATTTGATGAATGTATTAATACCTTATCTATACAGATTGAAAGGAAACAATTTAGTACAAGTGTTTTAAAGGAAATAAAATCATACCGTGATTTATTTGAAAAGATTTTTACCCAAATAGAATCTTTTTGCTCTAAAACGTACAGTTCTCAACCTAGTACGTGTACGGTCAAAGTTAGAACCGAAGTAGACAATATGGAGGCTTTTAATTATAGGACTGCCGTGGCTTTGCTACCAATTATGAATGGTGATGAAAATGTAACGAAAAGTTTAATAGATGCCATAGAGTTATACAGTTCTTCACTCACAGAAGAAGGTAACAAAATGCTAGTTAAGTTTATATTAAAAACCCGATTGAACGAGAATGCCAAATTGAGACTGTCTAACACGTATGATAGTTGTGAGTCGCTTATTATTGAAATGCGTCAACACCTTCTTACAAAAAAGTCGAGTACGGCTATCCACAATGAATTGACACAAATCAACCAAAACGGTTCTCCTTTAGAAAAGTATGGTTCTAAGGTCGAGCAACGTTTGTGGATTTGACGGTCGCGCAAGCTGGTGATGACCAAAGTGCATTTAAAATTTGGCGCCCTCAAAATGAGAAGATTGCGATTTAAAGTTTCATTGATGGCTTGCGAAATCGCGATATCTGCACTATTTTGTCGGCCCGTAATTACGACACTTTGAAAGATACAATAAGAGCAGCTAAAGATGAAGAATTATCATACAGTCGTTATAATTCTGACGCTTCTGTGTACGTCGGATACCAAGGCAATTCCTATAATAATCGCGGATGTTATGGTTACCATTATAATAGACGTCCTAATCGATTGAACAACTATCGATTTATACAAAGAGGAAACGGCAGAGGTTCTTTTCATAATTATAGGCAATATCAAAACCAAATTCAGCAGCAACAGCGTAACACTAATCGTGGTCACATGCGGGGTTCATCTCACGGTAGGCCAGGACGTACTTTTACGCGTAGTAATAACATTCACGTTATAAGAAAACAGCATAAATAGTATGCATATAGCTGACCGGAATCGAACGCCCCAACCTACGGAGAGACATACCACTGAACCATTAGAGTTTTTTCGATGATAATTTTATATTTGCGTGTAACCATAACAGCTCAGTTGAATTCTTAGTACAAGGTGCCAAATATGGATTGCTTATAGATTCTGGAGCTTCACTCTCAGTATTGAAATACGACACTGTGGCACGTTGCAATATTCCAATCCAAACCGAATGCATTTCTATAAATGGCATTGGAGGCAAAGTGCAAACTTTAGGCTATGTTTATGTTACATTGATCGTAAATGGACAGGAATTTGTACACAAATTTTACATTATGCGCACCTTGCCTGGTATACAACATGGAATAATTGGTAGAGATTTTATGAGCAAATATAACGCTATTTTGAACTTTGAAAATAATACACTAACGTTAAAGACCAGTAATAATACTTTGACCCTGCCCATGATTAATAGTTCGCTAAGTAAAACTTGCTTTTTAAGCATTCCGCCGAGATGTGAGAAGATATTTATGTTAGATAGTAGTTTTAACGAAGACTGCGTAATACAACCTTACCAATTATGCGACGGTGTTTTTATAGCCGGAAGTATCTGTAAACCAAACAATGGACAAATTAGTATACAGATATTAAATACTCGCGAATCGCAAGTAGATATTAATTATTTTAGACCGGAAATACATTTATTATCAGACTATGACACCTGTAACTTTGGACGAGATAGTAATATTGATGGAGTGAGAGTACGCACCACGTTTTCTCTTTTAAATTTAAGTCATCTGAACTGTGAAGAAAGATCATCTATTCAAAGCATATGTACAAAATTTTCGGATGTGTTTCATTTACCAAACGACAAATTATCTACCACTAACCTTTATGAACAAAGTATACAATTAAAACCAAACGCTGATCCAGTTTATACTAGACAGTACAGGTTGCCCTTTTCACAGCGTAAGGAAATTGAAACACAGGTTAAGAAAATGCTTTCTGAGAATATAATTGAGCCAGCAAAAAGTGAGTGGTCAAGCCCTATTTTGTTGGTACCCAAAAAATCTGATGATAATTCTAAGAAATGGAGGTTAGTTATTGATTTTCGTAAATTAAATACTAGAATTTTAGACGATAAATTTCCGCTTCCAAATATTAACGATATTTTAGATTCTTTATCAGGTTCAATGTATTTTTCACAATTAGATTTATCACAAGCATATTATCAAGTGAAATTAAATCCAGAAAGTAGAAAGTATACAGCCTTCACTACGCCTTCGGGCCAATATCAAATGACCCGTTTACCTATGGGATTAAAAATAAGCCCAAGTGCATTCTCTTGTCTAATAACAATTGCCATGTCGGGCCTCACATACGACAAATTATTTGTTTATTTGGATAATTTGATTTGCTTTGGACGTAATTTACAAATTCATAATAAAAATCTTATAGATATTTAGATTGCGAAAAGTTAACTTGAAGCTTAACCCAGTGAAATGCGATTTCCTAAGAAAGGAAATGCAATTTTTAGGTCATGTAATTTCATCTGAAGGAATTCAACCTGATTTAGAGAAAATAAACATAGTAAAAAATTATCCAGTTCCAAAAAATGCTGAGGAAACAAAAAGATTCATAGCATTGGTCAACTTTTATAGGAAATTTATACCAGACTTTGCCGCACTATCTTTACCTCTTAACAGACTGTGTCGAAAAAACGTTAACTTTGAATGGTCGTATGAATGTCAGAAATCTTTCGAATCTCTAAAAGAGTCGTTAATTTCTCCACCAATATTACAATATCCTAACTTTGATGAAAACAATACATTCATTTTACAAACAGATGCGTCTGGCTATGCAATCGGATCCGTTCTATGCAATAGTGATAACAGACCAATTGCATATGCAAGTCGTAGTCTTAACAAAGCGGAAATTAGGTACCCTACGATAGAGAAGGAGTTACTCGCTATCGTATGGTCTGTAAAGTATTTTAGACCCTATCTTTACGGCCGAAAATTTGTTATCAAAACCGACCACAAACCCCTAGTTTACCTCTTTAATCAAACAAATCCATCTAGTTGTTTGACTAAATTCCGTTTAATATTAGAGGAATATGATTACATCATAGAATATGTTCGAGGTACTGACAATGCAGCTGCAGATGCCTTGTCACGTATCCGAATAACAAGCGATGAATTGAAGTAAATTAATCAGCACGTTGTATCTGTATTAACTAGAGGACAGAAAAAGCGTATGTGTGCAAGAAGTCAAGAATGTGTGAGTGACAACCCTATGGTTGCTAAGCAATCTACACACGATTGGTCTGATCAGCCAAGAGCTATGGAGTTGCTTAAAAAACCAAAGGATTGCACAGAGCTAAGGTTTGTGAATGTAAAAGAGTGGACTAGTTTAAAAGATTCTAACCAATCAAATATGTTATTTAATTATGATGCATCAAGTTGTATATTAAGAGTGAACCCATCTTACCGATTTTTCGGGAAGATTTTCTGCGACAATGTTTTATATTTTTTCTGTTAAACCATGTCTGTATTCATTCGTACCATTAATGGACCCATCAAAATAAAAATAGACATTTCGATTTGCCGTGGTGGTAAGCTGTTGTGCTTTTTGCGACTTATGAGATCTTGGGTTCAATTCTCAGCATCAAGCAAAAAGTGATGATTGAATTTTGTGCTTAGAGATGAAAGCGTTAACACCTCCAACAGCTTGTCTTCTAGATCCCCACGTTCTTAGAATAGTACGTTCAGCCGTTGACCCCACGACCAATCTCTCGCCGACCGCACTAGCAGGCGACGTGTTGCCACGACATGCTAAAAACTCGTATCTTTAGCCGTGTCGGACTATGAGAGCCTTATTATCATGAGATGTAGATACCATATTACTAAGATACCTTAGTATTATGGTATAAGAGGTTCAAAAGTTTGTCGCGCGTAGTTGGCTGGCCGAGCTCGAGGTCTGTAGGCATGACTCGCATTCTGACCGCTTGTATGAAGTTAAAAACACTATATAGATAATATTACCGTGCGTCGACTTAAATCATTAAGCTATGATATATTACGTACTAGAATACGCAAAACTAAGCAAGTATCTGCTCTTGACACTCTAGTAGATAGTACGTCAAGCTACCGCTGGCTTCACTTTGCACGCAATTTTATTTGAGACTAGCTGTTTCCCGCGGTTTACCCGCGTCCTGAGGGAATAACTTCGCGCACCCGGTTAATTTATAGCCTAAGTTACCCCTTGGTACGTCAGCTATCCGCTAGTGAAGGTCCAGTCAAAATCGGTCCAGCCGTTCCAGAGATTAGCGAGAACAAACAGACAGAAAAAAATTGTAAAAGAAAATCATTTCGGTATATGTACCGTGTATACATCCATATGCATTTAGTATAAAGCGGTTATTTTAATATTACAAACAGACACTCCAATTTTATTAATATGTGTAGATGTATCATACTTACTTACACAACTTCAGTAATCAGTTCAGGATACCTAAGTACGTTAAAGCCATATAAATAAGATAATTATTTTTACTATAAAACAAGAACTGAATATTATTTTAGCCTTGTCTTTATTTTTGGCAGGGAATACTTACGTAGGTAAGTTTTACTGCACGTAGACTCATTTTACTGTACATAACTATATGTCGAGTTTCAATATATAGCTATATTCTTTTATTGGTCTTAAATAATCAAACTCCAGGTCTAAGTATGTAAGAATATGTAACCTTTGTTTTATAATAAAGCCTATTGAGTTTCAATTATCAGTAAATAACAAATAGTAATCCCGCCACATTGTTCCGTTATCTTTTGAAATGATATAATCGGTTTAATTGATTAGCCTTTGAAACTGCTTAGTACAGTAGCAATTATCACTGTTAATTAGTATCTAACCAATATTTTACAATAAACGTCGTTAGAAGAGTTTGAACAAATGTGTTGTGTAAACATTTTTAAAGTATAATTTTTATCAAATTGACGAGCTGAATTTCTACGCGATTTAAAAATTCCATTGAAAAAAGGTTGCATTGTATAAACCTATGCAGCCTCTCTTCAACTGAATTTGCTAATCGCTTGACCTTTTATGCAATTACTTGACCTAAAGACAAATTTATTTCTGCATTTTGGTTATTTACAACACTTATACAAGTCAAAACCCTATTCTAGATTATGCCGGCTATTCCTATAATTAAATAAATAATACTTAGTTCACGCTACAAAGCCCTTGTAGAGAAACAAATAGATAGCTACGCAGAGGGTCTCTGTTTTAACCACTTTAATTTTGAAGTTATGTGCGTATTAATTTGGCAATGTGACGACCGGTTGGCGTAGCGGAAATGTAAGCGACTGCCACGCCGAAGTTCGCGGGTTCGAATCCCGCTCAAGTCAAACATTTGTGTGCGTGAACATGGCTGTTTGTCTTGGTCTGGGTGTTTCTATGTATAATATGTATGTTTATCCATTGTCTAGTACCCATAGTACAAGCTCTGCTTAGTTTGGGACTAGATGGTGTTGTGTGAATGTGGTAGAATATTATTATAGTCCACGTTCTGTAAAAGCGTCGCTGACAGCCACTAGTGTTGCTAAATGAAATGAAATGAAATGAAATGAAATGAAATGAAATTATTCTTTATTTCGTGTAAACTTTGTATAAAGTGCTTACGAAACGTCAATTTTAAATTTATCAGTTTTACAAGTTTATATTTTTATGTTGAATTAGAGCAGCTCAATCCCAAGCATTTTTGTCGTCTATATAATCGGAAATTTTATAATATGCTTTTAAACACAACTTAGTTTTAACAATTATCTTAAATTTATTTATTGTTAAATTTCTTATATTAAGAGGGAGCTTGTTATAAAAGCGTATACACTGCCCCATAAAACAGTTACTTATTTTGTGGAGGCGGGTACTATGAACTACAAGATTATACTTATGTCTAGTATTTACAGTGTGAAGATCACTTTTTTTACTAAATTTGTCAATATTCTTGTGGACATATAAGAGATTATCGTATATATATTGCGATACAACAGTTAGAATGCCTATCTCACTGAACTTTCCTCTTAGAGAAACACGAGGACCAAGGTTGTAAATTCCCCTTATTGCTCTTTTCTGCAGAACGAATATTGTGTTAAGGTCTGCAGCATTCCCCCAGAGAAGAATCCCATAAGACATAATACTATGAAAGTAACTGAAATAAACCATTCTAGCTGTATCTATATCTGTAAGGCGTCTAATTGTCCTAACTGCATAAGCTGCAGAACTAAGTTTGCCCGAAAGTCTTTCTATATGCGGACCCCATTGGAGTTTGGTATCAAGCATAATACCTAGAAACATAGTCGTCCCGACGGGCTCAATTCTGGATTCCTTAAGTTGTACATTGGTTTCCATCTGTTTAACATTGGGCATTGAGAATTTTAATAGTTTGGTTTTCTTATCATTAAGTAATAAATTATTTACATTAAACCAACTAACAACTTTAGAGAGTGCATTGTTTACTTCGTCAAAATTTATCTGTTGTCGTCTAATATTAAAAATTAAGGAGGTGTCATCCACGAACAACACAATCTCATGCTCAATGCTTATAGAAAACGAATGTTGGATATCCACATAAAATAACGGCATCTATACTGCTGTGTTTTGTAAGGTGGTTTTCTTTCTCCCGCATCCCGTTACTCCTCCTGTTCCTTCTTCCAACCAGGTCGGCAACGCTCTTGTGACCCCTCGAGAGACACCACGTCCTTAAGCGATAATCACTTACCGTCATTCGGCTTCTCATAAGCCTCCTATGACACTCCTATGACTATAAAACATAAAAGAATATGGAAAAATGGTTCCATCGATGAACGGTTTGAATACTATCCATTCGTATGCCACTTCGGAGTAGACCTTGAATGGGATTCGAACTAAAGATCTTCGGCCTAGCAACTTATAAAATTACGCTTTAATAGTTAACTTTTTGGAAGCATAGACAAGAGTAACTTCTCACAATCAAGTAATTTTGCGTTTATCTACTGTAACTTAAAGTATATCCTAGCCAACACAAGTGTAACAATACGGCCGTTTGCGATTTCGTATGTAGTCCAAACAATCACTACAGCCTTTCGCAGTCCAATGCTGGACTCAAGCTTCTCCTAATTCGCTTCACTGTAGCAACGTGAGACAATAGACAGATTTGGCCTTCTACACCATGCTGACAAGGTGGGTTAGTACAGGGTTTCATGTCAGGTATAATATTATTAGTTTGAATATTCTTTGCAATGATGAGGAGAGTCTCTTCGCAAATAATATTTTATCATCATGTCACCCTAGAGACGTCCACTGCTAGACATAGGCCTCCCCCAAGGTTCTCCACACATACCGGTTTTGAGCTGCCCACATCCAACCGCTTCTCGCAATCTTAACCAGATCTTCGGTCCACCTTGTGGGAGGCCTACCCCTGCTGCGTCGTCCGGTACGTGGTCGCCACTCCAGAACCCGCCCCTTAGTTACCACTTACGACACTCACGGTATAAAATGGGGTACATTCAGTAGTCTCAATCCGTTACTATACGGACAAATAAATAGCCCTATACGTATTAATCCTGTGTACGTTTCGAACCAATCGCTTTCAGAATGGAAAAAATTGGGGGACAATTGTGCTAAACGTCAACGTATTTACCAAAACCAAACTTCAACCGAAAACGTTACGTTATGCAAATTTCGTATCGTGCTAATTATTTAAACGTAAACGATTTGGTTTTTGTAGGGCAGATACGTTCAGTGACAGTTAGGTGACAGCGTGCGAGCGAACTCTCGTTGTTGCATGGTATCGCCATAATCGCGCTATTATTTGACAACGTTTTACTACGGAATTCAATATTCGAAATATGGATAGATCTGTAGATTTTAGATTCGTTTTTGACAGTTTTTGACTTAAGCTCCATACAAAATATGTCAAACACGAATCTAAAATCTACAGATCTATCTATAGCTCGAATTTTTTTTTTTTTTACTGGGACTAATCCCACCCTCATTCCCACTACTGTATCACCTGTGTAGCCAGGTTCAGCAGCAGTGACCATTGATGACAACGAGTTTTGACACTCGTGAAGTCCCGGGGAAAGTTAAACTGTCTTGGAACCCGCAACGAACTTAATCAGAAGTATATTGGAGGAGTTGGAAAATGAATAATCCACTTCCCTCCTTAACAAAGCGGGAGACAAGCAACGAAGAGATATAGTGATGAGAAAAGATAAGCACCACGGACATGAGCATTAAGGGGGCCTAAATTGTGAACTATGCCTGTTTCCAGTAATATGTATGGCAGAAACGCCTAAACGCACGGAAATTCGTCCTACTTGCCACAAGATCCGTATAGTACACTACTCCAGAAGTTACCTCTAATTCGTTAAGCATGATATTACTTTCAATTTGCCAAAGACTACACTCCCATAGAATGTGATGAGCAGATTGTTCATAATTGTTGCCAGATGTTGAACATTGACATAACGGTGAATCAACTAGCTTAAATGAATACAACTTGCTCTTAAAGTTGCCATGACCTGTAAGAAATTGGGCTACACAGTGATCCACCTCCAACCAGTTCCTCGCCAGTCGCTCTCGGACGCATGGGAAGAACTGGTAGAGGTGACGGCCCTTAGTTGATGTGTTCCAGCGACATTGCCATTCATCAAGAAGATCGTCATAGACTGTGGATTGATGGTTCAACAATCTAGCGATCTTATGTCTGTCGCGCGGAGCTAGAAAATTTAGATCCATGTTATCTCGTGTCACGTAATACATTGCTGCTCGTCTTTGTGCCTCAAGATCGACTGGAAATACACCTGCCAGTACTGGCAAAGGTTCAGTACTAACT
Organism: Euclidia mi; assembly: GCA_944739405.2. NCBI lineage: Eukaryota > Metazoa > Arthropoda > Insecta > Lepidoptera > Erebidae > Euclidia > Euclidia mi. The sequence continues at coordinate 90,229,826 of OX123183.2, read as the reverse complement.
GTCCTATAAGCCTTGCACAAAAATATCAACGCGAGACGTTGACTTTGTAGCATTTTACGTCGTACAGCACCGATAGTAGCTCTATCAGCCCATGCAGGCGCACCATAACACATACAACCCAGATATGTTGCACCATAAATTACTTTTAAAGTTTTGAACGAAAGCCCCCATGTCGCAGTTGATATCTTTGACAAGGCGTAAAAACTTCTTTTAGATTTTTCACCTACTGTTCTAATGTGCTCGACAAATGAAAAGTTTCTCTCTAAAACTAACCCCAAATAACAAACTGATTCTTTGTTTCTAATGGTTATGTTATTGAATTTGATTCGAGGCGGTGTTTTTAAGTTCCCTTTCAAAAGTAATTGAAATGTTTTCTGTGGAGAAAAATATAAACGATTGCGTTCACCCCAATTGTTGATTAAGTCTAAACATTGATTAGCTAACCTTTCAAGTCCTACCCTAGTATTAGATTGAATAAGTAAAAGGCCGTCATCTGCATATCCGGTCAATGAGCAACCTGGTGGTAGTGGTATGCTTAGAAAGTCATCAAAACCTAGATTCCATAAATACGGGCCTAACACTGATCCCTGCGGACAACCCATGGTGTCGAAGGCGCTGGCCTTCGACACAGCATGGTGGCCTAATTTTAACTTTGCTGTTCCATGTAGGAAATACGTATAAATGAGGGAATATATGTTAGTTTACTAAAGCATCCACGAGACTTTAATTTAAGTAAAAGCATTGGCCACCATGCGTTGTCGAAAGCGCCAGATATATCTAAGAATATACCTAGCACATATTGTAGTGTTGATGACGAAACTATCTTCCTAACCGATATAACTGCGTCAACTGTCGATTTACCTACTGTGAAGCCAAATTGTCTATCGCTAAATCTAATACCGCCCGGCAGAAGCCGGGGAACTACGAGACGTTCTAAAAGCTTTCCTAGTGATGGTAACAATGTTATTGGCCTATATGACTTAGGGTCGTCGGACGGTTTGTCTCCTCTTTTTGGTATGATCCTAATGTAACCACTGCGCCATATACGAGGAAAAATACCTTCTGCTATGCAACGTTTAAACACAAACAAAATGGACTCACCAGATGTTTTACAAGCTTCCTTTATCATCTTGTTGGAGATTTTGTCTTCGCCTGAAGGTTTGTTAGGCGGCAAAGATCCGACAGCATTTATAAATTCGTCATAGGATGGTAGGTCTGACGTTGGTGAAACGGGTTGCAAAGCAGCCCATTGTCGGATCTGACGGTGGTAGTCTGTGTCATTCTCCAGCCGATCGTTGGGTATCAGACAATTCAAGAGATAGTCCGCTGTCTCCTCAATACCAGTGGAATGTCTACCATTAATTTTGATATTTTGGGTATAAGCTAAGTCGATACATCTATTTGCTTTAAATTCGTGATATAAAGGAGACCACGGACCCTCCCTATCGAGTCTATCAACAATCTTACGTAACAAATTTCTTTTGCATTTTTCAACTGCAGACCTATAATGAGATCTAGCAACTCTAAGAGCAATGAAGGCAGTATCATAAACGTCACCTGTTATTTGACGTCTTTTTAATAGATTTAACTTTCTACGTGCTCTGCGAAAGGCTCGCCGAAGTTCAGCTAAGTTGTTATTCCACCAATCACATCTACGAGTGTTGGTGATAGAACCACGGCCAATGGCAACATTCGCACAATATATGAAGGTGTCAGACAAAATTTCAGCACTCTCTTCTACAGAAAGACTACAGCAAGTGAAGTATTTGGCATGTGACGCGAATAGTGAACCAAAAAGATCCCAATTAGCTCCTTTTGTTTTATATCTAAAATTAATAGAGGACATACATGACGAGTCCCGTGGCAGCCTGGACGTGAATTCGTACACGATTAGGCGGTGGTCACTACATGACGCGTCCGGTAGGACACGCCACCTATCTATACGAACGTCCCCACAAGAAAGTGTGACGTCAATAGAAGACTCGCCCATGGGGCTGCAAAAAGTAGGTGGTGCATCTGGTGTGTTGTGGATGGATAAATTCATTTCTGCAATGAAATCCTCGACGGCGCACCGTCGATCCCTATCAGAAGAACGATATTTGCCATACCATAACGTAGATGATGCATTTACATCGGCACTAATTATGACCTTATGGCCCACAAGGGACCTTAAAACCAAGCGAAGATGGTGTAAGTAAGGGGCAACCGGATGTGAATACTGAAAGTAGCAGCTGACAACATAAACTCTAAAGGACGCAGAAGATACCTCCGCAACCGCACAGTGTGACGTCATGAGATTACTAATAGATGTTACAGTTAAGTTTGAATTCGCGACATAAATCCCAGCTCGTGCTTTGCCGTCCAGCTGTATGATTTTATTACTCTGGCTTGTATTTTGATATTGTTCTTGTACGAGTATTACGTCTAACTTATATTCTATAACTAAGCGCTCTAACTCTAATGTCGCCACCCTATCGTTGTGAAGGTTTAATTGTCCTATAACGATATTATCCATGATGTACCTACCTAAGTATGAGGTTCCCTAAACTATTAATTCAGTAGTTAGTATTAAGAATTAGTTGTTCTAATTTCAACTTATATGTGGGACATTCCTGAGATCCGCAACGATGGTCATGCGGTTTCTTAAGGCGTTTACATGCTACGCATGAAGGTTTAAAATCAGGAAGATCTTTATTTGAGCAAGTTTTTGTTTCGTGTTCCCCAGCAAAGTGAGCACAAGCAGCTGTTTTATACGTACAAAACTTTTGAACGTGACCGAATTGTTGACATTTTGAACACCGCACTATTTCTATGTCGTCTATAAACCTACATGTTGCCCAATCTATAAACAATTTTTCTTTTGTGCTAACAAGATGTTTACGAATGTCTGGTTCTACTTCCAGGCCTATCCATTTACGACCACTATCTAATTTACGCCTACGAGTGATTTTGGTATTTTTAATAAACGTTTCCTCATCTACACTTACCTCATCTTTGATATTCTGACGGTATAACGCCGTGATGAACGCTTTGTCCTCCATAGCACCGGGTACGTCCTTGACAAGAATGCGTGGCTTACGCCCTTTCGGCTTCTCTAGACGTAGACCGGCAGACCTAATCGCACTTACGGATTCCAACTTTTTGAGTTGTTTTTCGTTGGCTACACGTAGTATTACCCCAGACTTGGCTGTTTTTTTGACACCTACTATTTGAAAGCCTTCGTCGCAAGGTTTGATGGCCTTCATCAGTGCCTGCTTCGTAGCGGATGACGACCCGTATTCAGCTGAACGCTCTGTAGTCGGGTAAGCTACAATAGCAGGGCGTTGGACACGGTGAGACTCCACCGCGGCTGCCGCCGGCACTGACTTCGCTGGTAGACGAAGGCTAAGTTTTTGTGCGTACGTCGGCTTTTGCTGATTGTTTTTTAAGCTATCTAACTCTCGTTCCAAATGCGCCATCCTAGTTTCGTTGCTAGACGATTTTAATGCTAGTATGGATACTATACCTGTTATACGCTGCGTAAAATCCATTATGGCAGTTTTGTTAGCGACGTTAATACGCGATCCTTGATCGTTCACTAACTCATTTATGTTGGCCAAATAACTAGTTGCCTGAGCTACTAAATCACAATAACTATCAGAATAATTGACACTATTTACCAATGGTTCGCTTTGAAAACGTTTTGACCTATCATCTGGCGTAATAAACGATGGTGACATATCACTAAATAAACGTTTAGTCGTCGGCGACTTCGGTGTACAAAAATCCGTGCCACCACCACGATCAGGTGGTTCATTACAGAATAAAGACAGTGTAGTTCGAATATTGAAAATGGCTGTTAAACCAAAACCGTTACGTTCGCGGACGTCTCATACGTTGTCAAACCAAAAGTTCCTATCAACGAACTTTACAATTTTATAATATTTTAAATTTGAGAAAATTATTAAGATAATTTTGTATTATTTATCAATTTAGTGGCATATGCTTATAATATGTTTGATTGTTACTTAAATGACTGAACAACATTCTTTCATATAAGGCAATTTTTATAGATATCTCTTTGGTATAGCTTATTGTTGCGGTTGTATTCATTATTGCAAGATTGGCGCCAAGCTTGCTTGGCCCTATATTTATAACAATGTCTAGGAAGGCATCTCATCGAAAAGGCTACATCTCGACGCGATACCTTCCTAGACATTCGCTTTTGAAAGGCTGAAACAATATTACGGCATAGTAAAATAAGAATAGTAGGCAAGCTAAGGGCCTATGCAAACCACGTTTTTTAAACGCGCCGTTGACGCGCGTTTGTTCCGATATAGACGCGATACGCACGCATGTCGGACGCAGCCTGTAGACCTTTGCACACCTGTATAAATTCAAACGCGCGTGTGTAGCGATATAGACGCGATGTACACGCGCGTGTGTAGCGATACAGACGCTCTCAGATTATAGAACAAGAATCAGATGGAGCGCGCGAAACAGTTGCGTGAGGCTACTAAAGCAAATACAAATTGAAAAGCGAATACAAATCCGGCTCGGTGCGAAACGAAGCATCGTACAGTTCACGCGCCCCGATCAACTCAACTTTTAAATTCATAAAATGCCGTCATGCGTTTTTAAACATTGTAAAAGTCAAGTAAAAGTTGATTCCAAAAGCAAAAACAGAAAGATAGAATATCTTTTCACAGTTATCTATGGATTATTTGACTGTTTCATAATTTAATTTCGATAAAATTCGTATTTCTGCAAAAAATGTGTAAGTGTTGCCAGTTTACGTCGACGCCGTTTAGGAAAATACACTTGTCAATTGATTAATGTAATAAGTAATAAGAATTGTCATGTTAATGAAAAATATATTAATATATTATAAAAGTATGTTTTAGATATATCTTTATTAGCAAATATTGTTATAGGCTTTCCAATATGTATACATTGTTTTGGGTTCGATCCCTATAAGATCTAAATATTCATGTACTTAATGTGTAGAAACAGAAATAATTGATTGCAGGCATTCATTTCTTTTTTAATAGCTTACGTTGTCCCACTCCTGGGCAAAGGCTTCCCCCAAATCTTTCCAGGTATGCTTGTCGCACGTAATCTCAAGCCAGCTCTTGTGGTAGGCGTCTAGGTCATTTCACCACCTGTTTCGTGGCCGGCCTCGGCGACGTCGTCTATCCTCTGGTACCCACAGTGTTGATACTCTTGCCCAACGAGCCTCGTACATACGTCTGACGCTGCTCGCCCAGTTCCATTTGAGACTGGTAGCCTTTCTTCCCACGTCTTTGATGCCTGTTCTAGAACGCAGCTCGGTGTTCCGTATCCTGTCTTTAAGTTTAAGATCCAGGATGCAGCGCTCTATGGCTCTTTGGCAGACCCCTAGGCGTGACCTGTGAAGATGAGTAGGTGACCAGGTTTAAGAACCGTACGTTGGAATGGTCAGAATAAACAATCATATCCATGAGTTTGCGCTTCTAATATTTAATTCTTTTTAATAGTAATATTAGTGTTGTCTACAAATCATAATATTTATACTTTATTGTGTACATGACAAAATTTCGCCGGTTTATGAATACCTTTACAAGGGTGAGAGAATTGATCTATATTCACCTGTATAGTGTACGTCGCTTTCATTAATGTTCACTGTCTCCGGTGCATGAATATTATACATAATAAAATCTATTACAGTTATACAGTAAATTATTCAAGACTGCAAACTAATGTCAGTATATAACTTCCATAAAAACATTACAAAACTATGTGCAAAATAGTGGGAAATTGGGTAACGGATTAAGAACACGGAATGTCACCACGCCATATCATCCCATGGGTGTCGTAAGAGCCGACGGAGGGAGCATATTATGCAGAGAACAGCACTGTAAGAGAAGGAAAACTTGATACAAGCCCTACACCAACCCGTTTGGCCAGCGTGGTATAGTAGGCCAATTCCTCCTTTCAAAGGAGAGTCTTAGTCCAGCAGTGGACTGTTAAAGGCTGATGATGATGAGTGGCAGATTATTCATAATCTGGCAACTTTACATGCACATAGACGCTCGTGTCCGTACAGTGCAGTCGCCAAATGTCACGCACACATAGCTGTCAACTTGCCTCACTTTGATGAATGCGCTCCATCTGCCTTTTGCTCTAATAATCAGAGCAAACGCTTTACTAACGCGCGTGTATATCGATACAGACGCGCCGGTGCGGCGCGTTTGTATCGATACAAACGACAACAAACTGCTCTGTAGGATAAAAGTGCGCGCGCGTTTTTGAAACGCGCGTCGACGGCGCGTTTAAAAAACGTGGTTTGCACAGGCCCTAAGGCCGATCGGCGAGTTCATTGACTACTCTTGCGTCCTACCTACGCGCGGCGCATCCCGTACTGAGGCCACGGCGCGGGCTGCGCCGAGCCGCGCTCGTCTGACATTGTGTGCGTGAAAAGTCCGTGCGTACACGGCGCCGCCGCCGCGCCGGCGACTTACGCGTACATTCAAACCGGTGGCGGCCGATTTGTATGAAGCTATCCTACTATTCTTTTTGTACTATGATTATGGCGATATCCTGGCAGGGTGCCATTTAAAAGAGGGAATAAAAGATGTTGTTTGCGCAACGACGCAGATATATTGTGTTCTATAAAATACAGGTCGCATTGGTTATATACTAAAGTCTTAACTCTACATTACATACGTGTACCATACACATACTACTGTTACAGTTATAGGTTCTATAGGTGGCTTAAGCCAAAAGTCTGCCTACTCGGTCACTGCGCTCTCAGGCGCCTGTATACAGTAAGTAGACGACTGATAAACAATCATTTATATTAATTTTTTCCCTAAGTACCTAGATAGGTATTGTAATTATGGAATTTAACCAAGATATAAAGATTTGTCGTGTTTGGGAATCCAAGTCACTACCTCGGGTAACAGACCTAAGTCTTAGATTAGGGCTGGGTGGCAGCGAGTTCAATGTGCGTGTGTGTTATAATAGTTCAATGAGTCAGCCAGAGCCTAGTCTCTGGCCAGCCTATTTTGGCTAGTTGGTTCAGGGCTCTTAAATTTGGCTTGCTTTGGCCGATCAACGAAGGGAAAGCCACAGAAGCTATGCGCTTGGTGTAATTTTCAAAGGCATACTCACGGGGAAACCAGCCCCGGGTCTTTGTTGCCACGAGACCCAATATGACAAAACATCAGTGTTGCCCACGTTGCATATTGACGGCGGAAAGCGAAAACGCCGTAGTCTAAAAATTATGAAAAATAAATATTATTGCACTATTCGAATCAGAAAAAAAACTGCATCAAATGGTCCGAGTCTCGTAATTTTACGATGAATAGTTATAAAATTAACATTTTGAAAAAATGGGTTTAAACATTAATGCCTGCATTCAAAAAAGCTGTAGATTACAGAAAAAATCAGCTATGAGTTATACTATATCGATTACAACAATTCGGTTTTCCGTACAAAAAGATGTACGTTGATAACTACGTTTCTGCCGTGCGGCATACTACGTTTCTGTCGCTAAATCTACGATTGTAATTCTGAAGAAAATATGAATATAGTAATCAAATATCAAACGGAAAAAGAAGAATCATATAAGAGATTTAGTTTAGTTTAGTTAGTTTACAGTGAACAGTCGGGTAGCTTTGCTTCAATTATTGCTGCTTACCACGTTTTCGCTTGCCTTAAAAAAGGATTTAGCCCAGCTCCATAATTCGATGGTGATATATTACAGCGTTTTTACGTTTTGTAAAAATAGTTTAAAATGTTGTAGTCAAAAATATGTTGGCAAATAATTGTAACAATGAGGGTAAAGAGATAGAACTATATTTAGAAAAAAATAACAAGTCATCAATCAACAATATCAAAAAATCATGAGCCTAAGTTAAAAAACATGCCAACTACGATTTTTTGTAGAAAGTGTAAATGTTTTTCTGCTCTGGTGAACATTTTTGTTTTTGTGGATTACTACGTTTTCGCTTTCCGCCGTCGAATATAGTAAAGTGATAAGCCTTGGAGTCTGTTAAGAGAATATATATCTAATTAGTTCGCCCATCAAGTACCACCTGCTCATACTAGTATGAGAGTGGTTAGGGTAGGTGCCGCCTTTCGTATTTAGTGACCATTTAGACCGGGTGAGTTTCTAAGTAAATTTTAAGAAAACATCTTTGAAGAAGAGAAATTTAAGAAAAAAATTATACTCTGTGTCAACCCACACCTGGCGGTGTGATCTCAAACTAGGTACAACCTAGTGACATGGTAGTCAGACAATTGACTAATGTACATAAATATTGATTTTATACACATACGAGTATTATAGTTACGGTAATTTACTCATCGCACAAAAATTTATCCTGGGATAGTAATCGAACCCATGACTATCGTCTTATGACTGCTAAGACGATAGTACCACTACCTACCTACACACAGTAGGGTTAGGTACCACTAGACCAATAGGCCGTTCTACAAGGGAGACTAACCCAGCAGGATGTGATACATAAGCGTACTTTCTAATCGGGTATAGAGTCCAACATCTGATGATCCAGTGTTACCCAGACTACCACTAGACCACTTCAATATATAGTTAAAGGAATAGAGTAGGTATGTATGTATATTAAAAGGCAAGCTCCAATTTCGCATTTTGGTTTTATTTATTCAGTATGTTGAGATGATTAAATCTGATACAAAATATTATTTTAAGTAGAGTTGAAACAATCAACATCTGTTAGGCCATTGTTACAACGTGAACTTCACAGTAATAATAATGTATTTGGTTTGGTTTACATTATTTAAGTAAACTAATTAATAGTATATTTTTGTTTAATGTCCAAGAAGTGTCGATGGTCTCGATTTGTTCTCATAGCAAATTCCTCATTTTTGTAAACTTCCAATTATGTATTGTCCATGTGGTTGTGCTAACGAGTGGCTAATTTTATTATTCTGCTTACTCCTCGGCTACTGTGAACAAAATTTGAACATAAATTATTTAGTAATCATTTACTCAAATATACTTCGCACCAAAATAACTAAATCCGCTGACATTTAACTTAAGATTAATATTGTTCTCATATGAGTGCGCTATATCTTGTGTTTGAGTTTCTATATACTTACATTATTTTGCTGGGGATTTATGCATATTATAAGACAAGTTCAGAATGAGAATAAATACTGTAGGATCTTACGTAATGATAATTGAAATGCGTACCTGAAAAGTAAGAGTCAGCCAAATTCAAATTCTCCAGCATTTCGTCCATCTCTTCTTATATAGAAAGGATGACTATTATGCCGAATGCTGATAATTCGGGGTTTATTTAGCATCTATCTCTGTTCTATATATTATTCCAAATCTGAAAAATAGTTGTAGTTTATTTTAACGATCATATAAAATTCGTATTGGGCTTGACAAATAGCAGAAGAAGCTGCAATTGCTACTGCAATTGCAGCTTCTTCTGCTGTGCATGCTGTGTGTAATGCTAAATTCAAATGATGATGCACCACAACATTACTATGTTGTGGTGCATCATCATTTGAATTTACCTTCGTTAATCTAGTGAAATAAAAACCACTTCTACATGACCAGGTGTGATCATTAAATATTTTTTCATAATTAACTTATAACAGTAAACAATATTTTGGTACTTACCGTATAATTTGAATAAAATTATTTCATGATTTCATAATCCTTTACACGGCATCTGGAACGCCGGCGTGCCGCACTTCCCGCTATTAATAATCTCGATATGCTCACCGATGCGTGCGCGGGAACGCCGGCGTTCCCGCCGGTGCGATGCATTTAAAACCCAATTTTTTAATATATTGAGTTGATTTTTGTTCAACCATTTTTTTTTTATTGAGACCGTAGATAAATTTCGCTTGTGTTTTAAAACGAATATATGCACTTGCAACTTTGCACACGCCAAAAAAAAAAAGATGAAATGTCACATTTCATTTGCGTATGAGGCGTGTCTGCGTCTAGTGCAGTGATGCAGTTATGATCGTTACCGCTATGGCAATATGGGTCATAATAGGGTGAACGTAGAAGAGCTTTGTAATTTGATCCATTGCTTAGTTTATTTATTTATTACACTAATTTCGTTCATTTATTATCAAAGAAGGTATTTGAAAGGAAAAAAAATATATTTTACCTTGTCTTTCATAGCAATTTTGTATGTCGTAAGCCATGTAAAAAATATTTTCATGGCTTTTAACTTGCGACGTGTACACAGCCGTCGCCTTGTCTTATCTCGATATCGTATTTCAAGGTCTAATTATAGAAACTGTGAGACTGAACGTACTTTATCGTTTTTGTTTATTAAAGAATGGTTCTTGTTAATGGTGTTATAATAAGTAGTTACGACATTTATGGATGAAACATTCATTTATATCGTCCTAACCTTTTAGAGACTTGAAAACACATTTACGAAATCTTATAAGATCTTATTAGAAACTTATGACGATACACTTGTCGCCTTTTTGGTATTTGCAATTAGGAAAACTATTCATAAAAAGAACACAGCTTACAGAACAACGATAAGTGGTCTCGTTTGTTTTTTATGAATATTTATCTAAAGTGAGTCATAAGTGGCGATAACGCGCGCCATGTATACGACCAAAACATCATACCAAATAATACACCATAAAAAGTGACGTAAGGAGTTTTAACAGATTAAGGATATTATAATATTCATTGACATTCAATGACATTCACATAAAGACTTTTTAAAATAGTGTGCAAGCACTATTTTAAAAAGTCATGCCGCGATGTCGCTACAGCCTATTTAATATAGGAATAGTACTTACTATTTTCAAAAGCCGGTGTCAAGCACTAAACGTTTGACGTAAGCCCAACGGCTACGGTTCGAACTCTCAATACAATTAGGGCGGTTTCATATTAGCGTATTTTTCTGCGCGTATACGGCCGTTTTATCATACGCGCTTACACGCGCGCTACATTATGCGCTTCAAAAAACCGGGCTTTCGTAAGTCGGCGTGTTCGCTCGAAACGGTAGTGACATCTTGTCATTGTCAACATGGATTCTGACGGCTCGCGGTTATTCGAGCTTAGAAGCGCGTCAACGCTATACGAGTTGCGCGTGTGCCAAAAGGTGCGCCTACACGCGCCTACATGCGCTTCCAAAAACGAGCTTCTACGCGCGTATAAAACACTAATCTGAAACCGCCCTTAACACGACACCATGCTTGACATCAGCCAAACTAAAACCATAGAGCATAGATATTTATTTATAGAGATGTTTTTCTTATTGGCGCTTTTAAGACAAACTTTCTGCGACCCAAATTGCCGCTTGGCGGCGTAACAGTCGCGTGAGTGTCAGTGCAACAGCTGTCTGTTTCTTATGCCAAAGCAATGCAAGACAGATGGCGAACGACGCTAGCGCCGCCAACGGCACCAACTACGAACTACACTAATGACAACCGTCAAAACGCCAACTTTAATCGGCACATGACATACTTAAGAAATAAGCTTCTTTAATGTAAATCATCTGTATTCAGTGCTAAAACCAAACGTTCACCAAATACGTTACGTTGTCAACGTTTGAACGTTTGAAAATAGCACGCCCCTGCTCTAATCAATTGTGACATTGCAATCGCTTAGTTGTACATGTCTACCTGTCTACCTGTCTATCTGTGCCTGTATAGTTGTGACGTGATGACGTGTAATTGACTTAGGCGAGAGGAAATTCAATTTTTCTTCCACAGTCAACTTAAGGTAATACAGAAAAGTCAGTGCGTTATGACCTCGACAACGAATGAATGTGACGAGTTATCACGTGAAAAGAAAATAAAGAGCAGATCGCAGTCCTTACTTGATGAAATCTAAGTAAGGGGTCATTTTAAAATAAGAGGGAGAACAGGAGAACTTTGCTTTTCTAAACACATCGTGCGCACTTTGGAAATTGCCTGTATCGCGGAAGACTGCATGAAAACATCCAAATAACGGGCAGAGAATACCCAGACACGGAACAATATTTTGTGGCTTACACAAAGCGTTGTCAAGAAGTAATTACTATGTTACCCATCAACCTTGTTTATACATATTGTTACTTACGGTAAGAGTCCAGCAACTCCTGTAATAATTAGTAAGTTGCAGGCCTCTGTGCGGGTTTTTCATGGTTAGTGATCGATCACTAACCATTTCATTTTTATCCACCTTCGTCGACGAAGGTGGATAATAATGAAATATTAAAGCTTTTATTTACAAAATTACCAACATGTAATATCACTTTGGAAATTTGCAGGTTTACTTGCATAACGCCATAAATATACATACCTTTTTGCTACTATTCAATAAAAACAATAGTGATTACAATTCCTTAATTGTTTACTTACAGTATCCCACTAGCAGTGGGTATAGAATGTTATGACAAAAATGTTGATGTAATGATTATTGAAAGTACAATTATTGTAATACCTAAGTACTATTATTATAAAAATAATTTTAATGATAAAATGTGTTTTACAGTACAATGGTTATCGAATGCGCCCACCGCAAATATACAGGGTGTCACAAGACCCATCACCAAGCCGAAGTCTACTCGTTGTGGACATCATGCAAAGTCATACTAACTAATAATAATACCTGGGAAACGATTTCTTTTTTTAAGTTTTCACACTTTTTAAGCCGCAATTAAAAGCGCTCGCGTGCAATGCTCGAAATACCTACTTATCCACGGGGTTATATGGCATCTAAAAGACATATTGGCGGGGTAAATGCTTCGATTTTGTACCTAATTAGAAAAAATCCATACTAACCTTGAGCCTCAATATCTCCTGACCAGTAATTTCCCAGGTATGGTGCAGAAGTAAAAAATGTTCGTAGTGATTAGTACAACATGGGATTTTAGTTTTCGTTAAGGGTCTTTTTACACCCTGTATATCATATAGCTACAACTAAGAATTCATAAGCGCAATTTCGTTAAATACAATGCTGCTATAATGATCCTTATTTCAAGTAGGATAAGGTACAGAGTAGCTTCGAAAGATTTGTACATGGGAGATTATAAGATTTCGAACTATTGAATAAATAACAATATAATATATCTACTTTTATGTCTTGATTTTGTACCGAAGTGCTATAAAATATTCAAATAGAATACCACAATTTTCATACCTCTGAATTTGGACATTACACGTTGCTTGAATTATTTTCGTTACGTTTCCATCCTGTGAATGAAAATATTAATATTTTTTTTAAAACCTTCACCAACACACACATAGTTAACTCCGAAGACTCTTTTGCTTTTGTATTTCCATTATGTTTAACAAATTTGATACAGCAAAATTCGAAATAAAATTCATATTCTATTCATTTTTGAGCTTAAACGTAAAGGAAACTCTCTTAAAGGAACGAAATGAATATAAAACGAAATTCTCAATGCGTAACTAAGAATTTTGCAATATCAGCTGTGCTGTAACTCTGTATAAAGTTCCTTGTTAGGACTGTTGCTACTTCAAACTTAGTACAATATTCTGTATCTATTGGCCGGGCTGCAGGCTTACCACTGGTTTACGTTAACAGCTAAGCCAAAGCTTCGTGGATTTTATTCCCGGGCAATTGGGCACAAACAACCCAGCAGGCTTAGCCAAAACTCAAACGTATCGTTTCCATCGCCGTTCTCCGATTTCAAACGCAAACGCGTTTGCAATCGAAGAAAATGCAAAATTGGTAGCCAACACCACGCGTTAGTGTCACACGCACATTCTGCCACACAACATGGTTATTAGTGTATGCCTTGCGTTGTTTGAAGCATTAAGCGCGTCAAATATCCAAGTAATGTAAACATTTAATGCGAGTGAAACAAAAGTTCGAACCAGAAGATTTGTGTTTGAAATAGAATTAGTTTTTATTATAAGTCAAATCGATTAGATCGATTGAGTAACATTTTGTTTAGTCTATTGAAAATTTCTGACAATGGTCACACTGAACTGTCACTTCCGTTCGCCCCTTTGAGAAATTACCACGTTGTCGACTCGTACGTAAAAGAATTGGTCGCCTTTTGAAAAGCACATCCTTGTAGCTACGCGAATAGTTGTGAAATCTATTAAATTGCCGCTTTTTTGACTCCCGGCACGGTTTGTGACATATTGAACATTTGTGAAAAATCTTGTGAACTTGCATCGTGCATTGAAGACGCCGCGTTGGAGTCTGGTAAAGTAAAGATAATTCACTTGCTAATATTGGCCAATTTTAGTCTTGTGTGTATCTAGCTTGCCTCCAGGACTCCACTCAAGAACATCACCAGGATATATAAGGTAAAATTTTCATGTACCTACTCAATACTTTACTCACTGTGCAACGCAGTGCATTGTGTCTGGATATATTGTCTATCGTGGTCAGGTAGATGTATTACACCTTCCACTGCGCACTCCTGATACACCTTCCTGCCTGGCTACGGTAATTCTAGACATAATTTTGGTAGCAGAGCGTAGTTAACTGTGCCTATATTGTAAACTTACAAGTTTAGCTTAGCCGTTGATTGTATCTGAACTCAGATTGGTGTTGTATGAGCTATATATCTCACCTTGTAGACAGTATTGTAGTATTTGTCACGTCAGTTATTGTCTAAAATACATAATATTTAATTGTATTAGTTGACCTAGATAATTTGAAACACATTGTCACATAACCTCAATCAGTAATTGTGGATTTGTATTGTTGAAAAATCTAACTTAAATTTGTTGTTGCATTAATAAGTTAGTTTGTTTGGAGACATAACAGCTGTATGTATCAATAAATTTAGTAAATTTAGTTTATTGCATATATTCATAAACATTATAACATCCAACTTGACCTTGCCACTTGGGCGGGTCACATTAATAAACTTTGTTTTGTTATAATATAGATAATATTGCTAGGTAACACATATTCTGTGCTAACTTACTATTGTATATCTTAAATAATACAGCCAGTCTGTCTGTTGCAAGTAATTAGTTAATTTATTTGAATATTTAACTTTAATTAACTTATTCAAAGGTTCAACTTTGATAACTTTGACTTTGTTTTGTGTCAATATATATTGAAATTATTAATTTTGTTGGACAGTAGATACCTGTCACTTGCCTGCACTTGCAGTAAACAGGCTAATACTTTGTTGGTTTCAAAGAATTAAGAAAAATTAAGTTTTGATTGTTAATTTTATTTAGCGCTTGTCCGGGCTCTTTTGAATTTTGATTATGTCAGCCATCAAGGACTTGCGTGCGGCTGCTGGTGCTATTGCATCAGATTTGCGCTGGTTTGCCTCGGCCAATGCTTTAGTGAACCGGCCTGATCGCCAGCAGGCCTTACTTCAGAGGTACGAGCGGATTGACGATCGCCTGGCAAGTGTGGAACAGCAATTCCGCACTTTCAGCACTTGCTGTCTTGAAGTGTCAATCAATGATTTCACCGCTGACCAGCGAAATAAGGTCAGCGAAGACTATGCCCAGGTCTTAGACCTGTATGATGCTGTCTCCAATACTGCGAGACAACTAGTTGCCGATAGGGAAGGGCAACCCGGCCTGAAGCAGGAGCTTCCTAGGTCAGCACCGGGGCTGGTGAGTAGGCTCCCTACTTTGGACCTCCCCCATTTTGATGGCTGCCTAGGAAGCTACCTGGGCTTCGTTAATTTGTCCGACAGCCTGGTCAATGATAGGGCTGACCTTCGGCCGGCACAAAAGTTGGCCTATCTAATGTCGGTTCTGGATGGGGAGGCTAAGGGCCTCATCCAGCATCTGCCCGTGTCTGACGAGGCGTACCAGACGGCTCGGGACCTAATCACCCGTAGGTACCATAATAAGCGTGGCCTCGCCGACACGCACATTGAGCAGATTTTGGGCTTGCCGACGCTCACCCGGGTCTCTGGGTTGCGCACCCAACTTTTGAACCCGCTCTTGGTGGCCATCAACGCACTTAAGTGCCTTGACCTGCCCGTGGACCAATGGTCCTATCTATTGGTGCACATTGTACTGAAAAAGCTGCCTGCCGACCTGAGGTCGCGTTTTGAGCAGCGCTTTGGTGGGGATAGCGCGACCCATCTGCCCCCCTTTGCTGACCTGGAGAAGTTCCTGGAGGATGAGTGCCGGGTCTTGGACAACTCCGGTGGTGACACGCCGGCTAAGTCGCAGCCGCCCAAGGTCATTGAGCAGGCTCGCGTTCACACTCGAGCCAATGTTGACCGGCGCCCTCCTCGCTTTGCAGTCACGCAGAGCCCAGTGGAGTGCTCCTACTGCAAGGTCACGGGGCACAGAACGGCCAGTTGTAGGGCATTCTTGGACCTTCATGTCGCCTCTCGTAGGCGCATCGCGAATGCCCGCCGCCTTTGCTTCTCTTGTTTGGGGTCCCACTACCAGCGAGACGGCCCAAACTCTCGCCCCTGTCCTCACTGTGGAGGACAGCATTTGGACATTCTCTGTATGAATGCCAGAGAGGTTGGCCGCTTGTCCAACCAGCCGACGCCCCGCACGGGCGGGTGTTTTGAAGGTGGCAGCCGAGGCTCACCGGCGCGTAGCCGAGAGTCGCCTCGCTCAATTGATCGCCACTCGCCCCGCTTGGAGAACCGTAGCGTGCGCACGCCTCCTCTCTCTCGCGCACCTGAATGTGCTGTTCAGCGTCACCAGCACCATGACTGCTGCCCCAGGTATTCGCCTCCTTTGGCGGAGCGTCCCCGCCTTGACTCGCGCCCACCTCGTTTTGGGCGGGTGCGTCATTATGACCCCCCACAGATGGCGCGCGGATCGAGTCATCGCGCTTTTGAGGCCTTCAAGCCGCACCCCCATTTTGATTTGCCTGGTCCTGGCCAACGGTCGCCGCCCAGGCAACAATAGGTCATTGACTCCTGCCCTATAACGCCAACCTCCCCCATTGACACCGTTATCCTACCAACGGTTGCTGTTAGGGTCTGGGGACCCACGGGGACCTCTGTTGTTGTCCGTGCTATATTGGACACAGGTTCACAAGGTTGCATTGTTTCCACTTATTTGGTAGGGCAGGTTAATTTAAATATGGGCTCTTTTTCGAATTGTATACGGGGCATAGGTGACGTAGCCTCTAATGTTGAAGGGCAAGTTAAGGTTTTGTTTGGCCCTGTTGAATCTTCACACCCGAGGATTAGAACCTTGGCTATTGTGCTGAAGAATATTTTGGGTATGCATCCACAGAAACAGCTACCTGCTGCTGTGGTGAATTTGACATCGGGATTGGAACTGGCAGACCCCAAATTTGACACACCGGGACAAATCGACTTGTTGATTGGCTCTGATGTCCTCGGTGGAATTTTGATTGGTGGGAAACGAGTCTTGGTGCCAAATGGTTTGACTGCCATCCCGACCATATTTGGATTTGCTTTGATGGGACCTGTACCTAGGGACCCCCCTCCACCCGAACTTGATAATTTGTTGGCTGTAGGCTCTGCTCTCTCTGATGCAGTTCAGAGGTTTTGGGAGGTAGAGGAGCCCCCTCGAGTTGCCCGTTTGAATCCAGAACATGAGGAGTGCGAGCTGTTCTTCCAGAACAACACTGGTCGACTCCGTTCTGGTCGGATTATTACGAGGCTACCCTTACTGTCTGTTCGGCCTCCGCTTGGTGAGTCACGACCTTTAGCCGAAAAGAGATTGTTGGCTATGGAGCGTCTCATGGGTCGTGATCCGGAGCTCAGACAGAAGTATATTGAGTTCATGAGAGAATATGAACAATTGGGACACATGTCAGTGTCAAATTTGGATTGGCGTTCGGTGGAGCATTACTTTCTCCCGCATCATGCGGTATTGAAGCCATCGACTGGCAAGCTGCGCACAGTGTTTGATGGTTCTGCGCAGACTTCAACAGGCGTATCCTTGAACCAGTGCTTGCATTCTGGTCCCAAGTTGGTCAAGGACCTTTGTGACGTCATCACCAGCTTCCGACGACATCAGGTTGTCTTTGTGGCCGACAAAAAAATGATGTTCAGGCAGACGATTATGCACCCTGATGACCGTCGCTTCCAGCTGATCCTTTGGAGAGAGTCTCCTCGCGATCCCATGGTCGTCTACGAGCTCAATACAAATACGTACGGGTTAAGGTCAAGCCCCTACTTGGCAATACGTTCTCTTTGGGAGCTCGCAGACCGCGAAGGCCTACGTTTCCCAAGAGCCTCCGCCATCTTGAAGGACGATATTTACGTCGATGACATTTGCTCGGGCGCCTCCACAGCGGACGAGGCGATCCTCCTGCGGGACGAATTGATAGGTATTTTGGCCTCCGCTGGTTATGAGTTGCGCAAATGGATTTCCAACTCACCAGCGCTTTTGGAAGGCTTGCCAGAGGATCATCAGCAAGATCCACATTTGTTTGAGATTGTTGACAACCTCGCCATGATGGCTGTTCTCGGCGTTCAGTACAGACCAGTCCAAGACATCTTTACATATAACGTAGACTTGAAATTGCCGTGTTCTTGGACTAAACGTCTCGTATTGTCTACTGTCGCCAGAACCTTTGATCCGAACGGTTGGATCTGTCCAATTATATTTTGGGCAAAGTGCTTCTTGCAGAGGCTTTGGACAGCAGGATTGACCTGGGACGATGACTCTGCACGGCACTCTTGTTGAGGAATGGACCTCTTTTATATCCTCACTTCCTGCCGTCAACGAGATCTCCTTGCCTCGTCCCATCCTTCCTCCCGGGAAGTACAAGGCCACCCTTCACGGGTTTTGTGACGCCTCGGAACGTGGTCACGCCGCCGTGGTGTACTTGCGCACAGTTAGTGCCTCAGGTCAGGTGAGGGTTTCCCTGATCATGGCAAAGAGCAAGGTGGCACCCCTTCGGACATCTCTGACCATTCCAAAATTGGAGCTCTCGGGAGCAGCCCTACTTGTACGCTTATTGAACCACGTGTCTAACACTTTGGGTAAAAGCATTTGTATTAATGGGACCTACGCCTGGACGGACAGCCAAATTGTTCTTTGTTGGTTGAAGGCTTCTGTTCACACCTTGGAGGTATTTGTCGCTAATCGCGTTTCCCAAATCCAGAAATCCGAAGTGCCAGGTGAGCTCAACCCGGCTGATTGTGCCTCGCGCGGATGCTTGACGCCTAGTTTGATAGGTCATTCGCTGTGGTGGGGTCCGGAATGGTTGAGTCGACCAGAAATTGATTGGCCTCGAACGCCAGTTTTGAATACTTCTAATTTGCCGGGTCTACGAACACTCGCTCTTGAGAAGGTGGAATGCGCCTTCGACCCCGATTTTTTGTTGAATCGTTACAGCTCCCTCGACAAGTTGTTAGGTGTCACTGCTTGGATAAAGCGTTTTGTTTTTAATTTTAGGCACCCACAACAGAAACGACTGACACCGTTTCTCTCACCACAGGAACGACAGGAGTCCCTCACCTTTTGGGTTCGTTCTGTGCAATTGGCGCATTTTGAAAGGGAGATTGCTATCCTCAAGTCGGGGAAATCGAAATTGTCGGGAGCTGTATCTAAATTGAACCCCTTTTTGGACGAAACGGGTCTCTTGCGCGTTGGAGGGCGTCTCAAGAACGCCAACCTCCCTTACGGGGCTCGTCACCCCCTTTTGTTACCTAAGGACGGTCATTTGGTACGCTTGTTGGTAACTGACCGTCACCTTAAAAATTCGCATGCTGGTTGTAATGCCTTGTTGGCCATTTTGCAACGTGAGTTTTGGATTTTGTCTGCCCGAAGAATTATTCGGAGTGTAGTCTTTCGCTGCATCCCTTGCTATAAGCTCAAGGCTTCTACCATGCAGCCCTTGATGGGGGACTTACCGGCAGATCGCGTAACTGAAAGCAGGACGTTTGACGGTGTTGGCACGGACTTCGCTGGTCCTTTTTTGGTGAAAACGTCGACACTTCGAAACAGCAAGACTGTCAAGGCCTACTTGTGTGTTTTTGTTTGTCTTTCCACAAAGGCCGTACACTTAGAACTGGTCTCCTCGCTTACGACCGAGGCGTTTGTAGCCACATTTGACAGATTTGTATCCCGCAGAGGGCTGCCTTCCTTGATCCGTTTTGACTGCGGCACTAACTTCAAGGGCACTTATAATTATCTGAATGATGTTGTTAATTTTCTTGAAACCAACAAAGCTAATATAGGTGATAGGCTTGCCCGACGTGGGATAAATTGGTTGTTTTCCCCACCAAATTGTCCACACTGGGGTGGTATATTTGAGGCCGCCGTAAAATCGGCCAAAACACACTTGCGCAGAACAATCGGTGAATCTGTCCTTACATTTGAGGAACTCGCAACTGTGTTTTGTAAGATTGAGGCCGTTTTGAACTCTCGGCCATTGTGCCCGATCTCCTCAGATCCGAATGATTTGGAGGCCCTTACGCCGGGCCATTTTTTGATTGGTCGCCCACTTGTCGCCTTGCCTGAGTTCCCCTATATTGATACGAGACCTGGTCGTCTCTCGCGTTTTGAATTGGTACTCCAGATTACTCAGAGCTTTTGGAAACGCTGGAACTTGGAATATTTGCACATACTCCAGCAACGCGTTAAGTGGACCGACAAGACCGATCCACCCAAGGTTGGTGACCTCGTTTTGATCAAGGAGGCTAACCTTCCGCCACTCAGATGGCGCAGGGGGCGCATCCTTCATTTGGTAACTGGGGCTGATGGAGTTCCCCGATTTGCTGAGGTCTTGGTGGACGGTTCGATTCTGAGGAGAGCGGTTGCAACATTGTCACGTCTACCAACTGATTAGCGGACCGGTAGGCCGGTCCGGGGCGGGTGGATGTTTGAAATAGAATTAGTTTTTATTATAAGTCAAATCGATTAGATCGATTGAGTAACATTTTGTTTAGTCTATTGAAAATTTCTGACAATGGTCACACTGAACTGTCACTTCCGTTCGCCCCTTTGAGAAATTACCACGTTGTCGACTCGTACGTAAAAGAATTGGTCGCCTTTTGAAAAGCACATCCTTGTAGCTACGCGAATAGTTGTAAAATCTATTAAATTGCCGCTTTTTTGACTCCCGGCACGGTTTGTGACATATTGAACATTTGTGAAAAATCTTGTGAACTTGCATCGTGCATTGAAGACGCCGCGTTGGAGTCTGGTAAAGTAAAGATAATTCACTTGCTAATATTGGCCAATTTTAGTCTTGTGTGTATCTAGCTTGCCTCCAGGACTCCACTCAAGAACATCACCAGGATATATAAGGTAAAATTTTCATGTACCTACTCAATACTTTACTCACTGTGCAACGCAGTGCATTGTGTCTGGATATATTGTCTATCGTGGTCAGGTAGATGTATTACACCTTCCACTGCGCACTCCTGATACACCTTCCTGCCTGGCTACGGTAATTCTAGACAATTTGTTTTTAATTGTTATAAAATTTAGTAGAATATATGTAGTAGTGGTATCTTTATATTATCTTTAAACAATTATTGAATAGTGTGATATAACCACCGGGAACAGTTTGCAGTTATAATAGAGTTTATGGAAAGGTATGTAAAATATTAAACATTTTACTAAATATTTGACTCTCTAAGGAATTTGAAACATAAACAATGACGTGCGTCGCGATTAGCAACTTACCTGGAGAACACTTATGTAAGTGGCCCTTTGCTCTATAAATAGGCCCTTTATGAGTCTGAAATAGTTAAACAATGATTTAGGCATGGTGATTTAGCGAGGCCCTAACAAGGAGCTCAAGCTCGAGTACAGGCTGACCGTCTGTGGCATACTTTTTTGCATTTTCTGCAGGGTTCTATCATTCGATTGTTTGTTTGTTCGATTGTTTGTTGATTATTATTCGTATTTTCAATATTTCCCTAAAATAAACGGCTTTAAAGGTCCCGACGCGTAGTGTATGCCTACCAGCAATCAGCTGCGAGGTCATTCCGCTCGGCCGCACGACCACGTGATCATAAACTTCCGCCACCGCGCGGTGTAGGTAGATACGGCCGGCGCAGGTACGATGTCTGCAAGTGCGCGCTATACATTGCCGGTAATAAAAGTTGTAAATTTTTTTAAGCTTAATATTTTTTTTATTTCCCAGGTATTATTTTCGGGTAGTATGACTTGGCATGATGTGCAAAACGAGTAGACTTCGGCTTGGTGATGGGTCTTGTGACACCCTGTATATGTCGGCGGGTTGCTTGATTTTTTAGCCGGTATTAACGCTTCACAGTTCGTTATAAGTTCACACCAAATCAAATTAACAAAACTGACTATAATTATTTTGGATTACTGAACACGAAACGAGTGACCGTTTCTAGGTACTTGTTGTCCGCCCGGAGTCTCCAAGAGAAGTGATAGTTGTGTTGCTCCGTTCAACGTCAACGGTCACCCCCCTCTTCATCTGTAGCGAACGTCACACTAGACTCTGACGAAGCGCGCCATCTTCACACTTCCGTTTCGTAGTCAGTTGACGTCCCGTACTCATGACCATTCCGATACGGCCATCCTACAAGACACACGTCCCTGTGTGTTAATCTGTTAGGATTCCAATCAAATTTATAACAAAATTACCTTCTACATTACTTTCCTAACTACTAATGGAGCTGGATTCAGAGCATCACTGACAATACAGTCACTTTCCATAGACTCACATTATAATCAAATCAAATAACTAAAGCTCTATATGTGATTCATAACCATTCAGTAACCTCCAGTTACTAAACCAGGCACTCAACCAGCCACTCGGTTGCTACCATTCAGTAACCTCCAGTTACTAAACCAGGTACTCAACCAGTCACTCGGTTGCCACCCATTTATCTGCGCATCCTCACAAGGATCGCCAAGTTCCTCCTGGACTTTATGGTTTTCTACGAAACCCATTTATCTGCGCATCCTCAAAAGGATCGCCAAGTCCCTTTTGGACTTTATGGTTTCCTACGAAACCCAGAGATGTCTGCCTACCGCGTACTCACGGACAACTGCCTTCACAGTTGGCTGATACCGATTTGTACTGATTTACGGCTACAAATCAACCTCTGACAATGAATCACACAACTAATAAAATAATGTAAAATATTTTGGGCAGGCAAAGGCTCTAGACAAACATTAGTAGTTGTTATTAACAAATAACTAAGGACTTGTCAACCTTTAAACAATACATAGTTGTAAGCAATTAATTTAGGTTTCTAAACATACGTTTATGTAGTTTGGGTAATAAACAATTGATTGGCTTGTAAAACAGACAGAATCAATTCACAAGCCTCCAAAGCACCACTAAATCTAGTAATCAGTTAGCTAATAAATAATAAATGAGCTATGCGCTGTGTTTATCTGTTTGCTTACAAACTGAGAGATAACCACTCAAAGATTAATCTTCTATTGAATTAACAGGAAACGTACTTACTGTTTAAAAACTCTCAGACTCATTGTGCCCACATAATTGTTTGTAAGAAAAATGTTGGTGAATAATTTAAGGACTGTTGTTTCATTATTGTATTTTCGACGCGGTCGACTGTTTTCATTACAGCATCTAATTAAGACTAATGCCTGTAGGACACCTCCGCTGCGAAACTCAAAGGGCGAAACCGCAATAGTTTTTACTGTGAGTTGTGAGTTCTTTGGGGGCGAAACAGTAGAGAAATTCCCTGCTCTAACATACAAAACTGACTATGATGTTGTTTCTTTCTAACATGATTTCGCTCTTTTGATCAGGTGCCGTCTACACCTCCGCCCGTTGTCCACCATTTTGAAGCGGTTCCGCGTGTGACTCGGACGGGGCTGTAGCAATCGACAATTTTTATGAGCGAAATAAGAACGATAGATTTGGAATTTACTGAAAAACTTATAAGCAGTGAGAAATATAAAACTAACAAAACTACAAGCATGGAGGGATATCCAGAGAGAGACTCTTTACATAATGTATTTTCTCCCAACTTCTTTCTCTTTTTATTGATATCATGCACCCAGATACGACGGACCTCAGATTGAAAACTGGGATAACGCTAGGAGGATGATGATGCACCCAGATACGACGCCTTTTTAAAGTTGTTGATCACAGTAAGATTAGTTCCTCCTCTGACTCCGAAAGCGACGACATTTTCTTTCTATTGTTATTTCTCAACTGTTCTAGTTTTAGGTTTCGCTAATATAGTTTCGCGTAAGTGAAGTACTGTTGCACAGCGAAACTCGCGCAGCGGTTTCGCAGTTGTTGTTTCGCAGCGGAGGTGTGTTACAGGCATAATACGCCTATAGTTTAGGCTCGGATTATCGGATTAATCAAATATGATCCACATTGAATATTTTGTTTAAAATATTCTATTTGGAGATTATAATAAAATGTGTATCTTATTTTGGATGATTAATATTTTATTGACAGTAGAATAAAACAAATATTTTCTAATGCTTATGTGCTTATATAAGTTTGCGATGTTCCAAGAACTGAGAAGTTAGACGACGTCTTCTAAGTGGCCGTAATTTGGCAAGAAGTCTAGACAGTGCAGCGTCAGACTTTTCTAATAGCTTTTATATTGTGCAAATGTCGACTCTCGGCATTATATCTGTATTTATTTAAACTAAAAGAATTATTGCGATAGCCTAGTGGTGTACGTAACGGACTGACGAGACGATGGTCTCGGGTTCGATCCCCAGTTACCCCGGGCACACACCTATGACTTTTCGAAGTTATGTGTGTATTAAAATAAAAATATTAATTATCGCTCGCTTAAAAATGTGCCCGGTAGATGGCAATAGGCTCGCCCCCTATTACATTGGGACCGAAACATATCTGGCGAAGTGTGGGTGTGTAATACACCTCTGCCTACCCCTTCGGGGATAAAAGGCGTGAAGATATGTTATATTTTAAAAGAATTCATTTTCTGGTAGATAGTCCTGATTATATTTATGATTTCAACATACATTATATGTTTTCAACATCTTAAAGGGAATTCCTTGAATAAATTTAGGTGATTACCACGAAATAAAAGTAATAGTATGTATTCAGTTCATAGGCACACATAGTGTATCTGAGGATATTTGAATAAATAGTAATAAACCTACTATATTTATGGAAAGGTTGTCACTGTTACGTTTGTTACGTATAGATTATGTGATAGTTGTTCAACAAATTAATATTTACATTGTTGAAGACTTCAACGTATGTATAATTTATCAATTATACATTTCATACTGTGACTTTTAATGCAGTTGCATAGAAGCAGTAACGACTAACAATTCATTATAGTTTTCTGGGTACTCTTGAAAGCTAAACCTACGTTAGGCAGTAATAGAGGCACACTATAGGTATTGTTACGAGCTGGGGTTCGTGATAAATTATATACACTATGCCACTTAAACTGAACTTTATTCACTAACACAAACACTAAGTATAACACTAGATACACACACTTAATTTTCACTTCACTAGTAAAACACACTATTCACACCACTAGAACAACACTAATAAAACACCACTAAACACTTCCGAATTACTTCCTTCGCTTGATGTTGATCGCTTTCCGTATTCAATTGTTACTGTCCGGTCCGTTCGCTCCCGCTCTATTTATACTGGCCGGATAACATCACTAGGCTTTTCGAGACGACTCACGATATTTCTGGAAACGTGTAAGGTGTTTCTAGAATTGCGTAAATGTTCTATTTACACCTACGCCATCTATTAGAGGATAGATGAAACAGCCTAAAACAACCGATACATCTAATCTCATGTAGTTCTCCCATTCACTGATAGATGGCGTTATTTTCAATTCGTAACACGGCCTCCCTCTTAAACGTGTTCGTCTCGAACATCGTTAGACCCATAGTAACGAGCCAACCGGTCCACATGAACTATCTTCGGTGCACCTCGCGACCCCTTCTGGATTCGATAGGTGACGTCGTTCATCCTGGTAATTATGCGATATGGCCCGTCCCATCTGGCTTGTAACTTAGGCGATTTTCCTTTGCTTCGTACTGGGTTATGAAGCCACACCAATGATCCCTCATCGAAGCCTTTGTTGTTTGCCTTCCGGTCGTAGCGAGTCTTCATCTTCTCAGACATCTGTTGTCCAGATTCCCTGATGTGCTCGTATACGTCGTTCATCCTGTTGCGTAGCTCGGTTGCGTAATCCGTTATATTGCGTGGAGATTCTGGTGGAATACCGGTGATAAGGTCTGCAGGTAAACGGAGCTCTCTACCGAAATTGGCAAAAGCTGGTGTTACTCCTGTAGTTTCGTGGACCGCACTGCGATATGACAGGAGAAATGGTTGGATGTGCTTGTCCCAATCTCTTTGTTTGCTCTCCACCACCTTCGCCAGGTACCTTTCCAGTGATTGGTTAAACCGTTCAACCATGCCATCTGATTGCGGATGATAAGCCGTGGTCCTGGTTTTATGTGCACCCATTACGCGACAAGTCTCCTTGAACACCTCAGATTCGAAGTTCCGGCCTTGATCGCTGTGGATTTCCAAGGGCACCCCGAACCGACAAAAGACTTCATGCACCAGCTTATCGGCCACTGTGGTAGCTTCTTGATTTGGGATCGCAAACACTTCAGGCCACTTCGTGAAGTAATCCATCACAACCAAGAAGTATTTGTTTCCGTCCTGGCTCTCAGGAAACGGCCCAGCGACATCCAACGCTATGCGCTCCCATGGAGCTCCCACATTGTACACCTTTAATGCACCTCTGCTTCGAGTATGTGGCCCCTTGACAGCCGCACAACTTGTGCATTTGCGGCACCAATCCTCGACGTCATCTCGACAGTGGAGCCAATAAAACCGCTCCCGGATCTTAGTAAGGGTCTTCTTAACTCCCATGTGACCTCCCGAAGCACCATTGTGATAGAGCTGCAAGACTTCCGGCACCTTAGTTTTGGGCACTACCATTTGCAAATGGCACTGGTTACCGCGAGCGTTTTCCCATTTGCGGCACAGAACTCCATCCTGGACGACCAAGCTTTCCCACTGTGCCCAATAACTCTTGGTGATGGGGCTCATTGCTGCGATATCACTCCATTTGGGCCTAGGAGCGCCTGATTTCTTCCATTCGAGAATCGACTGTACATCCTTGTCATCTTGCTGAGCACTCTGCAAAGCTTCTTTCCATCCGTCACTCAAGTCCGTCTTCAACGTCCTCACTAACGCTGCCTGCTTCGCTTCCTGTCGGGCACAATGTTTGCGTTGGTCGGGGTAAGGCCTACACGTCAGAGCATCTGCGCTACGTTGCTCTCGCCGCCAGACAGGCACATCAGGCGACCCCTTTGGTGGAGACAGGGTGTCACTGTGCCGCTTACGCTTTGGGCAGCTCAAGCGGATATGGCCTCTTTCCCCGCAGTTGTAGCACCGAGGTGACGACACAACTTCCCTGATGCGGTGACCTCGGGCGTCGCGTCGCACTGCTTCCACCTCCAGAGCGTGGGCTAAGGCGTCCTTGAGGTCCTTGAAGTGCCCAAGCCTCACTGCTGCTCTTACCTCCAGGTCCCGGATCCCATCCGTAAACGCCTGTACGAGGTTCCCATCAATAAGCGCAGGAGACGACTGGTATGCCTTCCTGACCAGCTTTTCCACCTCTAGAGCCCACTGCTGCAGAGTTTCTCCGGTGCGTTGTGTCCTGACCTTCAGCTGAGCACGATACACATGTTCGAGGTGCGCGTCTCCGTACCTCGCCTCCAACGCCTCCAGAAGCTTCTCGTAGGTCACGTCTTGCCCGAGTGCCTCCAACACCGTCAAGGCCTGATCACGAAGGCCCAACGTTAGGGCGGTGAAGGCCTGTTCTTTGTCCCACCCATTCGCTCGCATTACGGCCTCAAACTGAACCTTGTATGCAACCCACGATGACGAGCCATCAAAGGGTGGAACCTTAAACCAACGAGGCGAGGGCGCCACAGCTGCAGGTGTAACGTCGTTGGTCTCAAGCCCACGCAATTTCTTCTCCAATCTGGCAATAAGGGTCTCGAGCTGGTCGTGTACACGCTTCTCGATGTCGCTGATACGGGCCTCGTGCTGCTGGAGTTCCTCCTTGACCGCCTTCAAGTCCTTCCCCACTGCGGCGCTGAGGTCCTTCATGAGCACCAGCTGTTCCTCCAGACGGTGGACGTGCTCCTCCTTGTCGCGCGGCAGCTGCTCCTCTAGGTGGCGCGCGTGCTCCTCTTGACGGCGAGCCTGCTCCTGTTCACGGCGGTCCTGCTCCTCCTTGTCGCGCTGTAGCTGTTCCTCCAGGCGACGAGCCTGCTCCTCCTGACGGCGGGCCTGCTCCTCTTGACGGCGAGCCCGCTCCTCCTTGTTGCGCTGTAGCTGTTCCTCCAGGTGGCGCGCGTGCTCCTCTTGACGGCGAGCCCGCTCCTCCTTGTTGCGCTGTAGCTGTTCCTCCATGCGGCGCGCGTGCTCCTGCATGAACGCCATCAGAGCCGCGATGTCGGGCACCGCCACGGAGTGTGCGCTTGCAGGCTCCACTGCAGCCGCGGAGTCGCCTGGTCCACCAGACGATGGAGAAGGAACGTCTCCGAAGCGTCTCTGGTCCAGGTCTTGCTGGCGCTGGTTCCTGGTACGCACACCTTCAGTTTCTTCCTTCGGCATAACCGGCATAATTTATCCCTTTCTTCTGACACCAATTTGTTACGAGCTGGGGTTCGTGATAAATTATATACACTATGCCACTTAAACTGAACTTTATTCACTAACACAAACACTAAGTATAACACTAGATACACACACTTAATTTTCACTTCACTAGTAAAACACACTATTCACACCACTAGAACAACACTAATAAAACACCACTAAACACTTCCGAATTACTTCCTTCGCTTGATGTTGATCGCTTTCCGTATTCAATTGTTACTGTCCGGTCCGTTCGCTCCCGCTCTATTTATACTGGCCGGATAACATCACTAGGCTTTTCGAGACGACTCACGATATTTCTGGAAACGTGTAAGGTGTTTCTAGAATTGCGTAAATGTTCTATTTACACCTACGCCATCTATTAGAGGATAGATGAAACAGCCTAAAACAACCGATACATCTAATCTCATGTAGTTCTCCCATTCACTGATAGATGGCGTTATTTTCAATTCGTAACAGTATAATACGTAGCAACTTTAACAATATGTTGAAATGCGTGTGCTGGATGCCTGTTTTCTTGATGGTACTGTGAACTACTGTGTAGACATAATATATCACTTAAGCTTTGTATCTATTTTTGGAATCAAAAGATACATACATACATACATAGACTCACGCCTCTTTCCCCGAAGGGATAGGCAGAGGCATATTAAACGCCCACTTTTCGCCAGTGTTTTGATCCCACGTAATAGGTGGCGAGCCTATTGCCGCTTATTGGGACATTTTGTTTGCCAGAGCCTCATCCGTTGATCGGCAGGTGCACCACTTGCAGGTGAGGTTGGCTTGGGACCCTAAGTTCTTGGTGGGAACCCTATGCACCTACAATCAAAAGATATATGGATAAAACGATATTTTAGTTGAGGAATTCATTCATTTGTTCAATAAGGCATCTCGAATAAATTAATGCATATCAAAATCGTGACTTCCCTATCTGTATAGTATGCGATCAATTCGGGACTACGAAATGTGTTGTATAACCACTTTCACCTTTCATATTATAATACTAAATCGTAGTCGAAAGTACATTTGCTCATATCTATAGAACGATAATGGAGCAATCATTCGCTATGTATTAACTTAGTAAATTTAATCGCTCTATTGCCTGATTGGTTTCATAATTAAACAACGATGCCAAGATGAGCTTGATTTGTAGCAGCGGGATATCAGACGCCAATAAGGAAATATCCGTCTGCAGATGTTATATAGGTACATATATTCTTAGGACAGTTTGTGTTTGACATTTAGCCTCAGGTAGGGGTCAACAAATACGACGGAACTTTAAATACTTAACGCATAGTGACGTAACGATTACTTAGATTGTTGGTTACATTACTAAACCGGGTTTATTATTTTCCAGGAAGCTATCAACAGAAAGATAAAGGTGAAGACTTTGTATGTCCTGAAGGAACACAAGGAAATGGAAATTTTGCAGATCCAGCTACGTGTAGACGATTTTATCAGGTAATTCTATAATTATTTTGTGGGGAACTTGTGTCAGCTTAGTAAGAAAATGAATTTATGTTATTTAGTCTAAAATTAACTACTATTTCAATCCGTGCATAAATTAGTAATGCCTTATAAGTCATTAAGGTAACTTTACAATTAATTAATTAATTAATTGATAATTATAATTTTAGACTTCGAGTAAAAATGGCGGCATACACCTGCCTGAGGTAAAATTAATAGAAAATACATCGGCTTCTTAATTGGCATAACTGAGTTTCCGCGTACCCTTGTAACGTTGAAACAACCCTTCTCATCTTTTTATTAAATAAACTGCTTCCTATATAAACATAACGTAAAATTAAGATTTCGCCCTCTCGTTTCTAAGGCTCAAGGAGTTGACGGCAAAATGCGGTCGTAAAATCGTAACCTCATTGGAAGGATTCATTTAGAAGAAAAGCGTATAAACGTAATGATAATATTATATAAATGCCTGCATACATAGGCTAAGCCCTGTAATATATTAGCAGAATAAGTTGTGTCAAACTTAATGCTCGTTCAGTTGGTAAGCAAGAATGTCATTGCGCTTTTTTCCGTCAAGTTCATTTACGTGTTTTGTATGCAAAATCAAGCGCTTTGAAAACTATGTTCTACATACTACTTACGTAGAATTCTGTCTGTGACATTGGGCGTATGTGCAACATCAATTCAGAACAGTTATTCAAATTCTGCGTGGACTAATTCCAAGAAACCGCTACATTTGTTATTGTACCTACAAACAATTACAATGATGGCCCAGCTTTCGTTTCTTAAGTATTGCATGAAAGATTGCGTAAAATGTTATGTCTTGAACCTAGACTAGCTTACCGGTAATATCAAAAATAGTCAATCAAACATGTTATACTGCTTCAAATAAAAGCAAGATGCTTTGAACGAAAGCGCACATGGCAAATCTAGTACCGTTAAAAGTTGTAACATCTAGTAGCGCAGTGTGTTAAGCAGTAATGATATACCAAATTGGTCTCAGTGATTCAATTCTTATACAACATGCTTTTATAACGCCATAAATAAACTCATTCAAACATCCATTGAGGAAATAATATTTTGGCACTTTTATTTGACATTTTCGTATGTCGATCGACCGGTTTCGAAGCAGCTTGTGGAGCAAGAATGTTGAAGGTATCGTTCACCATATCGTGGTGTCAGTTTCGAACGTAAAAATAAAATTTGACCTCACTTCTTTGTATGCGTAGTAAATATTAATCGACAAATATTGGTATTTTTATATTGTGCTAGCAGGATTTCTACGGCTTCTTTGTTATTCATGCGTCTTTATTGCCTATGTTCGTTGAATGTTAATAAGTCCCGAATAAAGTATCCATGTTTGTTGAAGTATAACAGACGTTCTTTAAAATATTGCGGCGAACGTCTGCTGTTATTGAGAGACTTTTGAAAGTGGAAAATAATTCAAGCAATTATATAATAACGGACATCGTCATTTTTGAAGAGACGGGCTTTAATATTTGTGAGAAATACATAGATATTGAAATAATGCTGTTTACATTAGTTACATCTAAAGGTGTATTACATCATAAAGAAAACAAATAAGTAGTTAAATAAAGTCGGAGTTCCACTAACAGAGTCAACGTTGTTAATACGCGAGTGCAGGCACTGAATGGACATGACACAGTTAACGTGTACAGTCTTAATGAGAATTGCGCACTACGGACTCATAAAAAGATTCACAATGCTTTAATTACAAAAATATTCGAGTTTTCTGAACTTTATATTGGTTTTGATCTTGATAATCTTCGAACTTACTATATTGAGAGCATCCGTGAAGATCAAGGTAGTTTATAAACATTTCGCATACTTTTTGCGTAGGTACCTAGTCCACAAACCTATACACGAATAGACAGGTACTTATTACTATTCTGATATCCTGCGAAGCAGTAGGTAGGTATGAGAGCCGTATTCATATTTTTATGGACAAACACCGAACATTTTTCGCATAAAACGTTGGATTCCTTTTTTCGTATGCCGTTGTATGTAATAAAACGCTACCCCGCGTGACTAACCCTCGTGGGATTACAGTTGAGTTTATGTTACGTCCGCGAAATTGGAAGGATTCGAAAATAAAAATGGCTACCCATAACGGTAACTAGGTAATGTTTGTGTTATCTAGCAGGTATTATGTGGCCACTTGACAGTAGATTGTAACGATTGAAACGTAGTGTTACTATGAAATTGTGGTCGTTTCTTTATTTATAGGTACTTAATGATTTCTCAGAAATACTGTGTAAGTACTAGTGTGATCACAGAAGTTGATCTATAAAGTTTATTTCCGTATAGGTATATATAAACAGGCTGTTACATAAAATGCGCAGTAATAAAACAATATAATTAAGTTATTATGCATGTTAGTAAATTTAACTTTAACTGGTACATTTCGGGAAAGTAGTAATTTTGTTACTGCTAACTAGTTTTTTGAAAATGAAATTATTGAAAATGTACCTGCAGCTGTGGCTTATAAATAACTACAAAATATAGTCTTACCATTTATTTGGTATGTGGTTGAAAATGTTATAGATAATTTCGTCAAAATATATAAGTTTAGAATGATATTCGATATTGGTAATAACTAGAATCATCGGCATAAAAAACGATGATATAAAATATTCAAATAGAATACTACAATTTTCATACCTTTGAATTTGGACATAATCATTGCTTTAATTTTTTCCGTTACGTTTCCATCCTGTGTATGAATTTTTTTCTTTTTTTGGAATCGTACACCAACATACACATCATTAACTCCAAAGGCTCTTTTACTTTCGTATTTCCATTATGTTTAACAAATTTGATACAGCAAAATTAGAAATAAAATTCTTCTTGTATTCATTTTTGAGCTTAAACGTAAAGGAAAATCTTTTAAAGGAACGAAATGAATACAAAACGAAATTCTCACTGCGTAGCTAAGAATTTTGCAATATGAGCTGTGCTGAATATTTGTATAAAGTGCCTTGTTTGGACTGTTGCTACTTCAAACTTAGTGCAATATTCTGTACTGGCTGGACTGTAGGTCAACTACTAGGTTACCTTATCAGCTAAGCCAAAGCTTCGCGGATTAGATTCTCCAATTGCCCACCCAGGACAAATCTTTGTGTGATGGGCACGATTATTTTGTCTAGGTATAATTTAACTATAACATAATTATGTCAGTTTTCACGGTAGTAGAGCCTTGCTGATTTCAGTATGAATGGGCCGGCTCTACCGGAGAAGTACTACCCTCTCACAGAAAAAATACTACCTAAACTGTTGCGTTTCGTTCGGTGAATGAGAGTGCCGGAGGCCCTATCCCCTATTCCTTCTCCCTCATCCCACTCCTCATCCTATCCCTTTTCCCAACCCCAAGGGGCGACAACGCACTTGTGACTCCTGTGGTGCTTCTCGTGTCCATGGACGGCGGTAATTGCTTACCATCAGGCGATCCGTCTGCTCGTTTGCCGTCTATTACTATAAAAAAAAATCTGGTTATCATAGTATGACCTCTGCTTAGTTTGGGATCAGATTTGTTTTTGAGTTGGTCTGGTAGATTTTCTTATTATTACATACTGTATCGTTTATTTCAGTGCGTCGATGGATACCCCTATATAAACAGATGTCCTTCGGGATTATACTTCGACGATATTAGCAAGTTTTGTACGTTCAAAGCGGAGGCCAGATGTGGCCCCATCGCTACCAGTAAGTATATTGTTTTTAAAACTCTGCCAATTTATTTGACGTTGACAACTACGTCTTAGGAGATAAAACAAGCTCTTTTGTCGATTGTTTCGGAACTTTCAGAAGTTATTCAATTAGGCTGGAATGTTTTTACAGAATATACGTTCAGAGCTTCTAGAAAATCAGGTTTTGCTTTGAATACTTAACGAAATGATATTAACATCTTAATTTCATGTATTAATAAACGTTATACCTATAAGAAATTTATTCATAACTGAGTAATAAATATGCTTACCCATTATGACCAAATCAATTATGTATATTTTAAATAGAATATTTCTGGTTTTTAAATTTAGGATATAATATCTTAATACATCACATAATTGCAATAGCAATATCATAATCATCGTCCCAGCGTCACCACGGCTGCAAAGATTTTCGCTTTGGCGTCCTGGGTCCGCTGCTAGTCTAAACCAATGTTCGCCTTGGAGTTCGGGATCCGCTGCTCTCACCATATTTGACGGAATATTAGCTACACTAGAAGTATAACTTGAATTGCACTAGAAGTCATCATCATCATCAGCCTGCTATAGTCCACTGCTGGGTATAGGCCTTTCCAATCGCTCGCAACTGAACCCGATTTTCGGCCTTGCGTACAGTAGAAGTGAAATTAAAGAATAATTTGAAATTATTTTTAAAGGCATCTCTAATTGGCTATTTGTCCCTAGCCCCCGCGCCCATCACGGAGGCGCCACTGGACCTGGCCACGAAGTGCGACCTGTCCCAGTGTCAGCTACCTTACTGCTTCTGCTCTAAGGACGGCACGCTTATCCCTGGCGGTCTTGATCCAGAAGACGTGAGTATACATGTACACATCTTAAGAGATCATGGGAATTTGACCTTATAAATAAAATAAAAAGAAATGGCTTTAGAATGAAATAATGGTCTTTAAAAAGGAATAAAGATCTTAAATCTTTAGCCCTTTTAAAGATATTCCACTAAATAATTAATGTATTGTATTTACATGGTCATGTGACAATATAAAATAAAATAAGGGATTTTTCAATATGTAAAATATCTGAATTGTTTAGGTACATAGTAAAGAAAGAAGTAAAGAATTTATCGATAGAATGTGCGACAAATAAAAATAGAATGTAAATTTGTTTGTTACGCTATAAACTTAGTATTTTAACTACTTGACATACCATCTTCAAATTATGTATTAATAATTGTCAGGGGTACAGAAAACAGTATAGGGTATAGAATTTAAATTCTCATAGCCCTGGGTCCAGCCCAGCTAGACACCTTTACCGAAATTAGAACTAAATGTATCTACCTGATCTACCATGTAACTAGTAGTTACAACGAACGTTATGACGTAGCATAATGAGTTCATTGTAATATACGTTAAACGCTTCATGTATTAAGCATGCTATATACCTATAAGCTTTGTTGGCGTAAGGGACTTTGAAAGCTATTTGAATTGGTAAAGCACTTAGTGGGTAAACACCATATTGAAGTTAATGGTGAGTCGTTTTTAATGAATTCGCATTAAGTAATAACGTTATATTCCATTTATAAGATTATTAGCAATAATATTCTATTAAGCAGCGATTAAGGATTTTAAGGAAATTACATCATAAGCCAGGTAATGTTAGACCTATGGTACTGTAAAGCTAAGTGTTAAGAGGTAATGAAACTATCGAGATATGTACACACGGGTGGGTACACTGGGTACTATAGCTAGATTAGTTATACATAAAGAAATGTTTCACTAGCGTAGTGAATATTTTATAGTTATGTGGAAAATATAAAATATAGTATAAACTATTTCGAATAGTGAATCGAAAACGATATAGGAATTGCGTTTCTATCAAACTACTTATAAGCGTGTTGATCAGACTGAGGGGGCCGTAGTAGGCTGTCTTCACTTCTTCATTGGAATTTGCATGTAGTATCTAATATAGTTACATGTTTTATCATTTATAAATAGTTCTTCCTGGTTTATAATAGTCTGACAGTAATAACTAAGTATATTTATCGACGGTGGAATTGTGTAAATATTTTGCAAATAACGCTAAGAAGTCTAAGCAACTGTAATGTATATTATTTTAGTAATAGAAGTTAGCTATTTAGTAACAATTTTATTACAGAAGACGCATTTAATTTTTCGATAGACATATCGCTCCATTACCCTTTTACCACAAATTATATTAAACGGAAAATAAATTTAGTTCTCTCTATTACCCATTTCTAAACATCTAAAATATTAGTACACAAACGTAACGTGCAACTAAGGCTCAACGTTTTGTGAAGAAGCATAAATTTAAAGAAATAGTGTTATGTTCTAAAAAAACAAAACGGAGAGCGAGGATGAAAAAACTTAAAAAAAGAAAACCGTCTCGTTTTTAGTCTCAGGTAGAGCGGAGACTCAATGTAGGTTGGACAAATTTAATAAATTGTCTTTAACACATCTAACGGTCTGTGAAGACAAAATAAAAACACCTGAAGCAAATTTTGTACATGAATCGCGCTTACTTGATACTAATTTGATTCTATCTCTACATGACTATTACTTTCATACATAGAAAAAAGTACACAGACTAACTTTCAAATTCTTTTCCTATTGTCTATACCAAAATCGTTACGTAAGTGTCACTAATGAAAATTACGTATGAATTGCTTTATTTTTAATATATTACTTCTAATTTCATCTTGCACGTTAAAGTCAAATTTGATAAATGATCATTATAGTCATCATTAAATAGACCTTTTAGTTACTGAGGTTGGTCCAGTTGCGTTGAAAGGTAAGGTACAATATTTTTTTAAGTTAGGGATACAGATATGGGTAGGTAGGTATTTTATGTTTGGTTCTATGAAATAAAATATTTTCCATACAGGCGTACGCAACAGTTAGTTTATTATATGCCCCATGATTAAGTTGTCGTATGATGGGGTAAAGCCAACGTGTTTAATGATGATTGCCGCAAACTAAACATTCAGAAGGCGTGCATTAGCGATCATTAGCCGTTCCGGTGTCCCGACATGCATACAATTTATCGTACGTGTGATCACCACCGCAACACACCCTACTAGTGTGCACTGCGTTTTGGAACCTTAGGGACCCATCTAATAATTTAGACGGGTTTAGAGACCCTCTGATAGTAGCTTATTTCCTTCTTCGAGGCCTATATAGTATATAGCTTATGCCCGCCCTTCTTCGAGGCCTATATAGGTACGATTTAAATGCCAAAGAGCTTGTTTATACGAGCATAAACTTGTTTGCAGCAATGGATCGTCCATTCGTTTTACCTACAGACACGATTTGTATTTAGCATAAATACAGTATGTGTATGCACTGTGATGTCTTCTAACTTTAATGTTCTTAAAAAAAGCTTGACACAAAAATTTGAGTGTTTAATGTTTATACGCCGAATAGCTAAAGGAATTACCTACTATATTTTGATTAATTGCATTGAAAAATGACTTCAATGTTTATTTTATCCGATAAGAGACACAGGCAACACATGACCATAAAAATTAAATATAATAAAGCTAAAGAATATATTTTTTTAATTTGTTTATCTCCGGTCCTGCCAGTGCGTCCTTGAAATCAAATTTTGTGTTAGATAGCGTATTAGTTGCGGCAAATCAAATTTAATACGCAATCACGCAGCAACAACTAAACACGAGGCAGTAAGTAACTTACATCATAGAAGACACGATGAAAAGTTGCCACCAAGCATACCTCGTACTAGCTAAGCCCTTGGTTATAACCCTATTTAAGGCTACTGCTCCGCACTGGTGGCTCATAGCAATCATCGGCCCTGTATATAAACTGTCCCACTGCTGGGCACGGGCCTCTTCTCACTATGAGAAGGATAAGGCCATAGTCCACCACGCTGGCCGAGTGCGGTTTGGCAGACTTTACATGTCTTTCGAGAACATTATGGAGAACTCTCAGACAATCAGGTTTCCTCGCGATGTTTCCCTTCAACGTTTAGCAAGCGGTCATTAACAACTTAATACGCACTTAACTTCGAAAAGTCCTTGGTGCGTGCCGTGGATTCGAAACCCTGCGTAGCAGTCCGTCGGTCTCTCCACTAGGCTATCGCAGTGGCTCATAGCGTGATGTTAGGTATATTATTATAGCCTATAGCCTTCCTCAATAATTGGGCTATCCAAAACAAAAATAACGATTCAAATTGAACCACTAGTTACTGAGAATAGCGCGTTCTACCAAACAAACAATCTCAGTTTTATAACATTATATAGTATAGATTTTTATCGTTTTTAACACTACCTTTAAGAACTTTATATCTACAGCTATGTTCAATCAATGATAAAAACTCGGCCTCGATTCCGTCAACGTTCTGAAGTCGCTGCTAAAAAATCAAATAAAGAAACGGGACCATGTACTTGTTTTTCACAGACGCCCCAGATGATAATACTGACATTCGACGGAGCTGTGAACTTGAACAATTTCGAACATTACAAGAAAGTGTTCAATGGGAAAATTAAGAACCCCAACGGCTGCCCTATAAGAGGCACGTTTTTCCTTTCGCACGAGTACAGGTAATTTGAAATGTCTTATTACTTCTATTCATAAGAATTTTTCTTATGAATCTTTAATTTTCTGCAAGTATTTTTCCTCGGGGTTGATATTGTAAGAACTTCATTTAGCTGAGGCAGTATTTCTAGTTCATCTGCTTGTAATTAAGGTGATTAGATTTGTAAAAGTATTTCGTGTAAAACTAACTAATCAAATAAATGAGGTCGTGATTAAAACCTTTGACAGGCATGTTATATGAATTTACCGATTACCTATCAACGTCGAGGCATTCTACTGCTACTAGTTTTGACCAAATTATGCTGTATTTTATTGCACATAAAAGTTCATTATTTTCTACTGTAAATCGATGCAATCAATTGGAAATGTCAAAGAACTTTAAAATTCGTGCGCTGATATTTTCAAATGCAATAAATAACTTCACAGCTTGTAACGTCAAAGTTCACGTGTCATGACTAACCTATGATGTGTAGCATTCTAAAAGTAAGGATACTAAATAGTCTAAGGTAACATTAACTTTCTTCTTTGTAGTAACTACGTGCAAGTGCAAGCTTTGGCGCACGACGGACATGAGGTGAGTACTATCTTATTACAAACATATTAAAATTATACCAGTTGTTCTCATTGTTTTCTCAAGCAGGTTAGCCTATTAACTACTAGCAAATTAACTAGCAATTCTGGCTTATAGATTAGACATGACAGAATATTAGTTTTTCCACAGAGCGACTCTCGTCTGTCCTTGGCAGTCCATAAGGATAGCGATATTCTATGGCTTATACTGGTGCCAGTATATTCATGGGTAGTGTACTTATGCACTTACTGCCCATATGGGCTGTCAAAGATCTTCATGACTATCGGGACCGCTTGGTTCTGTACTCTCAATCACTGCAAATAACACAATAGCTTAAATTTTATGTATAACAGTACTACCAAGTCATAGTGAAATAGGTAAGTACCTGCTCCCTTTTATCGCCGATTATGTTTTGTGAAAGTAGATACTTTCCCGGTAAAGCTCTCTATCGAAACGTACTTTTCAAGGCTCCTATTGTCTTGGAAACCTTTAACATACGATAACATGATAAACCTCCGTATCACCTTTGCAAATGACGGCCATTGCTGTATATGGACCGCAAAGATGTTCACACTGATCGATGCGCTTACTAGCATGCGAATTTGAATAAAGTAACAAAAATCAATTATATAATGCTATAGAGTTCAGTAATAAATCCGCTCCATGCATAATTCATTTCACATTTCACGGAAATAATACCATTGAAAAAGTATTATCTATGTATCGGTCACGAGCATTTAACCACGAATTAGTTACGTACCGCTTGAGTAAGTTCATGCTTTTAGCGATCAATCCTTGTAAATCATCAAAGAAACGTCTGTTCGAATAATCGTAGCCAATCCATTACAATGAGATTGACTGGCCATCAAAAGATGGTGAGTTCAAATCCTAATTCCGTGAATACCTACTGAACTTACTATAATACCTAAGATCTTTATAGTTTGTTCGATTAAATTGCCTATTTGTTAAAGGTTTATTTATTCATCACTTTAGACACATGATTATTGTACGTCTTATGATTAAAATTGACTATAATTTACTATGTTTTTCGCAATGGACCTAGGCGCATCCAGCAAGTGCCAACAACAATGAAACTTCCAAATTTAAAGGTCAAGCATATAATATGTGTTACCGGCATTTCGTTTTATTGGAAGTAAGACACGCCAAGTCTAATAAGCGTTACGGTTTGCACACGGTGAATGAACATTTTGAGCTGTGTAAAATGTGTAAATGTTTGTTACGTAATGGTGATACAAAATACTTCAGACTGCATGGGCAGTAGGTGAACTTTATCGACATAAACATTCCTTGGGAGTAGAGTACCGACGAATGAAGATTCATTTTGGCATTCATTTTTTAATATCGCAATAATTTCACAGATAGCGACAGGCACAGTATCGCAGCAGCAAGGTCTCCAAGACAAGGGCT
The DNA here is from genome assembly GCA_944739405.2 of Euclidia mi. Classification (NCBI taxonomy): domain Eukaryota; kingdom Metazoa; phylum Arthropoda; class Insecta; order Lepidoptera; family Erebidae; genus Euclidia; species Euclidia mi. The sequence continues at coordinate 90,189,590 of OX123183.2, read as the reverse complement.
ATGAAGAATGGGCCGGTGAAATGATCGGCATGAGGGAGATTCTCTCCAAATTCGCCAATGTCTCTCGCTCAGAAATCGTCGGCGCCAGGGCTCCCTTCTTGAAGCCAGGAAGAAATACACAGTTTAAGGTAAGCCCTCAAACTATATCATACTTTAAAAAAATGTAATAGGTACATTGTGATTTTGTTTTCCAAGAATAAACTTCATCTTTTGTCTAAATTTACTCATATTTCTTCAGATATTTGTGTGATAAATAGATCTCCACTAACATTTCACACTTAGAAGTGTGAATTCGCGAAAGTTAGTTTGTTTATTTATAAAGTACATTGTCACATCTCTATTTCATGGAAGGCAATCAAACTTTTTATGGAGGAACTTTACAAGACGAAAAAAATATAGGGTACTTTTATATCGACTGTGTAGGCGGGCTCCTGTGGGTACAGAATAAAATATGACACTGAATAAATTCTCTTTGTGAAAACCAGATCACAGAATGTACCTAAACAAATTTTATCGAAAGTTGAAGTGACGATTTGATACCAATTGTACAATATTGTAGCTATAAATAATTTAGGCCGCGGCTCCAGTTTTTGCTTGTTGAGTCTGAAAATAAAATAAAATACATTGAAAGAAATTGACTTTGATAAGTGACACGTTTATGAGAATGACGTGCGGTGGAATACGTGTCTTGAGTCTTGAATTTTGTACGGCTGTGCCGCCTACCTAATTACGTCGAGTTTCTAGACGATCAAGATTGTTTTTTTGACGTATTGGCCTTATATCTAATATCCACAGGTTTATTATTTAATAAGGGGGCTTTCGCCGCTTTATAGATGTTTCTGTAAGCAATTTATGTCTGAAAGCAATAATACAATTTAATACTATTTACTTTAACCCACGTTATATCGTATACGGGTACATTTATATGTATAAGGTATGTTTAACATACCTCCTCTATATAGAGTCTATCGCTTTGTTACTTGTGTTGGGATGAAGGGACTTGCTTCTAATACGTCCCTTTTTAGCCAAATCATGTTTTGAGATTTGTGGTAAGTAAAATGTAGACTTTATGAGTGATTACCCCGTGCTACGATTTCCGGTCTGGTGACTGACTTGTTGGTCTGATTAACGAATATCTCTACTTAGCGGGTTCGATTCCCGTGCAACCCTATTTATGTGAGTGAAGTACAACAAAACAAACATTGGTAACAAAATCACTGATAAACCGGTGATTTTGTTACTAATAAGTATTTGCAATGTGAGTCTTGTCTTAGTTAGCACACCAATGAATCGCATTCGGATAGGTTGTCGATAGGAACATTCTTCCATACATTTCCCAAAAGCGCCCCTTGCGGCCAATACTGACTCTACTAACCACCAGGGACGCTTTATAAAATGTATGTGAAAATGTTTCTTTCTACGAACGAACAAGTCCGATCTACTAGTACCAAAACTCTGACTAGGCTCCCAGATGGCCGTGTGGTCGTTAATACTATCGTGAACAATTTTGTTCTTAATTATACCAAAAAGATCGTAAACACAGCAACATTATTATGACTACATTTGATCAGTCAGTCAATAAAATATAGGTAAGCACAGGTTGTTCATCAATATTTCAGCGGCACATCTCTTCGTTACCTGACAATTACCGCCGTCACTCCGACGCAATACAAAGTGAAATACGTAAAGAATTTTTTTGCTATGTGTACGCTGTGGAGTCACGGGGGATGTACGTCAGTTGTCAAACAAGCAGAACGGTACGCTGTGTATTGACGTTTTGATAGGCACCGATCGTATACGTATCTAAATAAAACTGATTGAAGTAGGTACACTCTGTATATGGATTTGTTGTGAGATGACTGTTCGCGATGCACGATTAAATTACAAGAAAAGTACGTGGCGAGTAAACGTGCTCGATATAAAACGGCATGCAACTTCCAAATGTAAACCTACGACAAAATAAATAAAAAATAATTGCTTCCGCACTAATCTAGACGGAAAGCTCTGCATGGAAGGCCATCCGGCGCTTATCATCTTGTAAGTCGTAAAAGTTGTTTGAGGGAAAGGACCTTCGCTATTTTATTTAACAGATAGGCTTGCTGGCAACATGTTACTAAACAAAGCGAGGCTGTCAACTGATGATTCATTTCATAAATAATATTGGTAAACCTGTGCTTATTTTCACAATTTACTAACCTTCTCAAAGCAATAACAAAAAGCAATCAAATATGTCTTTCAGTATCGCACCTAATGAAGCATGAACTGCGCGTGAATTGCCTTTTAAACTAACATTCAGTTTAATAATTAATGTTGATCAATATTGTGTATCTACTTTATTATAGCTTCAGGCTTGATGTTTACATTTTGAAATGTATTTCAATGAACAATATACAGAATGTAGCTGAAGGCTGATAGAACGATTACATTAACCTGTTTGCTTCGTGTCAAATATACTTTCATTAATTAAATCCAACCGTTGTTTTAGTAATATGAGCAATGTAAATCGTGGTAAACTCATTGAGTAAATTTTGAAAGTTTATAATATATTAATTTTAGGAAATACCTATTTACTCAGTAAGTAGGTATAGTTACGTTTCAAGGATTTCCAATCTAGTAGATATTATTATTTACATAATTAAGTCGAATTAGGAAAAACGAGCCTTACCCGAATTGCATTGGGAAAGAATCATGATGTTGTTGTTACTATATTTAAGATTTTTTATTTTATTATATGTATGGGTATTATATATATCCATAGATCAAAATTAATAAATATCTGAAAACGTTTTTGAAGCCCATCTATATACTTATGCAACTTAGAAATTGATGATTTTAGTTTAAGTTTTTTGGCGCGAAACGGCAGTGGTGTTTCTCTAGTGTGTGGCTCTACATTACATTTTACTTAGCCACTTAGGCACAAACGACATTTGTAGATATATTTTGAATCTTAGCCATCACGGCAAAAACAAGATACAAAAGCCGCAAGTAAATGTTCATCAATAAATGAACAAGATCTCATCATACAACCCAAAGGTTTTTTGATTATTCTTGCAAACGCAATATTGAAGTCGCTTTTGTTTTTATTTCTACAGACATGTCAATGATCCTCGCATAATTGTATTACATTTATTTTTTGTAAATAAAGTGAAGAGGTTAGATAAGAAATAAAGTGTCTGTGTCATACGGATGGAATGATGAATCTATACGAGTACCGTTTTACGTGATCAGGCTACGGAAACTTAAAAATTGGAATCTTCTCGATTTCGGTTATACCAAGGAGAAAATACGATCAGATTTATATGGCTCTTAAACACTATAAATAATATTACAATAATAGATCAGCTATCACAATAACTGAGGTTAACCCTCTGTACAATGACTGGCATTATATTCATGTAAGTACATATTTTCAAATAACTGGGACGCAAGACTTCAATGCTGTCCGTTGGCTGCATTGTGTGCTGCCATTATAACAGCTAAGGACAAATATTCTTCGTGAATCATACAATCTGCGCGATCAATTAATTCGTTACGGGTTCCTCAAATTAATTGACCTCAAGGTATACATATATCCTTTTGGAAATTTTAATTAAAACGTGACCAATTAAAAAAATATTGCCCTATCATTTTAAATTTGAATGATTATGACCATTTTGATTGACAGATCCGGTAAAATTTACTGCTAAATAGGATATAATATTGCCAGTTTTGTTTAATCACCAAGATTTGCAACGTGTGATGTTAGTTCAGATCTTATTTAATCATACACATAATGCTCCATGAAGATCGTGGAGCAAATATTTAGCACTAATCTGTAAAGTGTAACTGATAAAAATGTTGATCTGATTACTCAGAATACTGGAGTGTGATTGGGCGCGAAAGAATGTTATTGGTCGCTGCTAGTTATGCATATGTGTATCAGATTATGATTGGTCAATAATTGTGACCTTGTCATTTGCTTTCACTCCAGTATTTTTCAATGAAAAATATTTGCCGGTGGAGGAATTAATAATAATAATAATTTATTTATCCTCAAAAATACAAAAAGGTACACTACAATTAGCCTTAAATTAGTTTCATTGGAATAACTAGCCTAATGTCTTATATTTAGTCTTACATAATATCATACATGGTTGAAAAAAACAATAGTGTACATAAGGCAAAAAAAAAATATCTATTTGCACTATTGGCAAGAAACAAAGATTGCGTTATAATACATCGGCTACCTGCTCAAACTAGGTTATACCTGTGTTTCGAGCTGACGCTTGATTATTACATAATGATACAATCGACAATAATATTTTGTTGTATGCAAACATTAAAACACAGTATTTAAGTAATAAAACTTATTATGATTTATAGTAAAATTTTATAGACTAATTTATTTAAAAATAATAATACAAATATGAAATACAATTTAAAATTTCAGATCAGTTAGTAATGAAATTTATCAGTGCGTAACCACACGTAAAAATAAAACACAACACGTAAAAATAAGGATAATATTCTGATAATATTGGTAAAGTTCATTTTAAAATGTCTAGTAATTTTTCTGTGTCGTCGTAATTGAGCTTTTGTAAATATTCTAATAATGTTGTACTGTACATTTTATAACTATGACTATATATATTGAGTAATTTATTAAACTTATTATACAAGAACGGGCCTAGAAATGTGTAAAATCTATTAACAAAGACATGATTCGTGTGAGGTGTTGTACAAACTAGGTCCTTTCTTCTTTCAAAAGGAATAGGAGAACCTTTTTCTTTGAACCGATTTCAGTGTGCTGTTTTAGTATAATATTGAGTATAAATAGTTGGCGCACTGTTAGCACTTTGCATGACACGTAGAGTTGGTGCGTAGGGAATTTAAAAGGACGAAAAGTAGCAACTTTAAGTATTGCTCTTTGTGCTCGTTCTAGCGGCAATAGAACTGATTTAGCCGCGCCACCCCACGTTGTAATGCAATATGTTAGTATGGACTGACACAAAGCTAAATAAACCTGTTTGATTAATTTGTAATCGGCTACGTAGTTTTTTGAAGATATAAATTAATTTACGCGTTCTCGCGCATACAATATCAATGTGTTTACGAAAATTTAGATTTGTGTCGAGTTATATTTAATATTGTCAGTTTTAATTAATGTAGGACAAGTACATGCTAGGTCAGCGTGCATTCTACAGTTGTGTGCATAAATGTGTAGGTTAGCAGGTGATGGATTAGTATTTCTCATTCTAAATAAAATGTATTTCGTTTTGTCTATATTCATGGTTAACAGATTTTGGTGTAGCAAAGGAGAATGACCAAAACTGGGCTATTTTGTGGCACGTTTGCTTCTAAACCATTCATATCTAGAAAATCTTCTTTTATTTTCTAATTTTATGTATATTAATTTTAATTTAAAGCGAAACGGGGATTTTTAGTTCAAAATTAAAAGTTTCTGCGTTGTTCCGGTCGTGACATCGCCATTTCATATTCAAAACTCATTTTGCATATTTAGGCAAATGTTTACAGTTTCTTGCAAACCCCTTTTAATAGGGAAAAATTTCATTCATAGTGAAAACAGGGCGACATAACAAAAGTTCTAATAAGCACAATAACACCAAAATCTTATGATATTTTGAAAAATGTATTGTGATGAAATATTTTCTATAAATAATATGTTTATCCTTTTTGCAACATATTACCCACGAAATAATGTTTTGTACTTATCGAAAATATGGGAACATATTTTTATTATACTGGCATCTGTAATGTCTTACGCAAAGAAATATAACCTTGTTACTAGTCCAACCTCTCTGGTCTTACGTCAGTTATTTTGACATGAAAACAGTCAAATTGCTTTTTCACCTATGCTCATATCTCTTTATTGGAAATAAGTAATTTAATGTCGTTTATATTGACTTGAACAATCCTTTGTGGATCAAATAAGTTTATTTCGTGTTATCAAGACTCGTGGGTTGAATAAAGTATGAAACAGTCTTTATTGGTAACATTAGTACGTCGTCTGGACTTAGAACAACTTAGCCGTGGTGAGGATTGCAGTTATGTTAACTCTTCCTTTGCGGTACCTCGGCAGTAACACGTCCGTTCTTTGGACAAGCTATCTGATTCGGAGCTCAATATTTTGACATCATGGATAGCGCCAGTCTGTGTAAGTGTTGTTTACTTCTCTTCTCAATTCCTACAATTCTCTTGTGCTGTCCTCACCGAATATTCAAACTACTTTAATTGTTTGTTTCAGGAATTGAACGGAGTCTTATGTTTAGAATGCTACACATTAATTGAAGCTGTTGTAACTTCTGAGGCCATACCTGCACCACATTATGGTATACGATATACAAGCTCCTGCTTCATTTTGAGGTGATTTATTTGAAGAAGATTTAGGTACAATAACAAATAAAATAAAGAATAACATAAAATCTGAGTTTCATTTACCTATTAAGCATAAAACAGTGTTGTTTTAATGCCAACTTTGTAATAAGGTCAAATGGAATGAGCTTATCTTTTGCGAACTAGCCTCACTGAAATTCTCATTAATTGTACCTACCACATGGTATTGAGAATTCTCAGTAAGAAATATATCAGACTGAAAAAACCGCAAACTAATATAATATACAAGCGTTTGTTTCGTAGCTCCACTTCTTTTTACAACTATTTTCTATATTGTATAATATACATAGAGGCTTCTAATAAATTCCGGTAATATGATTAATTCGTATCATCACCGTCCTAGAGTTATGTCGGTTGCATCCAAGACTTCAACGCCTGGGAGCCCTGGGTCCGCTTACTAGTCTAACCAGATATGACGGAATATTAGCTTTTCCATAGTCTGACCGCCATAATCCAAAGGGAAAGCGATATTGTATGGTTTAGACCAGTAAGTATCGGTTTATTGGAGGGTAATGACTCCCCGTAACGACGTGCGATGGTGAAAGATCTTCATGACAACTGGGAGCGACGGCTTAACATAAGTACTCTTCGAAGCACGGGCGATAATTAACTAGTTTACCTACTACTATTTATATGATTAAATCATGTAACTATCACTATACTTCAAAATATTTGAAATCTTTGATGTCCGATAGCTAAGAACTGCCGCCAATTATCGTATTCATTTTTTCTTAATTTAATTAGGAGTATATTTACTATATTTTACTGGTCAAATCATCGAGAAGCAAATTTAGCCCATCTTCCATACAAATTTGGTCATTCTCCTTTGAAACAATATTAAAACCATTTTGCGCACGGTCATAAAGCTCAGAGTATGTATTGGCCGAGAATAGAAGCGCTGTGTCGTCAGCATATGATATTAATATACCGTTTTTAACATTTAAGCTGTAAATGTCGTTTATATAGATAAGAAACAAAGTTGGCCCCAAAATACTACCATGTGGTATGCCAAAACTACTATTTTCACGTTCAGCACCAACATATTTACCAATTTTCACACATTGATAGCGATCGCTAAGATAGTCAGAAAACAATGCAAGTTGTGTACCCCTTATACCGAATGTCTCGAGCTTGCGCAAAAGTATGGAGCAGGATATTGTATCAAACGCCTTGGCAAGGTCTAAAAAGATTCCCATGGAGTGCATGCTCTTATCTAGACTATTGGTTATGTGCGCCGTAAGCTGGTGAACTGCTTGGTTAGTGGATTTTTTTGGCCTGAAACCAAATTGGTTATCTGAAAGCAGCTTATTATCTTCGAGGTACTTAATCAATCTAATGTTAATTATTTTCTCTAAGATCTTAGAAAGGCCCGTTAAGACTGAGATTGGCCTATAGTTTGATATACATTTTTTGTCACCGGATTTAAAAATAGGAGTAACTACTGCTTTTTTAAATAAGCGAGGGAAAATTCCTTCGTGTAAACATAAATTAAAAATATGTGTTAACACCGGCGCAAATATGTGTTTGAATTTTTGATAATATTGTTTGGTATATTATCCCAGCCAACTGCACACACCTCTTTCAAACCACATACGATACTTATTACTTCATCAACGTCCGTATCCAGCAACACAAACGAATTTAGCGTTGGTGAATGGCTAGTTTGAGACGGAAAGCTTCTAGATTTAGGCGTATTTTCCGTTAATGTTCTACCGATGTTAATGAAATAATCGTTTATCTTATCAATTGCTGATGTTGGACTTATGTCTGTCGACAGGTCGAGTGGTGCTTCTGAGTTTTTACAAATAAATGTATTTTGCTTTATAAATTGCCAGACGAGCTTACTGTTTTTCCCTGCCTTTTGCAATTGATTTTTGTCGTATTGAATTTTTAATTTTTTAAAAGATCGTTGCAGAAGTTTCTGTATCTTTTATATGATACGGAAAGTATTTCATTGTCTGGTGCCAATTTTAGTTTTTGATGGAGTTTATCTCTATGTCTTATGCAACGAACCAAGCCGGGAGTAATCCATGGTTTTATGTTAGTATATTTTCGTGACGTATGTATAAATGAAGTATGTTTTGTTACTGCATCTTGTACTGAGCTTATAAAATATTGTAGAGAACTATTCGCATCGTTCGAATTAAAAATTGGTTTAAAATCTATGCTATTTATACTACTTGCGGGGGATTTCATGTTCACTTTTTCATAGCTGCGTGTGCAGTGGTTCCTGGGCAAAGTTAATTTTAAGGTTAATAGAATAGCACAGTGATCTGTTAATGATGAATTAGTTATTAATGTTATGGTTGGCTTGGTTGATTTTATAACGAAATGGTCTAAAAAAAAAGTGGCTCTTTGGTGTGTTGGGTGATAATGTGTTAGTAGCAACCCATGATATGAGCAAATGTTTAAGTAATTATGTGCATGAATGTCGGTTCTTTGAGCCGCGATATTAATATTTATATCACCTGTCAGTATAATGTTCTGAAAATGTGATAGCCTTTTTAAATGTGAGTCCAGTGATTCCAAAAATAATTCAATATTTTGCGAAGGGGGCCTTTAAATTGCTAAAACTACTGTATTTAAATTGATCTTAACTAACAAGCAATTACTGCCCAGAAATAAAGGTTCCTCTACTGATATATTTAAATTATTTTTAGAGTAAATTACTAGACCATCATTTTGAATTAAATTAATTTCTGTTCTGTGTACACAGTAACCATCAAGAAGTGGAAGAGCAGTTGTTTGGCTTGACAGCCAACATTCTGTTAACACTATAATGTCGCAGCTAACATCGAGATTATGCAATAAAACTTCAAATCCATTTATGTTACGGTTTATGCTGCGATTATTTTGTGTCAGCAAAGTCAGCACCTTTTCACTACTCGGTATAGAATATTTACAAGCCTCGACATCACATATTTTTGTTTCAGACACAGAAAAATTATATAGGTCACCGATCAATTGATTAGTCATTATAATAATATGAAATAAACTGTATACAAGTAGACTATATAAGTTAAATAAGTAAAGCGCTTACTAAGAACAATAGATGTTGACGCTCTTAGGCGCCCTCATAATCTATGGAGTGTATATATTTGTCCTCAGCATACTTACGTGCTGGACAGTTTAGGTCACCAGTTTGATGGTCGGATTTCCTCTTAAAACGTTTACACGTTGCACAATTAGGAGCGGCCGACTTGTTGCTACATTCTTTGAAGGAATGACCAAGTTCGCCGCAATGATTGCAAGTGGGGCTGGTTTCTCGGCAATACTTTGCGGCGTGACCGAACTGTTGGCAATTGAAGCATCTCGTGGCAATTGTAAAGTCTCGCACCGGGCATGACGTCCAATTAACGAAGACGCGTCCTTGATTAACCAGTGCCTTTCTGATAGAGGGCGCTACTTCCAATACATAGTTACAGGTAGGAAGGTTCTTCTCACCTGATTTATGGCTCAACTTAACTGCGGCTAAGAAGGAATCACGACTAGACTTCGGGAATTTGTCGGCAAGATTTTGCTCATAAATGCAGTCGAGGACTTCCTTTTCGCTAAGGGATACGGGTACACCGACGATGGTAATTCTTGGACGACGTTTTGTTGGTTCCTCCACAGTAAGGCCCGATGAGACCAGCTTTTGCGAGTTCTTTAGCTTTTCAATGTCCTGCTTAGTTTCAGTGCTGATAAGGACGCCTCCATTGCGTACTTTCCTCAGTGCACGTACGTGAAGTTTAAGTTCCTCCGGTGAAATTATCTTTTGGACGAGAGATTTCGTGTCGTCACTAGTTTTCGATTTGTCGCTGGGATAAATTGCAATAGTACTCAGGTTATTAGGACGAACAAACTGATCTCTTCCTTTCTTCACCATATCTGCAAAAGAGTTAATGCTTACGGGTTGTAGTTTATCCTCCATTGTCACCTTAATTTCCTTGATAGAGCTACTTAGGTCCAGCTGGCTATGTAGGTGTTGAATGTTCGAGTGCGCAAGGATGGTTTTTTGTTTTAACGATTGATATACCATGGCAATATGCGCTGTCGCACCCATAACTTTACGGCACAGACCTGAAACGAGCTCCTTCTGGTTGGAGTTCATTTTTCCTTCGCCAACGACAGTGCACAACTCATTAAGGGAAGTCTCCACCGTATCCAGCCACCTTTCAATCTCCGGCGTAGGCACGACTTCCTGGGGCAGATCATTCTGGATTGGTTTTTTAAGCGGCTTGGGCAGATTTTCTACTACTGGAAGGGAGGGCGGAGTTGGTGTTGACGGAGGACTTCGTCCTGTTTTTTGGCTCCGGCCAAACGGGCTAAAACCTGGGTTTGACATAACTAGCTAGTATTGTTTGTGTAGTTAATCAATTTAGATCATATTTGCTGATTGTTTATTAACGCACACGACACAGTTAGGGTCAGACTGCTGACACGACGTCGCGAAATATTATTCGTAATTATTTAATTACTTAAAACAAAAAACACGTCTGCATAGTCAAGCGTCTAACGAATTGACAAATTGGATCGAGACGTAAACTGTTGTTTGAAATGTTGATCAGACAGGACTGGTCTTTGAGTTCTTTTACACGAAATACCGCGTACTGGCTAAAGGCGATAACATGACATCACAGGCGCTCGCGATTGGTCAACATTTATTTGCAGATATATAAAAAAAAAACGCATGTAATTGAGACGCTAGAAAAAAATGCTTTTGATGTATCTATAATTTTTACATGACACTGTTGTTTGTTATTATTTCTTTTACTAATTCTATACAACACATTTGTTTTCCGATTAATTGTTTATCAAGCAACGCGGCAAATACTAATTAAATGCCAAGAAAAATTATAGAAAAGTTGGAAATTCGTAAAAAATTAGGCGAGTACTTTTAATGAAGAAGATAACGTTATCTATACGAGTGAAAAATTATTAGATTTTAAAGTTGCGCTTGCGAGAATGATTTAGTTTCACACGGCATCAGCTTAAAGTCCTCAGTCCTAATAATCATTATTTACTTATAATTAAAACATTTCATTAATTTAATCACAATTCATTATTTAAACTTAACGCTATTTTTTACAGTATTTTTTTATGCAGTTAACAATAGCGTTGAATTTCATTGCATATTTTCATATGATACGTTATTTGTTTTTAGCTTGAGTTTTTAGTAGAGCAACGAATGTAAAATTTTTCAGTCATGTTTATTTTAAGCCCAAATACAAAAATAGTATACAAATATTTACCGTGTTATATACCACAGCTTTGAGCATTTCGGGACTGTTAAAAGTGGGATCACGGATGCACGGTGGACCGAAGTTTTAACACCATTAAAAATAATTACACTCTAAACATTTCAAATTATTATGAAGCAATACATTGGGAATTGACTGTATATGGTAATCCATAGGTGATGGAGGACTTCGGCTACATCTACGACAGTTCGGTGGGCGTGCCGCCGTTGCCGATACCTGTGTGGCCGTACACGCTCGACTACAAGATCGCGCACGAGTGCAAGTCGGGCACTTGTCCCACCAAGTCCTTCCCAGGTCAGTGGTAATTTGCTGTCGACAAACGGAATACATCGTCGACATCGAACTACGTAGTTCTCTTGCCGAGAGAACATTTTATAGATCCATATTAATGCTTAAATGTGTCTGAATCTAGTTACCCTTAGACTGCCTTAGAGCATTCAATATGTTCTGGAATACGTATAATTATATATATATTTAATTATGTATAATTTAACAACATAAAACCCCACGGCAGTGCACTTGAGCACGACGAGAGATTTCTTATGACAAAGAAGTATATAACTTAAAAGTTTGATAATGACATTGAAACTTCAATAATACATAACATTACACTCATATGCGACACCGAGGCATTGCCGAGGCATCTCAAAGCATTTAGCCGAAATCAAATGTGACTGTGTTCAATGTCTTCTTTTATTTTAATATATGTTATATTTATGTTATGTTTATAAAAGCAGATGTTTGTCCATTACGTTGTCATTTATTTCAATTAAAAATAAATAAGTAACCGCAAGCGTGAAACAGAATGATACGGGTAGTATTTGCTTGAAACAGACGTGTGTATATAAGAGTGTATTCGCAGGTCTGTGGGAGGTGCCGTTCAACGCGCATTACATAGAGACGTACGAGGGCGGCCACTGCCCCTACCTCGACCAGTGTGTGCTGCACAACCACGACGCTGATGACGTAAGTTTATAAATATATTATTTGTGACTTATTTTATTTGTCCTCGCTGTGGAAATTCTATTGCAAACCATTCCGTTTACCGCTCTATGGTTTAAGTTTGGAACTAGCGCAGGAGGTTTTTGAAACGCTCATAAAGTCGTTCGGAATCTATTCACTAAATCCGCCGCGGAGTCCTCGAACTTCGGGTTTACGCAACGCCAGTTGCGGTTAGCACACTTTGTCACGAACAATATATCTCATAAGTAATACATATAAATCAGATTGTTTAATTCGATTGCCAAGTTAATATATTTATTCAAAACAGAAAAGATTTTTAATAACCGACTTGGTATTACATGGATCTCACAACTTTTTACGGTCGCGAGACTTGGTATTTTTGACAAGTATTGTTTTTATGGGATCTAATTTCTTTTTGTGGACAGTCTTACTTTTGGCCTTTCCGGTACCTTCTACTTCTTGTACACCAACAACGAATTTTCTTAAAGCTCTAACTGCAAATGTAATTTTGTAATCCTTTATATTTGTATGGGATTACAAAGTTATTTATGCAATTTATGTATCTCGAAAACTGGACAGAAATTGAAAAATATTTTAATTTTTCCTTGATTCATATACTAAGCTTCTATGTCTGCTAGAAGTGCCTTAGACTTTTGATGATCGGTCAGTGAGTGACAAAATTAAGAATTTTGACTCGTTATAATTCTTAAAATACTAGTTCAAATTGAACGAAATTTGAAATACACCATGTTTATACAATGCCTGCATGGTCACTAAAAATCAGACTTTTAGTATTATCCACAACGAAGTTATTGGGGGTCGAAAATGGCCTGAATTGCTTCGAGAAAAGGATGGTACGGCCGTGCCGCTTTTTTGCTCGACTTGGTGGGGGCACTGCCGTTATTTTTTTTTTATAGACTCACGCCTGTATCCCCGAAGGGGTAGGCAGAGGTGTAATATTACACCCACATTTCGCCAGGAATTTTTAGGTCCCACGTAATAGGGGGCGAGCCTATTGCCGTACCGGGCACATTACCAGACTCCGCGTGCTGTTACTGAGAATTTCCTAACGGAAAAACCCAATAACATTTTGCCCGACCCGGGAATCGAACCCGAGACCTCCCAATCCCACGCGCACATTTATGCCGCGCGAGACCAACGAGGCAGTCGTGCCCCCAGAAATATGCTTTTACTACTAAATTCATAAGCTTTAATCGTGTGTATTTTAAACGGCTTTTCTTTATGTTTTCATGGATTTGCTTAAATTTACATCTAGTTTAAAATATAACATTTAATATTCTGATAGTTGTTAAAAATACCCGCTTGATTCGCTGCTCGAAATTGGGGAAGCTTTTTACACTGCCTGTGTTTTTATACTAATTTACATAAATAACTAGACTTTGTCCATGCCTGCGCCCACGTGATACTTAAACCTTCCTCAGGAATCCAACTAACTACCTATTACTGAACACCGTACAAAAATTCATTTTATATGTTCTTTCCAATAGATGATAGATCTTTAGAAGATTATGTAGCATTGTCGACTGTTTCAGTACAGAGTAAAACGGTAAGTGACGAGTTCTTAACCGAGTTATGCGATACCTGTGGGAAATACAATATGCTAATTACGAGCGCGTGCTGCCGCCAATTTGCTAATATGATCTTCGCGCATTACCTCAAACTGATTATTGTTTTTGTACAATGGATTTTGGATGTTGTATTTGTAGATAAAATTATGGGAAAGTATATCGAAAAGTTACCTAATAGTTTTTCGGGATTAGGGAATTACCATAATATTATAGAAGATGTAGCCAAATATATTATTTCTTTCTATTTCTTGTGAGTATGAGGTCAACTCTGGTATCGGAGTTTATAGAACAACCAAAGGTTTTCGATATGGTCTAACGATTCTAATTCTGAGACAAGAATCGAGACCGACTGTTTAACGTATTGTCTGAAGCGCAACAAGCCGTCATCCATTCGACTGGTGGTCTCCGCAAACATTCCTTTACGTTGTCCATCTTCGTCGTGCTATGAGCGCTATTATATAAGACTTATTAGTCATATTATCTTATGTAATGCCCAGGCAGCGATAGCCGAGTGGATATACCAACAGACTGCCATGCAGAGGGTATCGGGTTCGAATCCACGGCGCGCACCAATGACTTTTCGGAGTTATGTGCGTATTGAATTGTTAATTGCTAATTTTTGGCCAAAGGTCAAAAGGTCTATTGCGCATTCGTGGATTTGGAAAAGGCTTACGATAAAGTGGTGAGGAATGAAATGTGGTCGGTGCTGTCAATGAATGGGGTGGACAGCAGCCTCATTCGAGCTCTGAAATCCCTTTATGAGGATTCTAGAGCTTGTGTGAGGATAAACGGGGCATACACTGACTGGTTTACCATCGATAAAGGTGTTAGACAGGGATGTGTAGCGTCGCCGTGGCTGTTTAACCTCTTCATGGACAGTTGTTTGCAAGATTTAAAACATAGTGACTGCGGATTAAGGATGAATGGGTTACTCGTCAAATGCCTCCTTTATGCTGATGATCAGGTTATACTTGCATCTTCAACGGAGGAGTTGCAGGAGATGGTAACAATCATGCATCGTGCGTTAGAAAGGAAAGGAATGAAAGTGAATGTAAGTAAAACGAAAGTTATGGTTTTTGAAAAGGAGGAATGCGTTACGGCATGTAATGTTTTGATCGATGGACAGCGAGTGGAACAAGTGAATGAGTTTGTTTACTTAGGTACGTTGTTTACAAGAGATGGTAAGAATGAAGCAGATATTGAAAGGAGAGTTAATGCAGGTAATTGTGTGAATGGAGCTCTGAAGGCGTTTATGAACAGTCAAAACGTGTCCAAAAAGGCACGTTTGGCTGTACATAGAGGTGTGTTAGTGCCTACCCTTATGTATGGTAGTGAAAGTTGGGTATGGCAGAAGAGATTTGAAAGTAGAATAAATGCTGTAGAAATGAGAGCACTGAGAAGTATGTGTGGTGTATCTTTGACCGACAGAGTAAAGAATTGTGTGATACGAGAGTGGTGTGGGGTAAAAGAAGATGTAGTGACAAGCATTGAGAAAGGCATGTTAAGATGGTTTGGACACATGGAGAGGATGAATGACGATAGACTGACAAAGAAGATATATCAGGCTAGTGTGAATGGGACAGGACAAAGGGGAAGACCTAGGAGAACGTTCTCTGACCAGATTGGAGACATCCTGAAAAAAGGACAAGTCAGAAGTACCCTTAACAGAAGAGCATGCATGAGAAACTTGATGGGAGTGAGTGAAGCAAGTGAGGTATGTCAGGATCGTTGCAAATGGCGTTCCGTAGTCTCTGCCTACCCCTCCGGGAAACAGGCGTGAGTCTATGTATGTATGTATGTATGAATTGTTAATTATCGCTTGTCCCGTGCCTCGGAGAGCACGTTAAGCCGTCGGTCCCGGTTGTCATGAAGATCTTTGACAGTCGTTACAGGGCGTCAGTACCTTCTAAATAAACTGACACTAGTCTAAACCATGGAATATCGCTATCCCTTCGGGTTGCGGAGGTCAGACAGGCAGTCGCTCCGTGGAAAAGCTAATATTCAGCCAAATCCGGTTAGACTAGACAGCGGACCCCAGACTGAAAACTGGGATAACGCTAAGAGGATGATGATGATGATCTTATGTAATGCCCAGGACTCCTTTGTCGCCGAAAAATGCGTTTTAACTATTGGTACTATACATTAGTTAACTAATAATGTATGAAATCTTGCGCCAGAGTCGATATAGCACATACACGTACACTCTCACGTATTAGTACCTAATCGCATTCGTAAAATGGCAGTTTACATAGGCGAAATAATATTCAAACGAACAAATAAAAAATTTAAGATAAACGTTATCAATTAGTGGTTTTGATAAATGGGCGGCATTATTATTAGATACTTAGCCGATTAACATGTAACAACTACTAGTAAGTGTGGGTTACTTTAAATGGTCAAGTTGTGTCATATTTTTTTGGATTGATTCATGTAATATGTAATGTTACTTAAAATGTGATGTTATTATTAATATTTTTTCACTTCTTTATTCATACTTCTATTTAAACCTTTTTCCTGGCACAAAACAAAAAAAAATTTCAAAGGTGAACTCAATGCCCAAGGCATTCTTTCCCAGTAAACCTTTGAATACCAACCACGATACACATTCATAAAGAAGGTTTTAAGTCTACGGTTTCCTTTCCAAGCCTGAGGCTTACATCCATTACGTTAGTGATCAGTTTTTGTTACAGATTTCAGTATAAAACTGATTAAGTTTATATCATGCGGATCTATGAGTAGATAGACCTACTGGTACAAACGGTTTAATATTTTAAGTTTATCGCTTTGTCAGCCATTTGTAGTTTAGAACTTTAGAAGAAAACGTTATTTGAGAGGATCAACTAGAAACTTAATTATCGAACAAACCATTGTCCTTTAAATATAGAGTTGGATATTTTATTAAACCGTCTATTTTGGATAAGTAAATGACAAGGTTCAAGAAGATAAAAATAAATTCATTCGTGGACAAGTAGATACTTTAACCTTGATCTCTTTGAAAGGAAAAAATTATCAGTATTGCTTCAAACGGGTGATATTAGCCAGCAAGTGGGTTGGGTACATTATGTTTGTGCGTCGTAACCGTCAAGTGCCGCTAAGTCGACCTGTCGTACAGTGATTTTCAATCTATTTATAAACTGAGAGCAATTTTCCGCTTACTTTCTAACCAGATTACCTATTAATGTTTTTCCATTCGTGAGGGAAAGATAAAGGTAAAGATGCACCGATGAATAAAATTGAAAGTAAACATTACTTATATAAAACATTACATAACTAAATCTTATGCAGACCACACGTAATGTTTGAGGCACATCTCATAATTATTTTATTGGGTAATTATGAAGAAACTGCATAATTTTAAATCACCGTTATAAAGCGACTTTTAGTATAAAATATAAATAAATTTAAACAATGTAGGTGAGCTTGTGTTTGTGATTGTATCGAGAATTGGAACGGAAGGCGGCTGAGAGAATAATTTCATATACGCACGTACGAGTAGCTTGTTATTTTGTCTCACAGTTTAATAGCATAACTAAACCCTGCTAAACAGGTATAAAAACTTTATAATATACTATTTATACGCAACTGTGTTTGTACAAGCTTATATTTAGTTATTATCTAGTTGGTCAGTTTGCGGTTTGCACAAGTTATGATAGGTAGAAACTTGTAGTAGGTAATATTGTCTATGTGTGTAACAAGCAGACAGTATGAATGCTTTGATGAAGTAGTTTGTAATGTTGTTTTATAACTTAAACGTACAGTTTTAACACGCTTATTTCTATGTACTGCGGTACTAGGAATTGAGTCACTGTTAAGCTTAAAACGTACAGTAGGTAGGTACCTACCTGATAGTCATGCTTAGTGAGAAATCATAAGTACTAATAATTTCTCACTTATTTTCACACTCATAGAATATACATATTTAATAATAAGAGAAAGTGGTAGGTGTTTATTTTCCTTATCTATTAGAAAGTTGGCTGCCTTGCTGATAAAAATTGCTAATGGAAATTGACGGCTAGGAAGAGATTTGTTAGATCCCTTTTTTATGCAGTAGATGCTCGTGACTTTAGGTTGTTTGCTCACGGGGGTGTTAAGGAGCAGTGCTTTGTGAATATAATTAATAGATTTTTCGAAAACTGCGGTCTATATTCCATACAAATATATTTGCTTTATTACCTATAAGTGCAGCTCAGTTCTGATAATTTGCTTGATCTCTGAGATTAGCACCAAACTTTATGTAAGTGCATCATCCCACTGCAACTGGAACGGGCCTCTTCTCACTGTGAAAAGGGCTATGTTATATAGTCCATCACGCTTGCCAAGTGCGGGTAGGCAGACTTCCCAAGTCTTTTTGGGAACATTTTGAAAAAATGTTTCAGTGGTGCGAGCTACGCCCCGAGTTCGAACCTGAGATACTCTGAATGCCAATCTGTTGGTCTTTTCACAAGGTTGTTGCTTTACTTAAATGAAATCTGTATCTATTTTATCTCCAGTCTGTTAGATGTTCAGTATGGTATTGCTGGTTGTTGCTTTACTAAAATGAAATCTGAATCTATTTTATCTCCAGTCTGTTAGATGTTCAGTATGGTATTGCTGGTTGTTGCTTTACTAAAATGAAATCTGAATCTATTTTATCTCCAGTCTGTTAGATGTTCAGTATGGTATTGCTGATTGTTGCTTTACTTTAATGAAATCTGAATCTATTTTATCTCCAGTCTGTTAGATGTTCAGTATGGTATTGCTGGTTGTTGCTTTACTTAAATGAAATCTGTATCTATTTTATCTCCAGTCTGTTAGATGTTCAGTATGGTATTGCTGGTTGTTGCATTACTTAAATGAAATCTGAATCTATTTTATCTCCAGTCTGTTAGATGTTCAGTATGGTATTGCTACTAATTAAATACAATATTTCGTTTTTCACAGGTCTTAGAATGGCTGCAAGAGGACTTCAGCCGCTACTATGAGCAGAACCGCGCGCCATACATGATGCCTTTCCACACAAACTGGTTCCAGATCAAGGAGCTCGAGCAAGGACTGCACAAGTTCTTGAGATGGGTCTCTGGCCAGTGAGTATGATAAAATTTTACATTACGGCTTTATTACACTGTATATCTAGCGCACCATAAACATGGAGTGAGCATTACCTTAAGGCCAATGTCATCAATGTCAATTCATCATCATCAGCTTGCAATAGTTCACTGCTTTATATACGACTCTCCAATGGCAAACCACTGATCTCCGGCTGTTCGTACAAGTACAGAGTGGTCAAGCTTTTATCGTTTTCTACAAGGTGGTCAGTAGCCTTTCTATATGTGTCTGTTGATCACAGATAAGACCTTGAAAACTCTTGTAGTGGCAATATTAACTTTTTAGGGCCGGATTTGGAATCAAAAGAAGCGTTTGTAGCTCTACTAATAAATGTACATTCACTCACAACAAGTAATATCCAATATTTCTAAAGTAATTATCATGAAAAGCTCACAACCGCGTGAAAGCAGACTTTTACCTCAATTAAATAGCCTATTATTTTAATATTTTGTGTGATAAATAGTGAAATATTCGAACACTGAGCTTTAAATACCGTTATCGGTATACTGCGTACGGTAATAAGCTTCGCTTCCCAATCGAAATCCTCTTTGATGAATTCCACAAGTGTACGTACGGGTTTATATTATTGCCTGCGGGTACGGTAATTATACATGATTCCACTGAGAGTTTGATAATTGGCTTGATGTGGTGCGGGTACCGTTACTGGTTAGTATCGGCGTATTATGTACTTTTAGTGAAAATATTCATTATTTGTAATGGAATAATCGAGAGCGTTACGGTAATTAACTATCAAGAGTTTTGGGTTGGTATTGCTTTTATGAGCTGTTCTGTAATGTCCCAATCGACAAAGCTTTACTTACTAAAAAAAAAACGGGGAAAATACGGACAGAGCAGAGCATATTTATTTAATGAACTACGCTAGTTCAACGTATACATGGTCCGGTTCGATCCGGGCAGTGTACCGGTACGTTACATGGAAAGCACGACAAGATGTCAAGTTAAGCCGTCGTGCGTCGGTCCCAGCTGTCATGAAGAGCTTCGACAGCCATTACAAGGAGTCTGTGGACTGTCAGTCGCTATGTTGCATAGTTAATATTATGTGCAGTGATGTGTGTTTAACTTAATGAAACTGCGAACGAATGAGTTATAAATCAGATATTAAATATACGTACAGTTCTTACGTTTATTTACCATGTTTCATCATCATCAGCCTGCCGTAGTCCGCTGCTGGATTAAGGCCTCTCGGATAGCACGAGCTACTGAACTCTATTCTTGGCTCTTTGTGTTCAGCCGCTGCCAGCCACTTTATACCTAATACAGTTTGTTTATCTGCTATTATAACTAAACGATTTTAAACTTTCGCGATTTGTATACATCATACAAAATAAATTAGCGGATCTTATTCGCGTCCAATTAACTTATTTAAGGTATAAATACCTATTTGTTTCCGACGTTTCGCTCGTTTTGCACCGAGCGTGGTCGCGGAGAGACTGATGAGAGCTCAGCGCCGTCATTTGGAAGTGCGGGTTTCGGCACATACTCTCAATTGGTCTTAATTTAAATTCGCAATGTCGATACTCGGACACACTACCCTAATGACGTCTACACACTGTTGGGATTTATCACCGCGGCGGTGTTTATATTTGCTGATGACTGGATTCCAAATAGCTGATAGTCTATATCCATCCTCCCGGTTGAAATTGTTATGCTTTTTCATTTCTACCGCTTCACGTACTATCGTGGAGTAATAGTGACGTCTCTCCGCGACCACGCTCGGTGGAAGTCGAGCGAAGCGTCAGAAACAAATGGGTATTTATACCTTTAATAACTTAATTGAACGCGATTTAGACCCGCTAATTTCTTTTGTATATTATAACTAATACAAATTATTGCAAAATTAATGGTTTGGATGCTAATTACGTAATGTGGCTAAGAAATCGTAATGTAAATAAGGAATAATACTTAGTTTGAAAGTAATATTAGTGTATTTTTATGCTGGCTTCAATGTATACATGAAAGGAAAAATTGCAAAAGCTATTATCTGCAGGTTTTCGCAAAATATCAACGTAATGTGGGAAGTCATAATTACCAACTGGTAAACTTAACAAGGTTTTCTTAAAGCATCCACTGTTGCATATAGTAGCAAATGCTACATACATTTTATAGCTCAACTAGAGGACGCCAGCAGCTACGCCTGCATTTTTTTAAAATTTACCTATTTTGGCCGATCCCGTGGGAATTTCGGGAAATCCCTTCTTAGTGCACCCCTACGGTCCCCAAGGAACATACATGCCAAATTTCAGCTTCCTGCGGCCAATAGATTCGGGTGTAGCGTGTCTGTCAGTCAGTCAGTAACGCAAGGATTTTATATAATAAGATTAGACAACAATTGCCAGACTTTTAGCGGTTTTACAGTTTTCGTATTTAAACTAAAGTATCCAGAATTACTCACATTTACTGCGTAACGAGGTGTTTCGCGCCAGTAATAGTATGACTTTTGGTCTAAATGTAAAACCAAAATAAACAGTGAGGAAATCCGTAAACGGTAGAATAATTTCAGAGTATAAATTTATTTATATTGGCTGTCTGGGGAGGCGACGTAGATAGCTGTTACCGAACTACTTGTCCCCGTTATGCTATCGTCGCCAATGTATAATTAATATCATCATCATCATGTCCGCCTAGAGACGTCCACTGCTGGACATAGGCTTCCCCCACGGTTTTCCACAAGGTTATTAATATTTATATCTGTATTTGTTTCTTTTCCAGGAAAGACGTATGGTTCGTCACCGTGACACAGTCACTAACCTGGATAACCGACCCTCGCTCGGTGAAGGCTCTAAACAACTATGAGGCGTGGCGCTGTGACAACAAGGACCTGCCGCCGGCGCCGTGCAATATTCCCAACAAGTGCGCTCTCTCCTTCAAGTCACCTGACAACAATTTCACTGACACGAGATACATGGAGACTTGCACTGAATGCCCTAACCAGTGAGTATAACTGTTGACATAGACTTTGGCGTTCAGAAATTACTCAAATCATGCCATTCTTTCTAATTCAAGGCAGTGATAGCCGAGTGGATATACCAACAGACTGCCATGCAGAGGGTATCGGGTTCGAATCCACGGCGCGCACCAATGACTTTTCGGAGTTATGTGCGTATTGAATTGAATTGAATTGTTAATTATCGCTTGTCCCGTGCCTCGGAGAGCACGTTAAGCAGTCGGTCCCGGTTGTCATGAAGATCTTTGACAGTCGTTACAGGGCGTCAGTACCTTCTAAATAAACTGACACTAGTCTAAACCATGGAATATTGCTATCCCTTCGGGTTGCGGAGGTCAGACAGGCAGTCGCTCTGTGGAAAAGCTTATATTCAGCCAAATCCGGTTAGACTAGTAAGCGGACCCCAGATTGAAACTGGGATAACGCTAAGAGAAAGAAGAAGATGCCATTCTTTCTAAACGAACGAGCTGAGGTAAATATATAGTTATATCTACACGATCACGATAAAACGTAGACGGTAACCAACCTCGTGGTTCGTTAGGTTATGGATGAGAAGTCGAAGGAAAAAAAAGTAAAGTATTCTGAGACTTGACCCAATTATATAGCAAATATCCATGGTAATAATGAAATATTGTTACTTATTTGGGTTGCGGAGGGCAGACTAAAAGCGGACACCGAGCAATCAAAAGCAAAGTGGAAGTAAACGGGGATACCATTGAGATAATGATGATAACTAATGATTCTAATCGTAATTTGTTTTTAACAAAAAATAAAATGTAGTATCAAGTACCTTGGTAACATGGTATTTCTTGATGAATAAAAGTGTGATTCATGGGAATGAACTGTGATAGTAATCCACTTCTCGCTTCAGAGACTCAAGAGGTTATACTTATTATTAGAGGTTACATTATGGTATTATCATAAGTATAGCCTCTGGCAGTAGCAATCGACCGAATTTCAACTTACTCTGAAAATAATATTCCACTTAGTTCTGACATTCCTGAACTTTCACCAGTCCATATAGAAATCAAAAAGAGATTTCATATCTTTTGGTTCTTCATATTCCTGGGTCCGGCATTATCGCCACCTGTCCTTTTAGTTATTTCTTCACCATTCAATAAAGCACGAGGTTTCTTTATTGACGCTGTATACTTTATGATTTTATCTGTTCGAATTGGAAACCATATTTCGATAATTTTGAGTAACAGGAAAATTAAGTTAAAGTCAAAATCATTTATTCATTTAGGCCACAAAGTGACGCTTATGAACGTCAAAAATTAAAGTTGAATTACTAGATGATTCTACATTTACATTTACTGCCACGTTCGCAATGCAATAGGTAGAACCACGAGAAAGAACGGGCAATAAAACTCGTGGCCACTCTTTTTAACTGCCAGTATAATGGTTTTACATGTTATCTTTGTAAGGAGCTGCAACTGTAGTCTGGTCAATATAGACATTTGAAATAACAAAAATTGCCGGAGAGCCAAATATTGGTGGTGAGCTAGGTTTTACCATTACAAATAAAGTCTTAAAAGTCCCCATCGATCATATGTGTGCTACAAAAGTTATTCGGGGTCAAACGTCAAAATTTGAGGATACCATTTTTGTAGATAATTTTAAGATCTACAATTTTGGTTCAGGTTTTATTTTGATAAAACTTACCGTTTTCGAGAAAAATCCAAAAAAAACTCAAATTTTGACGTTTGACCCGAATAACTTTTGTAGCACACATAGGATCGATGGGGACTTTTAAGACTTTATTTGTAATGGTAAACCCTAGGTCTCCAGCAATATTTGGGTCTCCGGCAATTTTTGTAATTTGACCACTATTTTTATGTCTAAATTGACCGGACTAACGCGGCGATAGCCCAGTGGTTTACGTAACGGACTGCCGAGACGATGGTCTCGGGTTCGATCCCCAGTTACCCCGGGCACACACCTATGACTTTTCGAAGTTATGTGTGTATTAAAATAAAAATATTAATTATCGCTCGCTTAAAAATGTGCCCGGTAGATGGCAATAGGCTTGCCCCCTATTACATTGGGACCGAAACATATCTGGCGAAGTGTGGGTGTGTAATACACCTCTGCCTATCCCTTCGGGGATAAAAGGCGTGAAGATATGTTATGTTATGTTATTGATCGGACTACTGTTGCACATTGTGAGTTATCTACTAATGCAAAAGTTAATAGTTATTGATATCATACTCAAGCAATCATTTATGTTCATTTGGTAAGCCTTCCAAAGTGAATATGGTGAAATAGGAGCATCCACTTACCTACGTCTTTTGATGTAGGCAACTCGCTAACATGACTGAATCAGATCTCTGGTGGAACAGTATGTTCCGAAAAGTCATCATCATCCTAGGGCTGTCCCGGTTGCACTCCAAAACCCACGCCTTGGAGCCCGGGGTCCGCTTTCCGGCTGTGTCTCCTCCATTTCGCACGGTCTTCAGCATCCCTGGTGGTTAGTTGGTTGGCACGCATGTCATCCCTTACGTCAAGCCAGCATTTCTTTGGCCTTCCCCGTTTACCGGGGCCCGGCGGAGGTAGCATGGCAAGACATTTGTTACCCACGTAAGATGCCGGTTGACGTAAGACGTGGCCATACCAGCGTAGACGACACTCTTGCAGTTTGTCAGCAATGTCACGGACACGAAGGCAACCTCGGATGCGGGAGTTCCTAATGCGGTCCTTCCGCGTGACTCCGTATATCAGTATGTTCCGAAAAGTAATGGTATATAAACCTGCAGCAATTTACAATCTATTAGTTAGTAGTTCATGACCACGAGTTACCCTCACCTTACAAATCCGATAAGTTATTCTTTACCGTGGTCAAGAAGATTATGGAATTTTATTTTCTTGTGAATTTATAACTTTCTTAGTGAGTATTCTACGTTGGTTGATAAAGGAATTTAGAGCAACAAGGAAGTACCTCTAGTTTTGGGTATATCTCAGTTGAATAATCTAATGCGTATGCAGTTTTTTAAGCGAAACAACCTCCTATTGTTTCGCTTAAGAAACTCCATTCGCATTATACTATGTTTTAAGACGCGTGGTTTATGTTCTTTGCGCTGCATTACTACGAGTAACTCGTCTGCAAAGTCAGCACTACTGTTCAGGATCTCCTGCTATTGCAGTTCGCTATTGTTTTGACTGTATGACTCTATGTAATGTTCTCACGCCTTGTAATCTTGTTTGCAGAAATAGAAACAAGAGATTTGATTAATATTATACAGATTTTTTTTAACACATATTAGGGTTTTTCGGTGCGGGTAACAAGCTCATATTTAATATTCGTAATATTAAGCTGGTATTAGGGAAATTATAAACTATTCTTTAGAGTTTATATATTGTAAAATGAAAAATAATCGTCTTTGTATTAATGAGATAAACAAAAAGCATTATTTAGTTACTATGTGATTACAAAAAGCATTTAACGCATCGTCAATGTCCGGGCGGTAAAGCCACGGTACGTTATTACCGACTACTTTTATTTTACTTTTACGATGCATCATGTCGGCTAACTTTGTAAGTAGAATGGCAACAGACATATTAACCTAATGGAAGGAAAGAGGAACCCACCACGCACCCTCGGATTGACCACCCCAACTATTGCAATAGAAAAAGGTTGACAATACCGAACTTCTCTAAAAGGATAAGGGATATAGGAATGGTATGGGTTCCAGGAAGATACCTGACTTGCAGTATCCCGCTGTATGCGCCGACTATCCTATCGAAGAATAGTATTACAATGGAGTTCCGCCAAGTAACGCCTGATTCAATCAACTATAACAGACATATTATTTACTAAACGAGCTGAACCCGTGGTTACACTTGCTTTAATTAGGGCTACTGCTCAGCACCCGTGCCTCATAGCGTAATTCGATAAATGGGCTACCCAACATAAAAAATATATAGGTAACATAGAATTATTCAAAACGAACTCGAGTGCTAAGTTAGCGCGTTTAATCAAATAAACAAACAAACTCTTCGGTTTTATTATATTAGCATAGATATCTCTAAAATACTCAGTTAATTTAGCTAAGCTGTCGCTGCTGACAGGAGCCCATCTACTACATAGGTCTAATCATCGATCAATAGTCAACGGTTTGGGTGTGTTATCAAGAAGTTCTTTCTGTAGGTCATCAACTGCTTGTTTATTAGTTCATCTGCGGACCACAGCAAAAATATTTACCTATATTAAGGCCCAAGAAAAATAAAACAGAGCACAAAATAAAAATAACATAGGCGATAATATCACAGCGTTACTTTGTTGGTATCACGAATACCAGCTAATATAGCTAAAATTAAAAGTTTCGCCCAACATAAATGAACTTTGAGCAATAATAATCAACACGGTGTGGCTAATGGAATGTCAGACTTTGTTCACTACATACTTATAGTATTTTCGCTGTATGATGATATGCGTGACAGTTCTCATTTTACATGTTACGCATACCTACTACTTTCAAGTTATGAAAATAAATTGGCAAAAAACAAATAATTAAAAATAATATCTATTAAAATTACAAAGTAAATTGATACTAGTATGCCTCTCTCTATTTTTATAATTATTTTTAACTGTAAATAAATTATTTAATTATAATCCTCAAAATGTCAGATGCATGAAACGGAACCTCTGTCAGTAGAGATTGACACCATTGAATCGACATGAACTCGATGAATAGGAGCGGCCATCTCGTGATCGAAAACGTCAGTACGAGTGCATCTGCCTTGTATGCGGTTTATGTTTCTTTCTGTTTGGCGTGTTATTTTTTATTTTTTTGTTGTGTTATATTTGGTATGTAGGTACAACGCCGAAAACAACAAAAAAGATAGTTTTAAACTCGCAAAGCCCTGAATTAGTGCTCCGTTTGACGACCTTCTTTGAACGAGAGCCTGCAAACGGGGACCAAAATGTAACCGCAGAAAATTGTAGGAATGTCGTAGAAAAAACACAATCGACAATATTTACCGACTGGGATAAATATGTCCACCTAGACCGAATTCCAGATCAGCAATTAATTATCTCAGTCGGAGAAGATTCCGATTCAGATCTGAGCTTTATTTCGAGTGACAGTTACCGGAATAATTAAAAAAGAATTTTAAAATTATGTACTGCGTTTTATTTCTGAAAATGTATTTGCCAAAACACTTTCAATATGAATTTATTTAGAAGATTTAAAATCGGTAACTACGATTCCATGTCCTTTGCCAATTAATTCGATATTTATAAATAATCGATTAAATTTCCTTAGGTTACATCATTATAATTGTCAGTCATGAACTGTCATGCATATCATCATACAGCGAAAATACTATAGTATAAAACAAAGTCTCTCTTCTGTCTGTCTGTCCCTATGTACCTATGCTTTAATCTTTAAAACTACGCAACGGATTTTAATGCGGTTTTTTTAATAGATAGAATGATTCAAGAGGTAGGTTTATATCTATAATACATGCACGAGAAACACTAACAGTTTAAGAGGTTTCGAATGTGATGTCGTAAATTACCCGTTCCTATAAACATTGCCCCCGTGCAAAGCCGGGCCGCGTCGCTAGTATAATAAAATTATAATCTAGCACCCAACACTTCCCAATTATTCGATAGTGTAGTAAATTACATTTAATAATAGTTTTAAACATGATTTCAGTAATTACTTAGGTTACTATCTAATATTTGGTTATATTTGGTATATTGGTTTTTGAGCTGAAAATTGATATTTGATAGAAAAATGCTTATTGATAAGGTGTTTGATTGATATTACAAAAATAAAAATATATGTTAAGACTACTAAATTTCTATATCTAAAGCGCCAAAGCTCTTGAACAGGACGGAGCTCCAAAATGTTTATAACTTACTCTGGTGTAAAATTATTATATTAGGAAAGTATTAGTAAGTTTATGAAGTGATAGTTGCTTGGAAATATTTATGCAAAGTCGAGATTAGTCGTAGTCCATACAGTGATACAGTGCCAAGCGATGTAACGGTTATAGTTGTTTCTCTACGATTTGCACATAAATTAACTTTGATATTCTTTACAGGTACCCATGGCTAGGAGACTCAGGCGGGACTGGAATCCCAGGCAAGGACAACTATATACCCGATAATCTTAAAAGGAAGTAGTGCGCTGTATTCATACCCTTTATAAATGCTGTGCGATATATTCAGTACATTCGGACGTCTCGACACAGCCAGCATTCAACTGACGGCCTGTTAACATTTAGCCTTTGGGCTCCTCCCAGACGGCTTAGAACCACAAGACCTGTGTATATCGCGTACCTACACTAATATAAATTAAATGTTTCATTCTGCGGTGAAATTGTTTACCTTTAGGTTTACCTAGTTAAGAAACGAAATTATACTGCTTCCATACTATTATTTATGAAACAAGTCTCAAACGAGTAATTATTTGAAAATAAACGTCTGTTTGTCTTAACGCTTCGGCATGGATACTATATCATCAACGAAAATGCATTTAGTAATTCTGTAAACCTTTTGGTTCATGAATATAAGTAGGTATGTGTGTAAATCTCAAAACTTTGAAAGTATTTGATACTGCTTCCAGATCTAACCGTATTTTTTGTCGTTTGAAATATTGTATAAATTAAATAAAGTAACGCCAATCTGAAGCTACTCGGTGATTTGAAAATGAAATAATGTTATTGAACCTTTATGAAATATCTTTTCAAGGAGGCTCTAAAGCCTTTTGTATCTGGTAATTTGAAGATTGGCTCGTTAGTTTCCTTTCGGCTTCTGGTAAATAAGTAAATAAATTTTAAGATGTTGCTTAGTCACAAAATAATACGTAGGGTAAAAAATATTGTTAGTTTTCGTGTATTTAGATAGACATTTACTGAGGTGAAAAGTGTAGCTTTTAGTTAATTTTTTTTTTTGCGTTTTGTTGGCCAATGCGGGTCATTGCGGAGAACTAAAATATGAATGACAAAAGTGCCGAGAGGGGAGTATGAAGCTTCGTCATAACTATAGGGATTCCCTAGTAAGGACTTTGGTCTCTCGTAAGGGCTGATTTGTACAAGATTTTGCATACATACATACATAGTCTCACGCCTGTTTCCCGGAGGGGTAGGCAGTGATTACGGAACGCCATTTGCAACGATCCTGATATACCTCTCTTGCTTCATTCACTCCCATCAAGTTTCTCATGCATGCTCTTCTGCTTAGGATACTTCTGACCTGTCCTTTGGTTTTGTGTCATTAATATTATCACTAATTAAAAATTTTTTTTTTGAAGAAGTATAAGCTACCGACGCCTTAGTACGTGTGCTACTAGACTTAATTAAATTTTAAGTTAATTACTATAATAAATTGCAAAACACAATTAAAAGCAGCAGACAATATGTAACACAAAATATTTCTTAATATAGGTACGTATTTCAGCGATAAAGTATAAGTTGATCATTGCAGCGTGATATTATCTGATAGGCCAGGAACACTTCTTAAATCGAACCATTCAGAAAAGAAGAAGAAAGAAGAGACTTTAGTGGGGCCAGGGTAGGTGACTAAATTGTAGACAGTTCTCCTAATGTACTGAATATATCATATAGATACCAATGTTTTGTATATATTTCGTTTTGTAAGTAATTAAGGTAATAGTGACTAGTCGTCGCAATTTATTATAATTATGACTCTTCAACGACTTTTTTAATTTTGAACAATTTAATTTAATTTTTATAAGATATAAAATTTCTTGTAATGCTTGTTTTAAGCAGTTGCCATGTTTAACCAAAATAAATTTAATAATAGCGGTATCGAAGGCAATGATGTACATTTTTTTTGGAAATACCTGTCTGGTGTGTTATTACATTAAAGTAATTCATTGAAAAAATACTCAGATTCTTAGGTACTTCGTTTCTCACACACACTGCCAGTATACGATTAATGTATTAAAGTTAATAAGTTTTCTCCTCGATATTGTTGATCAAATACCTCGAATACTTATAGCTACATACATTTAAAATATATATTAAACATGAACAAACTCTGGTGCTTTGTATTAAACAATAAGATGGAATTGCTGTTTTTATTGTTAACAAATAAATGTATTTTTATACTTTGAATGTCTTTTATTTACTTCTAAGCACATAATATATATATTATATATATATATATATATATATAATTAATGGTTTGCTCCTCAATGACATGAAACATATAATTAGTTCTCACTCTCTTAAATAGATGGCACTAGCTTTGAAATAGAAATTGATTTGTAGAATATTAAATTGGATATATGCCGTAGAGATTACCTACTTAAAGCATATTTTGGCTACTGACATGTCCAAATAATTCTATGTTACTGTGTTTGCACGTTTTAGAGCGTTACACTGCTACATACTAATGCAAGCTTTGAACAGATTAGATAAAGTTAAATCCTATATTTTACGAGCAGTTTCCGAAACGTTGTTATTGCCATATCATATGTAATATGTTGATCTGCATTAGCAAAATATTTTAATTATACATCATAGACAGTATACTGATTAACCTAAAATCATTTCAAACAGTGTGCGATGATATAAGACCCTATTTTCATTAAATCTTACTTAAATAGTAAATCAGAATAAACTGTTGAATCGTGCAAAATAAGACTGTACCACGCAGTCACTGTAGGTATGTGTGCTTTTGTGTGGTAGGCACCTGCAAGGGTGATCAGCTGAGCGGCGGCGGCGAACAATACGCTGAGTTAATTTTCAAACTGCATGATGACGAAATGTTTTTTTTTACTTTTAGTGACTTATTTTTCATGTATTTGTATACTGCATTATAGACCTATAATACCTTTTTACAAAAAATACCAAATAATTATATAGTCAGAACTTTAGGTCTACTACTTTCCAGTGTAACAATTTCATTACACATAGACTAAAAGACTAATGCAAAATGGTGATGCCTCTATCTCTAAAAATTATTAGAACAAATGTCGAAATAAAACGAAAATGAGCTTCTTCAAAAAGTCTCTGATATTTTCAACTCTTGGACTACGTCAAGTATTTAAGTGTATTATAATTTATCTTTATTTTGTATTAAGGCCTTAGATGTTAAGAACTTAATCAGATACGCACAAGTATCTTGTTTAGAAACACTTGGTGTACTCTAAAGAGGTTTGTGGTTTATACATTACCTAATAAAAGTCCCAAAAAGACTATTGTATACATATTTTATAACGACGGCTGGCAGCTCACGTCTCAGACCCGACGGCGGAGATTTAATTTGAGATTGCGCTGAGAATAGCTGCTCGGAAACTTTCTCCATACTCACATGCATTAGTCGCTATTAAATCGAGTTTTTGTTACACATAATCCGAATCGTTTCTTCCCCATTCTGGATGTCTTTCTCGCAACAATCAATATTCCCAGCTATCATTTAGATACGCGTGCTCCCCTACTATAGCTGTTAGGGATGTAAAATTGAATTTGTAAAGTTCCGCTGTAAACGTATCTACGATATTCACACGTAATTTGATAACGTGTATTGAGTTTTAGCATAAGTAACTGTGAACTACATGTTCACAGTTACTTATGCTAAAACTTGCACGTATGTTGTTAAAACCTCGTACTTGAATGCTTTAATTGGTACAGGGATATGTTGCGGTATAACTTCAAAGTATGTTAAATTCTCAGTTTGAAATGATGATTATGCATCTAAATGTTTTACAACCTGAACTAATATCCGTAATTCCTACTCGATTTTGTGTGTTCTGTTATATAATTTTCTAGCGGTTCTAAAGACAGGAATAGGAGGCTCTCGAAGACGCTGGAGGGCACCGTCATCTTTGTCACAGAACACCTAGTAATTATCGATATCACAGAGGTGCTTGCCGGTATTGTGTACCTGTATCTTCATTATGTTCAATTTTGTGCGTAATTACGGAGTATAAGCCCCGCTGTCTGTTGATTCTTTTTACGCACTACAGTCATAAGAATTCTGCATGAAGCTGCTGCTTTCTACATGAACAGTTGGTAAACTTAACTTTGACTGTTAAGCTTTTACTGTAACATAGTCATATATATTGATATGAAATCACCAGTCCTGACTGTTATAATAAAATTATCGTCGCAGAGACTACGAAACTAAACTTCAGAAGCCTTAAACGTTTGGTCATGTACATTCCGTTTATACTCTGTATTTTTAGTTCCAGATAATTTCGAATGAGAATAAACCACAACATAAGAATGTTACTCACATTTATCTACGACTCATTAAACCACTTCATCATAAATTATAGATTATTAATTTGGTACTACTAAACAAATAGAGACCAGACTTCATAGTCGAAACGACTTTAAAGGCACAAGCCATGGTCTAATATTTATATGACATTATTTTCGTTAAAGGAAAGTAATGAGGGAAGAGAGACGGAAACTACTATTAAGCTATTGCAGTCCCCGAGAAAATATGATAGCATGTGTGCTTTATGAAAAGTGATAAGCTTAAACAATATTTTTGTTGACTTTATTGAGGTGCGAGGTATTGTAATCATTGCAACGGTTCACCCTGGAACTGAATTAAGAGATTAGGGCCGGAACATATCTGACGGAAGATCCGTCGCGTTTTATCGGTCGCGTAACGCCAATACATACAAATGTATAGAAAAACGTTCAACCATTCACACCTGACCGATAATCCGTTAGTACGTCGAGCGTACTAACGGATTATCCGTCGACGTCGCGCGCACCACGCACCAAGTGAATTTTGACCTTTGAGTAAGGAATATAAATGGAGAGGGCAAATAGTAGGTACATATAGAAAAATTACATTATTCACATATATTTGGTATTTTATTTTATATTTTTATAGACTCACGGCTGTATCCAAGGAGGGGAAGGCAGAGGTGTAATATTACACCCATATTTCGCCATGATTTTTTTATACACATATATACGAAACCGACATAAAGCCACCAAACATAGTGTTGTCTCGTTTTGTCTTAGGGATATCTCTGTCAGAAAAAAGAGATAGCCATAGTTTACTGAATAAATTAATCATGACGATATTTTATGAGAAATGTCATTCGTGCCACTATCGCTATATTTTTCGCCAAGGTTTGTGGTACATCTGCTGTGAAATCGTTGTCTATCGAACATAATCATTTTGTTTTTGTGCATAAATATGTCTAAAAATCCGATATTGCTCTCAGAGAATATTTTGTTACATGTTTCATACAAGGGTCGTCTTTCGCTTTGCCATGTTCGCCCACATTTGCATTATGGAATAAACTAATCTGGCAAAAGATTTAAACTAACAAAGGTAACTTACTACAAAAATGTATTATTCTCCTCTAACCGGCTCCATATCGATATCGATTACATTCTGGAGAACAACCCAAATGGCAGCCATTTTATTTGCCCAACGTTTCGTAGGTGTGCACGCTAATTTCGTAGGTGTGCACGCTAAATTCGTAGGTATTGGACATACCATATCCATGTCATTCCCAGATCGGTGATTTTAAGATCGTAAGATTCCAGGGCCGCCAGACCTTACTTATTTTTTTCAGAAATGAAATGTGTAGAATAATGTAGTGTTAGTATGTGCTATGACTGTACGCATATTTGCTAGCTTGGATCGAGGGCCAATTTTTGGGTATGAGGTGCTAAAGGTCCACGGGAACAATTTCCATACATACCTATAGAGAAAACATTTTGTGTCTTGCTCTGCAACTGTAGTCTGTAACCCCTTCTATATCATTTGTATAAGTTTTGTGAAAAACCGTAACCAAATCGTATTATCGTCTTTTATTTTTGAACCTCCATACCTAAATAGGATATATATTCAAATAACGCTTGTTGGCTACTATAAAAAATCTTCGAAGTCCGACATATTTTTAATAGTCAAACTCGAATTGCAATATAAATAACTACAGAACTTCAGTGACTACATAACATCAGGGAACACGAAAAATGATTAGGTAAAAGAATATGACAGTAGAATATTGAGCTGCCCTGAGTACGGCCCTGCACGAACAAACTTATATGTGTGCATAATAGCCACGCTTTCAGCGAATGTGTGCAGATACGCTCGACGCATTTTCCGTCAGATGTGTACCGATTCATTTGACGGAATAGACGCGACCGAAGATACGTTCGACGCATCTTCGGTCAGATATGTTCCGCCCCTCAATTTTGTAATAAAGTATTATCCCCAGTATGACACTCGTTTCGATTAAAGATAACTAAAGTTAACATTACCTTATGAAGAAATCGTATTCTTGCAAGAAAGTTGCTTCATTTTATATTTTACAAATATTTATCT
Source organism: Euclidia mi (assembly GCA_944739405.2). Classification (NCBI taxonomy): domain Eukaryota; kingdom Metazoa; phylum Arthropoda; class Insecta; order Lepidoptera; family Erebidae; genus Euclidia; species Euclidia mi. The sequence goes on along the minus strand of OX123183.2, from coordinate 90,155,072 downwards.
CTATAACGTTTAGCCGAAACACGGTAAAACTAAATTCGGTATTGTAAGGGTAAAGCAAAGGGATGGTATAGGTATAGGGTGCTATAATCGTCACAAACCTAAAACATTAACACGTCCACTAAACATACGTGTCCCTTATATGTGTCACACATCACGGCACATATCAACATAAATACTAACGGCAGAGGGTAAAGTAGAAAGGTGGTAATAAGATCTAGCGACATTGTCGCCGAGTGGCGAACATTACAAATCCCCTCAGGCATGCAAGGGAGCTTCATAAAATATAATAAGACCACACGAGTGCCCCGCTGACAACAGGTCAGCGTACTCAACTACACCAAATAGACTGTTATTCACATTCGCTGCAAATGTTCCATTCTTTGATTACCTAAAATGATGCATGCATCTACGCAATAAATATGATAATTATATATTAATTACCACCAGGTTTTACAACATAATAACTTCAGTATTTTTGTGTCTGAAGGAAAAGAATTGCCCTTAATATGGTTATGATGTAAGATTTTATGAACACTAAATTTTCTTGATTTTTCGTGAACACCTCTGCCTGCAATATATTTGACGAGAGAATGGATATGAATATCCATTCTCGTACACATATAACCAGACGTCCATTTATGAAAATTATCCGAGGTTTCATCTGTCGACTATGAAGTTGACCGTGAATCTGCCCCAAATATGTAAATGCAAACATTGGAAACAGAGAAGACGAAGTTTACGACATGCGACGAGCTACGCCAAGTCTGGCAGATACGTATCCAAAAATATTCGTCTCAGAACAATCTCGCCACAGAATGGCACATCTGACGTTATTAACTCGACCACAACAACAACTTAATCGGAATCGATCCGTATAAGTCTTCTCATTATTTTCCCTTATCAATGTACGTACGCAGATAAAAGCTCCAAGTTATTCTAATGGACGACATTTTTATGTCGTAAGAATAGGGAAATAACGAACTCATAAATGGGAGTCGGACGATAAACAAGCCATAGCCTCTGAGATAAGAGTCTGTTCTCTTACGAAGTAATGTGACTGCGAAAACGCGGATAATAACTATACTACCTGTTTTACATACGAAAGGCGCATAAGTGTCGTAGGTCCTCTCGATGCTCGATAGGTACATGGTGTAATAATTTACCTAGATGACGTTCTTACTACGTATACAGCTCATTCCATCACGCCCAAGTTAATTAAGGCAATACAGTTAAACATTGTTATATCTTTAATACTTTTTAGGGTTCCGTACCTCACAAGGTAAAAAAAGGAATAAGATATTGTAAGACCTTATAAGATCTCTTTCTTGTCCGTCTGTCTGTCTGTCCGTGTGTCACCACCGATTTTCTCAGAAACGGGTGGACCTAGCAAATTGAAATTTATACCAGATACTGAGGTCTGTAGTTCCTATTAGGTGTATAAAAAGATATGGTCAAAATTAGATTTTTGCGAAAATTTGTAAGTACCAAAATTAACCTTCATTTTCAATTTTTTTTAACTTTCGATATTTTTCCTTTACTTGTGCTGTAAGACCTTGGTTGTTACCAAAATTGACAATACTAGGTCAACCTTAAGTACCCTATAGGTTTTGGATCGAAAACCTATATAGTAGTTCCCGTTGAACTAGAATCACGAAATTTGGCCAAAAGCAGCACAAATAAAGGAAACATTACAAAAAATAAAAAAAGTGGAAAATGTAAGGGTGTCCCCATACATAAATAGTAGACTCTATTTAAGATAGTCCTCTAAGTTGTATGGGCGCTCATACAGATTTAGAGGACTAGCGTAAATAGCACCAACCTTTTTACGTGTTCCTCATGTACCCGTGTGTCGGAGGGTAGGGATTCACATAAGCATTCGTCGCCACCCCCCGACGAGTATTGGCCCGCCAGATGGTCAGGCGGGCCCCGAAAAAAACTCCCTTGGCGGCGGATTAAGGTGTTGGGCTCCACCGCCAAAACACTCAGCGGCCGCAGAGGATAGGGAGGACGGCAACGCAACACCGCATCTCCTCTTCCTCTGCGGCCCCACCGCGACGCATCAAATGGTGCGCCCCCATTTGGTCGCGGGAGATAGGGCGCGCAGCAACGCAACACCGACATGCCTCTCCTCCCGCGACCGCACCCGACTGCGAGGGACAGACAGAACTGTCCCCCGCACCCGCACCGTTGGACGCATCCTGCGCAGGCCCCGTCAAGCCCACGCGGAGCGTCCCCTCCTGGATCCCTCTTAGCTTCACCGCGGGTAACCAATCCACGGTTACTGAGCCCCCCCACCATGGCAAGGTGGAGATCCAACGGGGGGGAAATAGCACCAACCTCAAATAAGGTAAAATGCGTACGGAACCCTCGGTGCGCGGGTCAGACTCTCACTTGCCCGAATTTTTCATTATTCTTTTTTTAACAAAAATAGTGTGTTTTTGCTACGTAAAATGTTAGTTACTTATTGTATGTAAACGCAACGAACATCTGGACATGAATAGGGCAAGTTTCAAGTGAGCACAGATCCGACGATGTCAAGAGTTAGACTCCAAAGGAGCTCGCATTACGTTCGAGGCACTCATGAAAAGATGATTTTACTAGCGCAAAGGAACAAAAATAACTGTACTGTTTTTGTTGAATTTTCTAACTCTTCTAATTATGACGAAAAATACTAGGCCAGTTCATATGTGGGACACAATTATCTAGTCTTACGATATAAGTAGGTAGAAAAAAGAAACCGCAATTGTGTAGGCAACGTAACCTACAAGAATAATATTGTCCGAATGAAACTCTCATTTTTACGGCTGCCTTCTGAAATTACTATATATTTTATAGTGGCGCTATATTTTGGACAGTGTTTACATTAATTAAATAGCGTTTGGCGTGCATTTTTATTGGATCCCAAACATTTCGTATTCCTCAACAGTTCTCCAGCTTTAAGCTGTCCGGGCCGAAGCATTTGGCTGACTTTGGTATTTTCCTCAAGACAAACAACATGTTTCATCTGATAAGGGGCTGTCGTCGTCTCGTCTGTCTACAGAACCAATCGCTTTGTGGACGTTCCTTGTTATTTCATCTTGTTTTTATTGCGCAAGCTTGAACGTTTGTTTTTTTTTCAAAGGCTATTAACGTCTTGTCTATTGTAATAAGGAAAGATTCTCGAATTATAGTAATATTTCTATGATGAAAAATGTATTCTTAGATATTTCGATTCAATTTTATTTAGGCGGGACCAATATCGTTAAGTGGCGCTAATGTGATGGACATTGACTGTTATAATGTTCGCGTAAAGTACTCAATGGATTAGGTTCGTGCGGTGCGGATCAACAATTTCATTAGATGTACTTCGGTTTATTTGAGGAGTGAGTGAGTAACATACAGTGAGGTAAATGCGAGTCGGTGAGGCTGCACGTAGTCGCCGGCTGGCTGCGGCTGCATTATGAATTTGTACTCTTTTGTCCGCAGTTTTTAATTGTACCTGTAAAATGTATTGTTAATGGAAAAAAAGTCTCTAGTGTCATTGTTGTTGGCCAAAGTTCATTTAAGTTCCGTGCCCGTGAGAGGGAACAGAAGCAAATATGAATTCCTTTGCTCCTATTGTCAAACTGCTTTTGCTCGCTTTGGTATAATGCTTTTGAAAGCCACATTGTGTTTTATATACATGTGCACAACTCTATTTAACTCTTTTTTAGTAAACAATGAAATAGAATGTGGTGTAAGTGTATGATTTGGATGTTTGCGTGAAACATAGAAAATGAATGAAAGGAAATATAAAGCCGAGGAAGCAAGGAAAATATGAAAAATTGTAGCTACAGGCGCTGTGCTCTCTGTTTTTTGTGAGTGAGCACACATCATGCATGTTTCATACTGAGCATTATCCATTTTATATACGCGTGTACTGTGAACCAGTGGAACTATTGTTTATAGATACGGACTGTTTTTTAATCCAAGTAAAATTTATGGCTGGTAGGTTTTATAAAAAAAAACTATACTTAACCTTAAACCTTAAACTATACCTAAATTGCCTTTAAAATCAATAAGTCTGTAGGTAACTACAGACTTATTGATTTTAAAGGCAATTTTCATTCTACAGAGCATTTATTTCATTACCATTATAATATGTTAACAATATTAAACTGAACATAATAAAGCCATCTTAACGCGATATTGGAACATGATGTTTGCAGTAGTAATCAAAGTATTGGAAAGTTTCGATAGTTGGCAAAGAAAAAGGAAAGACCGCAGTGCTCTGGCGGCAGCCCAAATACGTCGCTTTTTATCACGTTTTACAGGCTTTGCAACAAGTTATAGGCGTCTTTTTGGAAAATTTCTCTCACATCATACTTCAAGAATAGAGAGCAATATGGGAAGTGAGTAGTTCAAAAATAATTTATTGAGCTTTTTGAAGTCCTTTTTTAAGTTCTAAAGGACTGGCTGATACTTTAAAACTATAAACTAAGATACTTACAGAGTAATTTGGTTTTAAGAGGTAAAAATAAAAACATAAATCTAAACAAAAGTTAAAGGCTGATGATGATGATGATATATTAATATGAAAGGTAACGACTTTAAAGGCACAACCCATGGTCGAATATTTATATGACATTATTTTCGTGTGTCGTGTGAGTGCTACACTCCAATAGATATACTCAGTAGAGGTAGGTACCATAGGACGGAAACTACTATTAAGCTATTGCAGTCCCCGAGAAAATATGATGGCATGTGTGCTTTATGAAAAGTGATAAGCTTAAACAATATTTTTGTTGACTTTATTGAGGTGCGAGGTATTGTAATCATTGCAACGGTTCACCCTGGAACTGTATTGAGAGATTCAATTTTGTAATAAAGTATTATCCCCAGTATGACACTCGTTTCGATTAAAGATAACTAAAGTTAACATTATCTTATGAAGAAATCGTATTCTTGTAAGAAAGTTGCTTCATTTTATATTTTACAAATATTTCTCTCTATAACGTTTAGCCGAAACACGGTAAAACTAAATTCGGTATTGTAAGGGTAAAGCAAAGGGATGGTATATAGGGTGCTATAATTGTAACAAACCAAAAACGTTAGAACCTCCCCCGAACATACATTTTCATGTATCACAAATCACGGCACATATGAACATAAATACTAACGCCAGAGGGTAATGTCGAAAGGTGGTAATAAGATCTAGCGACATTGTCGCCGAGTGGCGAGCATTACAAATACCCTCAGGCATGCAAGGGAGCTTCATAAAATATAATAAGACCACGTGAGTGCCTCGCTCAAAACAGGTCAGCGGACTCAACCACACCAAATAGGCTGTTTTTCTCATTCGCTGCAAATGTTCCATCGAAATTTGATTATCTAAAATGATAGCTACATCATTTTTTTTTTGGTATCGCGTTGGAAAATCCTCATGGAGTCCCTCCGCCCTGGGGGGGCAGGACGAAGGGGACTGTCAGACTCTTACTGACTAAAAACCAACCCGTGCTCCTCATGTACCCATGTGTCGGAGGGTAGGGTTTCCCCGAAGCATTCCTCGCTGCCCCCCGACGGGTATTGGCACGTCAGATGGTCAGGCGGGCCCCGAACGAAACCCCCTTGGCGGCGGATGAAGGTGCTGGGCTCCGCCGCCAAAACACCCAGCGGCCGCAGAGGATAGGGTGGACAACAACGCAACACCGCATCTCCTCTTCCTTTGCGTCCCCACCGCGACGCAACGATGGTGCGCCCCCATTTGGTCGCGGGAGATAGGGCGCGCGGCAATGCAACACCGACACACCTCTCCTCCCGCGACCGCACCCGACTGCGAGGGACAGAGAGAACTGTCCTCCGCACCCGCACCCTGGGACGCATCCTACGCAGGCCCCACGCAAGCCCACGTGGAGCGTCCCCTCCCGGGATCCCGCTTAGCTTCACCGTGGGTGAAGACCTACATCTACACAATGAATATGATAATTATATATTAATTATCGCCAGTTTTTACTACACAATAACTTTAGTATTTTTGGGTCTGAAGGAAAATAATTACCCTTAATATGGTAATGACGTAAGATTTTATGAACACCAAAATTTTCTTGATTTATCGTGAATACCTTCTCCCTGCAGTCCCTGCAGTATATTTTATGACGACGTCTGGTTATATGTTCACGAGAATGGATATGCCAGAAATCCATTTCATATGAAAATTAACCGAGATTTCATCTGTCGACTATGAAGTCGACCGTGAAACTTCCCCAAATATGTAAATGGAAACATTGGAAACAGAGAAGACGAAGTTTACGACATGCAACGAGCTACGCCAAGTCTGGCAGATACGTATCCAAAAATATTCGTCTCAGAACAATCTCGCCAAGGAATGGCACATCTGACGTTATTAACTCGACCACAACAACAACTTAATCGGAATCGATCCGTATAAGTCTTCTCATTATTTTCCCTTATCAATGTACGTACGCAGATAAAAGCTCCAAGTTATTCTAATGGACGACATTTTTATGTGGTAAGAATAGGGAAATAACGAACTCATAAAATGGGAGTCGGACGCAGTGGCGTAGCGTGGGTTTCTGCCGCCCGGGGCCGTTCGGCAATTCGCCGCCCCCTTTTTACCCCAATGTTTCTGCAAAAGTATAACGTTTTTCGGGTTTTGGTATGTTTGTAAGTTTATTAGTAGGTATGTCCCTTAGTTTGGCTTTACACGCTGAACGGCTTAAAGGATTAATAAAGAAATGTTGTCATTTGATTCGTCTCACTTGCTCGAATATCATGGAGCAGGAGCATACGGTATAATAATTTTACGGCAAAACGTGGCAGTGGCCCTTTCTGCTGCAATATATGTATAGCTTAGCCTAGGCCTAGATGGCTAAAAGGATTTTAATAAGTCGATGAATTTCCGTCATCACTAGATGCTTTGTTGATTTTAAGAGCCGACCACAGCTCACTCTGTTCGACATTCGGGACGGCTTTGGTCATTGCTTCGGTGTAGTGGTGCGTCAGTAGGGCACTGTGGTCGTCGGTCTGCCCGCGAGGTAAACAAGTGTCGATAAAACTTTGATAAAACTTTTTTTTTCAACGTCTTCGAGAATCTCGAACTTTGAGTTCACGATGCGGCCATCCGCGATTGTAGTGTCGTTTGATTGTGTCGCCTCAACTGCAGAGCGAAGACTTATGATCCCCGGGGTTTTCTCGATCGCAGCCTCGATGGCCCGAGTGTTAATCCGTCGTAAGTCTCGTTGCGTAAGATTTCGTATTTGTTGTTTTACGGCCTGTCCTTCCGGCAAAGACAGCCGACAGGATGGCATCTCACGTCTTTTCCTCATCAGTTCGAGAGTCTCGGCTGGCAGTTTAGACTACCTACTTGTTTAATTCTCTATGCAGAGCAGATCTTTCGAGACGAATCTCCTCCTTTCGAGTGGATCTCCTAGTACCGTGACCACTGACAGTGGTCACGGTACTAGGAGATCCACTGTGGTCGTCTTCTGCTTAATGCTGTCGGTGTGAGGAGCAATGCAAGTCGGAGAGTAGGCTTCATTGACGGGGCCCTTTCAGTTCTGAGGTTTATATTAAGAGAGCTTCGTACTCGTCGGTGATCGCTTCAGGTGTTTATGGTATTGATCACTGTCTTTAAATATGTGGTTTCGGTCCGTTTTGATGTAGTCTTTCACCTTGCTTGTCACATTATCGCGGTTTGGCTACCACTGGCGTCTTGGCGTCCACTGCCTGTGACGCTTCTTCTCACAAAAGGAGTTCATTAAGAAAAGGCCCTCTGCTACGAGGTAGTTAACTAGCATTCGGCCATATGATTCTCGTGCCCCACGCCGTGGCGTCCGATTTTCGTTTCGGCGCGTTCTTGTACTTCCACTTTCGCGTTGAAGTACTGAGTTTTGTACAAGCTAAGGCAATACCTAGTAAGAACTAGGTATTGCCTTAACAGTGTTCTGGAACATGGCCTCAGTCATTTCGTAAGGCAAAGACAAAGACAAAGACATTTATTGCTTAAACTGTGTAGGTACATGAAATGTGTTCTTAAAATTAGATATTGTTTCAACAGTCTACCCTGTCGGGCATTGCAATAGCACAAATAAAAGTAAATTTTATAATTATGGACAAAACAATACTATCTTAATTTAACAAAATTGTATCACTTGGAAGCAAAATACTCTTGCATATCGTAAAAACCAGCCAAGTGCATGTCGGGCCTACGCGCAATGTAGGGTTCCGTAGTGGCCCATAATGGCCATTATTGATAAACGGGCATCTTTAAGATTAAGCCAGCGCTCCCAATGTAAACTCACAGAAATAGGTATTTATAAGTTAACCGACGATTACTCGTAAACTAGTGATGTCTACTTAGCCGTGATAGTTTTCCTTTTAAATTCGTTATATGTTCTACATTTGTGATTTTTTTCACCCCTTCCAAATTAATAGTTTAGCCGGCAGAGGGGGGGACACTTGAGTCTAACAATTTTTTTCACTTCAGAGCTTGATATTTGACAAACCAATCACTTGATCGAAAAATGATTTGAGCAAACTAATAATATTTTTTTAATACCTATCCAATGATACCCCACACAATGGGGTACTCAACCAAAAAAAATTCAACCCCACTATATATGTAGGGGAGATACCCTTAAAAAAAATATTTTCCTAAATTTTATTCCACAGTTTTGTTGCAATATTGTATGTCTATATTCATGTCAAATATCAGCTTTCTAGCACCAGGCGCCTTTAAGCTAGGCTGCGGACGGACAGATGGACGGACATGACGAAACTATAAGGGTTCCTTGTGGACTACGGAACCCTAAAAAGCGGATTTAATTAACCATTTCTTTAAGACGGTTTTAAACAATTTGCCTTCTAATTTTTTTATTTCTACAGGTAGATGGTTGAAAACTCTAATCGCTGTTATATATGCGCTTTTATAATAAACATTGTTTTTTATATTTGGTAAAGTTAAGTTATTTTTATATTTACTACGTATATTAGATTTGGAATTACACTTAAGTTCAAAAAAAGTGCCGTTATTTTTTACAAATAGACAAAGCTGCAAAATGCAAATACTTGTTAGTGTAAGGAAACCTTTTTCACAAAAAACAGTTCTAAGTGATTCTATATTGTACATGTTATAGATAATGCGTAAACATCTCTTTTGTAAGACAAAAGTAGATTGGATTTCACATGAATTGCCCCAGTATATAATTCCATAAGTTAACAGTGGATAAACGTAACCGAAGTAAGCTGTTTTAGCAATATTTGGGGAAGCCGTTTCAACAAGTGTGGACAAAGTATAACAGTAAGATGATAATTTTTTATTGACTTTCTCTATATGATCTTACCAATTTAAGTGGTGGTCTATAGTGACCCCAAGGAAATTTATTTGTTTTACTTCTTCAATCGAAGTATTTGAATGAAGTATATTTAATAGTGGCGGTTTATATTTATAATTCCTAAATTGGGTGAGTTTAGTTGCTCGCATTTGCTTGAATCATCACCTTTAGACCACCCCTCTTGGTGAGTTTAAGTACGAGGTACGCTACCCGGATCGACACACTACCGACTTCCACAAACTGTTCCTCCTGACCAAGAAACAGGTCACCTTCTCGATGGTAGCAAAAGTCACCTGACTGTAGAGATACCATGTCCTCCACCTGTCGTCGGACTTCTGATAACCCCAGTATCTGACTTAACTCTACCTTGAGCTCGGCGAGGTGTTCTTTTGCCGTAGATTATGTTCGTTGTTAGACGCAAGGTATACTGTATAATTGATTTTGGTAGCCTGCCGTAGCCCGATAGTCTTACAAAACACATGCACCGCCGTACCCGCCAACACGTACTTGGCCGGTAATAACGAAGCTGCCGGGAATTGGGGCTAGGTTGCGTCCAAAAATTAGCAGAAGGCGTACGTTTGTAGTATGTGGAATATTCGGCTTTGATTTTAACGCATATATCATAAATGTCCGTGTGGTGACGGATTAAGAATACGGAATGTCACCACCCCATATCATCCCATGGGTGTCGTAAGAGCCGACAGAGGGAGCATATTATGCAGAGAACAGCACTGTAAGAGAAGGAAAACTTGATACAAACCCTATACCAACCCGTTTAGCCAGCGTGGTATAGTAGGCCAATTCCTCTTTTCAAAGGAGAGGCCTAGTCCAGCAGTGGTTCATGATGATCATAAATCTTGGAGTCAAAGTTCAAATAGCGTATACTTAGTTAAACCGCAGGTGTGCCTATGGTCTAAGGAGACCTGTACCTGCTTTGTGCCCTATTCAACTATGAAGATTATGTTGTATTATTTTATCTGCCACGCGTCGCCCCTATTGCCCTGGCGCCTGTATGCGCCAGTTGCGCCATGGCAATAGGGGCGGCATAGATCGCGTACAGGGGTGGCTCGGCCCTAATATATGGATTTATTAATTACTCATAACAGGCTCGCAGATCACCGGAATATTGCAACCTATTCAGGAATTAATAAACAGACACAAGGAAGTCTTCACATAATGAAAATCATGATGATTTTGTTTCCGGTTGTTGTTCTTTCTACTGCGCCCGCGCCGCCGCACGGTCCTACTGGGATCGTGTCAGTGCTCGCGCCAAGTAGGTACCTATTTAAAAAATAGTTATTTTTTCGCGGCGTATTTTGCCGCCCCCCTAAATGTGCCGCCCGGGGCCATGGCCCCCCCGGCCCGCCCCACGCTACGCCACTGGTCGGACGATAAACAAGCCATAGCCTCTGAGATAAGAGTCTGTTCTCTTACGAAGTAATGTGACTGCGAAAACGCGGATAATAACTATACTACCTGTTTTACATACGAAAGGCGCATAAGTGTCGTAGGTCCTCTCGATGCTCGATAGGTACATGGTGTAATAATTTACCTAGATGACGTTCTTACTGCGTATACAGCTCATTCCATTACGCCCAAGTTAATTAAGGCAATACAGTTAAACATTGTTATATCTTTAATACTTTTTAGGGTTCCGTACCTCACAAGGTAAAAAAAGGAATAAGATATTGTAAGACCTTATAAGATCTCTTTCTTGTCCGTCTGTCTGTCCGTCTGTCTGTCTGTCCATGTGTCACCACCGATTTTCTCAGAAACGGGTGGACCTAGCAAATTGAAATTTATACCAGATACTGAGGTCTGTGGTTCCTATTAGGTGTATAAAAAGATATGGTCAAAATTAGATTTATGCAAAAAATTGTAAGTACCAAAATTAACCTTCATTTTCAACTTTTTTTAATTTTCGGTATTTTTCCTTTACTTGTGCTGTAAGACCTTGGTTGTAACCAAAATTGACAATTCTAGGTCAACCGTAAGTACCCTAAAGGTTTTGGATCGAAAACCTATATGGTAGTTCCCGTTGAACTAGAATCACGAAATTTGGCCAAAAGCAGGGTCTTACAGCACAAATAAAGGAAACATTACAAAAAATAAAAAAAGTGGAAAAAGTTAAGGGTGTCCCCATACATAAATAGTAGACTCTATTTAAGATAGTCCTCTAAGTTGTATGGGCGCTCATACAGATTTAGAGGACTAGCGTAAATAGCACCAACCGACGAAATAAGGTAAAATGCGTACGGAACCCTCGGTGCGCGGGTCAGGCTCTCACTTGCCTGAATTTTTCATTATTCTTTTTTTAAAGAAAGGATTTTAAATAAAGGAAACATTACAAAAAATAAAAAAAGTGGAAAATGTTAAGGGTGTCCCCATACATAAATAGTAGACTCAGTGGCGTGCCTTGCAAAGAAGCCCATAAGCCGGGCATGCCCTACTACAGACCTCGTTCAAACAATATCAACTTCAATCTGTATATAAAATAATCACCCGAAATTGTATTACGAATATTTCAAATGTCGCGCTCTTTTACGATGTGCAGTACAATAACCCGCGCACTGGCTGCGCCGCACGAACGCGACGGAACGAGATAGATTCTGGTGTTACTCTGCAACTTATATCCATCTCTTTCGCACTCGTTTGATTCACTCGTGTACAAGCCAACTGGCATCGGCTTGCAAAATTTCTCTTTCTAACCTTTACAAATAGTCTATGATGACGTATTACGTTCCATCGTAATAAGTAATTTTGTATTGGGCGACAGAACTCGGAAGTAAGCCTGCTTGTTGCCTATGAAGTTGTCTAGAGGTGTATGCAAAATAATGAAGTTGGTGCGCATTCGTATATTTGCGGGCGGATAGCTCGACGCTGCACCAATATTTAGGCATTTCTACCAAAAATTTAATGCCAAAATATTAAGATATTTTTATGATTCTTAACAAAACAAGAAAATTCTCGTTTTGAATTTTATCACTGAACTTACTAGCGACCACTTCATTAGGTGATATTTTAATGTTATTAGGATACGAATATTACTGTGTACTCAATTATCGTCATAAATAGAATAGAAGCAAGCTATTTTTGTGGAAAATGTTGATATAAATAATATTCTATTCTGTTGTAGGCTGTAGTCCTATTTTAAACAAAGTGTTTAAAATAATCATATAATAATTAAATCCCCTTCTTGTTTTTGATTTAACTACCGATTCTTGTTACAAGTCTACCGATATTAAAAGGCAGTTCTACCGATTCAGCACTGTCGTTCGAGATCACTATCTGGGCGCCAATCGCCATACAATTTTTTCTGATTGAGTGAACGAAGTATTGGTTTTATTGTGAAAATTTATTTTCGTATTCGTGTAAAAAGTTAATTTTGAGATCTTTTAGTAATTATTTTGTGTTTTGGTGACATATTACAATGGAGGTAATTGTCCCTTGTGAGGATTTAAAATGTATTCAAGTTTTTATGTTCATGCAAGTCCTTGTGATAATCCCAGTATCTCTACGAAGTGCGGGAAAGTGTGAAAAAAAAACCGGTGGGGGGGACTGTCTGCTTGTCCTATGTTGAAGGTATAGGCACGCCACTGAGTAGACTCTATTTAATCTATTTAAGATAGTCCTCTAAGTTGTATGGGCGCTCATACAGATTTAGAGGACTAGCGTAAATAGCACCAACCGACGAAATAAGGTAAAATGCGTACGGAACCCTCGGTGCGCGGGTCAGACTCTCACTTGCCCGAATTTTTCATAATTCTTTTTTTAACAAAAATAGTGTGTTTTTGCTACGTAAAATGTTAGTTACTTATTGTAAGTAAACGCAACGAACATCTGGACATGAATAGGGCAAGTTTCAAGTGAACACAGATCCGACGATGTCAAGAGTTAGACTTCAAAGGAGCTCGCATTTCTTTCGAGGCACTCATTAAAAGATGATTTTACTGGCGCAAAGAAACAAAAAGAACTGTACCGTTTTTGTTGAATGTTCTAACTCTTCTAATTGTGACGAAAAATACCAGGCCAGTTCATATGTGGGACACAATTATCTAGTCTTACGATACAAGTAGGTAGAAAAAAGAAACCGCAATTGTGTTGGCAATGTAACCTACTAGAATAATATTGTCAAATTAAACTCTCATTTTTACGGTTGCCTTCTGAAATTACTTAGTTCTATAATATATTTTATAGCGGGGCTATATTTTGGACAGTGTTTACATTAAATAGCGTTTGGCGTGTGTGTAGAATTCGGGCTAAGAATGGGTATTTTTTATATTCAGAGATCAGTGGAAGCGATTAATTCATCCAGTCTTAGCCCAAGACAAAGGATCTAACACATGGGCCAAGTTTCTTGGCGCTAAGAATTAAACAACTTACTTACCAAATATCTCCTGGTGATGTTCTTGAGTGGAGTCCTGGAGGCAAGTTAGACACACACGAGACTAAAATTGGCCAATATTAGCAAGTGAATTATCTTTACTTTACCAGACTCCACGCAGCGTCTTCAATCAGCAAATTCTTCCGGCACCAACCACGTGCATCGGATTCACTCAAGTTTTACAATGTTCGTTAAAATACTATTTTTATCACAATTAACCGGTGCCAGTTATTGATCAAGGAAGTGGCAATCAAACGGGTTCTAAATACAAGATCAAAACGCTCACAACACGAAATCTATCCAGAGCTAGGTTTTTTCGCTGACCGCGGGAAACGACAATGAATGAAAAGATTGACAGTTCAGTGTGACCATTGTCAGAAATTTTCAATAGACTAAACAAAATGTTACTCAATCGATCTAATCGATTTGACTTATAATAAAAACTAATTCTATTTCAAACATCCACCCGCCCCGGACCGGCCTACCGGTCCGCTAATCGGTTGGTAGACGTGACAATGTTGCAACCGCTCTCCTCAGAATCGAACCGTCCACCAAGACCTCAGCAAATCGGGGAACTCCATCAGCCCCAGTTACCAAATGAAGGATGCGCCCCCTGCGCCATCTGAGTGGCGGAAGGTTAGCCTCCTTGATCAAAACGAGGTCACCAATCTTGGGTGGATCGGTCTTGTCGGTCCACTTAACGCGTTGCTGGAGTATGTGCAAATATTCCAAGTTCCAGCGTTTCCAAAAGCTCTGAGTAATCTGGCGTACCAATTCAAAACGCGAGAGACGACCAGGTCTCGTATCAATGTAGGGGTACTCAGGCAAGGCGACAAGTGGGCGACCAATCAAAAAATGGCCCGGCGTAAGGGCCTCCAAATCATTCGGATCTGAGGAGATCGGGCACAATGGCCGAGAGTTCAAAACGGCCTCAATCTTACAAAACACAGTTGCGAGTTCCTCAAATGTAAGGACAGATTCACCGATTGTCCTGCGCAAGTGTGTTTTGGCCGATTTTACGGCGGCCTCAAATATACCACCCCAGTGTGGACAATTTGGTGGGGAAAACAACCAATTTATCCCACGTCGGGCAAGCCTATCACCTATATCAGCTTTGTTGGTTTCAAGGAAATTAACAACATCATTCAAATAATTATAGGTGCCCTTGAAGTTAGTGCCGCAGTCAGAACGGATCAAGGAAGGCATCCCTCTGCGGGATACAAATCTGTCAAATGTGGCTACAAACGCCTCGGTCGTAAGCGAGGAGACCAGTTCCAAATGTACGGCCTTTGTGGAAAGACAAACAAAAACACACAAGTAGGCCTTGACAGTCTTGCTGTTTCGAAGTGTCGACGTTTTCACCAAGAAGGGACCAGCGAAGTCCGTGCCAACACCGTCAAACGTCCTGCTCTCAGTTACGCGATCTGCCGGTAAGTCTCCCATCAAGGGCTGCATGGTAGAAGCCTTGAGCTTATAGCAAGGGATGCAGCGAAAGACTACACTCCGAATAATTCTTCGGGCAGACAAGATCCAAAATTCGCGTTGCAAAATGGCCAAGAGCGCATTACAACCAGCATGCGAATTTTTAAGGTGACGGTCAGTTACCAACAAGCGTACCAACTGACCGTCCTTGGGTAACAAAAGGGGGTGACGTGCCCCGTAAGGGAGGTTGGCGTTCTTGAGACGCCCTCCAACACGCAAGAGACCCGTATCGTCCAAAAAGGGGTTCAATTTGGATACAGCTCCCGACAATTTCGGTCTCCCTGATTTAAGGATAGCAATCTCCTTCTCAAAATGCGCCAATTGCACAGAACGAACCCAAAAGGTGAGAGACTCCTGTCGTTCCTGTGGTGAGAGAAACGGTGTCAGTCGTTTCTGTTGTGGGTGCCTAAAATTAAAAACAAAACGCTTTATCCAAGCAGTGACACCTAACAACTTGTCGAGGGAGCTGTAACGATTCAACAAAAAATCGGGGTCGAAGGCGCATTCTACCTTCTCAAGAGCGAGTGTTCGTAGACCCGGCAAATTAGAAGTATTCAAAACTGGCGTTCGAGGCCAATCAATTTCTGGTCGACTCAACCATTCCGGACCCCACCACAGCGAATGACCTATCAAACTAGGCGTCAAGCATCCGCGCGAGGCACAATCAGCGGGGTTAAGCTCACCTGGCACGTGTCTCCAAACAAGCTTGACTTCGGATTTCTGGATTTGGGAAACGCGATTAGCAACAAATACCTCCAAAGTGTGGACCGAAGCCTTCAACCAACAAAGAACAATTTGGCTGTCTGTCCAGGCGTAGGTCCCATTAATGCAAATGCTTTTACCCAAAGTACTGGACACGTGGTTCAACAAGCGTACAAGTAGGGCTGCTCCCGAGAGCTCCAATTTTGGAATGGTCAGAGATGTCCGAAGGGGTGCCACCTTGCTCTTTGCCATGATCAGGGAAACCCTCACCTGACCTGAGGCACTAACTGTGCGCAAGTACACCACGGCGGCGTGACCACGTTCCGAGGCGTCACAAAACCCGTGAAGGGTGGCCTTGTACTTCCCGGGAGGAAGGATGGGACGAGGCAAGGAGATCTCGTTGACGGCAGGAAGTGAGGATACAAAAGAGGTCCATTCCTCAACAAGAGTGCCGTGTAGGGGTTCGTCCCAGGTCAATCCTGCTGTCCAAAGCTTCTGCAAGAAGCATTTTGCCCAAAATATAATTGGACAGATCCAACCGTTCGGATCAAAGGTTCTGGCGACAGTAGACAATACGAGACGTTTAGTCCAAGAACACGGCAATTTCAAGTCTACGTTATATGTAAAGATGTCTTGGACTGGTCTGTACTGAACGCCGAGAACAGCCATCATGGCGGGGTTGTCAACAATCTCAAATAGATGTGGATCTTGCTGATGATCCTCTGGCAAGCCTTCCAAAAGCGCTGGTGAGTTGGAAATCCATTTACGCAACTCATAACCAGCGGAGGCCAAAATACCTATCAATTCGTCCCGCAGGAGGATCGCCTCGTCCGCTGTGGAGGCGCCCGAGCAAATGTCATCGACGTAAATATCGTCTTTCAAGATGGCGGAGGCTCGTGGGAAGCGTAAGCCTTCGCGGTCTGCGAGCTCCCAAAGAGAACGTATTGCCAAGTAGGGGCTTGACCTTAACCCGTACGTATTAGTATTGAGCTCGTAGACGTCCATGGGATCGCGAGGAGACTCTCTCCAAAGGATCAGCTGGAAGCGACGGTCATCAGGGTGGATAATAGTCTGCCTGAACATCATTTTTATGTCGGCCACAAAGACAACCTGATGTCGTCGGAAGCTGGTGATGACGTCACAAAGGTCCTTGACCAACTTAGGACCAGAATGCAAGCACTGGTTCAAGGATACGCCTGTTGAAGTCTGCGCAGAACCATCAAACACTGTGCGCAGCTTGCCAGTCGATGGCTTCAATACCGCATGATGCGGGAGAAAGTAATGCTCCACCGAACGCCAATCCAAATTTGACACAGACATGTGTCCCAACTGTTCATATTCCCTCATGAACTCAATATACTTCTGTCTGAGCTCCGGATCACGACCCATGCGACGCTCCATAGCCAACAATCTCTTTTCGGCTAAAGGTCGTGACTCACCAAGCGGAGGCCGAACAGACAGAAAGGGCAGCTTCGTGATAATCCGACCAGAACGGAGTCGACCAGTGTTGTTCTGGAAGAACAGCTCGCACTCCTCATGTTCTGGATTCAAACGGGCAACTTGAGGGGGCTCCTCTACTTCCCAAAACCTCTGAACCGCATCAGAGAGAGCAGAGCCTACAGCCAACAAATTATCAAGTTCAGGTGGAGGGGGGTCCCTAGGTACAGGTCCCATCAAAGCAAGTCCAAATATGGTCGGGATGGCAGTCAAACCATTTGGCACCAAGACCCGTTTCCCACCAATCAAAATTCCACCGAGGACATCAGAGCCAATCAACAAGTCGATTTGTCCCGGTGTGTCAAATGTGGGGTCTGCCAGTTCCAATCCCGATGTCAAATTCACCACAGCAGCAGGTAGCTGCTTCTGTGGATGCATACCCAAAATATTCTTCAACACAATAGCCGAGGTTTTAATCCTCGGGTGTGAAGATTCAACAGGGCCAAACAAAACCTTAACTTGCCCTTCAACATTAGAGGCTACGTCACCTATGCCCCGTATACAATTTGGAAAGGAGCCCATATTTAATTTAACCTGCCCAACCAAATAAGTGGAAACAATGCAACCTTGTGAACCTGTGTCCAATATAGCACGGACAACAACAGAGGTCCCCGTGGGTCCCCAGACCCTAACAGCAACCGTTGGTAGGATAACAGTCTCAATGGGGGAGGTTGGCGTTATAGGGCAGGGGTCAATGACCTATTGTTGCCTGGGCGGCGACCGTTGGCCAGGACCTGGCAAGTCAAAATGAGGGTGCGGCTTGAAGTCCTCAAAAGCGCGATGACTCGATCCGCGCGCCATCTGTGGGGGGTCATAATGACGCACCCGCCCAAAACGAGGTGGGCGCGAGTCAAGGCGGGGACGCTCCGCCAAAGGAGGGGAATACCTGGGGCAGCAGTCATGGTGCTGGTGACGCTGGGCGGTCGCACATTCAGGTGCGCGAGAGAAAGGAGGCGTGCGCACGCTACGGTTCTCCAAGCGGGGTGAGTGGCGATCAATTGAGCGAGGCGACTCTCGGCTACGCGCCGGTGAGCCTCGGCTGCCACCTTCAAAACACCCGCCCGTGCGCGGCGTCGGCTGGTTGGACAAGCGGCCTACCTCTCTGGCATTCATGCAGAGAATGTCCAAATGCTGTCCTCCACAGTGAGGACAGGGGCGAGAGTTTGGGCAGTCTCGCTGGTAGTGGGACCCCAAACAAGAGAAGCAAAGGCGGCGGGCATTCGCGATGCGCCTACGAGAGGCGACATGTAGGTCCAAGAATGCCCTACAACTGGCCGTTCTGTGCCCCGTGACCTTGCAGTAGGAGCACTCCACTGGGCTCTGCGTGACTGCAAAGCGAGGAGGGCGCCGGCCAACACTGGCTCGGGTGTGAACGCGAGCCTGCTCCTTGACCTTGGGCGGCTGCGACTTAGCCGGCGTGTCACCACCGGAGTTGTCCAAGACCCGGCACTCATCCTCCAGGAACTTCTCCAGGTCAGCAAAGGGGGGCAGATGGGTCGCGCTATCCCCACCAAAGCGCTGTTCAAAACGCGACCTCAGGTCGGCAGGCAGCTTCTTCAGCACAATGTGCACCAATAGATAGGACCATTGGTCCACGGGCAGGTCAAGGCACTTAAGTGCGTTGATGGCCACCAAAAGCGGGTTCAACAGTTGGGTGCGCAACCCAGAGACCCGGGTGAGCGTCGGCAAGCCCAAAATCTGCTCAATGTGCGTGTCGGCGAGGCCACGCTTATTATGGTACCTACGGGTGATTAGGTCCCGAGCCGTCTGGTACGCCTCGTCAGACACGGGCAGATGCTGGATGAGGCCCTTTGCCTCCCCATCCAGTACCGACATTAGATAGGCCAACTTTTGTGCCGGCCGAAGGTCAGCCCTATCATTGACCAGGCTGTCGAACAAGTTAATGAAGCCCAGGTAGCTTCCTAGGCAGCCATCAAAATGGGGGAGGTCCAAAGTAGGGAGCCTACTCACCAGCCCCGGTGCTGACCTAGGAAGCTCCTGCTTCAGGCCGGGTTGCCCTTCCCTATCGGCAACCAGTTGTCTCGCAGTATTGGAGACAGCATCATACAGGTCTAAGACCTGGGCATAGTCTTCGCTGACCTTGTTTCGCTGGTCAGCAGTGAAATCATTGATTGACACTTCAAGACAGCAAGTGCTGAAAGTGCGGAATTGCTGTTCCACACTTGCCAGGCGATCGTCAATCCGCTCGTACCTTTGAAGTAGGGCCTGCTGGCGATCAGGCCGGTTCGCTAAAGCACTGGCTGAGGCAAACCAGCGCAAATCTGACGCAATAGCACCAGCAGCCGCACGCAAGTCCTTGATAGCTGACATAATCAAAATTTCAAAAGAGCCCGGACAAGCGTTAAACAATATTAACAATCAAAACTTAATTTTTCTCAATTCTTTGAAACCAACAAAGTATTAGCCTGTTTACTGCAAGTGCAGGCAAGTGACAGGTATCTACTGTCCAACAAAATTAATAGTTTCAATATATTGAAGAATCAAACACAAAAGTTATCAAAGTTATAACTTATAACAAATTAAAAGTTGAAACTTCAAATTAATTAATTAGTTATTTGCAACAGACAGACTGGCTGTGTTATTTGAGATATACAATAGTAAGTAAGCACAGAATAAGTGTTACCTAGCAATATTATCTATATTATAACAAAACAAAGCTTACCAATGTGACCCGCCCAAGTGGCAAGGTCAAGTTGGTTATAATGTTTATGAATATATGCAATGAACTAAATTTACTAAATTTATTGATACATACAGCTGTTATGTATCCAAACAAACTGACTTATTAATGCAACAACAAATTTAAGTTAGATATTTCAACAATTACTGATTGAGGTTATGTGACAATGTGTTTCAAATTATCTAGGTCAACTTATACAATTAAATATTATGTACTTTAGACAATAACTGACCTGACAAACACTACAATACTGTCTACAAGGTGATAAGATACAAGCTCATACCAATCTGAGTTTATACTCAGTAATGCAACAGCGGCTAAATTTCAACTACAGCTCTGCACCAAAAATTATGTGTAGAATTCGGGCTAAGAATGGGTATTTTTTATATTCAGAGATCAGTGGAAGCGATTAATTCATCCAGTCTTAGCCCAAGACAAAGGATCTAACACATGGGCCAAGTTTCTTGGCGCTAAGAATTAAACAACTTACTTACCAAATATCTCCTGGTGATGTTCTTGAGTGGAGTCCTGGAGGCAAGTTAGACACACACGAGACTAAAATTGGCCAATATTAGCAAGTGAATTATCTTTACTTTACCAGACTCCACGCAGCGTCTTCAATCAGCAAATTCTTCCGGCACCAACCACGTGCATCGGATTCACTCAAGTTTTACAATGTTCGTTAAAATACTATTTTTATCACAATTAACCGGTGCCAGTTATTGATCAAGGAAGTGGCAATCAAACGGGTTCTAAATACAAGATCAAAACGCTCACAACACGAAATCTATCCAGAGCTA
Source organism: Euclidia mi (assembly GCA_944739405.2). Classification (NCBI taxonomy): domain Eukaryota; kingdom Metazoa; phylum Arthropoda; class Insecta; order Lepidoptera; family Erebidae; genus Euclidia; species Euclidia mi. The sequence goes on along the minus strand of OX123183.2, from coordinate 90,134,195 downwards.
GGTTTTTTCGCTGACCGCGGGAAACGACAATGAATGAAAAGATTGACAGTTCAGTGTGACCATTGTCAGAAATTTTCAATAGACTAAACAAAATGTTACTCAATCGATCTAATCGATTTGACTTATAATAAAAACTAATTCTATTTCAAACAGCGTGCATTTTTATTGGATCACAGACATTTCGTATTGCTCAACAGTTCTCCAGCTTTAAGCTGTCTGTGACTGTGACTTTTGTATTTTCCTCAAGACAAATAACATGTTTCATCTGATAACGGGCTGTCGTCGGCTCGTCTGTCTACAGAACCAATCGCTTTGTGGACGTTTCTTGTTATTTCATCTTGTTTTTATTGGGCAAGCTTGAACGTTTGTTTTTTTTGAGAGCCTATTAACGTCTTGTCTATTGTAATAAGGAAAGATTCTCGAATTATAGTAATATTTTTATGATGAAAAGTGTACTCATATATAAGCAAGAGACGGGTGGTATTCTTTGACATTTCGATTCAATTTTATTTAGGCGGGACCAATATCGTTAAGTGGCGCAAATGTGATGAACATTGACTGTTATAATGTTCGCGTAAAGTACTAAATGGATTAGGTTCGTGCGGTGCAGATCAACAATTTCATTAGATGTTCTTCGATTCATTTGAGGAGCGAGTGAGTGACATACAGTGAGGTAAATAAAAGCGAGGCGGTGAGGCTGCAAGTAGTCGCCGGCTGGCTGCGGCTGCATTATTAATTTGTACTCTTTTGTCCGCAGTTTTTAATTCTACCGGTCAAATGTATTGTTCATGGAACAAAAGTCTCTAGTGTCATTGTCAAACTGCTTTTGCTCGCTTTGGTATAAGCTTTTGAAAGCCACATTGTGTTTTACATACATGTTTTTTTTTTCTATGGTAATAGGCGGCAAACGAGCAGACGGATTGCCTGATGGTAAGCAATTACCACCGCCCATGGACACAAGCAACATCACAGGAGTCACAAGTGCGTTGCCGCCCTTTGGGGTTAGGAAAAGGGATAGGATGAGGAGGGGGATGAGGGAGAAGGAATAGGCGATAGGGCCTCCGGCACTCTTACTCACCGAACGAAATGCAACAGTTTAGGTACGGTTACTTTACGTCGATTTTCTGTGAGAGGGTAGTACTTCCCCGGTCGAGCCGGCCCATTCATGCTGAAATCAGCAAGGCTCTACTACCTGGAACACAACTCTATTTTGTGGTGTAAGTGTATGAATTGGATGTTTGCTTGAAACATAGAAAATGAATGAAAGGAAATATAAAACCGAGGAAGCAAGGAAAATAAGCAAAATTGTACTACAGGCGCTGTGCTCTCTGTTTTTGTGAGTGAAGCGCAGTATGAAGCACTGCGCATTATGTATTTTATATACGCGTGTACTATAAACCAGTGGAAATATTGTTAACAGATACGGACTGTTTTTTAATCCAAGTAAACTTTATGGCTGGTGGGAAAAGTTTTATAAAAATAACTATAGTTAAAAACATACAGACAGATTTTAAAGGCCATTTTCATTCTACAGAGCATTTATTTTATTACATTCAAAATATGTTACCAAAATGTTAACATATTTTAAATGTTGTTATGTTAAAGAATTGTGTGATAAGAGAGTGTTGTGACGTAAAAGAAGATGTAGTGACAAGCATCGAGAAAGGCATGCTAAGATGGTTTGGGCACGTGGAGAGGATGGTTGACGAAAGACTGACTAAGCAGATATATAAGGCAAGTGTGGAAGGGACAGGACGAGAGGGAAGACCTAGGCGGACGGTCTCTGACCAGATTGGCGACAAACAAAACAGGACAGGTTAGAAGTACCCTGAACAGAAGAGCATGCATGAGGAATCTAATGGGAGTGAATGAAACAAGAGAGATATGTCAGGATCGTTGCAAGTGGCGTTCCGTAGTCTCTGCCTAACCCTCTGGGAATAAGGCGTGGGTCTATGTATGTATGTATTAAACCGAACATAATAAAGCCATGTTAACGCGATATTGGAACATGATGTTTGCAGTAGTAATCAAAGTATTGGCAAGTTTCGATGGTTGGCAAAGAAAAAGGAATGACCGCTGTGTTCTGGCGGCAGTCCAAATACGTCGCTTTTTATCACGTTTTACAGGCGTCGCAACAAATTATGGGCCTCTTTTTGGAAATTCTCTCTCACATCATACTTCAAGAATAGAGCAATATGGGAAGTGAGCAGTTCAAAAATAATTTATTGAGCTTTTTGAAGTCCTTTTTTTCAAGTTCTGTCTGAAAGGACTGGTTGGTACTGTAAAACTATAAACTATATGATACAATAAGAGTGATTTGGGTTTAACAGACAAAAATAAACATATAAATCTAAACATAAAGTCAAATTCACAATGAGAACAATCACTGACATGAAATTGCGGTGACAAGACATTTTTAAATATTATTTAATGAGACATTCAATTTATATAAAAGTTTGTAACATTTTATATAATTCAACTCGTACCCATGTACCTACCAGTGTACCAGGGCAGGGCATAATTTAATTCATGTAATTATTAAAGTCAATTTTCATCATTCTTTCGTATAAATGGCGGGTTGCGACGGCGAAGTAATTTTGTCCGGAGCCAACAGAAACTTGAAAAAGGAAAATTACACAATTTGCTAATGGGCATGGCAAGGATAATAATTTGTTGCGCGGTTTTTATTACTTGGGAAAGATATTAATGTGAATTGGAATTTATATTTACGACTTAGGTATGATCGAGTCACGGGGGCAGTGGACTATCAATAGGGACAGACTGCTATCAATCCGATGAGTTGTTCTTATTATCTTAATTTTTATTTATATAATTCTTCTGTACGTTTGATGATTGTAGAATAAGTATATGTTGTCATTTTCTTGCAAAACAATGTCCAGCGATCACTTTATGACGACGACACACAGACTGCTATGCAGAAGGTCACTGGTTTAAACGTACGGCGCGTAACATTGTTTTCGATGCTAGTGCATCTTAAAATTACTAATTTGGAAGGAAAACGTGGAGAAAACTGAATATCTGAGTGTTCTCCATAATTTTCTCGAAAAACACATGAAGTCTGCAAACCTGCACATGGCCTGCGTGGTAGACGATAGCATAACTCTTCTCATGGTAAGAAGTGCAAAGCAGTGGGACTGTTTTCATATCAATAATTTGTATGAGGTAGCCGCAGTTTAATATAAAGATAGGAACAATATTCAACTGCTAATAACTAGCTCGATTTTAACGCGGTTTCTAAGCTGTTTCCACCGGTCGATATAGTTTTATATTGGTTGATGAATAAAATAATTAGTCTACAACGTTATTATGTTTTAATAATAAAGTTGTTCGTAGTAATCGTGCACACGCGTCCTGTGTTTACTTTGTGCCATTAGTGTAAAACGTTGACATGTGCATTATTTAGTATTTTATATTTTATTGTGTGGCTTATGCGACCCACTAGTTTTTAATATACATAGGTTTACTTGGTCTTCCTCGCAATAATTTATTTTACGTGATAGATTTTTTTTATAAATTTGTTAGAGATGATCGTTTTCAAAAAATGTTCTTCTAAAAATATTTTATTTTGTTTATTGACAGTTATATATATTGTACCTACTAGACTAAGCCCGCTGCTACACTCGTACATTTTTCTGTATGTAATGTACCCGTGAATTTGTTTATCAGAGGGTGTGCGTACCCGATGGTTCGAATCCATGGCGGACCACTAGGTTATCAGAGTTATGTGCATATTAAATTATTAATTATCACTCACCCCATACCTCGGCAAGCACGTTAAACCGTCGGTTCTAGCTGTCACGAAGATCTTTGACGGTGATTATAGCGAGTGAGCGAGCGTCATTATACCTCAATCTTCTGTTAGTAAAAATATCACAGAGTAAACTTAATTTAATAACAGCCTAATTTAATTTGCTTTCGTTATTACAAAACTGAGTGATTAAACCGGACGAAGACGTTTGACAAAAGCCGAATCATACGAACCGCCTACGACATAATATGTACACAACTAACTACACAATAGTTGATATTATTTTACCTAGTCTTGCCATAAATATTGTAACAAAGAATTTAATTGCAAATAATATTTATTACTTTTACAGTGTGTTAGTTTAATACATAAATATAAAACAATTTAAAATATAAAAAGCTTATTCGAAATGGTCTCCATTGGCTGCAATACAGTCCTTTAAACTTTGAGGCCAGTTATCAATAGAAGCACGCACTCTTTCTATGGGAAAATTCTTCACTGCCTTTTTTATAGTAATAGGCGGCAAACGAGCAGACGGATCGCCTGATGGTAAGCAATTACCGCCACCCATGCACACAAGCAACACAACAGGAGTCACAAGTGCGTTGCCGTCCCTTGGGGTTGGGAAAAGGGATAGGATAAGGAGTGGGATGCGGGAGAGGATAGGGGATAGGGCCTCCGGCACTCTCACTCACCGACCGAAACGCAACGGTTTAAGTACTGTTACTTTACGTCGATTATCTGTGAGAGGGTAGTACTTCCCCGGTCGAGCCGGCCCATACATGCTGAAATCAGCAAGGCTCTACTACTATAAGCTGAAATCAGCAAGGCTTGTTTTAGGGACTCCAAATTATAATGGCGTTTAGAGCAAGCCGTTCTCTCTAAAAGTGACCATAAATCATAATCCAGCGGATTAAGATCGGGACTAGACGACGGCCAGTTTTCAGCTCTGATGAAGTCCGAAACGTTCGCTTCCAACCAAGACTGCGTGGACCAAGCTTTATGACCTGGTGCCGAGTCTTGCTGGAAGGACCATACTTGGTTATTGAACATGGTGATCTTAAGGGGCTTAACTACCTTCTCAAGAATGGTATTTTGATACACTTGTGCCAATGTTTTGATACCTTTTTCACAAAAATATGGCTCAGTCACTCCTTCATATCTAACACGTGGGGTCACTGAAATCGGATAATGCCCACGTTGCACTCTGTCGACTAATTGGGAAGCTTCCTTAGAGCTTTGAGCATAAATACGGTAATTTTGTTTGTCAAAATGTTGCTCAATTGTAAAAAATTTTTCATCCGTAAACAAAATATTTCTGTGACCTCCCTTTGCGTACCGCTTCAGTAGTTGTTCCGATTTTACAACCCTATTCTTTATTAAATTATCAGTTAAGAAATGACTTATAGGCTGTAAGTCCTAAGTTATCTTTTAAAATACGCGATATGGTTCTAGGTGCTATCTTCATCTCCCGAGATAAAATCTTTTGCTTTCGGACAGGATTTCTTCGAATTCTTTCTCTTACTACTTTGACCGCCTTTTTCGTACAAACAATACGTGGACGGCCAGGTCTTTTTCTGTCACAAACAGAGAAGGTCTCATTGTACCTATTAATAACCCGGTACACAAACATTTGACTAATACCAAGTGTATGGAGAATTTTAAAAATTGCTATTGGCTCCATACCTACTTTGTGTAATGCAATCATAGCGATTCGGTTCTCTTTATCATCCCACTCCATTTTAATATCGCAAAATATTGTGCAATGTATTGGCGCCAAAAATGACAGATTTCAAATTAAAATGTAATATATTTTTTTATTGTAACAGTATTTATGGCCAGACTAGGCTAGACTTTATGAGGTTACACGCGCGTAACATTAACTTTAAGTTGGGGTGGGTTGTAGAGAATGTCAACAAAAGTTTTCATTACAGGCTATTTTCACTAAATATGTATAAATAATATCTTTATTTAATATTAGTTATTCAACATAATATGTATAATTTTAGAATACTGATTAAAATATATTAAGTATAAATATATTCATTCTAAGACTCTTTGTCTATGTCATTGAGGGAAAATTCAGGACAAAAACAGCTAAGCAGTAACCATAAATACCTGTATTTCAGGCACAACTGTAATGGTTATTGTTGTAGAAAATGTATTGTACCTATTTCCCTATTTTTTGCCAGCTTCAAATAAATAAGGATTATTTTGAAATGTTTAGGTATTCATGGAGACAAATCAGACCGTAATGTTTTCTACTATTCTTTACATTGTATTAGACAAAACACTAAAATATGCACCACGGTACAATTTGTGCAATTGCTATCACAATTATTCAGTAGATCGTCTGTAGAATACAAAAATATTAAACAGACCTTATTAACGAGACAGCTTCAAGAAGCGAGTAGTGAAGTGACTGAATAATGGCCGTACCATTACTTCATGCAAGAAAACAGCATGAATTTTCTTTCACACTTTATGATACCACAAAATTTGTTGGCAAGCAACAGACGCGAATGAATTCAGTATTGGACTAAAATTTTCATCTTGTAAATCACGAAAACATATTCAAGCACTGGTATAAACTTTTATAGTATAGACAGGATAAGAGACAATTATAAAACTTAGAGACTATAAAATGTAGTTCGTAAATTATTTATTTGATTGGAATATGTTAAGTCCATTGCACGTCGCTTGTACGTGTTTACTCAACAATATTTAGCAGCCTTGAAGTAGCTTCAGATTTTCGTATAAATCAAAGCGTTAACGAAGGAAAGGCGATTGTTCGTAACTTCTTAATTAAATTCGATTTTGTGCTTTCTAATCAATAAAAACTTTTTAACTCTTTCAAACATGATTTCATAGGCATAATGCTTTTATTAAAAAAAACCTGAAAATCAACGTAACAAAGTAACTTAGGACGGCAGACTAGATACCTACTTAAAGTTTTTGTTAGCCACCAAGAGGTTTTAGAACTGAGAGAAGGTTTGAATGCCACAAGAAAAACTAGTTACCGCTTGCAAGTTCCCGAGTAGTTGATAATGCTCTTTGAAACGGCACATTTTGAATATTCAATGTAGAACTAGAACGCAACGTATAAACGTTTTGAAGGCAGCTTCGTCTTTGTTGTCTATCCACATAGTGCGAAGTTGGTGTAGTGTTAGAGAAACATCACTTGACGTGATCGATTTTCTCGGCACTAGGACACATATACACGGCTGGTTCATACAAATTCTATGACGAGAAACTTGTTTGGTATTGCATATTTACAACACAATCTAGTTTTACTACTGCTATTTCTTTCTTAGTACGGTGGAATGTTGTTAAAACTAAAACAGGCGAGGTAAATTTTTCCTAGTCGGAACGAAAGCGGTTAAGGTCTTTAACTTGTTAGGTTGTTGGTACGTTTAGGTTGTTAACTTGAGGTCAGTCGAGTTGTATAAACGTCCAATTCGGACCAAATTTATAACTTCTTCTCACTTCCCTGTCTCAAGTCGAGGCAGTAAACTGGGAAGCAATCTCGCCGTACTGACTACACTGTTATTTTGCAGAATATTGCGGAGCGCGCGACTAATAAAATGACAAATAGCTGACGGCGCTGTGTACGGACAATATGCAGATATGAAATGAGATGAATGTTGACAACGAACTTTCCAAATTTATTGCCTGATTGTGTTCTTATTCATATACAATGAAGGCACAAGATTTATAAGCTATACGTTAGGTATTTACTATGGATGTGCGCATCCAATATTGAAGCGTTGCCGCATATTTGCGTTATAAGTTTTGGTCTAATAGGCATGGTCCCGAGCGTACACTGTAACCGATATGTTTGAAGACGCCGGACCGTTATGCTCAAATTCTTCAGTACAAGTGCTCTTAGCCCACAATATCAGCCGTTCGCTATCCAAACGTCTCAATTTCGCCCCTAGCTAAGGACGTCGATACGTTCTACCTGAAGAACCCTAATCCAATCTGTCTATTCTTGTATATCGGTTGATAGAGCGACTCCTGTATACCCTGGTAAGACATCTATTAATTAAATGTACATTATTTAGCAACAGTATAGATTTTTAATAGTGTACTTATTATTTTTGAAGAAGGCACTAATTATAACATACGGCAAGTAACAGTAGAATTATACTAAATACGTATTTGAATGATGCTCTACTTCGGATCGTGTTGAAGTTGGACAAAGACCGTTCGATAACTACTCCGAAGCTCGGCTTACGTATATAATTATGTCGTACATACATACGTCAGTCACAAAGAACGTGCCTAACCAATAAAACGAAACAACGAGGCTATCAGAAACAGACGCAGGCGTCACTGCCGGTCTGACATTGACAAATAAGCCATTCTGAAAAAGATCCCATTTTCCCGGAGACCCCTACTACGTACGACTATTAATAACAATTAAAGAAACGTGGATAAAATCTCGCCGAAATGCAAATTAATGAGTGGAATATTTCAAGCAGATTCACGTTATTAAATTTGTGTCTTTATTAAACAGTCGACAGTTTCTACGATACCTTCTGGGTGCGTTATTCAATTTTATTTTCGGCGCAACATTACTATGAATTGTTTGGTTGCTTACAATGATTGTTCGTGATTGAAGTTAATATCGTGGCATTTCAATTTCTATGAATGCTAAAACAGTCTTATTTGTATTATTTAGTCTATATTACAATTTAATTGGTTCCTCTTCGAATAATCGTATCGGTTTCAATAACATAAACCTTAGTTCTCGATATAAAATAATGTTTGTTACGTTAAAATGTATTATCGGTACGTGTTGAAATATAATTTTATCCGTATTGATACAATGTGTAAAGTTTATATTTTTATGGACCGAACGTGAGGCAATGAAAAAGGCATTCAAGAAACGAATGTTCGTTAAAATGGTTCTGCTATAAAGGTTTTGTGGTTGCTAATGTGTTTAATCTAGAATAGAAGTAACGACTATTGCAGCAATTTGCTACAAAACTTGGATATAATTTTAGTTGTACGATGCGCAATATTAGTACCGGACGGATAATGGGTTATCGAAATAATTCGATATCTGCTAACGTTTACGCAAATTCCTGTAGTAGGCGCACTGAATACGGAACTGAGCCAAACGGAAGATGTATTACGAATTTAATCTCGCAGAAATGTGGTATCGTGCCTGCAACAAAACCTCTGTTTACGACAAACGTCTAGAAGCAATATTACCTAGGGAAAAATTTAGCACGGCCGGATTGTAATATTTTTTACATGACTTTCAAATGAAAATCTTGGAGTCCCGTCCCCGTCGCTAGCACAAAAGCAACTCTATCTGTTTGTTTGACCGTCTGCCTAATGGTGCCTTCTCTTTGGTAATTTTAGAAGACTGAGTCAAATGGTGCCATTTTAAAATAACTTGATCTTATCTTTACACTTCTTTGCGAGGAAAGAAAGGAAAAATATATTTTTAATATTCTTTTATTTTATTTTAAAAGATTTAGAAAGATACGGTTGTAACGGAATCCTAAAACGAGTAGCTATAATAAATACACGCTATTTAAATGCAAAGAGAACAAGGTAATCATTCTTAGAAATATTTGTAGAGAATAATGTTTAACAAGTTGGTAGGTATTGCTCACTAGTTTCGGTAATATGAGAGCTGGAGTGGGCACAGGCACAGAGCAATAGCACGTTGCAGCATGAGAAGTTTTCCAATCTAACTTCATGGTACATCAGGAATTGCTCGCTTCTTACGTGCCGTTCTGAACATAATTTTGTGTTTATACTCGCAGCCCTGCAATCGGCGAGCGCCGTTCTTACATCGCTCCGACGAATCATTTCGGTAATGAATACTGTGTGAAGTAAGCTTTTAACCTAAACTCTTTAGGAGTCGCTGAAAGGAAGCTTTTAGCATGTTATTTTTTCGCTTTATTTCGGCCGTTGAGTGTGAGTGGCGATTCTAGTTGAAAGGTGAATATCGAATGCTTGAACGTCGCTAGATTAAAGGACGGCGTTATTTAGTATGTCAGGCGGCAGGCGAAATGTTCTGTATAAATAATCCGGAATAAAACCTTCACACAAAGCGCGCGACACGAGTAGTGGGAGGAGAGATTTATCCCCTTGAATCTAATCTTGCGGATGGCGAAAAGAGCACTTTCTAAAAAAAAATTGTCTCAGTTGTCGCGTCTGCCGCGACCCGGCTTGCGACTTTATATACATTTACACAATTCCCGCCGTCTGCTCAGAACTCATTTGGCGTATTAGCAATGATGTTATCTGGATAGCATTTCAAAAAAGCCGAAGGATTAAGCTCAGAACTACTCACTCTTATCTCGAACGTAAGCACTTTGTTTACTGCGAATCAAAGAGACGCTTGAAAACATGGTAATACGTACGTACGTTATTTTAATTTTATAAGGCTATCCTGGTAGGAAGTGCCTCACCGTAAACGCCAGTGAGGCAAACGAGGTAAACTTGCTCGTTGCTGGGCATACTGAGAGAGAGAGAGGGAGAGGAACATTTTGGAACTAAGTATTCACCATCTTGTCCCCATCTTTCCGTTTCTACTTTTCGCTATGGTCCCGTGTTAATAAAGAAGATAGAGAATAGGGAGCTAGGCTAGAGATTCTTGCCCAGAACGAAACGTAACAGTAGAAATCCCGATATATTGGGTTGATCTGCGGTGAGAGGGTGGTATTGCTGCGGACCAGCCAGCCGTTTCATGCTGCAACCAGTGTGGTTATCATCTCAGTATTTTTATTAAGTATAAATTTACCTTTTATTAATTCGTTATTAAACATACCTCAGCACTGGCATGTTATATTATTTACCATAGTGTGTGTGTGTAAATATTTTCTTTATATTCAAAGGCTAAGATATCAATAAACCACGTTAAATTAAATGAAAAATTAAAACACAAAATGTTAAAGCAATTTTCTGGTAGAAAGAGATTTACGCAAAATCATAAAATGAGGCAACTGTCTCAGTGAGAGTTTTGAAACGTTATTAAGAAACCGAAAGGTTATTTCACATAAAAGCACAAAAACGACGCATATTTTCAATAATTAACGATCCCTCGAGCAACTCACCTGTTAAACGTTCATTGAAATTAATTTTCGCAACAATTTTCTGTTATTTTTTTATTTACCAGGTTTTTTGGTTATCTACCAGGTTTTTTGGTTATTTACCAGTTTACCTTTACCGACCGGAGCTAATATGGCACACACCATTTTGCATTGGTTGTTTGAAGTAAATGATTACTTACGCATACAGGAAACAGCCTAAATAAAATAGGTAATTTGCTTTAGAAGCCACCCTTAACCTTTCATACATTTTAATAGTTTTAATTTATTTTGTAAGCTGTTCAAATAAATCTATTTGATTTTAACTAGTTACGATGCTGGTGATCATAATCTTTATATAAGGTTATTAAAATCTACATTCAGAAGATATACATATGTAGGTAGGTGCAGGTACATGAATGGTGTAGAATTATAATAACAATAATCAAACAATAATTAACATCATATCAAACATCAATTAACTATGAAAGAGAAACATTACAAAAGCCATAACTAAGTGCCATAGCCATAACTAAGTGCCATTGTAAGTAGTAATAAAATGTTATACTTACCTAATATTTATTAATAAAATCAAAACTACTATTACTGAACTAAAATGTAACTATTACTAGTATCCCAGTATTATTAAGACAATAAGAAAGAAGTTTGAAGCTGACACAAGAAGAGGTCGATTATCAAAGCTTGGAGACAGCTAATTAAAATATACTTTTTTGAGTATTTCGGACAGTTACTGATCATTCGGTCTTGCCCTAAAATTACAATAGTGATGTGCCAGCAAAACACATTCAAATTGCTGCCTGCTTTAGGATTATGGTTTAGGGACTAAGACTAATCTCACTCTCATTCTCATTACTGTATCACCTGTGTAGCCTGGTTCAGTAGTTGTGCCCATAGCAGATATATGTGGCCATAGTATGATGTTTGTGACTATGGCAGTGATTTGAACGATGTCTTTTTACTAATCGAAACGGCAAATTAGAGCCATCACCAGTAAGGCTTTGCCACAACTGAAACCACCAAAAATCTGCTAGTCATAAAGTGGCTTTAATTTTGAGTTATATCGCATCATCTCCCCTTTAGCCACCGGAATTGAGGTAAAGTGATGCCGCTTTGGCACTGATAAGGGGGCATTGCAAAATGAAAATACAGATAAGGAATACTGAACGGCTTGATTTGAACTGATGCGAATCAGTTTTCGAACTGACATCTCTGCATTATTGCCAATAATTGTCGTAATATTTAATCCAAAAAAATATAATTTAATGAAAATAACGTTATAGTTATTACTTAAATAACTATGTCATTATTTTTAAAATGTAATTACCCAAATTTGGGCGCTACTATGCCTTACAATTGCTGCTGTACGTACATTTTGTTGTCCGTACATAACCTACGGTTACTCAGCTTATTTGCGACGTACCGTAGTAGAATTGTTTCAGAGTTAATTTAAGATTAAAAGGAAATAAAGGTGCACGGTGAGTTAGCTCGCCTCAGGTGAACCAACTTTGTGATTAAGTGGACCAACCCACTCCGCCACTCATTTTGTATGGATGGTCTCAACTCCGGATTAGTTTAACATTTTAACGGAAATATTTAATTTAAGAGTTTATTTTTTTTTTCTCTGTTCGTTCAGTATCGTCGTTTGACATTTAACAATCTTAACTTTAACTTGCTTGTTCGTGAGTTTTATTACCGAAATGATAAATGGTTCATTGGGTACAGTAACCAATTTATCAATAAGTATGTATGATTGCAATACAGTAACTTTTATTGAAATTATAAAAGCCAGAGTAGAAAGTATATTTTGGATTTTATTTTTTAAATATTTTCTCGTATATATATAATGAAAACTAGTGTTCAGTAATGGAAAGTTCTGCGTAATATAAAATGCGCTGAATAGCGTACACCATGCGCATTGTCACTCGTACTACATGCTGATAGTAAAATTGTCTACAGGACCACGCAGAGACCATATTACAAACCACAACTGCACAGATTCCCACGTTTTTACTTCAGTCAACTTATTCCACCCAGCCAGTCACAATATAAAATAAACGAACGGAATAATAAAACCGATACGTATTCATCCGAAACGTTTGTCACAAACGCTAAATACCTACTCAAATATACGTACGTATATCTCTTCGAGCGAGTGCCTCCGACGAATTTTCGACATCGATCCCTCCTGAAATCAGATTGTCCACCAACCGTTATGCTTTCAAAATGAAAGTTCGAGAGCTTCTTTTTGAGAGATTAAAGGAATCAGCACATCAATCTCATCCATTATTATAAGTATTTATGTATATATTGTATGTATGTATATTTAGGTGTATATAGATTTATGTTTATGTATGTATTTATAGAAATATATAATATATTGTATGTATTTTATCCCTATTATGTATATAACTATTTTATTGTTTTTCCTTATAACTAGTATTTAAATTTATACTTAATAAAATGCACCTACCACTGTTATCTCTGCACCACCTTAAGGTTGACAGGTAGAGAAGGCCTTATGGCATTATGTCCACCATGTTTGTGCATAAAGAAATAAATAAATAAAAATAAATAAAATTGATGCGAAGGAATTTATTCAAGCATCTTGATTTCAACAAAAACCATAAATCATGTCGGTTGTAAATGTTTCGTGTTCTTACAAATTCCAAAATGGTTTGAATGAGAAATTAAGTCTTTGTCTGGGGAGCAGCTTTTATAAAAGAAATGAATGGTGCACGCAATGTGGTGCACACTACCTATAAGTCGGTCCCATTCGTATTAATTTTTATTTGCATGTTTGGATTATGCAGGCGGCTAATAATGTAGTTTATTACATTATACCAATAACATATTCCATTGCACTCCCAATTTGTACTTAAAATGTGCTTGAAAAAAGAAACACGTACACGATCGCAGTTTCTCCAATTTCAATTCATTGTTCATTATGAACTGGAATAAACGTAGGACGCTGTATATTTCACTTTTGTGTCATATTATAAGGAGGAGATGTCACACAAGGTATCGCGTCAATATATCTATTTGTCACATACATTTCGGTTGAAAGTAGAACCCTCGGGGGAATAAAAATAACTTTTTTGTTTTACGAATTCTACGCGAGTGACGTCTGCGGCAAAACCTCATAAGGAGGTACCGACGTACGAGTAAGTAATCTCTATATTTCTTGTGCCCTCTGTTTACGTTCAAAGAATCGAATGCAATCGTAAAGTTCAGTAAGTGCAAAGCAATTTGGCGCAGCTGATAATTTAGAAAGTGCTCAAACTTTAACGAAGGTAGTCTCTGCTTTACAAAAGTTAATCTGTTTTAAGCTTTGATTTCAGATAAGTATCTGGTGTGTTAACAATTTGAATGTTCGAGACGGAGGTGTCGATATGTACTTCAGTAACTCAGTAGCTAAGGGCGGGTCGAAGTCGGGACTCAGATTTATTTAGTCACGTAAGCCACAGTCCAAACTCGCTTCTTTTGCGTAGTTTCTAATCTGCTATCAAACTAACTTTTTTATTACTTGGTAACTAGTAAACAACGTACGGGGGAAAATTTGTTCCTCATACCTATTGACTACTACTTATACGCTTACATATATATGTGTGTAGAAGATACATAGGTACATATATAGCTGATAATGTGGTTTAATATGATGTTAAAGTGTTAAACTACGGCAAGTTTTATAAAATTATGCATTGTATTCGAGCGGTTCTTATTCATATTTAAATACAAACCGATTTAAAAGTGCTTCAAACATTTAATTAGTCCTACAAGTAGATGGGCATCATCTATTCAATAAGTAAAAAGCCTCTTCAATTAACTGTAGATAGCCTCTAATCGTTATTGAAAACGCGGCGAAGAAAATACATGATTGAAAGTAATGACGTTTCCCATTTTAATCATGAATCTCGTAAAGGGTGCGGTGAAAAATTGTAAAATCGAATAACGCAATCGTTATTCGATTTTACAATTTTTCACGTCGTGAGAAAGTAATCAAAATTTATTATTTTTCTCTCCAATGTCGGTGACATTACTAACAAATCGAGTATAAGACTGATCCGTATTTTATGGTTTTTCTTTCATATAAATATTATTGGGTCATCAGGTGCTGAATCTATTAACGGAAAAAACACGAGGTATATCAAACCACTAATTAGGTCTGTGGAGTGGTGTTCCGTGTTCCACTATAATAATAATAATAATAATAATCTTTATTGACGCTTTAAACAGTTTCACAATGTGGCTTAAAACTAGGCACTAGTAATTGTAATGTACTAATGGTGTTGATACTGTCTCCCAAACTAAGCAGGTGCTTGTATTTTGGGTGGCAGTGTTCAGTAGTAAATTGTGACTTTAATTACAAATTTACAATAAGTGGTAGTGAACTCTGACGCTGTATATATGACTGAAAAATAAAATTAGACATTAAAAAATTTAAATGAAAAATAAAAAGTTCATTAAAAATTAAAAATTCAAATTTAAAATTAAAATAAATTAAGATTACAATACTACTTATAGGGGACCATATCCATGTTTAAGGAGGGAGTGTGTGTTGCGTGCGTGCGTGTGTGTGTGTGTGTGTGTGTGTGTGTGTGTGTGTGTGTGTTGCGTGCGTGCGTGCGTGTGTGTGTTTACGTGTGTGTGTGTGGTGTGTTTGCGTGTGTGTGCGGGTTTGTATGTGTTAGTGTGAATGCTGTTGTATTATTTAGCGGGATGTAGATTATGCGATGTATGTCAGTAGTTGTTCAGTTTCGTTGTAGTCCATATCTAAGAGCCATTCTGTTAGTGTGTTTTTAAGTTCGTGGCTGTTTAGTCGTGCGATATTAAGTTTTTTCTGTAAGGTTTTGTATATTTTTGAGCTTATGCTATTAAACTGTCTTCTGGCAAAGGATGTCTTACAGGTAGTGGGTGTGCATACAGACTTTTTGCTACGTCTGTTTGGATCGGGGGGTGGCACATATCGGTGTCTTCTCAGGGTGGACTTTAGCACAAAGATTTGTCGAACTGTTAACACTCTGCAGTCTGCGTATAGTGCTGTGGTGGCGTATCTATACGGCTTTTTAGTCATTACTTTGAGAACAGCTCTTTGTGCTCTTTCCAGTCCTAGGAGAAGTGTCTTGCTAGCGCCACCCCAAGCTGGGATGCAGTACTGGATGATGGACTGACATAGAGTCAGGTAGATAAGTTTTAAATTTTCTATTGAAGTACAGTCTCTTAAGGATTTAAAAATGTGTATGAGTCTCCTCACTCTGTAGGTGACTGTATCTATCTGCTTGTTCCACCTCAGTCCATCATCTATGTATACTCCAAGGTATTTGACATGTTCGGCTCGATCGATTTGTTGACATTTGCAGAGGTTTTGAGAGATGCAACTATGGGCTGTGATAGAAAAGTTTTGTGGTGGGCAGTTGTTTTTTCTAATGGAGAAAGGAACGTAGTACGTTTTTGAGAGGTTTAATGTCAGCAAGTTGTTTTTGAGCCAGCTCATGATTTTTGATAAAGAAGACTCAGCTCGTTTCTTGACGCTATTCCAGTCTGGTCCCCATACAAAAATTGCCGTGTCATCAGCGTATGTATAAATGTTACTGTAATCAAGGGATGTTTGACAGAGATCATTTATATAAAGTTGGAATAAGGTTGAGCTTAAAACGCTTCCTTGCGGGACACCGTAGGTTACCCCAGTCTCATCACTATCGGTATTTCCTACTCTGACTTTTTGTTTCCTATTGTCTAGGTAGTCTTTGATGATGTTGTATGCATTTCCTCTTATGCCTAATTTCTCTAGTTTGTTTAGAAGGATGGGGACAGAGACCGTGTCAAACGCCTTGGAAAGGTCTAGGAATATACATAGACACTTATTTTTGCTGTCCAGGGTTTTAGTAATTGTGCCTGTTAAGTCTAATACGGCATCTTCCGTAGAGTAACCAGAGCGGAATCCATATTGATTTTTGGCAAGGATGTTAAATTTGTGTAAAAATTCCTTGAGGGTCTTGTTAAGTATTTTCTCTAATATTTTGGAGATGCATGATAGTACCGCTATAGGGCGATAGTTGTTGACACAATCTCTGTCCCCGTTCTTGTAAATGGGGTGTATTATCGCTTTTTTAAGCATTGCTGGGAATACTCCTGTATTTATTGCGAGGTTGCATATGTAGGTGATAGGGGGCGTTAAAATATGGTGACATTGTTTTATTATACGCGATGGGATGCCATCTGAGCCTACGGCGCAGTCAGTGCGGAGTTGCAATATTATGGATTTAGTATCCGATTCGTCTACTGCCATAACACCGATCGAGTTTGCAGGGTGGTTAATAGATGGTAGGTAACTTTGACGTGGGGTTCCCGGCATCTGGTTTTGTACGGATGAGGAGGTCAGTATCTTATCTGCCAGATGTTGTCCTACATTTGCGAAGAAATCACAGACATAATTGATTGACGTCTTGGGGTCGCCGCGTATTTGGAGGAGTTCTGTAGGAGTACTTTTAACTTTTTGTGTGTTAGTTATGTGTTTTATTGCTGTCCAGAGGGCTTTGGGATCTTTACCAGCTTTGTCAATCAGGCTTTTTTCATAGGCTACTTTCAAGTTACGCAAAAGGCGGTTGCAGTAATTTCTGTAGCGTGTGTATATTAACTTGGTAGTCATGTTGTCCGGCGCCTTTTTAGCTTTGATATGAAGTCTGTCTCGGTGTTTTATGCAACGGAGCAATCCAGAAGATATCCATGGCTTTATTATTCTATTTTTTCTAGTTATTTTGCTTGTTTTGGTGTTATTTTGTATTATCTTTGAAACTATAGATATTAAGGTGTTAGTAGCTAGGTTTGCATCGTCGGCCGTTAGCACATTTGTGAAGTCAGCGTTCTCCAGATCAGTTTTTATTTTGTGATAATCCAAAAGAGTTCTGTTTATTGATGGTTTATTGGAAGGTGTATTAGTATCTATGAATAGGACGATTGGCATATGATCCGTTACATATGACTTTAGTATTAGAGTCGTAGTTAGTAAGAAAGGTTTCGTAAGAAAATGGTCAAGGCAAGTTGTATTTCTGGTAGGATAAGTGTGTGTTGGGAAAAGTCCGTAAGTTGCATTGAAGGTCAGGTATTCGTTGCGTAAAGGATCTGAGTTATTAGGGCATATGTCGATGTTTATGTCGCCAACCAAAATAACAGAAGATTGCGTGTTGTAAACATCTTGGAGGCTATTTAAAAAGTTATTAAAGTTTTCTTTAGTTTTCAGCGAAGGTGAGCGATATGTTGCCACGATCGTGAGGTTATCGTTTATTTGGCAGATCAAACAACTTGCATCTTTGAATGTTGGTTCGCGTATTTTACATGACAAGCTTAATTTAGCATAGATGACGACGCCATCGTTTTGATTAAGCTCAGAGGTCGTATGGTAAGCAGTGTATCCTTCTAATTTGGGTAAGTTGATCATCCCGCGTAGCCAACACTCAGTGAGAACGATGACGTCAAAGCTAACCTCAGTCATAGACAGTAATACACGAAGTTGGTCAAAGTTTTTATTTATGCTACGGATATTAATATGAAACAGTTTGATAGTAAAGTTTGCACGTTGGAGAAATTGTGGACAGTCCTCTGGTTGACAGACGTGGGCGTTTGTGAGTTCAAGTAAGTCTAGTTCTGTGTTAATGTTATTTATGTTGGCCATTTATTATAGATATTATTGTTGTAGAATGTCAGACATCGCGTTGCTATTGTGTGTAGATGTAGCGGGTGAGTGTTTAGTATTGTGTTTGTGTAGTGTTCAGATTGTTGAGTGTGGTATGTGTGTTTTGTTTGTGTGTTAGACATAGATATTGGGGTGGTCCTACTCGTAAATTGTTTGTAAAATATCTTAAAAACAGATTCGTTGCATTTTAAGTCTTTAGTATATATGATAAATGTGTTCGTTAAGTCGGCAATTAAAAAGAAAAAATAACAGTATAGAAAAGGCTTTAGCGTTTTCTTAGTTAGTCACAAAGTTTTCTTCAAATCCAAAAGACATTGTTCCGCCGAAATCAGTACTTGTTTGTCTCCTTGTTCTTTGCGAAGAAAGATGTTACCGTTGGACGTCCAGCAGTATTTAAATTTATTTTGTTTAGCAAATTCTCGAGCTGCGTGGAATAGTTTCTTGGAGCTCACAGGTAGATAGTCGCTTACATATACAGGTTGTCGTTTTCCGGGGATGTTTATCAATTCTGTGTTGAGCTTTTCTTCGACGGTTTTCTTTCTGTTGTTGAAATCACGGACTGCAGCCATGGTTTTCGCTTTCGTTTGGACCGACTGGAATTCTACGATGATCGGACGAGTCGAGCCTTCCTTGCCCGGTAGACGGTATATGTCTCTAAAATCAGTGTTAGAGATAGGAACGCCGACGGACTTCCCGATTTTACTGACGATTTGTGTGAGATCTTCAGTGCTCTCTTGTATTTTTGGGGGGACGTTTCTAACTTCGATGCTGGAGGATCGAGATTTCAATTGTAGATCTTGGATTTTTCTCTCTAGTTTCTCCAAACATTTCCGCTGTTCAAGCTTTTCTTTTTGCAGACTGTCTAGACCGCTCTTGATTTCCTCGTACTGTTTGCTAATGAATGACATTGAGGTTGCTATTTCATCGTTCGATTCCTTGATTTTATATGTTTGTGTTTTCAGTTCCGAGATTTCGGTGGAGAGTTTAGCGATGAGTGAATTTTGTTTGGTACACATATCATTGATTTTGGCATCAAGTTCTGATTTCCAACCATTCAACATCACCATTATATCTTGGTTGCGATCGCGGGCATCCCCGCCAGGTGATTGAGTGTGACGCGGGCGCTTGCTTCGGTTCTTGTTAACGAAGGCAGCATCGCTTATATGAGTTGAGTTTGAGTCCGATTCTGATTGGGTATGTTCTTTAGAAGATGAGGTAGTCACTGCTTTGGGGGGTGTATGCTGGAGCGACATATTAGTCTAGATTAATCTACAGCAAAAAATATATGGTATTTCGGGGCAAAGATACCCTCCAAAGATATGGGCCAATGTTACCCGCCAAAAGTATGGGCCAATGTTACCCGCCAAATGTATGGGCCAATGTTACCCGCCAAAAGTATGGGCCAATGTCACCCTCAAAATCGAATCTTTGTTTTGGAGTAACGGACTTCACAAACGTTACGAGACTGTCAAATACAAATTGGGAAATCAACTCATACCGTCCTTGTACACACCAATTTCACTCTTCCGAGCCGGGTATAGCGGTCAATATTGTTTGTTCTGGTTGATTCGCGGGTTTGTCACAGTGATGTTGCACAAATATCAAAGTTTGTAAACTGTTTTTATTAGTTATGAAAAACGTCACTTTGTAGCTTGGATTACGATTATAAACTGAGTACCTTTGCAATTGTAGTATTCATTAGTAGTTAAAGTCACTTATTCACTAAAAAAATATTTATTTACACTGGAGATCCAAAAAGTGTTTTGATACGAGAGAGCGCGTTTACGGAGATATATGATACTATAAACATGTTAAGCTGTTTATATATTATAAACATGTTACAACTATATTCATGTACGTAAAACTTGAACGTAGGTTTGCTGAACGCGAAAATAAGCTTTTAACGTCGTTATTGTATAATAAGTGACAGTACTTCAGATTGCTTGCTGGATAACTACATATTCATCAAGCGCAATCTCTAAAATAGACTCCGTGAGTTACCTAGAAATTCGTTTTATGAAACTACGAACTAGAACAATAAAATCGAATACGAATACCGCCTTCGCGTACCGATGTAGATGTTATTATCATAACCCGATTGTCAAATATGAACGGAACAATAGCATGTGAGAATTGCAATTGAGAAAGTTTTGATCAACGCGAATCGTGTGTATCTATTATGAAACTGTTTGATACGCAATCGGCCGCGTTCGTCTCATGAATAAAGTTATGTAACTTGTCGAAATATTCAGCATTATCCGTCACCGGTGTAGGGGTCCGCTATTGCTCTACAGGGTGTACTTCCTTTCATTTTAACTTCCACAACGATGTGAAAATGTTTCTCGGGGCGTTTATTGCTAGCGAGAGAGTTGGTGTGTTGCGAACTGGAAGCCGGGATATAGTTATTCACTTGAGTTATTATAACTACTGTATGTAACCTTCGCTAATAATTTTAATGCTAGATATGTTTTTATCTCATGTGGGTTTTTGTTATTCGAATGGAATAAAATACCCGTAGATCGTGAAGGAATAAAAAGAAGTTGGGTAATAAAATAGCAGCTTAGAAAATTGTACGGGTGAGCTAGAAAGTGCGGTAACAAAATCTTTAAGACGTGCAAACGACTTCTTATTTATTTATATTCCCGTTTGTATTCTAGTTCTGCTTAAGTTAAACTAAAATTGAACGTTTAGTCGGTAGTGTAGAAGTTAGCGTCCTTTACAGCATCAGTTTATGGTAGCCTTCCTGCTTTGTCAATCTTTATTTATACTCAGTGTATTACATAGTACAGAACAATATCGTTCTTAAGTCCCACGTATTCGACGTCACTATTAAAGTAATACAACTTCGTTAGATTTAGGTGCCATAATTTCGGAAAAATGACGGCTGAAAACTTTGATAGCTTCAAAAGCTTTTAACACAGGATGGTGTATCGGGAATGCTATAATTTTAAAGTATGTTCTTGTGAAGCCACGGCTCGGAAAACTTTTGTTGTGTTATCTTTTGTTTCGGTAATAATTGTTCCAGAAGTACCGATGTTTAGAAAGGCAGAACATAAATAGTGAATAAAAGCAGCGCCGCTAATGCACCAGACAGTTGAGTACAAAATAATGGCCTTTGACTGAATGAATCTGTATCTGTTGTAGAATGAAAACGTAGTATCTGTACAGTACACTCACTATACTATCGATAGCGACTTCGTTATTATACCGCCTCACTGAGCTCTGAGTACTGAGCACAGTTCTCTAGTAAGTACTAGATTCACGACAAAAAATTCGGGCAAGTGCGAGTCTGACCCGCGCACCGAGGGTTCCGTACGCATTTTACCTCATTTGAGGTTGATGCTAATTACGCTAGTCCTCTAAATCTGTATGAGCGCCCATACAACTTAGAGGACTATCTTAAATGGAGTCTACTATGTATGTATGGGGACACCCTTAAATTTTCCACTTTTTTATTTTTTGTAATTTTTCCTTTATTTGTGCTGTAAGACCCTGCTTTTGGCCAAATTTCGTGATTCTAGTTCAACGGGAACTACCATATAGGTTTTCGACCCAAAACCTATAGGGTACTTACGGTTGACCTAGAATTGTCAATTTTGGTTAAAACCAAGGCCTTACAGCACAAGTAAAGGAAATATTCCGAAAATTAAAAAAAGTTGAAAATTAAGGTTAATTTTAGTACTTACAAGTTTTCGCAAAAATCTAATTTTGACCATATCTTTTTATCGGGTTGACCCAGGACCCTGATTTTATACACCTAATAGAAACCATAGACCTCAGTATCTGGTATAAATTTCAATTGGCTAGGTCCACCCGTTCCTGAGAAAATCAGTGGTGACACACGGACAGACAGACAATCAGACAGACAGACGGACAATCCTTTTTTTACCTTGTGAGGTACGGAACCCTAAAAATAGAAAATATGTTGCTGTTTCATTCAAAGCGTACCAACGTTGATTGTCGGAAAAATCCCTGCAGGAGCCTGGAGTTACAATTTATAACGAATGTAGGTGTCCTCAGATAGATAGACAGCGCAAAGGAACCGTTGCAATGAGCACGACATTTAAAAATATAAAAGATACGAATATGAAATACAAGCCAGAATATATAGGGTATCTAAAAATACCTTAAGAGAAACTCCTTACTGTGAAATTGTAATGTACATAATCATTAACAAGTACACCTTTATTTATATACCTTATTTGAAAATTATGTTATGAAATGAATTGGTACCAAACATAGTATCGAAAATACTTCGCGTTATCATTAAAACTTTTAAACTAGGTAATTGAGTTTCTTGAAAATTGTTTGTTAATGATGACAAAATATTCTTTTTGCACAATATTACAAGCGGAAAAGGTAAATAAGTAGATTCAGTGTTTGTTTAAATTAGTCCGTGACTGTTACTGCTAAGTATAATTATTATTCGAGGCATGTAACAATGGAGGTACAAGTATATGTATCGGTGGTTGGAAACACCGGTAACGGTGTCGCCAAGCTTTATACAAATTAAAATTACGGAGTTAAGCCAAGCACTGAAACAGATTCGCGGCAACTTCGCCTTAATTCTCTTCGCGTGCCGACTTACCTACGTCCTAATTTATTGGAACAGTGAAACAGGGAAGACTTTGATCGGTACAATAAATTGCAAATTTCATTATTTGAAGAGGAAGTCGCGAGTTGCCAATTGCAATTTGGTTTTCCGATCATTTGCAATTTGGTCTCCATACTATTGGTGAGGATATTCGAGCCACCTGTGCCCGTACTCTATTAGGCTTTAAACGCGCCTCTGCTCTTTTGATAAACCGACTGTGAAATATTCGCGGTGTACGCCAGACGCCGCATTTCCTTATGAATGATACATGCCACATCGGTCGCGCGTTTTCTAGCTGCAAACGTTATCGAACCACTCCTAGCTCGCACTCATTGCATAATTCCTAAACTCCGCGACGAAATCTGATTCTGTACCAAGTGCTCATATAACTAAACAACTTTGTATGGAACACTCGCCAAGTTGTTAATTTGTCACCTCTATTGTTGTATCGCTTTGCCGGAATATACAATAACGATATAGCTAAACTTAGTATTAATACTTATGCTGGATTTATTCATTCGAACTCAAATATGAGTAAATAAGTAATCTTATTAATTTTAATGCACGGTACAGAACAAAATAAAAATATTTGCATTGTTTTCTAAAAAAGAACTCCACAAGTTTTTGTTTTAATATATCATGTAAACATGAGACTGCGAAATGTGCCGAGAGCAGTATTAAAGTAATACAATGGCAGCTAATTTTGTGTATAGTTACGTAAAGAGTTGGCGACGTTGGCGTGTGGTCGCGACCGTATCTCAAATTAAATCTCACCAACAAATCTTCGCGGGGGGATGAACCGGCCCGGCCTCTACTATCGACTTTTTATATTCGTATTGTATTCCCCTCGACATGTCACTTGTGTTCCAAGTTTCTCCGAGAAATACTCGCTCTGATAACATTATTGTTACAACTTAACTTTTAGAGTAAAAAACGGTTATTAAATTATTGTAAAAGATTAAGTTTGAGAGCTTTATAGGAGAAAGCTTTGAAGAACTTGTTGAGAATTTGTTTATTTAGATAATTTCCTACCCTATTTCTAGTTGAGCAATGTGGCTCTATAACAAAAGGAAAATAATAAATTGTAGTAGAAAATGTTTTCAATTTGTAGTGAGTATATAAGAGTGTTTGTTGTACCGTGGTATGGGCGAAAGCTCATCTCCTGGCTGGCTGCGAACGTTCGCAGTCGCAATTTGTTCCCGTACAGCCTTAAAAATCCGCATTTTATTGTTCCGCCTCTCATTTCAACTTGAACTGTGCCCCGCAAGGGTCTCAATGAGCTCACCCATGCAAAACTTTCTTGTTTTTATAACACGAATAATTATGCAAATATTTATTTAATTTTGTCTTATTAAATTCGATTGTGACTTTTATTTACGCTCAAACTTTTATCACCCATTTGATTACCATGAGCTCGGCTATTTGAGTATTCGTCGTGTTAAAAAATAATGTAATAAAGGCGGCGAAAGATCGACGAACTTTGCGATGACAAGTGGCTAACCGTAGACTAATTAACTAGCGTGATTATACCACTCAGAAAGACTAAGCTGTTAACAGAAAACATATTTTAGCTCGAAATGACAATTCTTGAACTAAGAAATTCCTGAGACCTATGTAGAAATCGAACCCTTGACACCTGACACACAAGCAGTGTTCAGGCAACCACTTAAACCTTATCACTATTCGTGCCATTTTCACGTCTTAATATTGGGTAATCTTATTAGGGACTAGTAGCTCGAAACATAAAGTTAATTAAATATTTCACATTTCAAACACTATCTCAACGTTAAAATTATTTATCCTCATTGAAAATTTGTATTTAGTAAAGTTTTCAAACAGTAAAGCAATTTAGCGTTTTGGAAAACATACTAATTTGGGATTATTTGAATCAAAATAATTTTTACTAAAAATGTTGTCTACAGATGAAGAAAGTAAGTGAATATTTGAAATGTATGTCTCGTAACACATGGTAGGTAGGGAGTTACAAATTGCACCTGATGAAGGCAATACCGTCTTCTAGTCACGAACTCGAAGGAACCTAGATTTTATGTATTTTATATCAAAATGTACGTCATTCGCACATTGAAATCACATCAGAATCGTTTGTAGAGGCACTTTCATACAAAATTTAATAATTTCTGTCTAGCTTGGCCCGTCAGTGTCACGGTTATCGCTTTTGATTCTAAAAAATATTTTTGCAGCTTCATTTTCCAGTTTAGATACTTGCATAATGTATATGCATTATGGTGAACACAGAATGTACATTAGCAACTAAAAATAATTAGAGGATGGTAATTTACCTATTTGCATACGAATTTGATCCACAAACAATAGAGCGACGGCTACAAGTATCGCATAATCATCATCTCACAAAATCTCTCTCATCTCAAAAAGACGACCGGTTGGCGCAGCGGTAGTGTAAGCGACTGCCACGCCGAAGGTTGCGGGTTCGATTCCCGCTCAAGTCAAACATTTGTGTGCGTGAACATGGGTGTTTGTCTTGGTCTGGGTGTATCTATGTATAATATGTATGTATTTACAAAAAAAAAGTATTTATGTATGTTTATCCATTGTCTAGTACCCATAGTACAAGCTCTGCTTAGTTTGGGACTAGATGGTGTTGTGTAAATGTAGTAGAATATTATTATTATTATTATAATTATTTTTGCCAGCTGCTTCTATTTTAATCACGGTAACGTTTTCTTCATATTTTTCGCGGATTGTTGGTGACAACAATACAAATCCAAATATCTTTCATAATGCAAATAAGGAAGGAATTTTCACTTACCCATCAAAGTTGGATAACTTCTATAACTCTGCAGTGAATATTTACACACACAATGATTATGCATACATGTGTAGTGTGGACATGTGTGTGTGTGTGTGTGATTGTTGTATTTACGCGTTTGTTTGTTGCGTGAGTAACGCCCCAAGAAGTGCATTGAAGGCGGGTCAATCACATGTGACACGTCTCTTTTATGACTCCAATATCCCGGTACTCTGTCACGGCGGCATACAGCGAAAGTGAAATGTTAAACTCTTGATACTGTGTATTTGTTTGATCTCAGTGCGAGTATGATAAATATAGGTAAAAGTCGTAGAGTCGGCTGACACACAAAGTGAAATAAATTGTCTGAGTTCGTCGCTGCGTACGAACGCCGCCGGACGAACCTGCACCTGTCAATTCCTTTTCCAACTTTTATTTTTCTTGATTCTATTCACCGGGCATTTGGAATCGAAAATGTATCTCTGCGTAGTAAAGAATAGCGAATTTTAACGTGGTAACAAATCAATCATGCCGTGTGCTGACTTAAAACTGCTTTATCAGCTTTTAGATTATAAAGATGGATGGTTAACGAAAAATGTAGTTGGAAACTGTATTTTAAATCGTATACCTTTAGACCTTTCATTGTAACAGAGATTCATTGATACTAAAATCTGAAAATATCAGAAAGTACATACTATTTACAATATTGACAGCTATGACAAAGAAAAACAAAGATGACATTCGGTTTTCTCAATGAACACGAAGAATAAAAGCAGTGAAGCCTAAATCTAAACGTGATAGAATCCGTATAAAGCAGTTTGATTTCTAGCGTCTTATTATTTGCCAGCATCCATACAACTGACAAGTTATAAACTTGATTAATTAGTTGAACATTCAAGCTAAATGTAATCTAATAATTTCTATCTCCTTGAGGCAAGCCTCCCTAACCACAGTAAAATGAAAATAAATCTTGTAAAGCTTTGGAGCAAAATAAACATTTCCTTTTAAATAAAATTAAAGAATCGCTATCAGGTTGACACGCTAACAATCATTGCTATTAAGCTGCGTCAGACAAAAAGGACTACACATAAATGACGTCAGCTAGAGAAATAAAATATTAAAATTGTGAAAAGGCCGTATTACGCGGACGCTTCCCGCTGAGATTCAGATCAGGCTCGGAACAAATAACGTCAGTGGGGCCATGCAAAATGGAGCGGATAAAACGAGTACGTAAATTGCCTCGCCGAAACATACCTGCGCACTTTTCATATAATTAAATGAACATATGTATTTGAACAACTTTGTTTATTTAATATGAACATATTCAGAATGCTCTAGGTATCACGCAGTAGAATAAATTTGATACATGCGAGCACCATACATCAAAAGGTATTTCAATCGCGTAAGTAGGATTTTTGAAATTTTTATACTGTGGATATGTTATTAAAAATCCTTTTGGAGCTTTGAAGTGGAGTCACGTAGGAATTGGTATACGAGCTCGTATGGCTGTGCAGTATGTGCACAATTGCACATGGCTATTGAAAATAATAGCCTATTTATCGTCCTACATTTTGAATATTGTATTTTACGAAGTATATTGTTCGGTAGTGGTAAGTTTAAAGCACCGTGTATGAACGACGCAGTGAATGAAATAGCCTTTCAATGTGCTAGGTGTTGTTGGTCGTAGGTTCATTCTGTACCGGCACTAGACAATACTATGTGTGATTGTAATATCCATTTGTTACTCCATTGTTTTAAGCCTAAGACTCATTTCTAGTGAAACAATCTTAACATCAAATCTGGACAAGTGCGAATTATATTCATGCGGCGCGGGCTCCGAAGATTTCTGATAGGGTTTTCAGAATATTTAAGTACTTTGAATATTTTTGAAAACTATTGCATCTAGTTTCCGAGATAAGTGGAGGAGGATTGGTAGATTTTCGTCATAATCTTGAATAGCTTTATAAGTAGTATCGAATCTATTGCAAGCTATTCTAAATATATATATGTAATAATCTCTTGTATTTGATATGCCATACAATACAGCTCGCAACATATTTGTTTTATTACGCTACCTAAAAGTTTGACTTTAGTTGTGGTTTAAGCGATTACTTCAACGTTTAGAATTGCGTCGAATATTGTGGGTACGATCCCAACACGAGACAATCCACAAATACTGCTATTGTTTCGAGTCCTAATGTACTTTATGTCCGTTGTTGTTCTCTACAATAATAACGGTTCCGTTTATTTCTATTTTCTCTAGAGGACGGCGTAAGAGAATGAGAAAGAGAAAAGAAGGGGAAAGTATGACGTTGTGAAAGACTTCTCAACCTTTCCGTGATACGACACATGTAGCCCATGCCAAGTTATCCTAGATAAAACAGGAAGGTATTTTGTCTCGAGGTAGTTTTTCATTTAATATTTAAGCCATCATGACTGTATACTTATATAGTCTACAAAACACACACAACTATGTCTAAACACCGCGATCGGTTGAAAATACTAAAATTTTATCAATACGAATACAGAAGCAAGCCTTTGTAACACAAAATTGAAACACAACACGGCACATTTGAAGAATATTTATGTCTGACTCTAAAAGACAACGTAAATATAAGAATTTATTGCGAGCTTATACAGCTTTTCACCAGCTTACAAAATTGCCGCTTATAACGATGACTTACCGGTCAAATTGTGATAGAAGCTTAGAAGACATGTAGGGACAAAAATCATCATATAAATATACAAACCGTCCCAATTAATCGAGGGCATTGAAATAGGTTAGTAGAAAAAACATCCCTAATTGGACATTCAATTGACTATATTGTGTTTACAAGTTTGACCCGAATTACTTTTGAATAACGGACCCTAAGGAGATAATGATTAATTTGGATTTACTATTCAAAAACAGTTACTATATAATTATTCTACGGCTTTGTAGGTTCGAAGTTAGGTAGGTATTTGGTAGTGCACCAATTATGTACTAAATTATACCAAAGCGGGGCCGGGTATTATTTTACCTCTGAGAAATCTCCTGTAATAGACGGACGCTTGACTGTGCTAGTTTCTGTTTCCTTTGAAGGTACGCCATTATAAGGTACTAGCTGTCACCCGCGTTATCATTTGAACGTTTCAAATCAATGCGCTTTCAACCAAACTTATACACATGATATTGACAATTTATTTTGATGATGACAATGAAGAGCAAACAAGAAAAACTATAATCATTAAGTGAAAGTACAAAGCGACATAAGGAGGGCCATGCCTTAAAAAAAGCCTCTGTGCTACGGATTATTTTCGTTGTAGTGTGTCGCCGGCGTTTCTATATGATTAGAAAGAATGGATGCAAAGATAAAGCTAATCCAGTTGGAAGGTTAAGGAAAAACTCGGAATAACTATAGTATTACCTAGTATAAATCGTACGACATGATTTCTGCATCCCGTTCCAGTGTAATATTAGAATCGCATCATGCGCGATCAAAGGTCTTTTGCTATCAGAGCCTTCCATTTCTTTGAGATAGCGCTGTCGTGCTCTGTAACCTTCATTATGTCCTTACCTTGTGAGAGATAACTCGCGTGTATGTGGAGATGGATCGTGCCCATTAAGAGATGTATGAAAACATGCTTAAAGATGCAGATAATTATATAAAATACGCATCAAGCAGGCAATCATACCATAGATGATATACAATAAATCATACTTAGCTGGAACTGTGCCTATGTTTATTTGAACTAAGTTTTTGATATGAGGAAACATAAAAACACAAGGAAAAATTACCTTTTTGTGCTTAAATATCTCCTATATTTAATAGCAGTTTCAAACGAAACTTCAAATTCATATTAATATGTAAAGCAATCAGACGATTTTTCAATTTCGGTCAATTCTGATGCGCCGTCCAGTGCGTGGCCACTGCTAAAGATCTGATGACCGACTAATGAAAAAAGAACCCAAATAGTATACTTCCAGACATAACTTCTTTGAGTCAGATTAGCCCAACATATTTTATTCCTAATTATAAAATGTCAACTGCTAGTAATAAATGAAGTATCTGGATTATTTTTATAATAAATAACCTTAAATGAACATGTAACAGATATTATAATCGGCTCACCCACAAAATTACAATATAAAATATGTCGACGCTAACAGTGGTCCATGAAAATGTATGACATGAAATCATCAAGGTAATTTTTTACCGTTCATAATGGCTAAAGTGTTGGCCAGTTGTGACAGATGTAATTACTTATTGCCGATGCCTAATGTAATTTGCTCCGTCGTATTTTAATGGACTCGCATTAATATAAATGGATTGAGTAGTATTTTATGCATCTGATTTTACGGATATTTTAATTTTTAATTTGATTCGGGTTGTTTTCATGCTTGTCTTGAGCGGAAATTGTAATAATAAATATATATGTAATAACAATAGGAGGAATAGAGGAGAAACCAATTGATTACCATGCGTATGCATGTTATCTTAGGAACATAGCGGGCACCACTAACTTTTTGAAGCCGTATGCGTCTGAAATCGTTAGTTGTCATTTGCCCCGTGCCTCGGACCACATGTTTAGTCGTCATGATGGTCCCGGCTGTCATGAGGATCTTTGACAATTGATATGGGGAGACCTTAATGTACCAATATTGGCTAGTAGGAGCATATTTAAGGACACCGTCTCCCAAGGCACGGAATAACGTTTTCTCTTCGGTTGCAGATGACTGACGCTCTATAGAAAAGCCTACCCTGGGCTCCACGACGAAAGTCTTGAATGCAACCGGGATAATACGACAAGACGTTGATAGCCGTTCATAATATCGACAGTCACTACATCGCTGGTCACTGTATTGAAAACGTTCCATCGACGGGCTAATGTATCGACAATACCCCAAATCGATGGTAAGCTACATCGACAGTACCCCAAATCGTTGGTACGCTTCATCATTAGTACACTAAAACGACGTATGCTACATCGACAGTAAACCAAATCGATAGTACGCTGCATCGACTACCCGACCCGAGCCAGATTTAAATAAAACACAGGATTTTTAAAAGTTTTAATCACAATTTGCCAAGACAAAACGAAATTGAGGTTAGCTGAGACTATAACTCAAGTAAGTAGGTTATGTTGGGTTGTCTTGTGACCCTTAATCCAAAAATAGGAGCCCTGCAAAGCAGGGCTCCGTCAACTTATTGTTTTTTTATTTAAAAATTCAGACTTTTACCAACTCATGGGGGTAAATCTTAGGAGTTACTTGTTCGGGTAGTCGATGCAGCATACTATCGATTTGGTTTACTGCCGATGTAGCATACCGTCGTTTTAGTGTACTAACGATGAAGCGTACCAACGATTTAGGGTACTGTCGATGTAGCGTACCATCGATTTGGGGTACTGTCGATACATTAGCCCGTCGATGGAACGTTTTCGATACAGCGACCGTCGATGTAGTGACTGTCGATATTATAAACTAGACCCCAAGACGTTGATGAGAATCCGAGTAAAGTTCTCACTGCAGACAGACGAATGGCAATTGCGATTTGCTTTGAGGCTGATTTGAGGCGAAATGCGTAAAAAGCATCATTTAGGTATTGAAATAAAACTACGGTTTACGGATTCTATCGCGATATATTGGTTAGTACTGTTTATGTAAAAGCAAATCCAGTTTACTACACCACCTGCTAGCACTTCACACAAACTTGTATTTTCAATTGATATTCACTGCCACTTGCAGAACACAATAATGTCTCAACTTGATGACATCAGGAAGGTACAGGACAACTTTGAGGAGTCGTTTTCCAGAAGAATGGCTGAACTAGAGGCACAGCTGCATGTTGTCGGTCCGGCTAAGGAAACAGTTGCGGAGGTTGCCGAGGAGTTTCGCACGTTTAGAGAGCTCATGTTCTCAATGTTGAGTCTTCTGCGTAGGCAGATTAATGAATGCTGCCGTTCAATTGACGTCATGGAGACCAGGCACAGGCGCAAGGCTTTATTATTTTTAGGACTGGCCGAAGAAGAGAAAGAAGACTGCAGGGATTCTGTTCTTAAAATAATCAACAGTGCTGGCCCTTTCTAGTGTGACACAGGACCTCAGCGTGTGCCATAGAATAGAAACTCCCAGGAAGGATCACCGGCGTCCGATCTTGGCATGGTTCACAAGAGGGGAGGCTAGATCAGCCATTTGGAATACCAAGACCAGGCTGAAAGGAACATCTGTCGCAATAAAGGAGTTCCTGATAAAGCTTCGTCAGGCGGTTTTCGCGAAGGCCCGTCAACTCTTCGGCATGCGGGCATGTTGGAAGCAGGACGGCGTTATTGTGGCTCGAGCGTCCGACGGTAGCCGCCATAAGTTCACCACCACAGAAGAGTTGAACGCCGTAAAGCTGAAGCACTCTAAGGTCGGAACTGGATCGTCATCTGCGGGCAGTAGCGGCACCGAGAGTGCTGGCACAGCGAATTCAAGCGCCAAAACGCGTAAATAATTCACCGTTTTTACATATTTCTATTTCCATAAACTTCCTTTTATTATTTCTATCTCTCTAAATTTTTTATCAATTAAGCGTCTTCTGTTGCCTACTCATATTACACACAGCAGCTGTTGACTCGGCTTGATGCACTAATTGCTTGTCATACACATTACAATATATTCTATAATATACAGATTGTTTTATCTTCATTCAAAATTAGGTCCGCATTAGTCTCCCATAGAAACTGTATATTAAATTTCGATAATGTGACAGTAACAGTGGTTTTCTACAAACATAATTTATTTAGCGTAGTTTCGTTTTTGCATGTTTCGAGTTATTCTCACAGTATATTTTATTTTAATTACTTTGTATATTTTAGATTGCATGTATATGATTGTGTGGTGTGTGTTATAAACTGGCGACGGCTTTGTTGTTCTGTTTTTTGGTTGAAAGTTATTGGGTCTGACCGCGGAACGATTACTTATATTATAATACACCATTTTAGCCTTATATATTTTCTATATTTTGATGATATTAATTTGGAAAAATCTATTTGTTTATTTATTATAATACACCATTTTATCCCTATATATTTTCTATATTTTCATGATATTAATTTGGCAAAATCTATTTGTTTATATATATCTCATGTAAAGTTCAAACGTAAATATTGTCTTATAATTATTCACTATGTCTTCGAAGTACTTTAAACTTGGTTTATTTAATGCTGGCTCTCTGGGTACGAATCATGACAACTTTGTAGCGACAATGGAACGCCTAGCGGCAGACATTGTTGCCATAAACGAAACATGGATAAAGCAGGGGCAAGAGGGCAATGCACCTAGTGTCCCTGAATATAGGCTAAGACATATCCCTCGACCACTGTGGATATGCGGTGGTCACGGAGGCGGTGTAGGTTTTTACATCAGGCGTGGCCTGAATGTTAGTACTATTGACCACCCTATTCATCGTATGGTGGAGCAGATGTGGTTGAAGTTGAGAGTAAATGGCAATAAGTTAATTATTGGAACTGCTTACCGACCGCCTAGGCTTGACGTGAATTTATTTCTAGATGCTTTGACAGATACAATATCTACATTTTCAGACTATGACTATCTTATTTTATTGGGTGATTTTAACATTAATTTGTACAATAATACTGACAGCAAAAATAATGCATTTAATTTGTTTTTACATTGTATGGGTTTAAAGCAGGTAGTATCTGACTCGACGCATTTCACGGTTACTAGTGAGACACTGATCGACGTAGTGTGTACTAACGCTCCTGTGCGTAGCGTGTCCGTGGACTCTGTAGGCGTAATTAATGGCCATGCCTTCATTACAGTCGAGTTTATCTTTCGCAAACCTAAAATTTTACCCAAATTGATATGCTAT
This sequence comes from Euclidia mi, assembly GCA_944739405.2. Lineage (NCBI taxonomy): Eukaryota > Metazoa > Arthropoda > Insecta > Lepidoptera > Erebidae > Euclidia > Euclidia mi. Next base: position 90,100,446 of record OX123183.2, on the reverse strand, counting down.
AGGCCGTTGAAGGAAATCAATAGGGATCTATTGGAGCAAGATATAGCCAATATCAATTGGCACAGAATGGGGTTGTTGAACGATATTGACGACATTGTTGAGGATTTCACAAAAGTAGTAAATTTTATGTTTGATTTACATGCACCTATGACCACGAGGGTAGTTCGTGAGCTGCCTACCCCTTGGCTTACCAATAATGTGAAGTTTATGATGCGACTGCGAGATAGAGCATTAAAAAGGGCGCGTACTACTCGGGACCTCGTTCACAAGCAGTTTTATAAGGACCTTAAAAAGCAAGTAGATGTGGCGATTTTTAATGAAAAGAAATGTTACTTTCATCTTAATATTAATTCTAATATTCAGAATCCAAAAGCATTATGGAAAAATTTAAAAACCCAGTTGAAATCCCATACAGTGACGGAAATTCCTTTACATTTAAGCGACTCCAACCTCATTAATAATAACTTCTTAAATATCCCTGGCAATTTGTATACCTCGATATCTCAATTATGTTACTACGAATTCAATCGTTTTGGAGATAACACATTTTCTATTAAGACAGTCGACTCAGGTGACGTACTTAAGGTTTTGCAGGGTATAAGATCATCTGCTGCAGGTATAGACGGTTTGTCCATAGATATGATTAATTTAATTTTGCCACAGGCACTTGATTTAATCACTACTATAGTGAATAAATCTATCCAGACTGCAAAGTTTCCAACTCTATGGAAGACGGCTATTGTTAAACCTCTACCAAAATCTAATAATATAACTTCAGTTAAGGACTTAAGGCCGATCAGCATTTTGCCTTGCCTGTCAAAAGTACTTGAAAAAGTAGTTAGTTTGCAACTTACTAGCTATCTTGAAATGCACAGCATTTTGCCAGTCAAACAATCTGGCTTTAGAAAGAAAAGGGGTACAACTACGGCGTTGCTTGACGTTACTGACAATATCATAGCTGCTCAGGATTTAGGACAAGCCACGATACTGGTGTTACTCGACTTTTCTAGGGCTTTTGATGCTTTAAATATTTCACTTTTGATGTCCAAGTTATCATATTACGGGTTTGATCACTCTACGGTACGATGGTTTAACTCGTATCTGAGTAACCGCTCTCAATTTGTAGAGGTTCGCAATAGTGATGGATCGACTTCTCGGTCAGATGCTAAACCCTTAAATAGGGGTGTAGCTCAAGGTTCTGTGCTAGGACCAATTTTATTTAATATTTACAGTGCGGACATAATACATACTATAAAATATTGTAATTATCATATATATGCGGACGATGTTCAGATTTATTTATCTTTTAAACCTAACGAAACGCAATTAGCTGTGGATAAAATTAATGCAGATTTGAATAATATTTTTAATTGGGCATGTAATAATTCCTTAGTTCTTAATGCTTCCAAAACAAAATTCATGATTTTGGGATCTAAGGGTCAGATCAATAAAGTAAGCCAGAAAAATCCCTATATTGCTATGAACGGCTCTGCCATAGATCGAGTGCTGGAAGCACGTAATCTTGGACTCATTATGGATGATGCGTTGAGGTTTGAGCGACATGTCTCAGATGTGGTTCGCAATTGTTTTTACCGCTTAAAGTTATTGTATAAACTAAGACAATATCTTAGCACTGATCTTCGTGTGCAACTAACTGACTCGCTTGTTCTTTCCAAGTTTAACTACCTCGACGTGGTGTACGGGCCCAGATTACTGGCGAAAACCTCCAGCCTCATTCAAAGAGTACAGAATGCATGTGCACGGTTCTGTTTTGATATCCCGAGACGTGGTCATGTAACACCATTTTTAAATGCAGGCAATTTATTAAAAATGAAGTGGAGAAGGGGTGTTCACTTGGCCACTCTTATGTTTGGGATTGTCAAAGACAAAGTGCCGGAATATTTGTTTGAGAAGTTGGAATGGATGGCTGAAAATAAAGGTTATGCTAGCAGAGAACTAGGGCAACCATTACATATACCTAGGCACAGAACTACTGCATTCAGAGGCGGCTTTCGGTATAATGCTACCAAGTGCTGGAATAATTTACCCCCTCCACTGCGTAAGCTAGGTGGTGTAGGTAGCTTTAGGAGAAACTTGAAGAAGTGGTTTTTATCTGAACAAAAATCCAGCACGTAATTTTCATCCTTATTTATATATTATATATTCTATATATTATACTTATTATATCTAAATTATTGACTATAATATTATCTGTTGTTATATAGTTATTTGTGTACTGTTATCCTATATTTCTCTAGCCTAACTTATATAGTATTTATTATATATTGTACCTACTATGGTAATCGTCCGTGACAAGCTCTTGGGTTTCAGCTGAAAAACAGCGCTGCGGTCATCCGTAGCACAGGCTGAGCTGTGAACTTTTAGACACACTGCACAGTATATACCTATTTTTTTTTTTTTAATCTTATTTGTATTTTTTTTTTTGTATTTTGGTTATGTTTTTAATGTCAAACTTTGTTATCTTTTTATTGGTGTGTCTAATAAATGTTTTCTTTCTTTCTATATTAGATTTGTTTATATTTTGTATTATATATTAGTTTTTTTTATTTAAACGATAAAAATCCGTTGAAATCTACGGTCAGATTCGCAAACGCCGATATTGAGAAACATTTGGCGGCAATCAGCTGACAGAGCGATTTGGAAAAGACGAAACTTTATTATGATGTTAAATAAATCACCCTGTAGATTAGGGCCCGCATGCAAAATGTCATTAATCGACTGACCCGATGTAGTCCTACAACTAGCATCTAAAACCACACGAAGTTTAGTAGAGGTTTTATCTTCGCGAACTACGCCGTGATGCGGGATATAATATGAGGGAAGAGAATTGCCCTCGTTGTTTACAACTACACTCAAAAAACCTTTATTTAGGTAGTCACGAATGACGTCATTATAGGCGCCGCGTAACTTAAGTGATGCATCAAGTTTACGTTCTAAACAATGAAAACGTCTAAGCGCAGCAGCGTACGAGTCGCCTAACGAATAAGGGTCACCATAGCATGGCAACGCCACAACGTATCTGCCACTGTCGTCACGAACAGTGGTAGCGCGGAAATGTTCTTCACACTCGAGATCATTACGGCTCATCGAGGGCGGTGCGGTAATCTCTTCGAGCTCCCAAAATCACTTGAGAAGAGAATCAATATTATTTTCTTGAAGAACAGAACAACAACAAGACGTAATATAATGAGAAGTATGTAACGTAGGTATGGTACCCATAATCACATACCCAAATACTGTCTCAATAGCGGGCGGTAAATTATATTGCTCACTACGTACAACTTTAGGTAGTAACAAGTGCGGAAATATTGAAGCTCCGATCAAAACATCAATGACTGCCGGATTCGCAAATTCCGCGTCTGCGCTAGCAGACGCGGAATGTCTCGAGATGTGTGAGTAGTAATACGTCCACATTAGCATTCGGCAATGTGTCCGTAATACGCTACACGATAAGCGAAGAAATGTTAAAATTAATATTCCTATCAAAACGCGAATGTATTTTAACATCTACGGAACCCTTGCAATGTTTTTCTGACCCCCCGATCCCCTTGACTACTAATTTAGTATTTTTGAAGTTATCCCACGGTCCGAGGCGTTTGAAACAATCAGAAGTAATAAAGTTACTCCGTGAGGCGCTATCGAGTAAACAACGAACTATGTGCGGTTCGTTATTAATATCATAAACAATAACTTGCGCTGTTGCTAATAGAACCGTTTTGGACGCTGTACACTGCGGTTTAGCATCGCGCTGAGCATGACAAGCGCGCGAGGTTTGTCCGCGTGTGTGCGCCGCCAGCGCAATGGACGTCGTACACAACGATACTTCGCACTGAGACTCGCAGGGGGAAGCCACCGTGGCCAGCACCTACGACGTAAGTGGGCTAGAAATCGGGTCAAGGTTACCGGATTGGCTCGACAACGGATAACTTTTATCAAAATGTAATAATGAGTGATGTCGTTGATTACATGAACGACACTTCGTCTTACTAGAACAATCACTCGTTTTATGTTTTATACTTAAACAATTAACGCAAGCTTTGTTTTCTTTTACACATTTGAAACGAGCAGTCGGATTTAAATTATTAAAAGCGGGACATTTATAGAAATGGTCGTGTACTATATTACTGCACAGACACTTCTGTGAATTATTATTATTAGATTCCGAGCATGCTACGTAAGATTGCGGATCGGGGCCCGAGTTATAATTGCTATTTCGCGATTTATTCGACTTTTGTTTGCTATTATTATTATTAGACGAGCTAGATGAACTAGACTGCGTATTATGAAATATTCGACACTGATCTTTGATGAAAGAAATAAAACTATCTAGTGTAGGTATTTTATGATTACGTTCAGTCATTTCGAAAGCACGAATTGTTTCAGTGTCAAACTTTTTTAAAGCGAGTTGAAGAAACATAAAGTCGGAAAGATCTTTTAATTTTAAGTTTTTAAGGGAACTAACTGCGGTAACAAAGTTGCCTATAAACAGCTGGAAATTCGAAACAGACGCGGCACCGGACAATTTGAGATTTAAAGCTTGATCAAAGTAAGTAGACGCTAGAACACGAGTATCTTGATACCTATCAAGTAGTAACTAGAATATGACCTGATAGTTCTCAGCACTGGGTGTGACACCTGCGAATACGGACTGGGCCTTCGGTGACAGCTTACCTATTAAATAGTACAACCTGTCAGCATCTGTCAGAGAACCATTATCGTGCACTGTAGACTTAAAACTCACATAGAATAACGGCCAATTTCGTATATCTCCATCAAATGACATAAGCTCAACTGGCGGTAATCTCGGCGCTCGAACCGCCGGTGAGGCGGAAACGGGCTGCGCGGAACACCTACCCTCCAATTGTGATTGTATGCGCTTGATGATACAATAAAGATCTTCGAATGAGGTGTACGCCTGATAATTCGGCTGTTCATCAGGATTAATAGAAAGCAATCTTGCGTTATAATCGTCTAACAACTTATGAAAATCTGTTCGAATACTATCTACTGTCATACAATAACTAAGAAATGATTCCCTATTAATATCGGGAGTAACGGCAGTTTTTGAGCGCTCGTAAATGTTTTGAATACGCTCAAATAAAATATTACGTTTAGCTTCCAAGATTGTCAGCTCTTTTTCTTCTGACATGCATGGCTTCTTTTGTTGCGCCATGTTTACGTATGTATAAGCTAATGAGACCGAATCAATATAAGAATACCTAAAGTACCTATTATTTTACCTAAGTAGGTGTTTATGCGGTAGTTATTCGTAAGTAGGCAACAACTTTAAGGCGGTGGAATTAAAAGGTGCTTGAAATACGGAATTTACAAGACAACTATGTATGATAGTTCCAGTAATAATAATTGGGTAGATATATCAGATAAGTAGGTAGCTACATAAAAGTATATTACCTAAGAAGCGTGCGGAAGTAACCACGTAATGGGTATGTAAATGGACTAGGAGTATAGCTAGGTGCTATAAATACCTAGGTAAGTACTTCTAGAAGATACCTGCGCGGTATAAACGAGAGGTTACGTATAAACGTAAATGAATCCGGCTCGTACGGATCAAAAAATGGTTCGGCGTTGCACCGAAAGTATGTACTAGGTACACTACGATTTGGTGATATGGAAAAATTATTAATATAGTGGACTGTATTAAGAATAGCCGGTAAATCACCCAGTAGAGTGGGTTATAGACAAGAATAGGAGGTGGAGGTATGGGAGAACGCCTTACCTTGACAAAATGGCGCCGGCACCTGCGTCTTCGAGAGTCCTGAAGCTGCACAGATCACTCCACTATACCCGCGGGCGGTTTAGTTCTCGTTTATAGTATAAAATAGCGGTAAAATATTGCGGTGCTGCAACTCCGCGCCGAGACGAATACATCATTGCGGCGCGGAGCTGCACCAGGACGCAGCCGGTCAGCGGGACGGTTGACTTTCGACTCCGTCGCAGCGTCATTGAATTCTGCGACCAATTAGAGTGAGGCGTGCCTTTGGGAGGGAATGGGATAGAAAGGGATAAAAGATCGCTCGTTTTGACACTATCAATAGAAAAGATAGATGGCGCTACCAGTCTTAATTTAAAAGTTATTTCAGAGTACCCGAACATTTTTAACTATTGGTGTTACTATCTACGCAGAATTTGCTCACTGTGTCTTAACTTAATGTCTTCTGATTTTTCCTTCTTGGGTTTCATTAGTCTGATAACAAGGTCCCGAGCTGGAGGAACATTCCAATCATCTTCCCTATTGAAATCAGGGTGTTTTTTAATTTCAATAGCTTCACGTATCATCCTTGGAATAAAGCGGTGTTCTTTTGCGAGTATCTGTGGTTCATCAAATCGCAGGTAATGGTTGGTTCCTTGTTGTACATGTTCACACACAGCATACTTCGTCGAGCGTTTGTGTTTAATGTACCACATCGGGTACTTTGATATAACTTTTAAATTCAAGACAAAGACAAATATCACCTCAGTCTGCCGTGACCACGGTTCCTGTAAAGAAACTGAAACGTCGGCTAGTAATAATTGATAGTTCTAGATCATTCGGTTTAAATGTACCTAACTTAACTACAACCAATATATCGCGATAGAATCCGTAAACCGTAGTTTGATATCAATGTGTAACATTCGCGTAAACCCAAGAAGATACTATTATTTAGGTAATATACAATGTCAACATTGGAAGATACAGAGGTTAGCCTTCATTAGATAAATTTAAGATTTGCTTGTGTTATTTTCCGTATAGAATTTTCTTTCTAGTTAAATAGTTTATGTTTATTAAATCGCTTAGAAAAATAGGTACCTACACAAGGCAGCGAACAGCGAGTTTAGTTTTCCTGTAATGCTAGCCGTCTATAATATCCTGTAACCTACGACCACTAATTACAGCGGCAACAGCAGAAAGTACGAATATAAGAAAGAAAATGTGCACCGTTAGTTTCCTTTGCTTTCAGCGGATGTTTCTATATTTTTATTTTATTTGCACCTAACAACTTAATTAAGAAACCTTGAGCCAAAGATAATTAGTACCTACCTTTCACGTAAGGAGTAATTATATAAGGTTTAATAATGCTTTTGTGTAAAAAATATGAGGTGTATAGTATTTTGATTACATTCCAGACAGTTTACTTAGTTATATTCCTTATCATCTCCCTGCGGTTCGAAGTAATTTAAATAGGATCGTAATCATCATCATCATCATCATCAGCCCTGTATATAAACTGTCCCACTGCTGGGCACGAGCCTCTTCTCACTAGGATCGTAATGGTATATTTAAATAGTAGAAACCAATTTGTAATACTGTTTGACTTATTGTTGAATAGTTAAACTGTCTATTTTAAACCTCATTTTAAATATCTATCGCAAATAGTGAGGCGATGACTCCATTCAATGCAATTTTAATCATTTGTTCGGTAGGTATGTGTAAGCGAAGCGTCGCTCAGCGGTCCAGGCGGGTGCAGATATTTACTTCCTGCGTACTGCGTATCAAAGGCGCTAGAACTGCGGAAATTAGACAGAAGTGACACAGACGCTGTTCAAAGTGCTCCGGTGCTCTCACGGCAATAATGATACAAAGGGACCTTATCTTTTCCACACTTCTCTCCGCTATGAGTCGTTTGTTGGTCTAGTGGATTGGGACTTTGCTAAACAGGTCGTGGATGTGATTCCCACTGAGGAACAATTTTGTGTGACGAGTACTATCATTTGTTATATGTCAGTTGAGTATGAGTATGTTTACAGGCATTTATTGATGCACTGTTTGCACTTTGTACGGAAACGGGGTTGTATAAGTATATATTTGCAGTCACCGTCTGGTGATGCGCAGTTGCGTTGCCCACTTGACGCAACACGCTGCGCCAACAGGTTAAAAAATCGGCACGATTGTTCATTTGTCTGTTTTCCGCGCTACGACGCTATTTTCAAAATTTCTGTCACCTTCCAATAGTGTGATTTATTTTGCGAACACCACTGCCTTGAAGGTCTATCAGTTAACTAATTAACATAGTAGAAACTCCTAATTTAGGATTAGACAGACATATGTGAACTATCGCAGGATAGTTTTATATACCTAGGTATATAACTACCTTAAAGGTTAGGTACGCCAATTATTGTTCTAAATCTCCCAAAGTAAATACATATTGTATCCGCAGTTTTATTCCCTGTTTCCTTACTAATGCTACGAACCATTTCGTGTATCGATTATCAATAAGAAATAATTGGGCACTAAGGAGATTTATGTAACAATATTTATTTTCCTAGCTTCTAGAATAACAATATTAATTTAAGTACTTCTAGATACAATTGTTCTAACTCAAATAAAGGGCATAATTATTATGATAAATGAACAAGAGGCAAGGATTTGTAAAATTGTAAGTAAGACGCGAAAGCAGTGCAATATTTTAGGCGAGGAGCACACTAAAATGGATTTACTTTTTTTTAAAAGACACTCAGTTGTTTATAAGGCGGCCATTGGCCGGATCCCATTCAGTTCGGTCTCGTCGACTACATTAAACTGATTGCTGTAATTAGCGAAAGGTTTAATTCTCGTTTTTCAAGCGTCTCCCGTCGCTGGATTGCGCGCCCCTCACCCCCCTTTAGGAAATTACTTGAGCCCCGCAGGTCGTGGCGACTTTCCTGGGATTAAATAAAATTGAATAACTCGAATGAAAGTGTTTTGGATTTCTCGTCTTGATCAGTTAGGTTTGTTGCCGTTCAACTCGGGATTGTGGCCTTAATTATAGTAAAAGGATTGCTAATCGCATTTATTTCAAGATTGTGCGGAATTTCTGAGAATTGTGGCGAGCTCGATTGGGCGACAGACTTATAGTGGTATTACTTTCATCGTTACCGTTCTCACGGCCCTTATTATTTGCAGCTGGTTACTTAAAGAAGCGCTTATCGGAATTAAATTATATAAAATGGACTAGAATTTCCCAGCGTAGTTTTTGTTGCAACAAATCGAAGATTTTATTCTTTTATTCAATATGGAGAGCAAAACACTTAGTTTATATGTCACTGGACAGTAGCGTCAAAAGGAAAGTTTCGAAATTGTGTGAAATCGTTTTTATACATACATACATAGACTCACGCCTGTTTCCCCGGAGGGGTTGACAGAGGCATATTAAACGCCCACTTTTCGCCAGTGTTTTGATCCCACTTAATAGGTGGCGAGCCTATTGCCGCTTATTGGGACATTTTGTTTGCCAGAGCCTCGTCCGTTGATCGGCTCCACTTGCAGGTAAGGTTGGCTCGGGACCCTAAGTTCTTGGTGGGAACCCTATGCACCCATAATTAATCGTTTTTATGTAGGTACATATGTCTTATTACTACAAAAGCTTCTAATTGTTAAATCGTATATTAACATTAACATCTTATAGATAAAATATAGGCAGGTAATCATTTAATATTTCGATAATAGTCGAAAACCCTACTGCGTTGAGTCTCACCTAAACTTTTGAATATCTTGAAACTCTTCCTCGAGAACTATCCGCAGCTTAAGTTGTCTTATAAAAGAGAAAAAACAAAATAGTAAACATTTGCTTCTGAATGTATCTTTGAAGACACAATGTTGTAACACAATTGGCATCAAAGATATTATTGTCTGTCTTTCCTCCGGCAAACAATTGACATAAAGACAGCTAACTACGATCCATCACAGACTCATACAAGCGGAGCCAAGCAGTACATAAGGAGATGCAGAAGGGGCCAACGATCGGTGCCTAAACGAGCCAATATGTGAATTCAAAGGCGACGATAAAGTGGAAAAATGATATATTTTGGCAGGACAATACTGGATAGTGTATGGGGCTGTTTCATAGTAGTTTTGTATTATATGGAGGGGGATGGCAATAAACAGTACGATTGCACGGCCGGCCCTCGGACCGTCACACACACATCTATGTATACATTGTACGAGTGTATAAACGTCGCCATACGTTATACACTGTAATAAAATACGTTTAGTTTGGAACTTAAGAGAAGTACCTACATCTAGAAAAATAAAATATTCACGCGTGTAATTCGCTGAAGAGTAAGGCAGAGATTGGTTACAAAAATATTTCATCAGCCATATTTTATCGTAGGCTACTTATTTTCACTATCAATCGGCAACCACGCCTTATTAGCATCACTCCTGATACCGCATGTCGAAGTAAAGCATTAGTATCTTTTGCCTGCGCATTATTTTCAGCAAGCGATTCCCTACGGGCCAAACGAATTTGCAAGCGACGTTAATGAAAATCTGCGATGTGAGATAAACCAATGTCGACGAACACGTCAATGGATTTTTTATAACAAAACCTAACAAAACCGCTCGCGAGTGAAAGTGATTTGTGTAGTGGAGTGATTCAAGCAGCTTCAATATACTTGAAGATACCAGGAGACTGCCCTTCTGAGAAGAAGAAGACAGCCGAGCAAAGTAAGAGGCTCCTATCCACAACACCCTTTTCACTTCCTCATTTCCTAGTCGATAAGAACCGAAATCCTACAGTCCACAATATTAATAGTTTCCCAAATCGACTAGGAACATTCGGTTCGCCGAAACATTTTTTGGTATAATGATCATAATAGATATCTTTTCAGTTTTAGAGATAGAAGTCAAAGTCAAAAGGCCCAAATTCTAAAACTTGGTAGAACTTTGGTATCTTAAAGATTGATAAATGGCTAAACAAATAAAATACCAGCCAGTTTAAATCACAAAATTTAATTTCATCTTTCAAGTTAATTTCTAAGTAATTCGTAATGTGGTGAATCTATGATCTTGTTGTGCGGGTTCGAGTAAGCTAGTTTAGTCTCGTAAAGCATAGCCCTTTTATAAATAACGCCCTTTTATCTTATACTAATATATAAAGCTGAAGAGTTTGTTTGTTTGGTTGAACGCGCTAATCTCAGTAACTACCGGTCCGATTTGAAAAATTCTTTCAGTGTTAAATAGGCCATTTATCGAGGAAGGCTATAGGCTATCTAACATCACGCTATGAGCTATGGGAGCGGAGTGGTAGCCTTAAATAACGCGGATGTAACCGCGGGCATCATCTAGTTAATTATAAAATCCACCTGCAAAACTTTTAATAATAAAATTCTAGTTTAGAGACTTTCGAGTTATTGTAGACTTTTGAGTATTTTGCCTAAAGTTAACTGTCGTCGGTTGTTCTTTTGGCTATATATTCAGTTACTCTAGTGGTTTTATTATGCCTATAAGAAAACTGATAAACATATTTTTAACCTGATTTTGATTCATTTTTACTTTTTCGTGTGAGTGTGTGGCCAAATCTGGTGTCAGAGTTTTTAGACCGCCCGAAGGCCTCCAACATGGCATAACGATTCTTGTGATGACACTAAACTGTAACTGAGCTTTACGTGCCTACCGAAGCACGGTAGCGATCTGATGAATGCCACTCGCGGACACACATCCAAGTGGTGAACTGTGCAAGCGTATTCTGTAATAAGGAAATGTCATAGATAAATGATACACAAAGACAGAACAAATTAACGTACTCAAAGATTGGGTGGGCATCGAAAGCGAGACCTCCGCCGAAACAGTCAGAGTCACTAACGACGAGACTAAGCAAAGATCGTACTGTGTGTACTGTACTAATACAAAATTATAAGGTATACTTAAGTTATCTTCCTTCGTACAGTTTCATTAGAAACGTCTGAAATCTCTCAGTATATACACCACGCTGCAGATTGATTCTTGACACAACGTTATATACTCAAAGTCTATATAATTGTAAATGAGTTTATCCGTGCCAGTCGACATAGTAGGAGACAAGTCAATAGCGTTTTATAATGTGACGTTTAACTTGAATGGACAAACAAACTTTCTGGTGGAACGGTCACGCGTGAATTGTCCAAACTGCTATTAAATCTGCGACCTACACAGCGATGTAGTGGTGACGTAACGAAGTTTCAGACCGCTTTCACTCAGCTCTATATCGACGCTAAAATGTTACAGCCAGCACTACAAATACGACTGATTCATGTAAATTCTAACTTAAATTATAACAATTTATATTGCTGTTTCAATGGCGTTTGGAGGAAAAGAATTTCAATTTATTTAGAAGAAGTGTGTGTACTTCACATTCGAATAGAGTACAAACCATGTAGGTTATTATTTTACAAATGCGCTTAAATTTACACAAAGGGTTGCAAAGTTTTGATTTGATTAGATTGCGCCGGATATCATTTCTATGCTATATACGATTTTAGCTCTTGAAACAAAGAATACATAATAACGACCATTCCAAGAGCAAATTCAACTAATATTACTTTATCGAAAACTACTGAAATATTTCGCTGTCTCCGTAGTCACGCATCACACATGCTCTGCTTTTAGACATCTGATAGTAATAACTAATAAGTACTTATTCACTACCCATATCAAGAGGCTGCCTGGCAGGCGATTGCCACGTTTAGGCTTTTTGAGACGCAAACAAATTCAAAGTATCAAACAACACAAGTGATGTCATAGTTCACGAAATACCGCGTAAAATATTTATTACATATTTTGTAAAGTCAAGTCATATCCGTGTGGTGACGGATTAAGAATACGGATTGTCACCACCCCATATCATCCCATGGTCGTAAGAGCCGACAGAGGGAGCATATTATGCAGAAAACAGCACTGTAAGAGAAGGAAAACTTGATACAAACCCTATACCAACCCGTTTGGCCAACGTGCTATAGTAGGCCAATTCCTCCTTTCAAAGGAGAGGCCTAGTCCAGCAGTGGACTGATAAAGGCTGATGATGATGATGATTTTGTAAAGAACGTTACATTCTGCGAGTGATATAATCATATTTCTTAATTTAATCTCTATTATTTTTTGCGACGTAAAGATGACAATGAATTCACAAAGATACGAGCAACCCTCTACCTATAAACATAATTGTATAAATGAGATGACAAGAGAAATAAACTAGAGACATAATTTTGATCACCCGCGGTACTAAAATTCTCCGCAAATGTAAGAACACAGTTAACCCGACCTGAGTCAAACGTCAAATAACATTAAATACGTTATTATTCCTAGGTGTTAGGGCAACTATTCTAAGTTGTAGCAAACTATTCGGAAACTAGTAACAGGAAAGACGTAGTAACGCCGGGTATTATTAGGCACATACCTAACCCAAAACAATATCCTAAACATCAAGTGTAACATAGTTGGCTGTCAGTTTCGTATTGCGTGGGAGGAATTAATAACATTTACCTAGCGCAATAAAATATATTAATGTCAGTCCCTTGCAGGGTAGCGGGCGGTACGATATAACCTATGTTTGTACCGTCTGACATTCCCGCAACATACCGCACGTACGAATAATTCATCCTGACTATGCCTGACCTATTGTTAATCTCTCACGCATCACTCTCCCCTCTAATTGTTTCGTGTCGTCTACAGATAGCCATATAATAATTAATCAGTTATTTATTGAGTAGTATGTCATTATCCGATATCCCATACGGCCTTTATTGGGACGAAATGAGAAAAGATCCACGTGATTATGTTCACTAATTGATTCGTATTATATTAAGAATTTCATTGTATATGTTTAGTACTTACTGGTATAATACTTTTGTAATTAAAGCAGATATTGACTGTAATACTGATAAATATTGATTTTCTATTTCTATTACTTAAGGATATTGTTATACCCACTCCAAAAAGAACGTTTTCTTAAAATATTTTAACTTAAATGTGTAAATCCCACATCGATTGGATACCAAATCCGCCTTATACGATATTCTCACCGTTGAACTGTATTTTCGCAGGTATAAAGCTGATTTTCCACCAGAGAGCCGAGACGAGGCGAGGCGAGGAGAGAATTGAAATTTGTATGGCAAATTTTCAATTCTCTCCCAGCGCATCTTTGGTGGAAACAGTATGGTTTGACGAGAATATGCGAGGCGTGAATTGAAATATTTGTTTGTGTAAAAATGAACCGTATTGCTTCCAACATAGAGTATAAATTAACCAGTACCAGTATATCTTTATCTAATGAAGCCTACGGGCGGCGCGGCGGTCACGCGCGATCTCGCGATGGCTATTTTTAGTGGAAAAGGGCCAGTGCGATTTCAATTCTCTTCTCGCCTAGTCTCGTCTCGCCACTCGGTGGAAAATCACCTTAAAGGTGATATTCCACCAGAGTGGTGGAAACGACACTCAAACATCACTGTACCTATGACGAACTCAAACATCACTGTACCTATATCTTTATCTAATGAAGCCTATGGGTGGCGCGGCGGTCACGCGCGAGCTCGCGATGGCTATTTTTAGTGGAAAAGGGTCAGTGCGATTTCAATTCTCTCCTCGCCACGCCTCGTCTCGCCCCTCTGGTGGAAAATCACCTTTACGCTAAAATTGAATAGGTGTGATAAAATAACATTTTACGATATTGTACGGGAAAATTATCTCAAGAATAAGGCTAGCGTAACGATAAAGGTCATTGGTGAGTTGCGGTAATACAATCCACTTTCATTTCGGTAAACTACCCTCACGAACTTGTGTGAGTGTTTCTTCGTGTAGTTTTAATGTTATCTATGTGGGTATTTACCGGGTACACATATGTTGGTACGAATATGAGAGTCGAAATAGAGCTCGGGGCGGTAAGCGGCGAGGTGTATTGGTAGTGCGAGTGCTCGTGTACGGCAATAATGTATTGCGATTCAAGATTGTAAGTGTGCGCTGAGGGTTTAGGCAAGCGATTAACACTTTATCGAGTTTATTGTTTTGTCGACAAGATTCGTGTATACGTATTACGCTTTATCTGGTCCAGTCGTTTCCTCGATGGGGTTCATTAGTTGCTGTTTAATTAAACAGCTGAGCGGATAGCGTGCTCATCACAGAAAGGTTTTGTTTTTAACCATTTGCATGAGCGTTAATTGTTCAGCTGTTGGCCAACGTCGTTCTTTGTGGGTCGGTTTGCTGCTGATAAGTGATTGAGGTTTGTGGATACCGATACTGTGTTATTGATGGAGTAGTTCTGTTGTGGTTACAATGGTTGCGATATAATTAATGTGTTAATTAATTCGTAATAATAATAGCGTGATATACTGACTGGTGGCATCCTATACCAAACGTTTACGCAAAAGTTTGCGTGTTATTACGGAAAGCTTCCTTTTGGATTTCCTGTTTGAAAATGTGCGGGCCGCATAGACACCAACAATGCCTGAAAACGTCATTTCACATTTAAAATAAAATTAACCTGTGCCTACTTCTTCGAACAAAAATGTGTTATAAATCTAAACTGAACACAATAAATAATGGTATTTCTATTGTTTTCAGCTTATCAGTTATCTTTTGTGAATTTCATATTAATTTATAAGCACGTAAATAATAATATCTATTGAATAATCTAGTTTATGATATGAATTTTATTGTTGGAATGACTACTGATAAGATGAAACCTGCGAATATTTAGGTGCTTGTAATTGTGTACTAGCTGACCAGATAGTCTTTGAAAATTATGGGCAGGTAATCTTTTGGGTAGGTACTTATAACATTTTTCTGTAAATGTCTATTAATCTAAACCAGTATAAAAGGCTGAATCAATCTGATAACATTTATGTATCTTCCTGGATGAATTGAACTCGCAATAGGATACGGTAGGTTGTGCTGTTGTCGACATTCAGAAGATATTAGTAATATGGATGAAACCGGGGAAAACATGCGCGTGATAACAAAGGCGATAGAGACCTTATCACAATAAAAAAGAAGTGTTTATTGACACAAATAAAAAAATTGGTTGCCTGTAAAGTCGGTATACGGGCGAAAGTTTTACGTGACAACGACTTTGAGTGGTAAAATAATTTTAATGTGAATATTCATTCGTATAGTAGGAAGAAGGATGAAAGACGCGTGCCTTTCACTTTTTATGTCTGTCTCTCTCGCTCTTAGGCGGGACGCGTGCCTCTCACTCGCTCTCATTGTGAGCGCATAACGTGAGCGGAGCGTAACGCAGTTTCTTGAAGTGTCACCCGGCAAACCAATTTATAAGACGTTGTCACGTCAAAAATCTATTTATAACTCGGAAATAACATAAAATTGATGTATTGAAGGGATTATATGCCAACGCATCCGTTTTTTTATAGATTCCTGCAATGTTTGATTCAAATCGTCATACAAAGCTAAATACAGAGTTTGCATAAGTTTATGAGCGGGAAAACCCTCACCCCATACAAAAGCACACCATAAATAATACTGATAAAAAGTTGATCTAATGAAGCTCTATTTAGCGAGAGTCATAAAAGTCTATATCGTCGTTGCCATCCACTAAAATAGTTGAAAATACCGGCGGCTGCAATTAAAAATCACATATCTCAACCTTTTGTTAGTTTCAAAAATAGGTAACTAAACCAATTGGCTGTTGAAAAAGAAACAATGGGATACAAATTTATAATGCAGTCTGGAAATGAATCACGTCATGACTCGGTCCTTTGGGAGCCGGCCTGAATGAAAATGAACAACAATACTCATTCAACGTGGACATGAATATAAAATATTTTCAAATAATCTATCATAGAAAAGGCTCCGGGTTTATTTTCACGAGAACGTGCAACTCGGAAACTTTGCACTGATATGCTTCTTTCCGAGTTCTCTCTTGTTTAGATTGTTGTTTAGTTTGCTTCCTTTGTGGATGTGGAGATATTCTACTTTAGGTAATTTCATATCACTAAAACTTGAAATAATACTAAAAACCATCCATAAATACATGGATGGTTTTCATTATTATTTCAAGTTTTAATTGGTACCTAGAAGTAGGTGCTTAAACTTGAAAGAAGAAAATTTCAAGTAATTTCACTACAAATGGGATCTACTAAATCCGTTCCTACTAGATGACTTTCTTTGTGTATACATAGTTATGTGAGACATTGATACAAAATCTTAGCCTTATTCTAATGGTTACTGAGTAAGTGAAATCTACTCACAACTTTGCTAGCATTTACATCGTAAAAACAACAAAAGCAATACGTTAAAATAGGAATTTTGATATTTACATATTAAAATTATTGCGTTTGTCTGAAGCATTCCCAATACGCGGCACAGGTTAGTAATACCGCTCTCGCATAAAAAAGTCGAGTACAAAATTTCACGCACTCAATCAAGTGGAAAATCGTTGGACAGTTCCGTTAAAAAACACGGTTCATCCATTTTGTATGCACCGTACGCTGGTGTAAACTTGACTGAGTTTTGAACTTTTATTGAAAATTCGAACTTGACATTCGTTATTTAAAAATGGATGAGAAAGAAATGCGTTCAGCGAAGCGAAGTCTACATAGACTTCATTAGATATTTTTTTTAATCACCCAATATTATTTATTGAAATATTTTAGAACTGTTGTCTAAAATATAATAAAACTTTACTGCCACAAGTGCTTCAAAATTTCACGATTTATATACATAGATGTCGTCGTCGTCATCGTGTGCTATACCAACGTTGTGGTCGCTAGATGACTCATCCCTTAAATTCAAAAGCCATTTTTATTTAATAAGCACAACGAATCTCTCTCGGTCTGACGAGTATTCTTTCTATACCGCAACTTAGGCCCTTAAATATTAATTAATTTACTGTTATGTAATACTGTGTATTAACGTTGGTTACCACAACTTTGTTTATCCGTTAAATTAATTAGCACTTTGCTATATAATCTTTTGAGGTATTTAGTTTAATGGTTTACAGCAGTTAGTATAAATATTAATCGATGTAACTGTGCCATAACACGTGTAAAATAAGAGTTTTTTTTACACAACGGAAACGGAATATATAAAGGAAACTTTTGTTGTCCGTCAGTCTCTCTTGTTGTCTCTTTGTCTGTCAATCTTTTTTTCTTAGGAACGTATAGAAGAAGCTAGAAGGTATCAAAGTATTTATTTTTCATAGAATAATTAGCTATATGATCCTTAGATTCTTTTTAAACTCTCTTTAACTTTTTTATTGCAGTTAATAAAACTTGGTACGAAACCTTCAGTGTACCAGTCAGACCCGCTCTTGTTCGGTTTTTCTTTTTATCATATTGTTATGCATATCACGGGTCATGGTAGCCAGTCAGATAACGCAGGATTTTACTTTTTAAGGAAACTACGTTACTTTCGATATATAAAAAAAAACTCTAAACATTTTAATTTTATCGTCATGTAGTTCTAGGTGTAGCAAAAAGATTACGCCTATTTTTATTACTGTAGAAGGAAAGCATAAAACTTAAGCTACAAAATAAATACCAATATTTAGCTACCTATCACAAAAAAGAAGTAAATTATTGTCGAGTACGTTTATAGCCGCTACAATAGGTATAAGTTATAACACACGTCACAGGAAGGGTCCAATATCACATTTACGTCAAAAGGAAGCGAATAAATACGAGTATTACTTAATTTTTTGGACATAAGTGCACATTTGGCGGATATTAATGCGCAGCCCTCCGCATGATACGGCAAATGGGCCATACGTCTGTCTGGCTTAGCGGTGTAAATGCCGCAAATAATATCATGACAATATTGCTCTGGGCTCAAACTGCGTGAAGGTGACACAGCTCTATGAGTGTCTATTGCTCCTTCTGCGCTAATAAACGGTAGATATCATTTATTTTATGAGCACATTTTCGGTTATTTCTTTTACGTTTGCTAAGATATCATTACCTATATTTTTGTGGTACCTAATCCTAGATATTACACTTTTACTAATATTATGAATACGAATTTGTCTGTTAGTTACGGTTTTACATTGTGAAATTCTGTTTTAGTACCTGTAGGATTACCTGTTTTTGTACGCCTGACAGATGGGCACATAGGGTACCTCATACCTGAGCTAAGTCGCGGAGAAAACTTAGTATATTATATTTTATGAATGCTTTTTTGTGTCTGTTAAATTTTGTCTTATATAGATAAAAATACTTATAACGTCTTCATATTACCTACACTAAGCAAAGTAGAAAAGTTATCATCCCACGCATACGTTTAGCAGATATCAAATAATTTTCTTATAAGTAGGTCTTTTTACTATATGGATACATACATACATACATACATAGACTCACGCCTGTTTCCAGGAGGGGTAGGCAGAGACTACGGAACGCCATTTGCACGATCCTGACATATCTCTCTTGCTTCATTCACTTCCATCAGATTCCTCATGCATGCTCTTCTGTTCAGGGTACTTCTAACCTGTCCTGTTTTTAGGATGTCTCCAATCTGGTCAGAGAACATCCGCCTAGGTCTTTCCCTTCGTCCTGTCTCTTACACACTTGCTTTATATATCTGCTTGGTTAGTATTTCGTCATCCATCCTCTCCACGTGCCCAAACCATCTTAGCATACCTTTCTCGATGCTTGTCACTACAGCTTCTTTTACCCCACAACACTCTTATCACCAAATTCTTTACTCTCTCAGTCAAAGAAACACCACACATACTTCTCAGTGCTCTCATTTCTACAGCATTTATTCTACTTTCATGACTCTTCTGCCATTGCCATAATTCTTCCATATCATTTATGCCATCGAACCTCTCAAATCTTGCTATCAATCTTCGCTTATACTCATCTTTCATATCTTTCTCTTGCAGATTTTCTACTTTTGTTCTTTCCAAGACCCTACTTTCATTATGTTCTCGGTGTCACCATCCTTTAAAGAGCCCACTTATCCGGCTCATCACCAAGGAGTGGTATGTTCTTTGTCAAATTGACACAGACGCGTATTCATGCGAAAATTGATTGGTGCGAAAGCGAAAAATTTTATGATGTTAATATTAATTAAAAGCTGGTATTCCAAGCTTTAAAATGACATATAACTCTTATTATTATCTTGTATGATTTTATCAAAAAATAAGTTTATGTGTGCAAGTAGGGGTTGAGTCGATTTGCATGTCCGCGAGTGTATAACACATTCTTACAAAAATGAAACACATTTTCGCAACAAATGTACCTAATGTTTCTGAAATACAACAATTTTATTCCTGAATTACGTTTATATTTATTCTGAATCTAAAACCGTACTTATTAACAAATTGTTTGTAGTATGGTCGTTTCACCAAATACCCGATAGTAATTTAAGCCCTTATTAGCGTCCTATCCAGCCGACGGACGAGGGCGCACGGTAAATAATCAGGTGGCTTCAATAGCCCACACCGAAACCACGCGGAGCTCAGCGATCCCACACGTCATATGGATATAGAGAAAATCTACACTATACTTTACATAATTATATTGCAATCTCGAATGAAATTACAATAACATTTTCCGGTATAATCGATAGTATACAAAATCAACATGACTGTTCATGACTTTTTCTGAATTCGATACCCGTGATATTACCACACGTGGCTACGTCCTCACAGTATTTTGTGAGCTATTTTACTATTCTCATATCATTTTGAATTAAGATTGGCAGCATGCAGAATCAACATCACCACCCGAATTGCATAATTCATTTGTGATTCAATTTTCAAATGATTTAATTGCCTTGTGCCTGAGATTGTACCTACTGTAACTAAATATTCTTGTAGCCTAATACTAATTGTGAACTGATAATTTAATTTGAAAGTCGGTACTAAAACACATTTAAAATATAACTGATTTATTTTTGTATTATACGCTTATGCAATGGCAAAATAATTTACGACTTAATTTGATAAGTATAGCTTGATGGATCACCTTGTATTATTTATATCGATTTATTAAATCATATTACAAAATTTGTACATACCGTTTATTACAAATCTAAGCATTGCGTAGCTATATACTTAGAAAGTAGATACTATAGTATTTCATTGTGTTGCCCAGTCAATACAATTTGGTTTTACGCTGTCTACTCGTGCCAAGGTATATATTATCGCATATTATTGACAATATTTCATGGAATTGGTAGCACAACGACCACATATTGAAACCACTATAAATCACATCGCATCAAGCATACATTTCAGAAATGAGATATTTTATTTAAAATATTTATGTACAAAGAAAACCGCAAAATAAATAACACAACAAACTGTATGTAATAAGTTAACTATACAACAAATACTTTTGTAATATCAACACTACAGTCAGAAGTTCGTTGTAATATGAACATTTTACGTCAACATATTTATTAATTTACATTTTATTACCTTTGTACGGGTAAAGTTAGATGACAAATTTATTGCCACTGGGCGCCCGGTATCAGTAAAATTTACTGTAGTTTTATTTTACAAGATTTTGTAAATCGTATAATTAAAACGTCGGCAGCAATGGAGTATACTCTGCTTATTATAATTTTAAAACGTACATATTTTTATGGCTGTAAATAAAATTTCAAATGTAGAGGCACGTGAGGTAGTTTATGGCGGCTGTTATGTAACTGTACATAGGGGGTTTTTACTAACCTAATAACCCTTTTATGTAATATTGAATAAATAAGACGACAGCAAAATCTTCATTCGGATCTCTTTCTTTGTTCCAATTTCTGGCCGTCTTCGTATATAATTACCATACTCAAACAACCTAAGTAACCGTATTTTTAGTACGCGACTGAAGTGAGATAGTATATAGCAGAAGAGTATAGGTCGAGTGCAGTGGGTACATAAATATCTGGTTATTGCGCGTTTTGAGTGGTGCCCGCGATCCCGACACACTTCCGGAACTAACAGCCTCCGAGGCTGTAAACGTCTCTAGCGCCTGACTTTCGGTGATTTACTCCAATTTTATGTGTCGCCTCTACTCTGGATTTATATTTAATTTATTTTATGGTACAATTTTACAACCCTGAACATGTAACGATGGCCATTTACGTAGTTTCGTTCAAAGATGTGTTTAAGCATTATTACGTCGCGTTTATTCACTTTTAATTAGATCACTACATTTACGCACTTCACCACTCACAGAAAATAATTAAATGAGCGCGGAAAACAGAAATACTTAATTCAGCTGTATATTTCGATTATTTTTTGTCTACGTTGCCGCGTTCGAAAATCGAATAAGCCAATTATTAAACGATCAAAAAATTGAGCCAGCCAGCGAAGTCATTTCTTGTTTTCGCCGAAGCATTAAAATGCTGGTAATGGAAGGAAAAATCCGAATGGCATCGTACAGCTGCGGACAGAGGACTGTTGGTAAGTAAGTGAAATTAATTCTCTTTAACAATGGTACCCGACTTTATATTATTGTTTGTTCAAGCATTGTACGAAAGTAATCAAGTGGGAGAGCAAAGAGTTGTGCTGCTCTGGTCGTGACACGACCCACTCGACTGTTACAATAATAATTTTATTATTAATCCTGCTAATTCACAGGACAAAGCCGCGAGATGAAATTAGTTTTTTTGTTTATATCCACTTACGTCTGTGCGAATGTACGCCGCAAATGGGTGTGTTTAATGTGTCAGCGGCGAATATATTAAGTTTATTAATGTCGTGCTAACAGCGACTTTACCGTGTTCGCACCGTGTAGTTGAGTACTAATAACACTTTCTAAGAACAAGCCTAAATATTTACCAAGGACAAGAAGATTAATAGTGGGTTCATACCTAAAATGTTTTAAGTTTCATAACAAGGGGTGAAAATTTGTTTATCTATCAATTTATTCCTAAAATAGGTTATCGTGTTTGTGGTTTGATAAAAGTTTACAAACTAATTGTTTATGGCGCTAAATGTTACTATAAATTATGGAGATAATGTTGTTGGATTAGATAAAATTGTATATAAAGATCTCGTTATTACTTGGGGATATGGTCTGATCTTATTTGTAATCCCGGGATTTTGGAGCCAATCCCGGGCGCCGTGGTAAGTCTTACGGGATTCGGTAGGCTATAAAATAATAAACTATAAAAATACTTTTCTTCAAAATATCATTATCGAAAGATTCTAAATCTTTTAATAAGATATTACAGATGATTTGTTGATATAAGATTGGAAAAGGTTTATTACGCTGTCGCCTATTTAATTCTTTACGTTTAAAGATCAGGTAGTTGCTAGGAGCTTTTATACAGTATACTTACATTTAATTGTTTAAAGTTATTAATTAGGTTTTAAGACTAACTTAGTTTATTATATCAATCGATAAGAACTTAATATTGAACAAAAATTGCGGAGTTGCCATTTTTTTTGTGAAATTGTTCCATAAGGAACGTGTTGCCAATTACACAAGAAAAGGCCGGGGTAGAAAAACTGAGAAAAAGAAGAAAGACTTTAGTATTTTTTGTTAATACATTGATATAAGCTATTTTTTTCTACGATAAGGACAATTTGGGAGACATCTGTAGGTACGATGTTTTATTTACCTAATGGCGGAAGATTCCTTTTGTTCCACGCGTAACTTTGAATGTTTTAAGTTCGATAGGGTTGAATATTCTATATTTCATCTGATAACTAGAGTATACCCGCAGTATAAAATTTAACCGTTTCTGCTCGTTCCAAGAATTTCGGGCAATCGCTTCTTAGTGCACCTCTTCGGTCGCCAAGGAACATACATGCCAAATTTCAGCTTCCTGCGCCCAATAGTTTTAGCTGTAGCTTGTCAGTCAGTCAGTCAGTAACGCAAGAATTTTATATATACAGATTGTTTTTTGGCCGCTAGAATGGATTTTGGAAATTGGTCTGATAGACTACCCATAGACATTGCTCTACGAAAGTAGAAAGTAGGTTACCAATTCTTGGATTGCATGTCTATTTATTCCTTTGGGAACAATTACGTGTTTTTATGTCTATGTTATTTTGGATGACTTTTTAACAATATTTCTTAATTAGCTAATTGTTGTTGCACGTGTAACTTTAGATATACTGTAGATGTAGGTCGCAGAAAAAAAGAATTTTTGAACGCCTTTCCGGCTCTATTTATGTCATGTGTCGCAGGAATATTTAAAAATGTTCAAGAAACGGACACAAAGAACACTTAAATCATCAATTTGTGAATGACATGGAGTGCTGTCTCATGTGGTGATTTAAATAATAACGCACGGTGCAGGTGGTAAGTGGCAAGCGGTATGGTGACCGCTTAAACCCTAAGTACGGCATCCGTGCCGTGAATTACTAGAATGCTTAAAAATATATTTCTCCTAACGTCAAAATAGTGAAGTAACTTTCGGTCTACTTATTGATAAACAGTTACTATAAACTTATAAATAGCATATTTTAGTATTTTTCGCTCAAAATTTATATTACAAATAAAGTTTCCACACCACTACGTCAACACTTTTACACATACCATATACCTCACGCTGAGAGCACAGCGTCTTTATTACATTAAACGCCGTGTGGCAGACACTGTAGAAAATCTGTTGTTCACGGTCATTTGTGACCGCACCCCGATCCATGTGTTAGAACTTTGGAAACTTGACTCACCGCCGACACGCAGGGTTATTTATGTGGCTGCAATCTTTTGGAGGAGTTTGTTCGGCGATTGAGTGGGTATATACATACCTATGCACCCTCTTAAAATTTAGATAGAACATACCTACATTATTTGTGGCAGTCACAGCCCTATTGTTTATTCGAATCTGAATCTATACCAATATTATAAATAAGAGTTTGTTTGTTTTGGTTGAATGCGCTTACCTCAGGATCTACTGGTCCGATACAAATATTTTTTTTGTGTTGGGTAGCCCATTTATCAAGGCAAGCTATGTAGCATCACTCTATGAGCCACGGGCGCAGAGCAGTAGCCTCCAGTAACGCGGATGTATCTGTGGGATGAGCTAGTATATAATATGTTTTGACGTTCATACGTGTTTCTGTGCAAACTAAGTGAAAAACATGACTTTGAATTACGAATAACGGAATCAACTATAATTACTTCTGCCGATGCTGCTGGGGATATTTTAGGCATGAGAACATTAATTGGGTAACTTAGTAGGTAATAGCGCACTGGAGAAAAAGCGAAAACTATTTTGAGAGGTTTCTAATTAAAGAATTACCCGGTATTTCGGTAACTACGTATCGTCTACGGACATGGGTACTTTTAATTAAGTACATACCTTTATACTTAAGCTTGAGAGACAAACCTAGACTACCTTCTGTGTTTTGACACCAGCTACAATGTTTTCTATCACTTTCTGCAAAAATCCTTTCACAAAATACTTTGATAGATGTATCAAAGTACTCTATTGTATCAAAGTACCTACTATTACAATTTAAACTCAATATAAACTCGATACGCATAGTATCCTGCGTCACCCACTTTATTCAATATCCGTGTTAGAACAATGTTACTTTGACAAACGGAATAAAGTACTGAACCACGCTATATTTTATATGCTGACATGTATTTTGTAATAGTAAAATTTCAGTAGAAATTTTTATGAACAGCGAGATTCAATCGTGTTAAATTATAAGATGAAATGTGATTCAAATTTGTCTGCGAACAAGGTCGTGTCTAATTGATTTAGATGTCTAGAAAATCAATGAAGCACGTCAAAGTATGATGGTGAACTTATTAATTGCAATAAAGGGAATGACGGATGATGTCTTGCAACTTGTAAAAGCTGCTGGGTGTTGTGAAAATGTTAAACTAGTAAAGTTATAAATAAAGGGCGTATTCTGCCGAATATATTTGTGCATATGATGTATTAACAGAATACATAATTTTGAAAAATACTTTTACGCCATCTATCGGTGAATGGGTGTACTAGAAGACATTGAATGTATCGGTGGTTTAAAGGTAATTCATCTACTCTGTACTAGATGGCGTTGCTGTATCGAGCATCGACTGTTCGCGATTATTTCGACAGTTTTGTGGAAGAGTCTAGAATGCGCTAGTGATGTTATCCGGCCAGTATAAATAGAGCACGAGCGCGCGAGACAGTCATAGTTACAATTGAATATCGAAGCGATAAACAAGAAGCAAAGGAAGTAATTCGGCAGTGTTTAGTGAAGTGGAAAAGTGTTCGAAGTAAGTGTGTTTTATTAGTGCTGAGAATTAAGTGTGAAATAAGTGTGTTTATTAGTGTTGTAAAAATAAGTGTGTGTTTGTGTTAGTAAATAAAGTACAGTTTTCTGGCATAGTGTATATAATTTATCGTCGAACCCCAGCTCGTAACAAATTGGTGTCAGAAGAAAGGGATAAATTATGCCGGTTATGCCGAAAGAAGAATGTTGAAGGAGTGCGCACCAGGAACCAGCGCCAGCAAGACCTGGACCAGAGACGCTTCGGAGACGTTCCTTCTCCATCGTCTGGTGGACCAGGCGACTCCGCGGCTGTAGAGGAGCCTGCTAGCGCCTCACACTCCGTGACGGTGCCCGACATCGCGGCTCTGATGGCGTTCATGCAGGAGCACGCGCGCCGCCTGGAGGAACAGCTTCAGCGCGACAAGGAGGAGCAGACTCGCCGTCACGAGGAGCAGGCTCGCCGTCAAGAGGAGCACGCGCGCCGCCTGGAAGAACAGCTCCAGCGGGACAAGGAGGAGCACGCGCCACCTAGAAGAGCAGCTGGTGCTCATGAAGGACCTCAGCGCCGCTGTAGGGAAGGACTTGAAGGCGGTCAAGGAGGAACTCCAGCAGCACGAGGCCCGTATCAGTGACATTGAGAAGCATGTACACGACCAGCTCGAGACGCGTATTGCCAGATTGGAGAAGAAATTGCGTGGGCTTGAGACCAACGACGTTACACCTGCAGCTGTGGCGCCCTCGCCTCGTTGGTTTAAGGTTCCACTATTTGATGGCTCATCATCGTGGTCTGCATACAAGGTTCAGTTTGAGGCCGTTATGCGAGCGAATGGGTGGGACAAAGAACAGGCCTTCACCGCCCTAACCTTGGGCCTTCGTGATCAGGCCTTGACGGTGTTGGAGGCACTCGGGCAAGACCTGACCTACGAGAAGCTTTTGGAGGCGTTGGAGGTGAGGTACGGAGACGCGCACCTCGAACATGTGTATCGTCCTCAGCTGAAGGACAGGACACAACGCACCGGAGAAACTCTGCAGCAGTGGGCTTTAGAGGTGGAAAAGCTGGTCAGGAAGGCATACCAGTCGTCGCCTGCGCTTATTGACGGGAACCTCGTACAGGCGTTTACAGATGTGATCCGGGACCTGGAGGTAAGAGCAGCAGTGAGGCTTGTGCACTTCAAAGACCTCAAGGATGCCTTAGCCCACGCTTTGGAGGTGGAAGCAGTGCGATGCGACGATCGAGGTCACCGCATCAGGGAAGTTGTGTCGTCACCTCGGTGCTACAACTGCGGAGAAAGAGGCCATATCCGCTTGAGCTGCCCAAAGCGTAAGCGGCACGTTGGTACCCTGTCTCCACCAAAGGGGTCACCTAACGTACCTGTCTGGCGGCAAGAGCAACGTAGCGCAGATGCTCTGACGTGTAGGCCTTACCCCGACCAACGCAAACACTGTGCCCGACAGGAAGCGAAGCTGGCAGCGCTAGTGAGAATGTTGAAGACAGATCTGAGCGACGGATGGAAAGAAGCTCTGCAGGGTGCCCAGCAAGAAGACAAGGACGTACAGCCGATTCTCGAATGGAAGAAATCAGGCGCTCCTAGGCCCAAATGGAGTGATATCGCAGCAATGAGCCCTGTCACCAAAGGTTATTGGGCACAGTGGGAAAGCTTGGTCGTCCAGGATGGAGTTCTGTGCCGCAGATGAGAAAACGCTCGAGGTAACCAATCCCATCTGCAAATGGTAGTGCCCAAGACTAAGGTGCCGGAAGTACTGCAGCTCTATCACAATGGTACTTCGGGAGGTCACATGGGAGTTAAGAAGACGCTTACTAAGATCCGAGAGCGGTTTTATTGGCCCCACTGTCGGGATGACGTCGAGAATTGGTGCCGCAAATGCACAAGTTGTGCGGCTGTCAAGAAGATACACACTCGTAGCAGAGGTGCATTGAAGGTGTACAATGTAGGAGCTTCAGGGAAGTCAGGACAACAGATGTCTGAGAAGATGAAGACTCGCTACGACCGGAAGGCGAACAACAAAGGCTTCGATGAGGGATCATTGGTGTGGCTTCATAACCCAGTACGAAGCAAAGGTAAATCGCCTAAGTTACAAGTCAGATGGGACGGGCCGTATCGCATAATTACCAAGATGAACGACGTCACCTATCGAATCCAGAAGGGGTCGCGAGGTGCACCGAAGATAGTTCATGTGGACCGGTTGGCTCGTTACTATGGGTCCAACGATGTTCGAGACGAACACGTTTAAGAGGGGGGCAGTGTTACGCCACCTATCGGTGAATGGGTGTACTAAAAGAGATTGAATGTATCGGTGGTTTAAAGGTAATTCATCTACTCTGTACTAGATGGCGTTGCTGTATCGAGCATCGACTGTTCGCGATTATTTCGACAGTTTTGTGGAAGAGTCTAGAATGCGCTAGTGATGTTATCGGCCAGTATAAATAGAGCACGAGCGCGCGAGACAGTCAAAGTTACAATTGAATATCGAAGCGATAAACAAGAAGCGAAGGAAGTAATTCGGAAGTGTTTAGTGAAGTGGAAAAGTGTTCGAAGTAAGTGTGTTTTATTAGTGCTGAGAATTAAGTGTGAAATAAGTGTTTTTATTAGTGTTGTAAAAATAAGTGTGTGTTTGTAAATAAAGTACAGTTTTCTGGCATAGTGTATATAATTCATCGTTGAACCCCAGCTCGTAACAATACATAGCCCTCCGTTTTGTGTGCCGTGTGCGCTCTAATTTTCGCGCCGCGGGCGCTCAATTGTGAACCTTCTACAGCCAAAATAATACAGGCAACTCGACTACCAAGAACCCCACCGGATGGAAGGTATGCTAAGGTTGGCCGTTTTCCAGTTTTTGCCTCGAAAGAAAGATGTTAATTTCGTGTCACAGGCCAAGCAATGGTGATGCGTTTCAAATGCTTACTACGTTTGTGCTATAAACCAGGAAGGAATTGTTTTGTAAAATTGGGCACAGTTGAGTTGTCGTTTAATTTTACACGTTTTTTTACACGTTTCATTTGGATAAACCTGGCAACATATTCTCAAAGACATAACTAAAGGGAAAGGGTAGCGCATCATGAAACATATGAAGGATTTTAATAACAGGTTTCATTCATATCATGTGTAATGTAACGTATATTTATTTTATAAATTATACTTTCAGTTTTTGTCGAGTATAAGGGTTATACGGTATAACATCAATAATAGTTCACCATCACTTTCGTATTAAACACAAAGATACAAATACTTTAGAATGTTAGTATGTTTCTATGAAAACAATGAATCTTTTTGCGTATTCTTACGTTCGAAAGGTTTATTAACACGTTCAAAACTACAAAATACAACCAAACAAACTACAATACTACGAATTCATATTTCGTGCACGGCTTGATTCATGCGATATGATGCCCGGACCAGAATAATATTCCTATTTAATATAGTAATTAAAGGAAAATCCATATTAAAGTTTAAAGTAAAAAAACAACTCGGTATTTTACTCCGGCTGTCATACCAACAGATACTTCATATTTCTCACAGAAACTTATAAGAACAATTTCTTACTCTTGAAGATTAAAACTGATCCATCATTATTAATAATAATTTAGCTTAATGAGTATAAGATAAATAACAAACTTTATTAAATCATGCTGAAACAACAAATAAATAAAAAGTTGGGTTTAGTCAGGAAGATATACATAATTAATAGGAGTTTAAGATAATCTCATAGTTGGTAAGATAAATAAGGCGGGCTTATATAAGTACTGTAAGAAATCATAGAATATCTATCACGAATATAAATCCGATGGCATATGTACTTTGATGTGGATAGGACAACTTGCATATCTTGTTAAGCTGTACAATTTAGGGCAAGCTAGGCTTCATAGCCACAGTCTACTACGCTAAGATGACGATGATGATATCTAGTATTTGATAAGTTGATGTAATTCGTTTAATGTTGGCATTCGATATTTAAGATTTAACTCCTTTACTTTTCAAATGCTTCAACCAGCTGACATATTTCCTCGACGTGGTCCCGTATCTATAGACTGATATTACAGCGACAGATGTAACTAAATGGTAATGATGCTATTCATCATCATCGGTCTATGAACACTAAAGAATCGTTTTCAATCGGTACTTGCAGTAAAACGATTACTAAAGTCACCTAGTTTATAATTAAGTTTATTTTAGTTGATTATCAACAAAATGTAAGTATGTCAACCTAGTACAGCTTATCTTTGTCCTGTTTGTCGACAGCGGCGCCTACTTGATGTATTCTAATGGATAAATATCAACCCTTTATAACAATATCTGTCAATAAATAATGCAGTACTGCCTTATCTCTCAATCGTTTAAGGTGTGAAACGTCAATATTTTGTATAATATTAACATAACTGGCTTTAATATCTGGCTATCTGAATAAACGAGTAATTGTGAATACATAATTGATTTTATACTACTATTAATATTATTTACATTTGACTGTAATTGTTATTTTATAGATCGCATTTGTGATTATGAGTTGATTTGTAGCAGATAAAATTATGTAATGTACTCCTCCGTCAAGAAAGTATCAGGAAAAGATCAATAATACACTAACTGTTTGTTATGCATCAAAATTAATTTGATCACCTTGAAGGTATGCTCCTTCACATACGATACTCTTACGCCAACGAATAATCCAATCATCAAAACATTTTTTAAACGCTGTTTCCGGAATTGAGTTCAGTTCTCCCCGCAAATTTTATTCTACTTTATGTCTTCTACCGATTGAAAACGGGTGCTACGAATTGCCTACATTACCGATAAAGGGGTAAGCTGCAGCCCTTAATTCTTTAAAAAAAGGCACTGGTAAAATGTCTCCGTGTGTTAAAAAAATATAAATAAAAGAAATGTACCTGAAGTCGTCCGGCATTAATAATATTTAAATGCGTGGCAGCGCCATCTATAAGTAAGTGCAAATAGGTAAGTCTCTAAGGACTTGTTCTGAAACACCATACGCAAGGGTTAGTTCAACACTTTCTGTGTGATTTTATCATTCTTCACGTTCTGCGCCTAGAACATCCTTACTAGTAATAAGTTATTACCGTTTTTAATTTTAGATGATTTTCCGATAGATTTTCATACATTATCCAGTATCCTTCTTAATCCAAGTTAGAAGTAACAAGACCATAAAAATTGTGTCCTATTTTTCAATTAATGTGGACGAAAATATCTATTTAAATGTCATGTCCCATGACATTTAAATGGTTGGTTGATTGGTTTTAAGATTTTTTATCTAGATACAAAGAACTTGTTACTTAATTGACACACATTTTTATAGATTCGTTTCTTGTGTTGTTAATTGTAATTATACCTAATTATGTCGAGATAGAGACAAAAGGCTAAATATACCTAATTGATTAGCTTCGTTGGCTTCTTAATTAGATTTAAAATGCGTAAAATATTCTTATAGACTTCTAAGAATAAGTAATGGGTATGACGTATTTAAAATTGACTATTTAGACTATTTTAGACCAACATGATATTGACAGCTATAAACTCTCGAAAAAATTACACGTTTTATTTGTGAACAAATTTGAATGTAAGTAGATACGAAATTTAATTTCCACAGAAGTCGCTAGAGTTGACGAATTAGTATTTTGAGCGTTGAAACTGCAATATTGATATCATAGCTGGCTTAGCTTACTTAGTCATTTGCGATAATTCTCTTAGTAAAGTTTGATGTTCGCAGAAGTTCGAGACATCGAGTCGTTAAGCGAGAAATAAAACCAACAGCGAAGAATACGGCAGTTAGTCGGCTTAGCGACGATTAACTTTGGCAGAAAATTAAAAACGAACGACGGAGAGATAATAAAAGCAGTTGGTGAAAATACGTGACCAATATGTCCTAGGAGGGTTCGGCGGCTTGATCTACAAGTTTATGTACTTACCTCACGTACCGCGAGTTTGCTTTGCCAACGTGCGATGGCTACCTTACTGCTTGCGCGGCTCGCTTCGTTCGGATATCGAATCAAACTTCGATCGCTCTCAGCATACAATGTCATTAATGTACTGAATACGGGATCGTTAGCAATGCTTCGTAATCAGATCCGTTTAACATACGTGTCCACAAACTTATTTAATGTGTTTCTCTCAACGACATTGCTCAAAACCAATGAACGGCTCGTCTATACATGAATCCAAAGCACCTTTTTAAAGGAATTTATATATTTTGACGAAAATTGGTGACCCGTGTCAAACATATTCATTATATCAACATTCAAAGAGCCACATTCGGCTTAATTAACTCTAATCCTACATAATTAAAAGGATCTTATCAAACGGGTGTGATACAAACAGGCAACTCCATTCGTCGTCCGGTCAGAGCTGAAACTATGCAAAGTTTTAATTAGGCCGTTTTATCAAATATGAAGGCGGTAGGTTACAAGATGTTTGGTAGGGTACGGCCGCGAGTCGAGGGTCAGCGTTTAATGAAAGGGTGCGATGACTATCGGAAGGCAACGGTTTCAATCACGCCAGAACTTCGCTCGTTAGACCACATACATGTCAACAAATCTCTATTATATTTCATATACAGCTCTTTCATGTCGGCGACGAGTTGAAAGTCCCCTATCAACTAACTTTCCATCAATATAAATATACATTAGCCGTAGGCATGGATGAATGCTACAATTCAGTACGAAAATCGATTGTCCTTAAAAGCTAATGAAACATTTTTTCGTTGGGCTACTTTTGGACAATAAGGTGTTTGTGTTAAACATTTATTTGAATGCGCTTTATTTTTCAGAAAGCTTTTAGTAATTTCCTCATGCAAACCTAGGGGCTGTTTTTACGTTTATACGTTTGCTGTGATGGATGCGAGAATAATGATTTCTAAATATATGATGCCACACATCATATATTACACTAAAAATATGTAAAATAAAAACGTTTTGATGAAAAAAGTTAACTGTTAATAAAAAGTTTCTAAATAAATTATAAGACTAACAAAGTAAATGGTTGCAAATTAATAATAATAACACGAATTATCGTCGGCCATAGCACAAAAAAGGTCTGCCGGCTGCGAATCATTATTATTTATTATGTGATCGTGAATCTCACTTTTCACACTGTTTTGATTATTTTTTTAAATGCGTAGATTTATTCGTGTCTCTGTGTATTTTTCGATGCGGCAATACTCCAATATATTCTATAAAAATGGGAGCTATCTATAATAAACGAGTCAAAAGAAATTTTATATACTGTCGTTTTGATGAAGCAGTCTAAGAAACAGTAAAAGAAATAGCGTTCTCAAGGTAGTTTTTTAGTGAAATGATGGTTCTGCGGGCGCTAGTAGTAGTAGTTATTTATCGATACGTGTAAATATGAGCCGTGCGCTGTTGGCGTGATAAGTTAGCACCGATAAGAGTTTCTTATTTGTTAACGTTGGAAGTTCGCATAAAAAAGACGAATGTGGGTTCGGCGCAAACGATTTAATGGCCATATTTAAGGTTGGCCTCTTGATCTGCTTACACAACGAATTGGTTGCGAAATTGCTTTCTAAATTGGACTAGTTCGGCGGTTGACAATTTGGCAACACATTTGTATTCTTACGGAGAAAAATAGCATAACCCTCGAACATCTGACAATGAACGTCGGAGGTCTGTCGGCATACGTCGAGTCACACAGTTGGGCTCGAGCCAATCATTCGATCGAAATGAAATATTTCGTAGCTTATATCATATAATTTAGGGACTTAATGAAAAAAGCTCCCCTTTTCTCATTTAGTATGTTCATGTATGTATACACGGAGAGTATTGGATTTGTTTCGCTGTGACCTATTTCACAATTGGCAGGATATTAATTTGGTTAATATTGACTTTTATTATTGATTATATTCCCCATTAAACAATACTTACACATAATAATTATACATGTCGTTGCGCGGAGCGCGCACGTTTTAAACAACGCGTTTTCGTGTGTGTATGGGCGAACAGTAAATAAAAAGCAGAGACCACAGATATAAGAATTAGTAGCAGATAGAGCACATTCGTCCAACTAAGCGTGGCACGTTGACAGCTATGTGTGCGTGACCTTTGGCGACTGGCACTGTACGGACACGCGCGTCTATGTGTGTGAAAAGTTGCCAGATTATGTATAATCTCCCAGTATTTTGCATATAGTTATGTAATATTCTTATATTCATTTGCGGTTTTGAAGAATTTACCATGGATTTAATTAATACTTTTATAAATACATTTCTTAAATGTAGGTACCGAGTTAAGTTTTAACTACTTCGTAAATCTGCATATATAAAATCCTTGCGTTACTGACTGACTGGCAGACAAGCTACAGCCGAAACTACTCGGCGCATGAAGCTGAAATTTAGCATGTATGTTTCTTGGGAACCGTAGGGGTGCACCAAGATGGGATTTCTCGAAATTCCCACGGGATCGGGCAAAACGAGAAATAAGAAAATATGTGCGTACGAAGCCGCTGGCGTCGATTAGTTGAGAAATAAATAGTATGTATGTACACACGGCACCAAGTCAAGCTAAACAGTTGCTGTACGATTTTGATACTTATTCCCTACGCCATAAGTATGTATGTACACACGGCACCAAGTCAAGCTAAACAGTTGCTGTACGATTTTGATACTTATTCCCTACGCCATTAGTATGTATGTACACAGGGCGCCAAGTCAAGCTAAACAGTTGCTGTACGATTTTGATACTTATTCCCTACGCCATAAGTATGTATGTACAGACGGCGCCAAGTCAAGCTAAACATTTGCTGTACGATTTTGATACTTATTCTTTACGCCATAAGAACGGTGCAAAGGTCAAAGTTTATAAGCTTGACGAGTAGCAGGGTGTACACGAATATTTGGATCGTTTAGGGATCGAACTCAAAACAATATTATGTAAGGTATATACTAATGGAAATTGAAATTCTATTACTATATTTATGAGAAAGAAGATATATCTACAGTATACTTTTATAATACGGTAATGTATTTTTCATTAACATGACAATCATTATCACATAATCAATTGACAAGTGCATTTTCCCTAATTCAGGCAGAACGGCGTCGACAAAAACTGGCAACACTTACATATTTCTTGCACAAATACGAATTTTATCGAAATTAAATTAGGAAACAGTCAAATTATCAATAGTTACCTGTGAAAAGATATTCCATTTTCCTGTTTTTGTTTTCAGAAACAACTTTTACAGTGTTTAAAGAACACAAGACGGCATTTTGAGAATTTAAAAGTTGACATGATCGTGACGCGTGAACTGTACGATGCTTCGTAGCGCACTGTGACGAGTTTGTATTCGCTTTTCAATTTTGTATTTGCTTTAGTGGCCGCACGCAACTGTGCCGTGCGTTACATCTGATACTTCTCATATCTGTGGCAGAGACACGAAGTGTAACTGTGTCCTGCGCTCGCTATTCTTAGGGCGGTTTCAGATTAGCGTATTTTTCTGCGCGTATACGGTCGTTTTAGCATACGCGCTTACACGCGCGCTACAATACGCGCTTCAAAAAACCAGACTCACGTAAACGGGCGTGTTCGCTCGAAACGGTAGTGACGTCTTGTCAATGTCAACATGGATTTTGACGGCTCGTGGTTATACGAGCTTAGAAGCGCGTCAACGCTCGTACGAGTTGCGCGTGTGCCAAAAGGCGCGCCAATACGCGCCTACATGCGCTTCCAAAAACGAGCTTATACGCGCGTATAAAACGCTAATCTGAAACCGCACTTAATGTGAATAGCAATGTTAACAGTTCTTACTCATTTTCTATAAATTGGATGCCGCGGCAATTTGCTCATCGTACTGTTTTTAAAATGGGTATTTTATTGTTCTCTCTTTTATTTAAACTGAAATTACTCCTCATTCGTTAGGACGAGAGGACGCAGCGCACTTCACTCAATTTTTATTTTCCATTGTTGGTTTTCAAAATTAAGCCCCAGTTATAATTGCTCCGTTAATAAGGGTTCCACGATTAATCTGCTTTATTTTTTTTCTTTTCGACGAAACAAGAAAGTCTTCGGACGACATTAGTATTTTCCTTTTTCTAAATTAATCAGACCGAAATGGGTTTTAGGTATTTGTTGTAGCAAAAAACGTGCTTTCCTTAAACGCTTTGTTTGGCACCGACAATAATGAAAGTGATTGTAATGGATGATACTTACAACTGTTTTCTTACTTTGTGTAAACCGTGAGAGAGATAGAGGCGCAGTATTAAATAAATTCTACGTGCAATGCGGATATAAAGGTGTGACCCTATAACCAATTACATGCGTAGCAAAACATATACACAATAGACCATAGACAATAGATTCAATTATATATCATCGCCCGTTAAACTGTGAAGGAAAACATCTAGAGGAAACATGCATACCTATCTCAGAGTTATCCTTACTGTTCTCGAAAGACAGACTTTGTAAGTTTCTCAACCAGCACGTGGCTAGCCTGGTAAACTACATGTCCTATATCATGTCACAATGAAAATTTGCCTGTACCCAGCGTGACAGATATATACAAGGCTGATGATGAATCTAATACTCCCTATATATATTGTATCAACAGTTATTAATGATTTATGGTACCTAATGCGACCAACAGATGGAGAAACTAAGGTCGCAATAGCCTAGTGGGGAGACTGACAGACTGCTACGCATATGGTTTCGAGTTCTGACCCACGGCGCACCCTAACGACTTTTCGAAGAGTATATACAGGGTTGACAAGGATACGACCAACACATCTGAATAATATGTCAAGTGTGGTAGTACGTCCCACAGAATAAAATCGAAAATGTGGAGAATTAAATCGAAATATGCAGTCAGTTCACAGTTTATTAAAGCTACGGTGTTAAAAATATTGTAGTACTAAAGTATTGAAGACGATATTGGTAAAGAAAATTTGTAAGATTGAAAGCTGTATTATTTACGTGACATATTTAATCCAAGTATAATCTACGTAGCTACATAACTGACGGAGTACCGACCATGCTCACGTTAATGTGTGTAAATATGGATTATCTCGAGTAAACATAATAAGCATTTTGTCAAATTAATCTTACACATGCTTCTAGCTTTTCTAAAGTACGTCGGGGTCGTTTTCTGCGTGTAACCCAACCTGTTAGTTACTGTTAGGTATTAATACGTCGCGACTACCCTGGCAAGGTGATGCGTGTCATATCTCTTGCGCTCATGGTTACGAATATGATATCTATATACCTACGGGATAAAAATAACATATTGCATGGTTTGGGTTTTCGAAGTATTGGAATTAATAAAATATACTTATAGTAAATGAAAAACAACATTGGGTTAATAAAATATTACAATAAAACAATAGATTTAGTTTAATAGTAGGATAACAAAGCATTTAAAATATCCATAGTACATTAGAATGCGTCGTTGGTCTCGCGGCATAAATGTTCGCGTGGGACTGGGAGGTCTCGGGTTCGATTCCCGGATCGGGCAAAGTGTTATATGGGTTTTTTCGTTAGGAAATTCTCAGTAGCAGCACGGAGTCCGGTAATGTGCTCGGTACGGCAATAGGCTCGCCCCCTATTACGTGGGACCTAAAAATTCATGGCGAAATGTGGGTGTAATATTACATCTCTGCCTACCCCTTCGGGGATACAGGCGTGAGTCGAAATAAAAAAATAGTACGTTAGAAAGTTAATTTTTTGGGCTTAGCGTGCATTTGTCAGAGGACGCAATTTTTTTTATATAGATGTCTAGAAGGGGCTATGCTAAATCCAAGTTTGTGACGTCGCAGCCCTTGTCCTGCGGCCGCCATCTTGAAAAGAGTGGTACAAATGCGTTTTCTAGTTTATCAGGCAAACTATTGGCCTTACAGAAAATCATAAAATCATGTTTTGTTGCTAATTAAATTGTCTACAACTTTGGTTCCGTAGCATTTAGCCGTAAAATGAAAGATAAAAAAGTTACAAACGAAAATCGAATGAAATTTCCAACAAATTGTCTTTTCAATGTGTTATAATTTTTTCGTCGTGAGCAATAAACGATACATTTAATTTGTCTTTACTTCTTCCAAAACAAGACCCAATCGTCCAACGTGAGTCTCTGCAGTACCATAAGAACGACCCTAAAAACTGGAGTTGAAAAAAAGTACAAACTGTATCTCTGGGCATCTAAACTTGATAGTCTGCCCAGCGTGAAGATACTGCAATGTGTTCTACTATGCCTAAATGTTCTGGGAACACCTGCCGGAAAATTATTATAGATATCAAAATTAATTAAGGAAAATTGTGAATTACCGATAAAAACGCGAATTTCTTCTAAATTTCTGCATCAAAAATTGTATACTGGCGCTTGATCAGACCCTGTGCCAAAGCCTGCCTCATCTCAAAGACTGGGGACAGGGTTGTAATAGAAAAACGCTAAATTACCAAAATAAAACAATAATAAAGCTATAACTTTTTATATTAGGCTTTATGACAAAAGTCTCAGGACCAAAGTTGTAGAGAATTTAATTTGCAACAAAAAACTCTCTCACATATTCTTTGTGCGGCTAATAGTTTACCAGACAATCAAGAAAAATCATCTTCACCTGCACTCTTTCCAAGATGGCGGCCGAGGGCAAGAGGTACGACCCCACAAATTTGGATCAAGCTTTAAACTTGTCCTCCCTACACATCTGTGAAATAAAATTGCGTCCTCTGATAAATGCAACTCCAAATTTAACTTTTCAATGGACTACCCAGACATTATGGCTTTTAATTTTAGGTCAATAATATAAATATAAACTTAAATAACAAGATGCAAATAGTTCTTTAGTTATTACTGCAATGTTTAATACACGGTTCATAAAAATATACAGTAGCCGTAATATTGTTGCCAGTGGCTTCCTCCTTTCTTCTTTTACAATATTCCCGTGTCCTTCAGGGTCCATATTTGGTCTATTTATGTATGTAACATCACGAAAACATATGGCGAGCAATAAACCATTTGAATCATGTAACGCGTTGTTCAATGAACTTATTCATGGGCCCACTTGATTAGTGTCCCTGTAAGTTCAGACTGGCCGCAAAGAAGTAGGTATTTTTTAAAAACTCCGCGCAAAACTTTCTACTCCGGTTTTTTATTCTTTGTAAGAAAGTTGTATGTACGTGAAATGTGTTAATTGCCCAGGTAACGCGGAGAAAAAGTTCCCCTTCATAATTATTTCAATGGTCTGAAGCTCTAAGGCCTCAATCGGGCCGGTTGTTTTTGTCGGTTCAAGTTCTGAGAAAGGTTTTTATACGAAATATTCTATGAATATATTAACGATATTAAAGCGTCCTATAGTGGTCCCACGAATCGAATTTTGAAGGTGTTCTCATAATAGTTTTACGAAAAAGGTCAATCCAAAGAGTTCTGAAATAATAAAATCCTTTGAACTTGATATCTAACATTTGTACAGATATTCGTCCATTGACAAGTGCTGCCTCCAGTCCAGCCTTCATGATCCAGTGGAAAGCTTATGCAACTGCTGATCGCAGGTCCCGGGTTCGATTCCCGGGTCGGGCAAAAGTGTTATTTGTTCCCAAATTCTCAGTAGCAACACGGAGTCTGGTGATGTGTAAGGTTAGTTAGTTGGTCGTGGGTTTTCCGCACTTAGCCACTTATTTGGGCCATTGTGCGTTTGTGGCGACTTCATTGACGCCGACTACTCATACCACCTTAGTTCCTTCCAGAAAGCCATTAGTTGGCTGGTGTCGTTTAAAGCTTCACTCATGGTTCTGGGGTTGTTCAGCAGCTTTGCCCGTTGA
The DNA here is from genome assembly GCA_944739405.2 of Euclidia mi. Taxonomy (NCBI): domain Eukaryota; kingdom Metazoa; phylum Arthropoda; class Insecta; order Lepidoptera; family Erebidae; genus Euclidia; species Euclidia mi. The sequence continues at coordinate 90,060,795 of OX123183.2, read as the reverse complement.
TCGCTCACACTTGCACAGTGCAGAATGACGTGAGCGGGTGTTTCTTCGGTTTCCATGCAGCCCCTGC